>JASKUP010000070.1:7500000-8750000 GCA_030448955.1 Trichopoda pennipes | reverse complement strand
TTTTTTCTCTTTCACAACTCATGACAGGAGCTAAAAATTATTTCCAAAATTGTTCACCACTCATTCTTACTGAATTATGTATAACTTCATCACTTTACATTTATATTAAATATGGTGGATGATTTCTTTCGTTTGTACGAAGTATGTATAAGATGAACATGATAGAAATGAAAAATTGCCTTCATTCACTTCATGTGCGAAGACTATTTTCAGGCAATATTAATATATTCTCTTGAAAAGAGTTGAAAAATGTATGTTCTTGATAATAATAGGTAATATTAATATAGAAATATTTATATACACGTATATACATACATATGCAAATATTTGCAAATATTTGAAAAATATTTGAAATGTTTGTGTAATAAAAAAAAGAAGAATGAGGGTGGACAATATTTGAAACAATTTTATGCTTCTTTCTTTAATGGCGAAAATTAAAGAAACTAAACAAAAATTATTTCATAAACAATGAGTTTTGATCAGTTTGAAAAGCAAACATTCATGAAGATAAAAAAAGTATGTGTAAAACTCATTTGCGTGCTGTGAAAAAACAAAAGCAAAACAGAATTTCCTTCGTGAGGAACGAAAAATAGAACTGCTAAAGAAGCTCAGCAATTAAGTTTTATAGAATAAACAATACATATAATACCAAATTGTAGCTAAACAAATTTTGTTACCACCTGTAGAGCAGGGCTTTACTCAACAAAAAATAAATCAATATGATTTAAAAAAAAATAAAGAAGTTAAATATTAAATAAATATGTATGTATTAAATATAAAAAATATGAAATCTAAATCTTGTGTATGTTTAATAATGGATGTGTATATGTATTTATGTATGTATGTGTGTACCAAAATAAAAATTGTTTAATAAATAAAACTGGAAAATATTGCGTGACATAAATAAAATGTGGTTTCTAATATAAAATACATAAAATAAGTCCTTTTAAGATTTTTTTATTCATATGCATATCGAGACTTTATTCTACTAGAAAAATCGCAAAGAAAAATGTGTTAGGGGCCATACTGAGAAAGACTTTAAACTTAAACGCCAATTACGCCAACCATTATTATTTCATGAAACTTTTAGCAAATCCGACTGACCTACGAAAAAAATGTCGCACACATTTCATTTTAATTCAACCTATTCTACATTCCAGACACATCTTTATGTTTCTTGACAGATGTAATATATAATATAATAATAGTTATAATAGTTTCGGGGCGATCACAGTTGCATCTGTATTGTGTGATAGCGTGCCTCCTAAATAGGCTATAATTTTATCAGATTTCAATGAATCGTACGATTGGTGTAAATAAGAACGTCACCGATGTTCCATGTACAGTAGAGTGACAATCGATTATATGAAAAAAATTTGTTACTAGAAAATTGTCCTAGTGTCTAAAAATATAGTTATACGTTTTAACCAAATCGGCCAATGCTTTCTGCGCACGCATCGAGGCCAAAGTTCAAATACTCTGTGCAAATTTCAGTTTTCCAAAACAAAATGAAACAAAAAATTAAGATTTAGATAATTGAAATTTTTATTGTATTACGGAGAGAAAAGTTCGGCAATTATAAAAGAAAAATGTTGTCGCCACGCCAAGGCTGAAAGTTGTCGATTCTTTCATCAAAATTTTTAATCACTGTTCTGGCAAAATGGCATCAATCACATCACAGAGATTGAGTTTTAAGGCTGAAATCGATTCAATTGGCTCCGTATAGACTCTGTCCTTAACATAGCCCCACAAAAAAAATCCAGTGATGTTAAATCTCACGATCTGGCTGGCCACTTAACTGCTAATTGTCGTGAAATTATGCAATCGGGAAATTTGGTTTATAATAAAGTGTGGCTGTGGCACCATCCTGTTGAAACCACATGACAGTGATATTCACGTCGCCAATAATAGGCCAAAATTGAGGTGTTAGCATTTCGCAATAGCATGATCCATTGACCGTTATCGCATCGTTGAAGAAAAACGGCATAATCACGCCTCTAGACTACATAGCGCACCATACAGTGGCACGTTGAGCATGCAAAGGATTCTCAATAATCGCTCTAGGATTTTCAGAAGCCCAGAAGTGGCAATTTTGCTTGCTGACATACCCCGACAAGAGAAAATATTTTTTCAGAAAAACCAATCGGTTGTTCCTGAATGAATTGAGCGATTCTACGGCGATGTGAATGATCGGTCGGCTTCAATTCCTGCACCAGTTGAACCTTGTAAAGCTTCCAAGTCAAATCCTTACGCAAAATTCGCCGTGTGGTGGTTTTGCATAACCTCAATTGTTGAGAACATCGAGGAATTGACAAATTTAGATCTGCTTCAATTCTATGGCTCACGGCTACGATGTATTTAGTGGAAAGATCCGCTTGAAATTAAAAAATTCGTAATAGCAGTCTCCGAAAATATCACGAATTTTACGAACCACCACTTTCATAGTGGATTTTAATTATTTAATTTTCGTGCGAAATTGAATTCATTGTAACAATTGCTAATGCATCTACTACGAAAAACAAACTTCTTGTTGAAAAACCCGATACATACATTATTTATAGACCAAAGTCTTTTTGATAGCGTTTTTTTAAATACTGCTGTTTATAGTTTTGTACCATCTGTAAAATAAAAAATATTAACAAAAAATTTCTATTAAATTTTAATCTTTTTACACGGTCCTTTAAATTATAACGATTTATTTTTTTTCTCTCAATATTTCGCTTTCCTGTGGAAAGCTTCTTCAGGAAATTATTTTTTATATTTTCAAAAACAAAAATTATAACAATTTGAAAAGAAAAAATGTTTGAAAAACATTTGACAAAACATATAAAATTATTTTCTTCATACATACAAGCATACAAAAATTAAAATTTAAAATATTTAAACATACAAAAACAAGGAAACGGAAACTAAATAACAAATTATTTCTTATGAAATAATTATAACAAATTATGTGTCTTTTGTATTAAGTACCTATAATTCTGCGCTAAATTGTCTGTGTCTGTTTTGAAATTTATTCTCCTTACATTTGGTACATTAACAATTTCTAACATTTCTAACATATAACGTCTCTTTTAGTTTTTTTCTATATCTAATACTGATGTTTCATCAAACTTTGGATAATGATTATATTTCTTACAATGTGAAGATAAGGATGTCTTCTGTGTTGAAATATTCCTATATTTTTGGTCACATCTATGACCAGCTAATCTTGTTTTAAGTTTATTCTTTGTTGTCCCAATATAAACTTTGTCACAGTTCACCTGGTCATTTCCTCCACATGGTATCCTGTATACTACATCAGATATTTCCATTTTTCCTATTTTATCCTTCATATTGCTAAATAATCTATTTAATGTGTTATATGTTTTGTGTGCAATTTTATATCTATCAGTGTCATATATTTTAGACTTTCTTAATCTATCTGATATTCCAGGAACATAAGTTAATGATTTATAAATTCTTGGTTCTGCCATAGTATTTCCTAAATTATGCCTATGATTATCATATTGTCTAATTAATCGGTTAGTTAATTCTACTGGAAAATCATTGTCATGAAGTATATTTTTTATTTTGTCCTTATTCTTCAACCGAAATTCTCTATCACTTATAGTTAATATTCTATCTATCATATTTTTCGCCGTGTTTATTATCATTTTTCTCGGATATTTAGAGTAAAAATTAATAAGTCTTCCAGAAGATGTTGGTTTCTTATACCAATCAAACACTAACTTATTTTCCTTTCTTATTATCAATATACCTAATATGGAAGTTTAGATTCTAACTCTCTTTCAATCGTAAATTTAATATCCGGATGAAAACTATTCAATTCTGATAAAATATCATCCACTGCATCTTCTGATGTTATAGAAAATAAATCATCCACATATTTTGTGATTATCTTTGGTTTAATATGCATTTTACTAATACATGTATTTAGTAATTCCTCCATCACAATATCAGCTATAATTGGAGATGCCAGAGAACCCATAGGGAGGCCCTCTTTCTGCTGATATATCCTATTATCAAATTGAAAATACCTGTTGTCTTCAATGCAAAACTTAAGAATACGTAAAAATAAATCCTTCTCAATATTCGTATTTTGTTCTATTATCTGCCATTTTTCCTCTATAATTCTCAAAGCTAAACCTACAGGAATACTTGGAAAAGTGAAACTACATCAAATGTAAACAATCTATCATTATCCTGTATATTTATTCCCTTATCTTTAAATTCCAATGAATTTCTAACATTATATATTGATTGCTCTGTTATTACCTTAAGAATATTCGTTATATACTTGCACAGTCCGTAGGCCGGGGAATTAATGCAAGAACAAATATGCCTCAGAGGAAAATCCTGTTTATGGATCTTAGGTACTCCATATAGCTTTGGAGAATTTGAAAAAAAAAAAAATAATAAATCGTTATAATTTAAAGGACCGTGTAAAAAGATTAAAATTTAATAGAAATTGAAAAAAAAGGTCGAATAAAACTGAAAATAATTAACAAAAAATATTAATTGACAAAATAAGCTGTTGCTTCTGCTCCTCGTCTTGTGCTGTTTTGTGATGATATTTTTAAATTTAATGCATCTCTGGGCTCTCAAGTACACATTCTAAGACGGCGGATCTTTATTAAGAAAATCTATAGGAATTCCAATCTTTTGAAAACTTTTTGCATATTCCTTCAAAATAGGTCTTGAAAAATGTTATCTTTGGATAGTATTTCATCATTTTCATTTTCAAAACTGTGCACAAACATCTTTGCGACCAATTTTTAGCTTGTTTCATCATACAATATTTCGTCAAATAACGAAAAGCGTAGACATTCCTCGTTTCTATACCAAAGATATTTAATATTTTTGAAATGGCTTTGTCCGCAATATTTCGATTAGTTCTTTTACAGTTTTCTAATTTTTTCACAGTCATAATATCGTTTAAAGTTACTTTGTGCGCTTTATCCGCATCAAACCAAAAAATTGAATAGCAGGTTACAATAAAAATTGCTACTTCCATCAAACCATTAATATTTAAATCAATTACTTTAAAGAACTCATTGTGAAAAATTTTAATTTTCCAATAGTGAATAGCCTTCACCAGGTTTTGTTAAATTTTATTTTTCGAGGAAGACTACCACCAAGGAAAATTATAACTAATTCCAAACTTTTTTTAAAATTATTTCTTGAAAACAATTCATTAATTTTATTATCAGAAAAATTTAATATTTCATCAATATTATCATTATCATTTTAACGACTCTTGGATGAGCTATTTCTGACGTATAATTACTCGTATCTTCATTAACAACTTGCGAATGTTTTTTGATTTTTTTTTTCTTTCATAAAATAAATTTCGGTCCAAAAGATTACATTGGCCTCTGTAAAAATTTCAATATGTGGTATCTGCATTCTAAATACAAAATACATATATCTATCCTCTCCAAATGCGTACATGCAACATCGACCAGTGTTTGATGCTGTCGTATCAAAAACAAATATTCCCGTTTTTTCCAAAAGATTTTTCAACACGTTAAAGTGTGTTGAAAACTGCAGAAGAAATTTCAATTCCAGGCGCACTAGGAATGACAGGCATATTTATTATTTGTTCTGTACTATTTTACCCGTAATTGTTGTTGTTGTATCCCAATGCATTGTCAAGTTTAACTATTTACACTGAACTTTTCTTTAATTGTTTCACTTTTTATTTTTCTTAAGTGTGCCGAGTAGTGAAGAAAATTAAAGAATTTAGCGATAATATGGTTTAGAGGGTTAGTTTGACCCAAATAACTTCTTACTAGAGTTAATTTCGAAATAAGCAGTTTTTGGACCCTGTCGTTAAAACAAATAAATCTTTAAATTGTGTTAAAATAATGTATAAAACTAACGAGTTTTACAAATTTACTTCATATGAGCACTGAAATGTGCTAATGGCTCAAATTTTTAGAACTATTTTTAAGACCTAGTGTCAAAATATTCCGGCCAGCACACTTAAAAATTAAATAAATAAAAAATTAGCTATCACCGTAATGTACAATGCGTGATAAGGTTTAGATCTGCACCGGCAGTGAGCCATAATCAGATGGTGGCCATTACCACTGTGAATGGTATGTAGCGTCATTCTCGCCCTAGAAGGCCTTCGAATCCGTGCATTCTCCGGTCACTCCTAGTTGCAATTTCAAAAGCTCGAAGTAGGTCGCAGCCTTTACTCCTTGCTTAAGAGTTGGAAACTTTCCAACTCCTGGTCCAGAACGCATGAAGCTTAATATAGTTAAGAACACGACGGCATTCATACTCACTGGACCTGAATCATTCATTGTGTTCATTGTGAATGATCCGACCCACAAACTCTCACGAGGGCCTCGAAACCACAACCACCACGATACTCCCATTTAGGGGCCAACCTTAATAATCAGCCAGAGAACAGCTAAATGTCTAAAGAGACAAATAGTGAACTCTGCGAGCCTACTGATTCCCGTGGAAATATAGTGGATTCTCTAGATGGCTTCTACTAGCCTTTAAGGGGCCTGGGCTCCCTTTTACCCCGAAGAACACCAGTCTAATGGAATAGTAGGCTCCAAAAAGACTATCATGTGCCCCCGGCGGGACCGCAATGTACAGAGTGTGATTTGTTTTACATCCGCACCTGGCTATGTAGCCTTAATCAGATGGTGGACAAACCACTATAGTATAATTTGGAACGTCATACATGCGTCCTAGATAGCCGAAGGCATAATTCTAAACAACAGAACCACCTAGTTGCAACTTTAATGATTCCAGGACAGGTCTGCAAATCATCACACCTTGCTAAAGAGTTGGAGACTTTCTAACTCCTATCCAGAACACATGTCAAGCATGCTCACTGGACTGGATCATTCACTTTGCGTGTCATTATCAGTGAAATGACCACCATAATTTTCATAAATCCCTTCTGTGGTTTACGTATCTCCTGTTCTTACTGCTCTCTTTCTCTCTCTCTCTCTCTCTTTCTCTTGTGAAGTATTTTCAATTATTTAAATCAATTTATTAAGTTCCAAATTAGTAGTGTAAGTGATAGGTATATTCTTGGAGGAGATTTCAATTATAGACATCGGAGCTGGGGTTGTTTAAGAGCAAACTGTTGAGGGAATATTTTATATGAGAAACTTCCATCATATAACATTAATATTATTTACCCGTGTGAACATACGGTAGATATTTTCTTGACTAATATTGTTATGAATGTGTTTTGCTTAAGATTTAAAATAAAATAATTAAGCAATAAAGCAAATTACAAACGGCGTAGAAGTTTATACACACACACAGCTACAATTTGATATGCTGTTTACTAACTGCCTGGCATGCAAGAAAAAAAAAATACAAGTATGCCGTTTATCATCTGAACGCGCAAGACAAAAACTAATTTTACAACAACAAATATACAATGTTGTTTACCATCTGCGTAGTTTTCTAAGAAACCCTTTTTTACAAAAGCAACAACAAATGTATTGAAATAAATCCCAAGCAGAAACCTTATCAGCATAAAAACAAAAACAATTATACACACAGGCAAGCAGGCACTTATAAAACGAATAAACAACCTACAACAACAAAAATGCGATACAAAGGGAGTAGAAGATTCTTAAATCTTCTTGATTCTAATTGGACAAGTATAAATAGGGGAAGCGTCTGAGTGGATAATCAATCAGTGTAAATTAAACCTGATCAAGTGAAGACGTGCATTTTAAGTAAATTGTTCTGTGTCAACTTTGTGTAGTTAAAGTAAATAAAATTGTTATAAATTTAAAAACTCTAAAAACTGGTGTTAATTATTTTGCAATAAAGACCTTACGACAAAACGTTTATAAAAGGTATAAACGTAACAATACATCAAATATAATTTCTTCAGCAGTTGCTCTGAATAACCTTACTTCTGATCATCTACCAGTTCAAGTTATTATTAGTAGTGATTTTACCAGAACTAGTGTAGTTATGCTTGAATACAAAAACGCAAATTGGTTGTCCTTCCGAAGATACCTTACGAGGAATTTGAATATACCTGAGGTTAGGGATATCATTTCTGCAGACCATATCGATTCCGCGATTACTCAACTCAAAAATTCTATAAAAGAGGCCATCGACGTTAGTATTTCAAAAAATCACCTGCTTTCGAACAAAAACCCCTACCTATGTTTCTTAGAACTTACATACAGCAAAGAAACGGCTTTTGGCGAAACTGGCAAAGAAATCATAGCCTGGTTGATCTTTATAATATGAAAATCCTAAACAGAAAAATAAGAGATGAAATGGAAAAGCTAAAAAATAGGTATTGGTGCCATTTACTGGCAACTTTAGACAAAGGCTCAGCTCCATTCGTGAATCTAACAAAATTTTTTAGGAAAAGATTCACAACAAATGCAGAGAAATGTAATATTATGGCTCAAACGTTTGCCGACAATCATACAATATTGCAAATTTTAGGTGACGCTGAAACAAACTCGCAAGTATGTGAAACACTTTAATCTTTTCGAGCATCTGCTTCTAGCAGCTCTAATGATATAATTATAACTACTTCTAAAATAAATAATGTAATAAAAAAGTTGAAAGCAAGAAAGGCTCCAGGAATAGATGGAATTAATAATAAATGCCTTAAACAACTGCCAAAAAATCAATTGAATTCCTATCCATCATTTTTAATTCATGTCTAAAACAGAACTTCTTCCCTCTAGAATTTGAGAAGGCAAAAGTAATTCCAATAAAAAAGCCAAATAAACCTGCAGATAGCCCGTTTTCCTACCGACCAATTAGCCTGTCATCATCTATAGGAAAAATTTTTGAGAAAATGGTCTTATCTATAAAATGATGGTCTTTTAAAGTTTTTATTGGATCATCGTGCTCTGAAAGTTTTAAAATACCGGCAGGATGCCCCCAAGGCTCTTGTCTTTCCCCTATTTTGTATAATTTATACACCTCTGACCTACCCCAACTTGAAAGCTGTACCATGTCAGTATTTACAGATGATACAGCAGTTTTATGTTCTGACATATACTTTGAAAACATAATTACCAACATACAAAGAGATCTAGATAATCTAGCAAACTATTTCAACACATGGAAAATAACATTAAATGCAGACAAAACTCCGGCAAAGAAAACCTTGTTATATTCCGCTACGAAATATTAGCTTTTTAATCATGTAATCAATTTAATCAATAAAGTGAATATTTTGACGCGCACACTCTATCCTTTCATAAACCGAAACTCGTCTTTAAGTATTGAGAACAAAATGCTTATTTTTAAACTTATTTTTCAGGCAGTACTATATTATGCTGCCTCTATGTGGACTAAAAGTGCAACTTGTCATATGAAAAGGCTGCAAATCGCACAGAACAAATTATTAAAACTTATATATAATCTGCCTTGGTTCTTTTCTACACTCAGGCTTCATATTATTTCGGATACAGGCCTTGTTGTTTCTAGGCTAAACAAGCTAACTACAAATTTTTACTCTAGATGCGCTGGGTCCGAACATATCTCTATTAATGATTTGGCATCAGTTTAGGTAGTTTGTAAGTTTTAGTTAAGTTGCTTTTATTAAATCTTGGAAAATCTTCAAAAAGGTCTTAAACAATGTATATAATTTTGTGAATTACTGTAAATTATAAAGTAGGAAAACTATGTACATAAGCTTGAACTATTTAAATGTAATTTTTTGTTTAAGATGTTGATGTAAATATTATTCGATGGACAATAAATTGAATTGAATTGAATTGAATTAAATTCCATAAATGTTCTAAAAAGGATGAAACAAACAAAATTACTTCTTGGTTGGCAAAGCCCTTAAATAATACAGTAGGGTGGTTACAAGGTATATGAGATAAAAAAAGTGATCCTATCTTTCGGCTTTTCCCCCCTAAATGTGCCAATTGACTAGAAAATGAAATTGAAACTATTTCTTTTTTAGGAATATAACTCTAGTCTTATTTGATGGGAAATTGTATTCTTATTCATTTTGAATTTAATTATTTTTTTTTTTGCTAAAATTGATAGTTTTAGGGGCACTTAGAATTTATAAAATTTCTCATATAGGAATTAGCATGCAAAGGTTAAAAAACATTGTTGTAATAATCAATTGTATTTTATTAATTCAATTGTAGAATAGTGTTAAAATAAATTTTATTAATTATAATATTGAATTGCATATTGTTACGTTTATACCTTTTATAAACGTTTTGTTGTGAGTTCTTTATTGTAAAATAAATAACACCAGTTTTTAGAGTTTTTTAATTAATAACAAGTTTATTTATTTTAACTACACAAAGTTGACACTGTATGTCTGTGTGTATTTTTACTTTTGTTTTTATGCTGATAAAGTTTGTTCTTGGAATTTATTTTAAGATATTTGTTGTTGTCTCGTGTAGAAAAGGTTTCTTAGAAAACTACGCAGATGGTAAGCAGCATACAGATTTGTTGTTGTTTGCGAGTATAAAATTTCTACGCAGTTAGTAAACAGAAATTTGTTGTCTTGCTTGCCACGCAGTTTGTGTGTATAAAATTTCTACGCAGTTTGTAGCTAGAAATTTGTTTTTGTCTTGCGTGAATAAGTGTTATTAGCAAGTCACGCCGTAAGTAAACAACATACCCAGTAGTTTACATTATTGCTTAATTATTTTGTTTAAAACTTAAGCAAGGCACATCCGTAACAATATTTATGTTGAAAGAAATCCAGCAAAGATTAACGTAGATTAACTTAAAAATGATTTCAAATAATAAAATTATTTATTTTCATTGGGTGAAAGCTGAGCTAACAACGCTGCTATAAGCATCATTTTCGCACTCCACATATAATTACACTGTTGTAGTGGAACCACCCTAATGTAAATATCTAATATTCACACGCGCAGTCATTAACACAACAAACTAAAAAGTTTAAATCAAATTACTCAAGTGCAATGCACTAGCAATGCACTTATGTTTGTTGTTGTTATACTTTACATACATGCAATGACTGAATGGCCTTCAACAGGTAGATACATAACGTGTGTGTGTGTCGATCGGTGAGTTTCAAGTGACACATTTATTTTGTGGAAAGAAATCCCAAAACAAATGCAATAGGAACCAGGTCACATTTCACTTTTCGCGATGACAATAATATTTATAATAACATTTGTATATAATTAACATTAATAAATTAAGTACTAGACTAATAATAATCTTCTCACAGCCGGAATATAAACGGTTGAAATTGAGGGAAGAAAATCAATCTTTGTTTGTACGTTCTAGCTCCTAGTTGAGCTCAATACTTTAACTGCTCCTAGATGAGTAATGAATGTAAAAGAACTAATAAAAATAAAGAAATAAATTTGAAATTAACAAAACAATATTGAATAAAGCATTTTTATATTACACTGTTTTACCGCCACAACGTTATTTCCATAGCTTTCCAGGAATTTTGATAATGTTTTGTTAAAGAGCACAAAATTACAGAAGTGATTTAAAATGTAGAATTTCTTCTTTCTTGAATCACGGTGATTTTAAATCACGAACGATTTTGAAATCGCGAGAGTGATTTTTTTGGTGTTCTGAAAACCACGAGATTTTTAATTTTTAGTAGTGATTTTCATTGTTCGATATCACTTGCTGACAGCTGTTTTTGATTGTTTATACTTATAATATTTTGAAAAGTATGAAAAGTAAATCACGGCTAATGTAAATAACAATAAAAAAAATTCCAGAAGAAATACAGCATCTTGATAAATTTGTTAATTTTATGTGTTAAAAAATTTATTTTAACAAAGCAAATCATATTAAGTGTTTCTGATAGTTTTATTTTTGAGGTCGAAGAAATAGTTTTAAAAAAGCTTTACGTGATCTGACTGGTTTTAAATCATGAGAATTCAAATTTTTTGTGCGCAGAACACCATTTCAGTGATTTTAAATCACTAAACGGAAAGGTGATTTTCAGAACATGCCTTTTGACTACTGAAGATCCTGTGCTTCCGGTTAGTTAGCAGTAATCTACTCCTAAAGACAAATGTTTAAACAATACCTTCTATATTATTAAAGTAAAAATATATAGTAAAAATAAAATACAGTCCTTTCGTCCGGAGTAGTCAAAGTAGTTTTCTAGAACGTTTTGTTTAAAGCGAAATAATGAAAACCGATAAACTCGAAGCATTTTCCCCACACTTACAAAGTTGTGTGTGAGTTGCGCTTACAGCATTTTTTCAAACATTACCGACTTCCCAATTGGGCTCCCATTTTTCTAAGCTTTCTTTCCAACGATATAACAGATCCCTAACATTTAGCAGCCCGCAAGTTTTCTCAATAACAACCCTATATCTGCAACCCTTAAGGCGGGGTCCATAAGTTTCTGTTCATAGATCTGAACATGGTATCAAATTTTTTTTGAGAAACGCAGTGGATCCCATATAGATCCAATGGATTAAGTTATGATTGCGAAGAAAATATGTAAACTTTTTCCACAAAGTCCGATCTTTTAGAACATAAAAAATTTGCTCGGCCCAAAAAACCGTTGAATTCGTTTGATGACCTGACAGCATTGTTGCCGACTTTTTTTATGTACCTGTGAGCAAAGAATAAATTCTTTTGTCCCAAGGCACCAACAAAACCAAAATATGAATTACGAAACATTCCTTTGCAAATCATATATTTTCATATACGAGTATACATACACACACACACACACACATATATATATATATATATAATTAATTACCTGTGCTAAGATAAAGAGTATTTAAGTTGAAATACATTTTTTAGAATACAATAACTGCGTTCTGGGGATTTTTAGAGAGAAAAACTTTCAGTTTAGAAATTCGACTTGAAAAAATCTGGGAATCCTGCCCTTTCCCTTAAAGGCTTACTGCTTACTGTATCGCAGATGATAACAAATAAATAATGTTATAAATGTTTAATTTATTAACATTGAGTTTCTCAAAATTCAACGTCTTTTTTAACTTTATCATCGTCATTATGTAATAGCATTTTTTAAGTAACAGAAAAATTAATTAGTAACGCTGTCACACAAATATTAGGCGACATATTAAATCAATAATAGTAGTAGATTTAATTTATGTTCAACTTTAGTTCTAATTTCTAAATATATTAAATAATATTTACAAATAAAAAATTTTATTGTTTGCAATTATTTTTAAGTTAATCTACGTTAAGTATTGCTAAGCTACTTTAAGCATAAATATTTTATAATATTCTCATAAAATATTTTTGTTAAAGAAATCCAGCAAAAATTAAGGTAATAGTTGATATTTTTAGATACTTTACATATGAGCAGAATGTAATGCATCATTTCTTGGAGCGCTACATGGATCATCAGCATTCTTTGCATCTATCTACTACAAATTGTGTAATTTTGTAAACAACAAAATAAAAAGCATTGATATTCAATCAATATTAATTTGGTTAGACGAAGTTAACATACAACTGAAATATATTTTGTTTCCGCGAATTGTCCATTTAGCGGCGAATGCAATTTTATTCTATCAAAAATAATTGGTTAAATAGATAGTGTTTATAACATTGGGCAGATAGATACGTAGAGTGTTACATTCTAATATTGTATATTACATTCTGATAGTGTTTAGTTTTTACTGTTTTCCTTAAAAATGAACTCAAAAATTTGTATATATTTATCTTTCTTAAAAGTTTAGAAATTAATATTTACTTGGTTTTAACCGTTGTTAAAATTATTGATTTGTTAATTAAAAATAATTTTGGAAAATAGTTTAAAAGATTTTGAAATTAAAACCAAGTAGAGGTAATTACATATATAACAGTTTATAAATGTTAGAATTAACAAATAAATAATTACATAAACTATAAAAAAACTAATACTGCTTTTGTTTTAGTCCAGTGTAAAACCTTTGATGAATGGCAAACCAGTGCCTACATTTTGTTGATAAACCTTGTAATCATTGCGAAAAAAGTTCAATAAAGTAAATTCTTCGCAATAAATGCGATCGTGAAAGAATTTCCAGCTAGCCACCGTGTAGGCGACTATACAAAATGGATTCATCAATATGAGCTGAGTACCAATAGACCACCAAAACCAGCCAACGTAGGATGGATGGCGAGAATACGCATATATGCCGTGCGTGACAAGTTTGTGGTCATCGGCTTTTTCATACTGCACCTAGAAATAAAAATTTTCGGATTTGTAAAAACTTAGTGTATAAATAACCATACTTACAAGATGCGTAAAACTATTACTTGCGGTAATCATAGCAGTCTTGCGCACTATTTCCCCAAATACGCATAATACAACGCCTACTAGCCACAAATAACAGAAGTCTTTAAAATTGGTTAGAAAACATACTTCTAAAACGAATTCCAACCAACTAGCAGCCGCAGCTAAGGCATAAGCCCACGAATGATTTAATATGAATGACTCAACTGTTAAACTTTTTGGATTACACCAAGCAATAGCAAGAAATTCAGTGTAATGAAAAAATGCCATGAAAAACCCATAAACTCCAAATTGTTTCCAAACTAAAGGTGCAAACCAAACCAAAAGTATACTGATGGCTTCGACAAAACCCAAAAAGGAAGCTCTTATTGCAATCTGCAAGTACAATAAATTATTATTTGTAAAGTATTATCAAGCCTGATTTTCTGCTTACTTGATATTCTGTATTTCTTAAGACAAAACGTATAATCATGCTTATCAAAGCGAAATATAATACTGGTCCCCACAATTGTGCTCCCCATACTTGTGGAACAATTCCATAGTAAATTTGTGGCACAGATGGAATTAAAACTAACGCAATCGTTCCCAAATAACAAATCAAACTTAATTTTCCCTCTTTACACAGCTTTCTTGGCGGAAAAGCATGTTGTTGCACTTGTTGCGGATTAAGACACATAATAAATACTCCTTCAGCTTTCGTTTGTGATTGTTTTAATTTGTGCAAGGTTTTTCTTAATTGCGTTTAGAGATTTTGCTGCATTTTGTGCACGCATAAACAAAATAAACAAAAACCAGCTGTATGTAGAATGTCCAGAAGCTCTCAAACTGTAAAAAAAGACAGAGATGTAAATTAGAACGTATTATTTATTTCTTTTGAAATGAAAGAACTCTGTCTTCATTTAAAAAAGCAGCCCTGAATGCCAGAAACAAAGTAAAAGAAAAACTATAAAAATGAGTATGTGAAAAGCAAGCAGAATGAAAAGAACCTTCAGTTGTGGTAGTATTTTTTCGCAAATTGTGTAAAGAAGCCGAACGGAAGAAATTTTTAAAAGATAAAAATTGAATACAGAAAAATTGACAAATAGTTTAAAAAATTTAAATAGTGTGCAAGCAACCACCCAAAATACATAAATTTAATCAAAATGAGTGGAATGGATAAAAGAAAATTGTCGTAAGTTAAAATAACAATGAAAAATAAACTTCTTTGTCATACATCAAAAGGGAAGAAAATTTAGTGGAACAGAGCATTAAATTTCTCTGCTGGATGAGTATATTTTTCAGTGACTGCGAAAAAGGCAGATGTTTTTAAACGTTTGGTAGTGTGAGTGAGTAATAATGCATACAAGAAAACGTTTGTATAATGATTGTGTGTGAATGTGTTTGCAAAGGGCGACGGGCGTAAATAATGCCGGCAGCGCAGTAACAGTTAATTGATTTTTTCTTTTGGCAGTTGGGCTCATACACATTTAAGAAATAAAAGCAAAAACAGAAAAACGACATTAAAAACACATATAAAAAGGTTCTTGTTTTGATTGTATCGAAAATTCCAAAACACGTTAAATGCTTCCTGGTTGGAAATAATTCTTTAATTTATAAGAAATAAAATAAGTGCATTTGCAACATAAATTTTTGGGTTAAGCCATCTCAGAAATTAAAAAGGCAAATATGGATTTTTTTTCATTGCATTAATATCTTAACTTTTGGAAAACCCATAATATTAAAAAAAAAATAATGAAATTATAAAATTAATGAAGTTTTAAACTATTCAGTTATTTAGGAATATAATTTTTTCTTTCTTTTATAAAACATTTTATACAATTTTAAACTAATCAGATACATATAAGTATAGTTAATCCAGGCTAATAATTTGTTTGATTAAGCTTTAGGTACACTCTTACAGTATAATGCACAAGTTTGTTAATTTTACCATATGCGTGTTAAAACAATATAAGCTGTTTTAAAATTCGTGTTTCAAGGTTAAATGTGTTAAAATTTTTAACTAAATAAGATTTTTCTAACCTGAAAACTGTTATAAAATAATTTTTTAACTATAAAGAAATTAAACATTATTCATGTAAAATAAAGAGTTTAGCTCAGAACTTGTAGAGCTATGAAAAGCTCCGGAAAGGTGACTTTTATATTCAATATTTTGAATCCATGATAAAAATGTCATAGCTGTTTACATAAATGCTTGAAGAGATTTTCGCAACGAGGTACACTTACTTTAGAAGTAATAGCCCATTACGTGGCAGTGACGAAAATTGGTTTTTTACCTTATACACATGTCCATTCGAGTGCACATATGTATATGTCTGAAAACATTTCATGCAATACTTGGGCTAAAATATATCAAAAGGCTTTAAACTTGTTGATATCGTATTGTGTTCACAGGTACATACATACATTGCATGCTGTTATTTTTAGCTTTTTTTAAATCGAATTTTTGCAGATGAATATGATGCACATGTTCATCTGTATGTGCATCAACTTAATGTTTATCTTTAATGGAGGTCCTTCGGATATTTAATCTGTTTGCTGTGTAGTTTAGATAAAGTGCAGCCAAACCATAAAAAGTCATGTTGCCATACACTCCGAAAAGAATTGCCTTTCTACACGACAATGACCTTGTTAGAGTAATGGAAATAAACATAGGGTTAGGGTTCCCTGTATTTCCAAGGGTTATTACAAGTATAATTCACTGAACATAAATTGTTCTTTATCACGGTTTCTTGGCATATCATAATACTACTTTACATTACTGTTCCTTTTCTTTCCCAAACAAAAGAGATTTCTTTTGAATTTGTGTTTAAAAACTTCATTTTAATGTAATAAATAAATCGATAGGTTTTGTATTGAATTATGGAATTGCATAAGAATAATGATAGAAGTTGCGGATTTTTTTGTTAAAGTTGTGAAAAACTTATTTGATTTTTGGTTGCCTTTAATACATTTTTAAAAAATGATTTTTAACAGATTGTAGTTTTTAGCAATCCTACATTTTAATTTAAAAAAGCATCTCCTGGGTTTAAGTTAAACTGAGAGTATTTCATCTTTCGGTGCCTTCCGCGTTCTGAATATTAGTTATGCCCCTTGGTTCCATTGTCCCTGTAATGCTTTTCCATACATATATAAAATAAAAAAAATGCATAAAAACTTGAACATAACGCAGACAGTAAGTATTGCTCCCCCGGAGGACCTTTTATTTCATTTGCTTTCATCTGTAATTTATAGATAATGTAAAATTTTCACAGCATTATTGTTTTCTTCAATAGCTGTAGTTATTTCTGAGTTTGATTTGCCTTATGCTGCACAGATTTCGCATAATAACTTTTAAGAAGACTCTTTTTTCGAAAATATCCTAAAAACTATTTAAATAGTTTCCAAGGAGAGTTGACTTTATACTATAAGTACCATAAGTACATTGTTTGGTTGAGTTAAAAATTATCATGTACAATACTATGCACTAAGTTTTTATTTGTAATTAAATACAAGAAATAATAAAACTCATTTTAAATTTATTAGATGTTGTTGATAACCAAGTTTTTTATTACCAAAAATTTTTGTATATTTAGAGTAATTCACATTATATCGAAAGTATATTTGCATCACAGATTCTTTTTTAAATTTCACTTGACTCCTACAGATGGACTATCACGTTTTAATTATAACCAATTTCTTTGTGAACAGCGTTGAAAATTTTAATATTTTCTTTACGTTTGAAACTGGAAGTTGAGACAAATGGAGTCATATTTTAATAAATACTCTAAATGTTTTATACAACTATTTAAATAAATATTTCCTTTTTATTTGTCCTCCTATGTTTATCGATGTAATAAGAGAAATAGAAAATGTATGCAAGACAACAACTAAAAAAATGAACTTTATAAACTTCAAAAGAATTGATTTCAGTTCAAAAATAAACTACATCATTCAGAGGACGTTGTGCTCTATTTTCTTTAACTATTCTACATTTTTTCTTGGCTTATTGCCTTCTACGATGACTCGATTTAATTAATGGATTTTTCTTCTATAAATTCTAAGGATTCGAATAAAGAATGAATCAGTTTATTCAAAACAATACAGAATTTAATAATTTTAATTGCGTTTATGTAATGTTAAAACCGATTGCTATTTAAGTATAGATTTTTTTTGCTATATTCAAGGTATTCGGTATTGTCATTTATCTCTGTTTTAATTAAAATATTTTGCAGTACAATTTTACTAAATTTCCACATAGAAAAAACAAAAATTTAATTTAAAAAAAAATTAAAGCTGGTTAGAAATTCTACTTTTAGTCAATTAATTTTTAACTAATAATTTAATTGATAATTTTATGAAAATAATTTTTTTATATTTTCAAAATTAAATATTAGTTGCAATATATACGTCCTGTAACTAAATAAAGTAAAGTAATCCAGTATTTTTATTCACGTATGTTTTAATTTATTTTATTAAGAAAGAAAATTTATTTAGAAAACTATGTGTTAATTTTTAAAGAAAACAGAAAACATAACACACTTAACAGAATAAAGTGTAACATTTTCTGGAATAGTTTTGTCTTGTTTGTTTTAAAAACTTTAATAATGCTTTAGAAAAATAGAGATTTTAAAGGAATTTACTAAGCCAAAGATTTGCGGTTTCTCTTAAATATATTTGAAAATTTTTATAAATAGATATTAAAATAAAGTAGTGATATTATCCTTTATATTCATGTAATTTTCTTCCGTTTTTATGTAAATTTTAGGTCTGGAAAGAAGAGAGGTAGTGTAAAAGGAAAATTATTGCAGTCATTCTTGCTAGCAGACCAATGTGGATTGCGAAACGTGTACATGATTATTTGTGTAGCTGGCCTTAAAGTTACAGCGTTGTTGATTACATAAAAATAAAATTTTAATTCATACACGGGAAATTTTTCTGTTTTTGTCTTTCATCTGTGGGTTTCTTTTCTTTTAATACAGGGTGTCCGCCGGGAAAGTATACTACTTTGTTTGTTTACAATTTGATTAAATGAAAGAGAAGCGATCTTATTTGATAAATGTTTTATTTAATGCCGGCAATTATGTGTGGAACACAATATCAGATAAATGTCCGCCTCTGTTATCCTCACAAATGCGAGTCCTTTTAACCACATTTTTCATTATATTCTCACACATTCCACGCGAATTTTGTTTGAGTTGCTTAAGCATTTCTGGTTTGTTTGCATAAACCTTGCTTTTAGATATCCCCACAAAAAGAAGTCCGGAGCACTCAAAGCAGGCAAATGTGAGGCCAATCAACATCACCATTTCTTAAAACAACTTGTTATGGAAGGAGGTCTCCAGTAATTCCATCCTGGCTGTATGCGATGTGGCACCGTTTTATTGATACCACATGTTAATCAAGCCCAAAGCATGCAGTTGTGGCGTTAAAAAGTTGTCAATCATATTACGATATCGCTCCCCATTCACAGTTACCGTTACGCTGTTTTTTGTATTCAAAGAAGTAAGATCCAATGATTCCTCCTGACCAAATTGCACACCACACTGTCACTTTTAATTGATGCAAAGGTGACTGTTGAATAATTTGAGGGTTTCTCATTCTCCAGAACCGATTATTCTGTTTATTTACATATCCATTCAAATGAAAATGTGCCTCGTCACTCATTATGATTTTTTCCTAAAAATCGGAATTGTCATGGGCGAGCTGTAACGGCGTGCTTGTGCCTATCACCTATAGACCTTTTTTCTTCGATATCATTCACTATGATAAATAGTATGTGTTCACCGCAGGCCCGGCCCTGCAGCTTATAAATTATATTTCAAGTTATTTTTGGCGTATTTTCTTATTCTCCCAAGTCTCATTGAAAATATGTATGTATGTTTATTGCCCTCACATAACAAAAATTCTTGCTTGCAATAACAATTTAAACAGTACCTAATAAAATACAACTGTATTTTTAATAAGCTGAGCTTAAGAATTTTTGTTGTTGTAATTTTTGTTAATCTCCTTTTTTTTTTGCTTTTACTAACATGTAAAAGGCATTTGGATTTTGTTTATTCGCATAAAGTTTTTTGTAAAATAAAGACATAACTTCGCAAGAAAATAAAAATCGTTTTATTTTCTTAAACCATAATAGCCACATTCTGTAAAAGAGCTTACAGAATCAATCAGTATGCTTTGTTGGCACGTCGTCACAGTAATCGATGATTGATTTTGATAAAATGTTTAAACGATTAAAACACGTTGGTTTATCGAAAATTTTTCATAATAAATTTGCCATGCTAAATATGAACTGTCAAGGCTTTCTTTCCCTGCGGACACCCTGTATCTTTGAAATGTAAAATAGACTTTTAAAATTTAAATGAAATGCGTATGCGCCAAAGAATATCATACCCTGTCTATTTGATTTAATGCATTAAGGATAATTGTCAAAGACGATTTATTCAGAAGAAAATCTAAAAAAAAATCTATGTAGAAAAACTATCTCTAGAAGCTATTTTTTCAGAATTTTGTTAAAAGATCAAAGGGATCGCTATCGTACTTTTTTCAATGAACATTAAAATATCTGATAGCCAATTGAAATGAACGTGAACTTATTCAAAAGTAATTAAGCGAACATAAAGTAATAGGTATTATTTTCAAATTATGAAGAAAGCGAGAATACTTTACACTCTAATTTTTCTATAATTTCAATTTATCGGATTTTTTACGCTCTTCCACGTTTACTATAATCGTTTTCGTATTGTACGTCTAAACAACGCATCTTAAGTGTTTCCAGCTCCTATTCTTTTTTGCACATTGTAAAGAAATTCAAAATCAAATGTGGCGTATAGGACGGTACCATAAGGCTACTAGTCGGCAATATCGCTTTAAAAGAAACTGGAGCAGATGACAATCACCGAGCAATCAGTTAAAAAACCAAACAGAAAAATGTTTTTGGAAAATAAAAAAGAGGATTTATGACACATTTAAACTTCAGACACCTTTGCTAATAAACAATCTTAATTTGCTTTATAATCAGTAGTTATCAGTAGATATTGTTCACGTACTTGAAAAACTATGAACGAAAGATTAAAGAAAAGAGTATAAAATTGTGAGAGAAAAAAAATGGTTATTAGTTTATGACAGTGAAGTTTTTTTTTTAAAAAGCTGTTTTGTACTTTTGTATACAAAATAATTTTTCGGAAAACATTTTTTCTGAAATAAAAAAAAACTTTTACACTCGTATTGAAGAAAATGAAAGTATTTGTTAACTAACTAGCACTGAATATTTCTTTTTGGCAATAAAAATCTTAGAACGACAATATTTCAACTGCCTTCTAAAGGGTCCACCATGTAACGTTTTTTTTTAACCAGTAGCACTTATCTCATGTTTGATTTGACAGATAATTAGTTGCTTAAGCGTTTCTGGTCTGTTTGCATAAACTTTGCTTTTCAAATACACCCATAAAACGAAGTCCGGAGCAGTCAACTGCACGACAAATAGTGCATTTTTTGGCACGTTGTGTCTCCAAAAAATTTCACGTAACTTTCTCATCGTCACAGTATTGATTGTGATAAAATGTTTTAATGATTAAAACACGCTAGTTTTTCGAATAACGAAAAACTAGCGTGTAAGTTTTCCGCTGAACGAATATGGTTGTGTATACGCCGGAACAACGCTTTGCTAAGTGGGCCTGCGATCGACTTACAGAAGATGCCGACTTCGCAAAAAAATCATCTTTTCAGATGAAGCTCATTGATCTTGACGGATATGTAAACAAGCAAAATTGTTGCATTTGGAGCACAGAAAACCCGCACGCATGCATTGAAAAGCCGACGCACCCAAATCAAGTCACTGTTTGGTGCAGATTTTGGTCCAGAGGCATAATTAGGCTATTTTTCAGGAGTAGCCGTTACAGTCATTGGCGATCGTTATCGGGCCATTTTGAACGAATTTTTGTTCACAAAAATTAAAGAGGAGGATATTGGCAACATTTTGTTTCAACTGGATGGCGCTACGTGCCACACAGCCGAAGCAGTGTAGTTTTGTTTATAGAATTCAAAACAAAAAAAATTTATTTTGCGGACCCTATATATACAAATATATTTTAATTTGTGAAATAAGTGTCAAATGGTAAAGACGCTTAGGGAAGAATGTTAATTTGATTAAAAAGCTAACTATAAATCCAATTTAAATAAAATTTTTATTGCCAATTTGATTATATGGATGCGGGTAGTATGCCTCTAAATCTTTATACCGCACTTCTCATATTTGAAGCAAACAATTTTAGCTAGTAGAGAAAACTGTGATGAATTAATAAAACAAATTAAAAAATATTTCTTTGGATTATAATAATTTTTAATGTAAATGTAACGAACACGTTGATTTTTAAAAAAAGTTGTTTTTTTTCTATTAAAATAATTTTGAGAAAGAAATGCTTGATCTGCTTCGACAACATGTCTATTTTCTAAGTTTATTTTAAAACGTTGTTACTTTCTGCATCTTAAATAAAATTTTCTGCAGTTTATTGTATTAGTCTTGCAATATTTATATTGATAAAATTAAAATGTTTTTATAACACATGTGTTTTATATTTTTATACATTGGCGACGATTCTAAATAAAGCTTGCAACACTGTTAGGTTGAGTTTGCAAATTTCTGTTTTACTCTCTCATTACTAGTTTCTGCTAGTAAAGTTATTGAACAGACCTATAGCAGAAGATTTAACATTTTCATTTAGGACCTTAAAAGCTTAACAAGAGAAAAATGGAATGTTTATATGCTTGCTTGTGTTAATGACTAATTGTCATAAAGAAAACTGCTATTCTCATTTTATATTTCTTATTTTATATTTTTTTTATTCTATTTTTAAATTGAGTTCTTTTTAGGCTTAAGAATTGCACTGACTTGACATTAAATAACAACTTTTTCAAACTAATTGCACATAAACGGTAAAAATAAAACTTTAACACTAAAAATTTAACACTAGTAGTTATCAAAATCGCTTCTGGAAATACGATTTGATGATTATCACAAAGAATGTAAAGTAAATCCTTAACCATCAAACAGCAAAAGTACTATGCATCAATAATATTTAACTAGTAATTAAAAAAGATATATTGCAAAATTTCAGTGGGTTAATTATTGGTGCATTTAAATTCTATATATAAATATATTTTCATAGTCATTGGTGTGAACATTCTTATTGTAAAGTTATTGGTATTACAATTCTATTTAAAACATTTAATATAAAAATTGTGCCGTTTAAGTTTTTAAATATAAATTTTATAGGAAAAAGTAGATTTCACTGAAGGTATCATATCCTGGTTTATTTTTTTGTATTCTTTAAAAACGAAGAAGACTCACAAGGGCTGATATTCGACGATTTTTTACTATTCTTTAGCATATTTGAATTATTCTTGCTAGTAAAAGTTCTACTAGCAAAAACTTTAAACTAAATTTTTGGCTCTTGCACTTTTGTCTTTTTGAGTACGGAAAACATTCCACTAACAGTTATCAACAAATTCTGATTATTAAACCGAAAAAAACAGATTATGAATAAAAGAGAATTGCAAATAACGAAAGTCTGTACATGCTCTAAATGCAACGAAAAGTTAGCGTCACCGCTAAACAAAATTTTATGTCAATCAGTTCAGCGATCAAAGCCATTAATTTTTTAATTTTCTTCTGGAGTCATAACATACTTATAAAATGGAAAATAAAAGTAGCCACAGAGTTTCTGTCAAATCGGATGTCAAACGAAACACTGTTGGTAATTCCAAAATCTAAATTTCAAAAAGATGTATATAAGGAAAAAAGTTTAAGCGTGGTGCAATAGCAAAACGAAATTCAGTTTATCTCCAAAAGCAAAATTTGAATGCCTAATCTTGAGTTGTTAGCATCTCGCAATAGCGTGATCCATTGACCGTTACCGCATTATAAGCCACAAATTCAAAAAAAACGGTCCAATCACACCATCAGACCACATAGCGATCCATACTGTGATCGGTCTAGGATTTTCAGAAGCCCAAGTGAAAATGGGCTTCGTCTGGAAAAATGATTTTGTCAGAACTGAATTGAGCGAATCTATAGCAATTAAATGGTCGGTTGGCTTCAATTCCTGCACTAGAACTTTGTAAGGCTTTAAAGTCAAATCCTTTCGCAAAATTCGCCACGTGGTGGTTTTGGAGAATCACAATTTTTTGAGAACGTTAAGGAATTGATAAATTTAAATCTGCTTCACCACTGTAATTCACGGCAGCGATGTTTTCAATTGAACGACCCGGTGGAACACGCGTTGGTGTTCGCACATTTTGTATAGAGCCTGTCGACTCAAATTTAACGACCAGATTCTTAATAGCGGTTTCAGAAGGAGAATTATGTTTCGCGAAAATATCTCGAATTTTACAAAATGTAACTTTAATAGAACCGCCATTTTCACGACGGATTTTAATTACTTTAATGCGATTTTCGTGCAAAATTGAATTCATTGTAACAGTTGCCAATGCATCTACTACGAATACGTCACAAAGCTAAATATCAAGACTGTCATTAAAAAACAAACTTCTTGTTGAAAAATCCGATATAATTATAAATTTTAAGAACAAAATAGAATCATTCGAATAAACAATTTAATTTAGGTACGTTTCTTTTAAAAAGTAAGATACTTTAGGCAGAAGCACACTTAAATATATTTAAATGTATATTTTTGCACTTACACATAAGAGGTGCAAATGGCGTTATCAAACAAAATTTCTTTTTGCTTTTTTATGAATTAAGTGGCTGAGTAGTTATTAATTTTCACTGAGAAATAGCTAAAACAAGATGCTGATGTTTTTCTCATAGGTCGTTTCTTTTAAATCAGATATCCATAAGTATGAAAAAAAATGCAAAAGGCTGCGAGATTTTGTTTAAATACGGTACTTTTTATGTGTCCTTTTTGCACATGTGTACCAATTTTTAAAACTTTCCGTAATGAACTTTTAGTGTTATAGAGAATATTTTAAATAATCTTTAGATTAATTTTAAGCAATTATAAACAAACATAATATAATTTTTAGAACTTTAAAGTATTTTTTTTTATTTTATTGGGTAATTATGAATTTCATGTTTTGCACTTTCGGTAGGTAGCAAACGATAATTTAACAAATTTATTTGTTTTAGTTAAAATATGTTGTTTATTAAAGATTACTATAAAATACTTTAAGAACATAACGCAATAACTATGTAAAAACATCAGTACACTAATATAAAAAGAATACTAAAGAGCTCTATAAATAATCACTATGTTATCATCAGTAGTGTACAGTAATTTGAATACTAATGACAGTAGATAATAATAGAATTAATAATAGTTGAAAAACCAAAATTTAAACAAATAATAGTTGGATAGCCTGCAATTGCCCAGGTCATTTTTACTCAGAATAATATATCCAAGAAAAGTACATGCCTAAAGTCCCATCAAAACAATGATAATTTATTGGATTATGACACTTTTGTTAATAAGTTGGATTTTTCTTGCAGTGTTCGCAGCGGCAGGAAGATTCACTCTAAATATTATCCAAAAGATGGATAATATATGTGTAAAGATAGATGATATCTTTTAAATTGACCAAACTGCACTACAACTTGACTGACTTGTTTGAAAGGAACGTTTTTGAAATAGATCAACAATTTCGAATTTAAATTCACTAAATTAAATAAAATCTCACATGATGTATAATGGAGTATATATTTAAAACTTAGATAACACTATAATTAAGAGCAGAATCGCCGCTAAAGTCCCTTAAAAATTTATCACCTCTAGAATTTATTGTAAAAATAAGTTTTGCAAAACAATTAGGTTTAAGAAATGACTTTTTAAGTTATGATCTACAAAAAATGTAGAGAAGGCTATAATAGACCATGTCTTAAGACCAAGGAGAAATTCGACTTTTAAAATAAAAATCTAATTACCGAAAACTAATCTAAATTTTATAGTATTTAGCAATAATAAAAAATAAGAAAAGGCGATTTTAAGCACTTTCAATACTTAAAATGTTAAAAAAAAATGATGCTTTAATTCCCTACTTTTCACAATAGTAGTAGTCATCGTAACGGTAGTATTTGTTTCCACTAATCAGATTAGCGCTGATACACGGCGACTCTTAAAAATATGAATAAGAATTTGTAAAAAGCTTTTCCTATAACTCATATATTATTGAAGTCCACTTAACGTCCAATAAACCTTGAAATCCGTTTTTAATGCATGCTGGGTGAAATCAATCATCTTTAGTTTACACAGAATCCAATGGTGTATTTGTTTTTACTTATGGTGGCTTCCACGCGTGTTTTAATACAAAGCGTAATAAATGCTTTTAAAACCGTTAATTCAATTAACCTCCGTTAGAAGTATTAATGTAACACGCAACATGCTACACCTTTAAAACTTCTTCCTCATGGTTTCTTCTTTTGATTGTTGTTTTTGCTTATGTTTGCATATTGGTTTGACAAGCGAATTTTCAATAAAATGACCAGTGTCACACCGAAATTCTTACATCGTAACTTATATTTTCTCCATCCGTGCCTACTTTGTTTCATCAGCGACATCAAGGAGTAACTCCACATTTATAATAAAATATGCAGTATAAATAATTTGGTTCAATTCAAAGTTTCATGATTTTATGATAAAAGACTCAGTGGGCTCTGAGAGCTAGCTATTTTTTATTTCGTGCTTCGCGTTGAATGTTTGCAAAACTGGCTGATTAATGTTGTCTTACTACTTTTCTACTATGATGAGAAGTCAATATCAATGCTAAATTCTTAAAGTGCTTTTGTGTGCCTTCTAAGAAAATGTTATCATTATAATTTCTAGACCTAGCTTGAGTTCTTTTCAAAACATCTGCTGCGGTTTGTTAAAAAAATAATATTAAAACTTTTCCTTGAATGGATACGTCAAGAAATAAAACCATAGTATTTGGACAGTGTCACATCCAGAAAAACTTGACTGTTTTGTATACTTTATGGGCTGGTGTGATCATTGGCCCATATTTCCACATTATAAAGTCATGATTACTAACCTTTTCGTTCATCAAAATAACAAAAATAATGTGCAGGAGCTTACTTTCAACAAGACGGTGCAACATGTAACACAGCTCGTGCCACAATTGATTTATTAGAAACGTTTAGTAACCACATTTTTTCACGTTTCAAACGATTTAACGCCGCAAAACTATTTTTTGTGGGGATATGTATGCTAGTCCGCGGGGGGGTTTGTATGCTAGTAAGCCCGAAACGCTTGTCCTCTTGAAGGACACAATTCACCGCGCTATTGCCAATATGTGGTGACAAATGTTCGAAAAAGTCATCGAAAATTGGACATCCAGAACTGTATAATTTTTTTGTGCAATTTTGTTAACCCGTTAAAAGCTGGCACATTTTAATATTTTTGTTATATCAATATACTTTGCTTTATGGCTGGGCACAAGGATTTTCTCCAATATGATAAAACAGAAACGGGCTTCAATTATTTCAATTTCCTTGCCTTTGGTAGGATGCAAGTATAATCTGCTCTATGCTATGAACAATTCCGTCTTCTTTCACTAAATACTTCCTGAATACTTTATGTGATTATCTTACAAAACATTACTTTCTTAGCATGCATATATGGTGAATATATGGATGCACACACCACGTAATATGTAAAGTAATTTGTTTGTTTGTAAAAATCTTAATGGGTTAATAAATTTTAGACAACTTTAGCTTCTGAAAAATACATATCTCAATAAAATTTTAACTCGTACCAATAATGATTTCACACAATCACAGTTTTAATAAAATATGAAGAGGCCCAAACGAACACAGACGAGCGCGAATTTTTTTTTACTTTTCACGTTTCTGCAACTGAAATGAGAAATTCCTCAGAAGACAATATTATAGTCAACTTGTTGTGCACAGCGTGCGCTGGAAGTTTTTTATTTCTTTATATTATAAAATTATTGATTTGATTTAACTCACCCTACGCAAAATGAGATAGCTCTATAATTTTTATGTGACGAATTTTTCACTTAAATTACAGCAACGAGTTACTGGATTGGATACATTTTTGACTACAGTAGTTTTGCTAAACTAGATTTAAGTCAATAAATCCGGCAGATCCCTTATTAGTTGCTTGTGCCTTCTTTTAAGCACATCATTCCATCTAAAAGCCAATTTAAAGGTTTTTAAGTGATAAACCTTTAACTGTAAACAATTTTCGCACTGATTCTTAATATTGTTCGTTTTATTGAAAGAAAAAAAAATAATAAAATGTTATTTTAGTAGGAACTTTCTAAACGATAGAAGGATATTTATCTTGTAACTGGACGGCATTTAGTTAATTAAATTGTTTTTATTTTACAGGACATCTGGTGATTCGCTTTATGAAATACTAGGACTTCCCAAAACGGCAACAGCTGAAGATATAAAAAAGACATATAGGAAACTTGCTTTAAAATATCATCCAGATAAAAACCCCGATAATGCTGATGCTGCTGAAAAGGTAAATTTCTTTATCAAACCCATTTATTTAAAAAATTTATTAATACTTTGTTTCTTTTGTAACAATTAAAGTTTAAAGAAGTTAATCGGGCACATTCAATATTAAGTGATCAAACAAAACGTAACATTTACGATAATTATGGTTCATTAGGTCTTTACATTGCCGAACAATTTGGCGAAGAAAATGTCAATGCATACTTTGTGGTAACATCACCAGCAGCTAAGGTAAATAACTACAAAATTGTCTTTAAATGTGAAATTCAAATAATATTTTTTATGTTCTTAGGCTTTGGTTCTTTGTTGTACAATTCTTACTGGTTGCTGCTGCTGTTGCTGTTGTTGTTGCTGCTGCAATTTCTGCTGCGGCAAATTTAAGCCACCAGCAAATGAATCACATGATCAGTATTCACATTTAAATGTAAGTTTTTAGATATAAGTTACCGAAGGGAGTTTATAAAAAAAAACAAGAAAATCAAAATTTTCTTAAACAAAAATTTAAAGTTAATATTTTGCAATACATATCTTCTGTTTTTTCGTATTCTTTGTTTACATTACTTTTTACTTTAAAATCCAGTTTTGAAGAAATAATATTTTTATTTTTTACTTTTTAGCGAAATTTTTCCGTTTTAATTTATTTTTGCTGATGTAGTTAGATTTCTGGCAGGAATTCATGAAGTTTAGTCTGCGAATAAACACATTCTTTAATCGGATGGTATCACATCCAACACAAACTCTTGTTTAGGTGCAGGAACGTGAATGTTATTTTTAAAGCGCTGTTACGATTTTTTTTTGCTTATCAATTTTCTTATCGATTTCGTCCAAATAAAACATTTACACGTATAATGACAAAATTAAAACGTATCACGGCGGTGTATCGCCATCACATATGTGTTAGAGAAAATGAACTTTAAAAATAAAAAACACGAAGCTTTAGAAAACACGCTTTTGTTTAAACAAATTGCTTATATGCGTTGCCGATTTTCTTTCTGCCGATTTCATGTATTTTTCCTTTAAATAAGTTGACACAAAATTAATTAGAAACATTTGTCATTTAGAGCTGGAGAAATTTTGAAATGTCAATAAGTTTTAGGTCTATAAGTTTACACTTCTCTGCATCGATTTATTATAACTATCCTCGTATCTAAAACTCTTCATTTACACGGATGATACAAAAAGGATTTCGGAGTAAGAATGTCTGTTAAAGATCCCGATGAATTAAGCATTCTACTGGCAGAAATTTCTACTATTAAATGGGCAGACAATTGGCTGGCGTGCTATAGAGAACCTAGCGGGGATATTCTTCTTTGTAGCAAGGCGGCGTTAAAGTCTGTGTGTACACCAAATCAAGACTAGTCGAAGGATGCTGGGTATCTGTAACCAGGATGCGGAATATTCAGCAGACACTTTTTGTTTGGTGCGTGGACATGGAAACATGGGAAATCATATCGACGGCATAGGAAAATCATATTGATTTTTTCTATGGTACCCCCCTCTCTCGTCCAGCATAAGATAAATTATGTCCTTGAAGGAGTGGCGGTACGGTGGCTTGAGGAGCAGATCTCAACTGCAGAGATGAGGATGAAGATGGCTTATCTTCTTTGCTTCAATGTTGCGCTGACTGAACAGCGGCTACGCTTAGTAGGAAACCGATATTTCTGTGGATTGCCACTCTTTCCCTTTACTCTATCTTCCACTTTCACTTTATCAAGAAAGCATTGGAGATAGGCTTGAAAGAAATTATAAGTCGACAGTAGCAATATAGAATATTACATATTATGCTAGGGTTGGTTTTGTTGCACTGGGTATGAGTCTCGCTGAGGGGTTGAGGACTCAATTACATTTAAAACTATTTTTTGTTTTGGAGACTGTCTGCTGCTGCAATAGCTTTTGAACATCTGCATTGTCCACCCGTTCTATATTTATAGCCCGGATATCATTGCAAGAGCGTTGCAACTCCTGTTGGATTTGTTAAAGGCAGCGATCTTGGATTAACGTCCTTTGATCAGGGTGTCTGGGCAGGTGACAACCCATGAGAGTTTGCCTGTTCAGTTACTCATTGTGCTGTTTGTAATTTCAACATATTCAGCATCGATTCTTAGTGCACTTGATGTCAAGAAACTAGGTCCACAACAGGTCCGCAGTATTATGCGGGGAGTGACCATTGCCTTATACGTATCGACAATAGTCTCCTTTACTACTCATGAGCGATTTGTTGTTGATTTGTGTTTTGTTAACAACAGGGAATAGATTCATTTTTGTAATTTATTAAACCAAGCAGAGCACATACATTATGCCTAAAATACACATGAGTGCTTTTAAGGCGATACCATTGCAATTGATTTGCAATTTAAAGACGTGCATTTAGTTAACCTAAATTTTAGACCAATTTAAGTTAACATAAATTTTATTACTATTTTTAACTATATATAACTAAATAAGCTAATTTCCTAAAGGTGTACACAAGTAGCATTCAAATTTCGTCAAGAACTATAACACAATTTTGCGTTAAGTTACAATAAAAATTTTATTATATCTAAAAAAGCTCAGAGCCGTTTTATAAAATATGAATGGTTTATTAAATGCTATTTGTTTTTAATATTAATTATTAAAAAACTAAAAAAATTAAAGCAATGGTTTGAAAATAGCTTTATTGTAACGTATTTTCTACTGGATTTTTTAAATTTCTACTGCTCAGTTTATTTATTTGTGATTTATTTTACTTTACTTTAAATTTAAAAAAAAAAAACACTGGCATATTTTTGTGGTGAAGGCTTATATTGTTGATGATTTTTGTGGAGTTAATGTTGGTATTAATGTTATAAATTTTGGCATGATATTTTGTGTTAAAATAAGCTCTTTGTTCTTTTGCTTTAAAAACAAAAAAGGTAAGTATAAATTATTTATTTTTCGTAGTTTACAAAATCAAAGGTCACTATTATTGCAAAGTCTAGCAATAATAATATAATACTAACTCATTTTGCTAAACAACTAAAGGTAACTTAAATCACTTCTTGTAAAACCTATTTTTTTTTTAATTTAATTTTTAAATATAACGGATGAATTAATGTAGATAATTTATACATTTACTAGGTGGATCACTAAAAAATATATTATAAAGTAGAATTTCTTCACTGTTAAAAACGGTTGTCATTGGTAAAATTTCCGTAACATTTTTTCGTTACAAAATTAAGTTTTTTAGTTTACATTAGATATGGAGTTTTCGAAATTTAACTAGTAAAATGTTACCGGGTAGAGTTTGAACTCACTTGTAGTTTATTTTGATTTCGATTTGTAGTAAAGTTTTCTGCAATTGGAGCTTAATGAACCTAATGCATTTTGAAACATCATTCAAAATCGGGCTTAGCAAACCGTCATTCAAACTCTCCACTTTTTTAATACACACACTTGACACATTCGTAAACGAAAAATTAAACGCAGCATTGATGTTGTCTAACATTTCACTAAACAAAGGAGCCCCTAAATAGATAACAATAGTCTTAAAAACACATAGCATAAAAATATAGTTGCCAAATTTAAACTGTGAAATCGGCAACACATTAATTAGATAACAATTTCTGGTCATTTCTTAAAAAAATAATGATTGTTTCTCAATTTCTAGATCTGTAAAGAAAAATAAACATTACTGAGCCAGCTGAGTTTAAAAATATTGCATTATATATTGTGCTATTTCTTAAGGTAGGGAAACCAAAGTTAACTAAAACTTTTAAAACATTTACAGTTTAACGTCTGCTTTGCGTTTCTGCAATGATGAGCAACATGAAACTTGTTTAAAATCTTTTTTATTGCTCTTGCATTTTAAGCTTTAAAAGAGTTAGTTGTAAAAAAAACTTAAACAATTTTCATTATCTAAAATTCTACAAAAGAACAGAAAAAAATATTTGTTAAAAATGCTATTTATGTCTTGAGGCGATCTATTGATCGACGCATTTCTTGTCTTCTACTGCTTAATTTGGTTTTGCATCATAAATTAAAGGTTGTGGTACCAAAATAAGCAATGTTTGCACAGCATTTTTGGTGTGCTAGAATTCCCTTATCAGTATTTACAAGTAAGTTTTGACCAGTTACGCAACACTTTGCCACAATTCAAAATTTGAATTTCATAACTTGAAGTTAGCTGAAATGTAGAATATCCTTTGACTCGCTTTAAAATACAATATTTATTACTGAAGTAAATGAAATTAATTTAATCATCCGTTATTGTTCTTTATTTACTTTTTCTTCTGTGTTTTTTATTTACTTAATTATTAAATGCACGCTATTATTATCACTTTCAAACATAAACACATAATTTAACTTCATGGCATATAAATCACCATAAACTAATCTTCACGAAAATCATCAAAAAAGAATTGTTTTCTACCTACTAATCATAAACTGAACAATATCATTTATTAATTAATGTTAGAATTTGTCTATAAAAGAAAAAATAAAAAAAAAACTGTATAGAACAAACTTAAGAGAAATAATTATTTGTATTTTACAAAATATTTAATGAAAGCAAATGTAAAAGAACAATTAACAACAGGTTGCTAATTTTTAATTTTTAAATAAATTTAAGAAAACAGAGATTACACAATAGATTTTACAAGTCTAAATGGATTTGGGTAATTGCTTAAAAGTAATAAAAATGATTATGGCCTTTATACGTTTTATTTTATTAACAAATTAAAAATATATTTTAGTTTTTGTACAAAACACAATTTGGAAATTAATTTAAACTTTGTCTATGAATTTAAGTTCTAAGGCACTTTATATGTACCTTGTGTAGCTAGCTGCAATGCTATAGTTAAATTTTCAGAGTGCTTAAATAACCCAAATTTATTTTAAAACGAAAAGCAAAAAATATTTTAGTTCGACTTTATAAGATATTTCGTGTTTGATGAATTTCTTTTAATTTTATTCGCATCCAATGATAAGAAATAAATATTAAACGATTTTCCAACTCTTAATTGATACTTGGTATTGTGAAGCACTAGTGTCTTTGAGGTTAACAGTTTCCATTAATATCACATTTTTTTTTTATTTTATTACTTCTTTTAATAATTGATTACATTTTTTGAATTTTGACTATTTTCAAATCGTACATTTTTAAACGTATTATATCAAAAGTTATCTTAAAATATACACGCTCGTATGTAATGTCAATTTATAACGGTAACTTACGGGTTAAAAAAACATAATTCACTCATGTATCTTAATAGTTTTTCTAAATAGCTAACAGTTACTTTGCTGAGTGCAACCTAATTTATGTTGGATTGATTGGTGAAACTAAAATTATTTCTTTGATTGTTAAAGACCTTGAATTCAAACTCGAGATGTCAAATTTATTTAGTTAAAATTTGTAAAATAAAGCAGCAGCAAAAATATCATACTTTTATTTCCTAGTTTATAGACGAAAATATAACTTTTGATTTTATAGATAATAAAAATAACACTGAATTATTGATTGTCTATAATTAAAGCCCTTTTTCTTTTTAATAAATATTTTAATATTTCTATTTAAAACCCTCGATATTACCCTATGCCTTTGTGTAGCATCATTGAGAAATAAAAATATGTATGATCTTATGTGAAAGTAGGCGAGTAGTGTTTTGACATTTTTTTACTCATTTACGGTGTAGCGACCAAGCCTGTTGTTTAAGTCTTAGATAAAACTTTATATATGAATTGCATAGTATAGGATATATTTTTTCAGCTTTCAAAAAGGGAAGTTGAAGAATGGGTAAAAAATAAATCCAACCATACTTTAAGTCGCCAGATATAAAAGTAGTTCATATCAGATGAAGCTATAAGAATATTCAATATTTTTTAATTTTTGAAAATTTTATTATACAAGAGATTGACGACTTGCATACTTGTTGGGGGCAAAAGTTAATTATAAATAAAAAGGTATATTTGAAATTTTAATTAATAAATGCATAAAATACGTATTAATCTAAATTAACAATAAATATTATAAACGTTAAAGGAAAGTAAGAAATGTAGACATCTGCACTGAAAATTGCAGTGAATTAAATATTCATATGATGTCTCAGCATGTGATCTTAGTTGGTTACTTGTTTATATGAAAGTTAACATTTTCCTGCAAGTTACTTAATACGAATAATATGATTTAGTTTTTTAAATATTCTAACAAATAAAATCATTCGTTATAGTGAAATATAAGCACACTAACAACTAGGATTACGGGGCACTCATTAAATAATTTAATTCTCAATTCAAATTAAATATATTTTTGATTGCGGAATATTGTTATTTTGGTAAAAAAAAAGATTATAACATGTAGTTACGCTTTCATTTACTACATCTGTGATTTATACAGCAAAGTAGTAAATCTAGCATCATCTATCTTTTATATATAAAATTTTGTTTTTCTTGTTTTTTTTATTCATATTTTATAAAAAATTCCACAATTTAAAATTTTTATAATTTTTTTTTATTTGTTCACTAATAACGTTAAAAATTGCGTTTAAACATTAAACAAAATTTTATATTACCTTATTATTTTTTTTTTGTTAAATCTCCATCATCACAGCGTGACGGTGAAGTTAGAGAAGCTAGTGATCATCCCCCAAATATGGGTAATCCTGAAAGACTTGTAAGTACCTTGTTGAACATTCTGTAAACTTAACTGTTTCACAGTAGTAACTTCCTCTGTAATTGTTTGTTAATAAAATAAAATAAATTTTTATTTTATTGTTTTAAGCATCCTGTTAAATAAATTATGTCTTTGGTGTATTGTTTTGTATTATGTTATATTTGCATTGTGTTGTAATTTTATTATTACATATAAACTTCAACAATTGCTTTAACTACAATATATTTTGATTTAAATTTCATTGTAATCCTGCATTAATTTAAATGTACTTTAAGTTTAAAAATCATATCTTTAAATAACAAATTATAAAACTATACTAAAAAATTATTATATATTTATTGTATATTTATCCTTAAAATTGATTATAATGAACACATATTTTCTAACCCCAAAATTTTGTATGGTTATGGTAAAATTCAAAAATGAGGTATCTCTGTATTAAGGAGGTTATAAACCATTTTGTTTTTATATCATTATAAATGCTTAATAATAATACTATTAACAAAATTATAAATATTTTTTAGTTAGTAAAATACATACTTCTTAACGTAGCGTAACTAATATTAATTACAATTTTAATAATAATAATATGTGACTTTCACAATTATTCTTTTTAATTATTATTAGCATCATGCTATTAATAATAAAATGCACTTTCGAATTTAAATCTGGTATTTCTATATATTTTAGAAGGTTTGAAGGTTTCGCAAAAACGGATTGTCCTAATTTAAATAATGATTTTATGCTTGGATTTAAAGTCTGGTTATTTAAATATGTGTACAGGAAAAAGAAAGTGTAAATTTTCGTTTTCTGCCCAAGTTTCGCTATTATTAGTGAAAATGTTAAAAAATTATTAACAAAAAAAAAATTATAAACTGACAATTTTTAAAACCGCATAGATAATCCCTAGGATAATGTTTTGAAAGCAATCAAATAACTTTTTTCGTTACAGTAGTACTATTATTATACAACGATCTAATCTTGATTTAATGTTTTCAAGTAGACATTCTTTAACATGAGTACATTTGTTGTTACATGCTTAAAAATAAACTTTAAATTGCGTTTTTTATTTCTTATCGAAATTCTCTCAATAAGAATGTTATTGAAACGTTCAGTAATACATTTTAAGCCATTGTAATTCAGTAACATGTTTGATGATTTTGCCGTCTCTTAATAAGCTTAATTTTTAAGACATTATGGAAGCACGCCATTTATATTTGAGAAATATTTTAACTTAAATCACCAGAGAGTTTCGACTAAATTTCATATCATATATTGTTTGCTACTCGCCAAATAACAAACGGATTTAGGATTTTACATTAAAGTTAGAAATGTTTTTATAATAATTAAATTTATTATATTCTTAATTATTGTTATTATATTTTATTTACAATATTATGGTCATGATTCTCAACCAATTAATGACTTTACTAAGAATTTTATTTCCATATAAATAGCATTAATTCGTGTGATTTTGAATAATTCCAAATAAAGTGTTAAAAAAGAAAATCATTAGTTAAACGTTTCTATTATAGATATATGGGCATTGGTAATCATTTTCTAAACCCAACCAAGAGTGGGACAAAAGTTTTCTTTCTTCAATTTGTTAATTGCTAATTACTATTTTTTACTATATTTAAACTGATACGAAGATTTTTTATTCACTCAATCCTTTAGAAGTATTTTATATATAATAATTGTATTTATTCACATACATCGAAGATCTGTAAACTGTAGCTGCTGTTACAATTTTTCTGTACTGTGTTATTAATTCGTTTATTTATAAAATAATTTTCATTTAAAATACATCATTTTATTACCAACTTATTTACTCAATTGTAAGTTGTAGATTGTATAAATAACAACGATGGTTGTTGTGACCTCTCTATTATATATTTCTATTGCTCAACTTTAAAAAATGTGAAACTGTTAAAAATTACCTAAATATGTACAGAAAGATAAAAATATATTATTTCATTTACATTTTTATTAATTTTGCACCTAATATTTGAGTTTAGTTTTATTTTACTACAAATGATGTTAAAATGTTTGTTAACGAAGTAAATGAAGTTAAAATATATTATTTCTTTTTTTTTCATCAAGGATTTTATTAACGTCTTACGTCATCTAAAAACGGTTTTATAGAAACCACCAAAAATTAGGTAAAATGTTCTGCATCATTAATCCTAAATTCATTGGAGCATTTTTAATAAAATATTCACCTTTGTTTTTCTAAAATTATGAAATAATGATAAATAACAAATTTTATTTATAAATTTGTTTACTTTTTTATATGAAGAAGTTATAGTTATCAGAAAAATTTTTTGCAAAGTATTAATAGACGGTTTGATAAAAAGTACCCCACAAATATTCTTTTAAAGCATATAAAGTATCAAAATCGCGCTTGTTAACTAATAAACACCTCTTTTCGCCTCTAATGTATGGCATTTCCACGTACCTCGTTTAGATAATTAACTATTAGATTCATGTGTGGTTAGTAATAAAAACGGAATTTTTCTTTGATTTATACTGTGCGGAAGTATAGAAACTTAAAAAAAAATGCTTTTTATACTTTGCCCTTTTTACTGATAATCAGTAAAGAAATTTTTCAATTTTTAGAAGATTTTAAACACTTGTTCCAAAGAAGTACTTAGATAAATATTGGCAGTTTTTTTTTATTTTTCCATTAAGCTGCTAAACTACAGAGAATGTAGTACATTTTATATATTCAATTATGTTTCCAAAATATCTATATGTCCGTACAAACTCGTGTCGCTATTTACTAAATGAATCAATATGGAATAATGTAGATAAAGATACGCCCATATTTAAAGGAGTTCAACCTCCTTGCAAAGATATTTGTGTCTTAAAAGTTATAAACATAAGAAATTTTGAATAAACTATGGTATGCGAAGTAAAAAGAAAGTGTGATATGACAAAATGGTTTATGATATTTTTGACAAAATTTAAATGTTTTAATTCAAATACATGTGTTTTTTTGATTATAGGAAGAAGTTGATTTGGAGGCGGATCCAACCATGTCAACGCAAAATCAAGAAAATTCAGCAAATTCTGGTGGTCAACCTGTGTTCGCTATGCCACCACCACCTGCAACAGGTGTTAATCCGTTTACAGGTGCTCCAGTAGCTGCAACTGAGCAAACCTCATTAAACTCATCAGAGCAAACAACTTATACCCCAGGTATATAAAAAGAAAACTACTAAATTAAACAAAATCTTGTATAAAAACAATAAAAACAAACAACAAAGTTATTGTTTAAAATATAAAAAGATTACAGCCAGAAAGGGAAAATCTCGTAACAAAACATTTAATCGGTCAAAATGAGGGAATAAGAACACGAAAAAAAATTAAAAACCATGTAATAACACTAAATAAATAATAAAAGTGTTGCATTCTTTTATTAATAAGATTTGTTAGACATTTGAACAGATAACAAAAATATTAGAAAAAACTAAAAAAAAACAATAATAAGAAATTCTATTAATATTTTTACATTCACTTACAAAATTGAAAACTATATATTAATTAGAAAACCTTAAATAAACATCTTGGGAGAAATTTATAATTATGAATTAAATGCGTTAAGACCATCGAACTAAATGTTGTTTATTGAATAATTATAGCAAAACTACAAGAAAATTAAATAATAATTAAAACAAAAAAACTTAGATAAACTTTAAACATTTAATACGCAAATTGTATAATCGACATAATTTATATGTATGTAATTGTATTTAAATATTAACTTTCATCACATTTTTATAATTTATTGTATTGCTCAGTTATATTTCCTAACATACGTATAGTTAATAATAAACTTTTACTTTTTTATAATTATATAATTATGGCTATTTGTTGAAAAATAATTCTTTGAAATAGTGTGTATTATAGTTAGTTTTAATTTATCTTGACAACTTTTAAATTTTTAATTTTTTATTTTAAATTGAAGTACAGTATTTTGTACATATTGCTAAATTTAAAAAGCTTCTTAATAAAATTAATTATTTGTTTACATGCATAATTGTTCAAAAGCCAATTTCATTAGTGCTTTTGCCAATCTTAATTGAAAAACTATAAATTGATTTACGTATAAATTTTACATTGTAATCACAAATTAAATAAATTTAATAAACAAATTTTAATTTTAACAAATTGAAAAACTTACTAGAAAAAAGTTAATTTTATGTTAAATGCTTTCAAGTTAAATTGTAAACTTAAAAAAAAAACTAACATGATACTTCTTAATATCGCTTGTGTTCTAAATTAAATTATGAGTATTATGTTATACTATATTAAGCCATTAACCATCAAAATGAACGCAAAAGCGATAGTTAAGCGAAGTTTTTTATAAAAAAATAAGTGTGTGGAAGGAATATAGAGCATGCACTCAAATAAGCACAACGGCAGGTTATAGATGAACGTTTTTTCAATGCATAATATATTTTTAAACATCTTCGCCAAGCGTTTGCATTGGGCATATATAGGTTAATAACGCCAAACATTTGCGGTTCTAAACAGTAAATTAGAATATTGACATTTATTCTTGTTTTTGTATAGAAAACCAACGTTGTACGTTTTAAAGGCGCAATTCTATCACAGTTTATTTTCATTTTACAGTCGATATTGTCTTTCTATTTGACCATAATAATTTTCATAAGATTAAAACTAATAAAAAATTATGATAAAAAAATAACTTCGTGCGATGCTGTGTCAGTCTGTGATTTTAAAGGAATTTTTTCACTACTTTGATCCAAAGGGATTGGAATTTTTTCCACTTTTACACAATAAAAATCGAAACTGAAGCAGTATTTAGTTTAACTAGCTGCTACCTAGTTTTTAAATCGTCTGTAAACACGTTACACAAATTTATTGTCTTATTATATTATTTGTTTTTTTGAAATCTTATCTTTGATGCACTATTTCTTTACTCACGAATTCTTATCACCTTATAATATGTGGTTTTTAAAGTTGACGTTTGGGCATAGCAACATACACTGTGTAAAAATTTCAAATGCTTAACTATTTCAGCTTAAGAGATAGAGGTCTGTAACTGATGGATAGACGTTACAGCGATATTACTATGGTTACATATGTACTCTTTTGATACTGTATTAAAAAGTGCATATTGTTAGACAACGTGATCTTTCCATTATACGTAATAGGAATTTACTATTTTGTTGATCATATAATTCCTTAATACCTTAAGAAACAATTTATAACTAACCCTTATAAAAAAATATAGTTAGAATAGATGAGAGGAATAATTTAATTTATTGCCATTTTTCAAATATCATGTGGAGCTGTAATATTTTTAATAATTAATTAAATCCTTTTTTCCATTCTGATTTGATTTAAAGTAACGTTTTATTTTTTTATTCCTTTAATTATTCCGAAAAAAGAGGTGTAAGCTAACACGGAGTTTTTTTAATATACTATTATATTTGAAAAACTTTTGTTCAATGTGTACGATAACATACATGTGTGTGATAAAACTGTACCAAGACGGATTGTTGTCTGTAAAAATTATCTGTTTGGAATGTAAAACACCAATTCTATCTATATTTTCGTATCAAACAAAACTAACTGAATTAATTTTGATAAAATTATTATCCGCGCAACCTATTGAATACTTGTTATGTTTTAAATGATATCAGAAACTTTAATGTGATCAAATGACGCAAAAGCAAGAATACTATCCATCATCTAGGCAGAACAAAAAATTGACTTGCATGTATTTTATGTAACACAAATAAACTACTAAAGAAATACTTTTATGTTCGACTACCAACATAATCAAATTTTATAAAAGTTCACACGGACAAATAGCTTTATAAAATGCGATTAGAGAATATTTTCCGAAATATATCCTTTTATATTGTATGCATGACTTCGTTTTATTTAGGGCTTAAAAGTACCTGACCACGAAGTTGTAGTTTTTAAGCAGATCCAAAACAACTTAAATTATTGATTATGTATGTCTTTTCATATATTGAATGCTTTAACAATTACACCACACGTTTTGTATATGATATCTGGCTGAGGAGTTTTTCTTAATAATCTTTTTTGAGCGAATATTTTGACAATATCTTTAGGAAAAGGTTTGCAGCGACGCTTATAAATGCTAGCAGAATCAGCTTTTGGATTTAAGTTAATAAGATCAAAGCAAAATTATTTACAACGAAAACTTTAAATCGTTCCCGAAAGATTTCTGAAAGCTCTTACCGACAAAAGTTTTTTAATTCTAATTTATTATTATTTTTTCCAAAAAACAGTTAATTAAATAACTAAAATTATTAACACTCAAACATCGTCTGTCGGTTATATAACAGTTATGAAAAAAAATCTGTCATTTTAAGAAAATAAAATTACCATAGGGGTCGGCCAAAGTCCATTAATGAAGAGCTTAAGCAAGGCGCAGAAAAAGGAATTTTAATCATATTCAAAATTACTGACAAATAATTTTTACGATTTCTGGATATTTGTAAATATTGCTGTGTTTGATGATTTTTAATTAGGTAATTATTTAGGATAAATTAAATACAAATCATTTAAAAATGTTCTATACACTCAAAAATACAATTTTACGTGTTCTTGGTATGCCACTGTTATGATGAAAGTATTTAATGGTTACATAACGATTTATTGCTTTAATTACACAAGTTTATGTAAAAATAACTACAATAGATAAATTTGCCAGAAAAATACTTCATTATCGTAGATCATTTATAGCTCATTCATATTTTAGGCGCACTCATCAATTATCAAGTTAGAATAGTCAGTCAAAAAATTAGCTTAAGTATAGCTTACTTAACAGAGATGGTTAAACGGAAGGCAAGATTGTACATGTCAATTGATCAATAATCTTATAGATGATTTTTCTGAAACATTTTTTATAAGAACTCATTGAACGATCATGAAAATAGTTTCAAATAATAAAAGAATAATTTAAATACTTTTAAGAAATAAAATTAATTAACAAATAAGCAATTTTAGCAAATTATTTTCTAAACAATTATGTTACCAAGTTTATATTGCAATTTTTGCTAAAATTTGCCTTTTTTTGTATTTTCGCATTCATCTTCATAGCTTTAATACATACTAAATAACTTTTGTTTATTGGTTTTTAATTTATATTTCTTTTTTTTTCTCAGATATGGTATACCAAAAATATTGAAACTACTTTCTTCACATACATTATTACAACACTTTCAGCAGCAACATAATGTAAAATTCATTTCAGAAATTTTACAAACATAAATCATAAATTTTAATATTTTTCCTTATTATCTTTTTTTTTGTAATTGTAATATAAAGTATTTTAATGTTATTAATCTAAAAAAACAGTAATTATTTACAACAAAGCACGTCTGTATCCATAAAAATAGTCCTTTTTGTCTTGATTTATAAAAGTTTTGTTAAATTCATTTTGTATGGAAATTTCTTTTCTTTTATAAATAGTCACTATTTTTTATTTTTTATTAATATGGCCACTACTGATTAAAAATAATTAAAAGTCCAGTAATAAACAAAAACAAACAAAAAACTGAAAAAATGCTTTAAACATAAAACAGAAAAGAATATGATGCCATGATTGAAATCCTTACACAATAAATAAAAACAGCCTAAAGGCATTCTATAAAAAATAAATTGTAATTATAAAACATATTTTGAAAATTTAACAAGATAAAACCAAAACCATTTAAGGAGAAACTACATTTCTAATAATAATTATATTTTAATTGTAAAATATTTATATATATATATATAAATATCGTTTTACAAGAACAAAAATAAACTATAAACAATAAACTGCTTAATTATTATATATGCATTATTTGGTATTTAACATAAATGTATGTACATACGTACGTATTCGTTTAATTTATAATAAAATTTAAAAAAGAAAACAAACAAAAATACAAATTTAAAAAAAAAAATGTTATTTAGTTGCATTTCTCTGTGTGTGTGTGTCTTTCTCTATAACTCTATTATCTTTTCTGTAACTAAGAAAAACATAATGTTTAAGTAAATAAAATATTTTTTTTATTAAACCATCCAACAGTTTGATAATGTCAGGCATTGTATTTGTACATAGAAAGTTCTATTAGGGATTTTTTTTTAAGAAAACAATTTATTAGTTATGTTTAGTGAAAAAAGTGTTAGTGTTTTAAAAACTAAATTATCATAAAGAAATAAAATTAAAATTAATTTAAAAAATATGCAAATATGTAAACACAGCGCCTTTTTTATATTTCCAATTTCTTTGTATACAAAACAAAACTTATAATACATTTTACACATAGTTTTATTTACAATATTGTAAAATTAAGAATGTGTGCGAATACTTAAAACAATTTAATTTAAAGCATTTTTAAATTTTTCGTTCAAAATTTTATTGTTAGAGCTTTTTTAAAGTTCTTGGCTCAAAAACTTATAACGAAATTAATTCGAGTTCTTTGAAAAACTTAGTTACATATATCACGAGATTTCATTTAATAAATCCAATAATTATGAAATATTAAGTTAAATGCAAGAGTTAAAAAATCCATTGGGAGATGAAATCATTTTGCTAACAACATTTTCCAATTCCAATACCAGATAATATCATAATTTTCTTACAATTGGATACGCACGATAGTTAAAATGTCATATTAGGCTCTTCTGTGAGACATTTAAAAAGTACCATTCTCTAGTTTATTCAATTATTTTTTGCCCGTCATCATCTCTGCAAATAAGAGAAGAAGTCAGTTGCGATGATTCATAACAGATTTGCTTATATCATATAAAATATTTTATGAAGGTGTTTAAAATGATATATTTATTATAGATATAAAAAATTAGAATTAAAATAAGTAAAAATATAATGTTAAAATTGAAAAAAGTGTTTAGAAGTTTAAAATAAAATCAAAAATTATAAAACACGGTAATACGAGTTTCATTTATATTTTATATGATGTTTAAAAAAGTTTGTTTAATACAAAATAAAATTGTGTATTTTGTAGTAAGTAAATTTTTTTGATTAAAAAAATTTTATTACGTTTGAAAGTATCGTTTAATAATTTTAAAAATCTTAAGTAGCTCTGTCAGAAACTTTCCACAAGGGAATGAAAATAATAATAAAACTGGTTATTTATATTAATAATTCTTAAATCTATGTTATAAAATAAGTTATATTATTAATTTAAAAAAATATATCACATTTGTTCCTCTTTTTGATTAATTGCAAAGTCTATTGGATTAATTGAGAATATAATTCGTTAAAAATTTTAACAAATTTTAAATATGAAGGGTGATATAAAAAATTTCAAAGAAAAGGACTAAAAATTATGTCTGACATGAATTTATATTTTTATTATTGTGAAAACATACTTCACATTTCGACAACAATCTTAAAGTTAAAGTAATTCACATAGAAAACAGCTAAAATAAAATATTTTATAAACTTATTTATAAATAATTTCGCTGTTTAAATTTAGAATATAATTATATTTGAAACCTTACAATTTTATTTACACGCGCTAAATTTATTCAAATTTTCAGCCAATAAAATTAGTATTTAAAGTAATTCATACTTCGACGTGTATAATCAAAAAGAATCAAATATTTTATTAGTATTTTATTTAAGCACTAGGTCTTTTTTTATTAAAAAATAAAGATTAATAATTTTTTATAAAAAAAAAACTAGAAGGGGTTAAAAAATGAAATACTAATAAAATATTAAAAAAGGTCAAATAACTATAATTATTATATGTAATCACATATATTTTTTTATTACTTTTAAATATTTTAATGTAATTACAAGTAATTCTTTTAACAATATTTTTTTATCTTATCAATTAGTAATTACATCTGAAAAAGATATTTCCCGGTTTTCTTGCATTAATTTTTAATAATTTAAACTTAATCATTTAGCATGAGGTCGCTTAAATAAAGTTAATTTTTAAGTTGATTTATATGCAGAATACTACTTTTTCCGTCGGACTTTTTTCTATATTCATAGTTAAAACATAAAGAATAAAATATAAAGTGAATACTTTTCATCGAATTGTTTAACTTTATAAAAGTGATTTTCATTTTCACTTTTTTTTTTAAATTAATATTATTGTAAAATACAACAGAACTCAAAATGTTTAAATCCGTCAAGTATAATCATCATTCTGGCAACTTTGACTTAACTCTCGAAAATATTTATTTAACAATGCAGCAATGGGTTTTTCCGACGATCTTTATATGTATATGTTAGATGTAGATGTACATAAACTACCGCTACATAAACGTTCTGGCTTCGTTTTCATTCATTTCAATGCTATCTTCATACATATAAACAAGTACAAATTATTCCAGCAATTAGGTTCTCACCCACATCTTGCAATTTTAGTTGCACTATTCTAGGGTTCGTCGTTTGAGGAGAAACCGCTAATGGAAAAGGTTAAACAGTTACAATCAATTCTCCTTCTCCTAGAAAATGGGGAAGGAGGCCAAACATGTGTGAACTTGTTATGCGTCAGTCGTAATTAAAAACGAAAAACAAAAAGCAATCATGGAAGACCGTTGGATTCAAATGCAATTTTAAGCAAATTACAAGTAAACGTGCTTGGATTGACCCAAGAAGTCAAGGTAGCCGAACGTTACATTAACAGAAATATGAAAATTTTACAGTTGGGTTTCTTTCCTGTATAATTACCATTTAAGCAGATTAGCTTCCTTTTGTACATAACAACATTGATAAACAGAGCAAACAGACAACAAGTGAGTCTCATTTACGTTCCGTTAAGGTAACATTAGCTTCACTACGATCTTTTTATTTACTTAGATCTATAACATTTGTGTTATCCAAACCTCTATCTAGTGCTAGTCTCGTTTTTATTCTAAATCAATACCCTAATACATAAGCGAGAATATTTTTTTTCACAGGCCTTTAATCTTAAATTATTGTTCGAGAAAAATTAAAAATAACAAACTTATTTGCAATTCTTTCAATTAGTCCGACAATTTTATGATGTTTGCTCATCATCATTTTTCCATACCAAATTCAGTTTTTATAGTGATTATACAAATCTCCAAAAACACTGCGCGTTTGACGCGGTGCAATGGTGCATTAACCAACTGACTTTAAATAGTCTTAAATACAAAATAATTAAAACCGTCAACAATTGTATTTAAAATTATGTTACCTTTTCAATATTAATTTTCATAAAGTTAAACAAAAAAAACTAATACGAGATACTTCTAAATATAATTGTTAACTTAGTGTTCAAATTCATAAATGACATTTTAAATTAAAATTATAAAAAAGCACTAATAAACACATACATAATTACTCATATAAATGTCATTTCTTTCCTTAAAAATTATTTATTTTAAATTACAGTATAATTAAGAAAACCAATAAAACAAAAGATGTATAATCATAGATGACTTAAATTAAATTAAAATGTTTGAAATAATTTTTTCTTAATTGTCAAAATTTATATAAAAAACTAAATAAAATTTTTAATTTATATGATTAAAAGAAATATAAATATATTTATAAATATTATATTATATACATATATTTAATATAAAAAATGTTTCCAGTCAAAAATAAGCTAAATAATAGAATAACAACCTATTTATTGTACGATTGATTAACCAATATAAAAATTTGACAAACACAAACTTATAAAATAAATATCTCCACAATAAAATTTAAATAAAAAGACTCATTTAATAAAACCAAACTACAAAAAAACTGTGTTTTGCAGTATCTTAGGAATTTTCTAATCGATTTCTCTAAATGCGAACGAAGACTTTATTCTTTCACATACTTGTATTAAAAACCAAAGTAAAATATGAATATGGGAGCCAAATATTCGTTTGTATTAGAGAAACTGTAAGTAAAGAAGGCTCCGTTAGACCTCTGTCATGCATTTTCCATAAGACTCAAGGGATGTGATCTACATTACGCCAATTTACAATCTACAAACTCATGACTTTAAAAGCGGAAGAACTACGTATGAGATAGTGGGGCTGACAGAAACCTTAGCAAGTAGCGAGCAAACTTTTTTTTGGTAAATACTATATTGCAAACTGCTATTGGTAAATGAATAATATTACACATTCAATTTTATTGATGCTTTATGCCCGTTTTGGTTTAGAAACTGGGAATTATAAATTAAAAGAAAAATTAACTCAAGTTTATACCATTTCATATTCTTCTTTATCCCCCTCACATATAAACTAATAGATTTTGAAGCAATATTCAAATAACGAAAAATTCATTTTTGTTTCTTAAATATTTTTTAACATTTTGTTATATTTTTTTTATAAATTCTCGTAAATGAAATTAATCGACTGCAGATGAAGCTGAAGAAATTTAATCTGGACGAAGTGAATTCATTACTTTGATTTGAACAAATCTGTGAAGTTTAAAAAATAGACGGAAAATAAAGGCAATAAAAAAGTAAGTTTTTTTATATTTTCTTTTTTTGGCATTACATTTCAAATTCTGATTCAACTCAAGTATTGTTGTTTATTTTAGGAGCGTTTCGAACATTTAATTAAAAATTTTTTATTGCTGAACAAATTTAAAACAAGCTAAGCAGAAATACTGGATTTTCGTTATTTTAATATTTTTATTTATTTTTTGTTACTTGCAAACAATTCTTAATTAAATCTATATTTTCTTTATTTATTAAACGTTAAAATCGAGCATATTTCCGTCTCTTAGATTACTGGCGGAACAAATCCAAAAAATTTAATACTATTACGGATGTGTCTTGCTTAAGTTTTAAAAGAAAATAATTAAGCAATAAAGTAAACTACTGGGTATGTTGTTTACTAACTGCGTGGCTTGCTAAGAAAACTTATGCACAACAACAAAATTTCTAGTTACAAACTGCGTAGAAATTTTATACAAGCAAACAACTACAATTTGATATGCTGTTTACTTACTGCGTGATTTTCTCAGAAAACTTATCTACACAAGACAATAACAAATATTTTAAAATAAATTCCAGGAAGAAGATTTTTTAGCATAAAAACAAAAATACACACAGTCATACAGGCGCCTATATATTGAATGGACAACATCAACAATAAAATGTGATACAAAGGGAGTAGAATTAAGTTTTCCAGACTTCTAGTGGACAAATATAAAAAGGCATCGTCTGAGTTGATAGTTAGTTAGTGTAAAAATAAACCTCGTGAAGTAAAGACGTGCATCTTAAGAAAATTGTTCTGTAGTTAACGTAAACAAACTTGTAATTAATTTAAAAACTGTTATTAATTATGCAATAAAGAACTCGCAACAAAACGTTTATAAAAGGTATAAACGTAACAATACTATTAAGAAAAAAGATTAAATAAATATGAATATATAGTTTTTTTTTTAATATTATTACGAAGATGATTTATTAGGTTTTTAAAGAAAAAAATTAACAGTAAAAAAAAAGAAAGTAAAGAACCCACTATGCATTTTACAAACTGTGTAGTTTTCTGAGAAATCTTACATATACACACAAGACGACAACAACATGCTTATAAGAAATTGTACCAAATAAGTAAACAACAGAAAACAACTAACACAGACCATGCAGGTCCCTAAACTGAATAATAACAACACCAACAATATGGGGCGATATTAAAGTAGAATATTCTTCGAATTAATTCAAGTTGAGTCCTCAGCGAGAAAAGATAACAAAGTTACCATCGTGTTTATTTTATATATTGAAAATAAACAAAACGTTTATTAAGAAGGAATAAAAATTAAAGAGTTAACTATTAAGTGTATGATTTTAGAATGACCTCTTATTATATTTATATCAATAATGAATTATTATTATTATTATTTTGGCAAAGATAGAAAAAGATATTTTTCGCTACTGTGAAGCATTTCCAGCTATCGTCACCATTCACCGTTTTCTAGCCAACATTTGTGTGTATGCATTTAGGTAAATTTTTCTACATTATCTACTTCAAGCATGATTTTATTTTATATAATGCCAACTTCACACCGGCTTATACATCTCTACAGCTGACACTTATATCTGTATCCACCCGCGAAAATTTGTCTGCAATTTTACTTCCTTCAATATGGTAATGACCAGATACCTAGCACCGATTACTGTCTTTATAATACAGATTTCATAGCCGCCTGACTGTCTGTGTAAATTCTGATATCGCTTGCGTATATCGGTCCGTAGAAAGGAACCTTAAATCCTCAGTCAATCTATAGCCCTTAGGGTTTTAGGCGTCAAATAATCGTCAATATTCTCTTGTTTGTGCACTTTCGTCGTTGAAGAAAGTCCAGCTTGTATAAACTTAACACTCTGATCATTTGTATTGAATTGAAACTGTAACAGAAATTTCAAAGCTCAATAAGTAATTAAATGAGTTATTTTTTTTTAAAAGAAGTAGCACTTAGGCAACAATGCCTATTTAGTCAAGTACCGTGCTACATTCTTTTAGGAAAGGGATAGAGAAGAGATGAAACAGGCGGTGAAAGTAGAAGGATAGTTGGAAATTAACTGCCGTATAAGACAGCACAGCGACCAGTGACTATGCCTTCATCGCTGAGCAAATTCACCGACAGTCAATTTTTATTTTTGTAGTGAAAAAAACCAAGGTCTTCGTTGGGAATCGATCCCAAAATTCCCATACTGACAAGCTAGTACACTACCTACTAGCCTGCAGGGGCACCTGGCGGCCCTGCCCCTCTTGTGACCTGATTGTCCACAACCCATAATTGTGGAAGTATCTTACAAAACTATAAATCTATAAAACCGTAAATTATGAATCGTAAAACAATTAAATGAGTTATTAATTGAGATTGACGAGAGCAAGGTGCCGGTTATGGTAAATTGTTGTTACCCTCCGTTGTCCAACTTATATGGAGTCAGTTGCAAAAAATATCACCAGACAACTAAAACTTTTGTCACCGCATTATAAAAAGGATAGAATTAAGATCAAATTGGAGTGGCAAGTAGTTCCAATCACGTCATCAAACTATTGATTTACATCTTATATAGGGTAAATTAAGAAAAATATAATTATATATATATATATATATATATATATATATATATATATATATATATATACATATATATATAAGTATATACAACATATTGTAACGAATATGTCTTGCTTAAGTTTAAAATAAAACAATTAAGCAATAAAGAAAACTACTGGTTACAAACTGCGTAGAAGTTTAGGTGCCCCTGTAGGCTAGTAGGTAGTGTACTAGCTTGTCAGTATGGGGGTTGTGGGTTCGATTCCCAACGAAGACCTTGGTTTTTTTTCACTACAAAAATAAAAATTGACTGTCGGTGGGGCTGCTCAGCGATGAAGGCATAGTCACTGGTCGCTGTGCTGTCTTATATACGACAGTTAATTTCCGACTATCCTTCTACTTTCACTACCTGTTTCATCTTTTCTCTATCCCTTTCCTAAAGAATGTAGCACGGTACTTAACTAAATAGGCATTATTGCCTAAAGTGCTACTTCTCTTTAAAAAAAAAAAAAAAAAAAAAATACACACACACACAACTACAATTTGATATGCTCTTTACTAACTGCCTGGCATGCTGCTTATCATTTAAACGCGCAAGACAAAAACTAATTTTACAACAACAAATATACAGTTGTTTATCATCTGCGTAATTTTCTAAGAAACCCTTTTTTACAAAAGCAACAACAAATGTATTGAAATAAATCCCAAGCAGAAACCTTATCAGCATAAAAACAAAAACAACTATACACACAGGCAAGCAGGCACTTATAAAACGAATAAACAACCTACAACAACAAAACGCGATACAAAGGGAGTAGAAGATTCTTAAATCTTCTAGATTCTAATTGGACAAGTATAAATAGGGGAAGCGTCTGAGTGGATAATCAATCAGTGTAAATTAAACCTCATCGTGTGAACACGTGCATTTTAAGCAAATCGTTCTGTGTCAACTTTGTGTAGTTGAAGAAAATAAAATTGTTATAAATTTAAAAATTCTAAAAAGTGGTGTTGTTTATTTTGCAATAAAGAACTCACAACAAAAACGTTTATAAAAGGTATAAACGTAACAATATGTATATTGTTTTTCTTATTTACAAAAAATTTAAACAACGTAAATTTCAAAGCTATTTATAATTACACTTTACTTTTCATAAATATTACTTAAAACTATCAGATCCTCAAAAAATAATTTGAAAATTCAACCATAATTCCTTACGTTGCGAATTTAATGGTGTTTTTTTCGGCAAATTAAATCGTGTAAAGACCAGCACTGAATATATTTTTCGCTTTAATTTTTTGCAGCAAAAACACTAGAACTGGAAGCTACTCTTAGTAAATTTTTTTCTTTCCGTAGATGTTGTAGGCATTGTGGGCCTTCCCTTCATATTTCTCTTTATTTCTGAATAATTCCACACGTCGCGACGTTAGCAATATTAATAGTTTTTATAGAAATTTCACGCCCGGACAGACCTTGATCAGCATAGGCATAAGTACATTTTTGCCTTCCCTTTTACTGCTAATGATTTACCACAATACATTTTTAATCATTAGTAATTATTTAATAAAATATATTAACATTAACACAAATCACCATACAAAGTCTTTCATATTATTGCACCTATTCTGCAAAAGTTATCCACATTTTCCTAAACAAGGTATAGAAAGAAGAATATATTAAGTCTAAGGAAACTTTTTCTACTTTTCTTTGTTTGCAAACTTTGTCCCAATAGCCAAAAATTTAAAATAAAATACAGTATAATCCTAAAAAAGTAAATGAAATGACATATTGTGTCTGTTTACAAATTAAGAAGCTTCTAAGAAATCTTATGAACTCAAGTCAGCAACAACAAGCTTAATAATGATGTTTTACAGCAAAAGAATAACAGCCAGAAAGGACGGAGAGAAATAACAACAAAACCACAAGCTTTATTAAAATTCCACGAAATTACAATAAACAAGTAGAAAACAAAAACAACTACCACAGAACAACGTGTGATTAGATTTACATCCGCGCCTGGCCATGAAGCCTTAATCAGATGGTGGATCAAACCACTGCATAATTTGGAACGTCATGCTCGTCCGAAGCTATAATTCTATGCAACAGAACTTTCTAGTTGCAACTTCGATGATTCCAGAGCAGGGCTGCAAATCATCACTCTTTGCTTAAGAGTTGGAGACTTTCCAACTCCTGTCCAGAACACATGTCTAGCATGCTCACTGGATCTGGGAACATTTCACCAGGTAGGTGTTATTAAAGGTGAAATGAACCCGGCCACCATAGAACCATAGACTGATATGGGGCCGCGAAACCACAACCACCACGATACTCCCATAAAGGGCCAACCTCAATAATCAGCCAGAGAACAGTTAAGTGTCTAAAGAGACAAATAACGGATCACTGATTCCCGTGGAAATAAAGTGGAGTTTCCAGTTGTACCCCTGCTGACTTCAGGGGACTGGGCTCCCTTTTTCCCCCAGTTGCACAGGTCTACATAGTAGCTTTCCATTAAGACCATATATCTGCCCCCGGGGGGTAACTACCACAGAACAATGCGTGATTTGATTTACATCTGCACCGACTATATAGTCATAATCAGATGGTGGTCAAACCACTTGGTTGATTGGACATCACCCACGCCCTAGAAGGCCTTCGGATAAATATATCCTCCAGTCACTCCTAGTAGCAATTTAGAAAGTCCGGAGTAGGCCGTGCCCTCACTCCTTGCTGAGGAGTTGGAGTCTTTCCAACTCCTGGTCCAGAACGCATGAAGCTCTTATTTATCAAGAACACGCCAGCATTCATACTCACTGGACCTGAACCATTCATTGTGTTAATTTGAATGGTCCGACCCACAAACTCTCACGAGGGTCCGAAACCACAACCACCACGATACTCCCATATAGGGGCCAACCTCAATAACCAGTCAGAGCACATCATTGTCTAAAGAGAACAAATAGTGTACTCTGGGGCAACTGATTTCCCGTGAAAATATGTGGATTGTCCAGGTGACTCCTACTAGCCTTTGAGGGGCCTGGGCTCCCTTTTACCCCGCAAGACACCAGTCTAAATGGAATAGTAGGTTCCAAAAAGACTATAATGTGCCCCCGGGGGGAACTACCACAGAACAGAGGTGATTTATTTTACATCAGCGCCTGACTGTAAGTCTTAATCGGATGGTGGACAAACCACTTTGTATAATTTGGAACGTCATACATGCGTCCTAGATAGCCGAAGCCATAATTCTATGCAACAGAACCACCTAGTTGCAACTTTAATGATTCCAGTACAGGTCTGCAAATCATTACACCTTGCTAGAGAGTCGGAGACTTTCAAACTCCTTGTCCAGAACACATGTCAAGCATGCTCACTGGACTGGATCATTCACCATGCGTGTCATTATCAGCGAAATGATCCTGGCCACCATAAATTTCATACTTCCCTTATGGGGCCGCAAAACCACAACCACCACGATTCTCCCATATAGGGGCCAACCTCAATGATCAGCCAGAGAACTATTATAAGTCTAAAGAGACAAATAATGAACTCTGCGAGCTCACTGATCCCCGTGGAAATAAAGTGGAGTTTCCAGTTGACTCCCTGTCTGCCTTCAGGGGACTGGGCTCCCTTTTTCCCCCAGTTGCACAGGTCTACATAGTAGCTTTCCATTAAGACCATATATCTGCCCCCGGGGGGTAACTACCACAGAACAAAAAGATATAAACCCAATTAAATAATGATAACAACAACTAAATGTGATGATGTTAAAGTAGAATTTTCTTGTATAAGCGAGAAGCGCTGAAAACATAATACATAAGCTCCATCTGCTGGACAGTAGTAGAGATGTATATATCCTGGAGTAAAGACAGAACGATAATAAAGCAGCTTTTAGGCGTTAAATTTCCATCCTGTATTTTTGTGTGTATAAACGCAACTAAGTAAACAAATTGTGTAATCTATCTTCTATCTATATATATAAAAATTAAATGGTCCACGTATGTAATGAGTTGGCGTAAGAACGGCTGGAGCGATTTGGCTGATTTTTATTTTTTTTCGATTCGAAATTTTTAGGAGATGGTTTGTATACAAAAAAAAATTATAAAATTTTCCGGAAAACTTAGAAAATTCATTTATTCATTTTCTTCTGTTGTTGTTGTAAACACAAATAAGTTATTCACGACTCGACATGTTCGTTCGAACTGTTTTGATGAAGCTTATGGTTGTTTGCATGCTAATGAGTTTGTATACGTGCAAACACACGTATACATTCTTAGCATACGCTAAAAAGCCCGTAAATCAAATTAAAAAAAAAAACACAAAACAAAAAGAAAACAAAATAAAAGACCAAATAAAGAGAGGCAACATGTCCAACTTCGGCGAAACCAAACATTGTTCTAATATGTCAACAGTCAAAACTGTATTTTTTTGTTTGAAAATTTTTTTAATTAATTACTATACAGCTGCCAGATTTTTTAGAGATAATACCGTCACAATTTTGGGGAAAAAATCTTACTTCAATTAAAATTCGCAATAAAATCACATGTACATACATATGTATGTAAATAGATCGCATGTTTTTCAATAAAGTTCAAATTCTTTGGTGAAGTAAAATATGTATTTTAAGTTTCATTTTAAAATTTTTTTTCCTTAAAGTGTATAAATTTATACCAAAAAAAAAATATAATCTATATATATAAAAGAGGATGTGTGTATGTATGTAAGAAATGGACTCGAAAACGGCTGGGCCGATTTTGATAAAATTTTCAGAGAATCTTCAGAATATTCAGGCGGGTGACACTGTGAAGTCCATTTTTTATTTTCGGTCTGTGGGCGGAGGGGCGTGGCAAAACCCACCAATGACATATACATATACATATTTATTATTTTTTTTTCTTTTTTATTTTATTTTTTAAAGCCATTGTTATGCTTTTCAAAACGAGATATCAATCTCTTAAATCGGTTATGTAGTTCCGAAGATATTTACAAAAAAAACCCACTAATATATAATAAAATATCAAAATTTTTAAACTTTCGAAATGTTGCATTCAAAAATCCGAGTTTTCGGTTTATTTATATTTACAAAATATTTACATTACTATATAATAAAACATATTCCCCGCTACGCTTGTAAAAAATAACGGTACAATCCAACAAACTTTGCTGTTTTGTGTTCATAAGTGAGAAACCTATAAGTGAAATCAATTTAGTAAATAACAAGTGTTTTTAAATTTACAATAGTGAAATAACTTCACAAATTATTTTTAATGCCAATTCATCAAATAGGTAATATGATTACTGCCGTTCCAACAACCAATAATAAAATGTTATAAAAGTAAAAAAACAAAACACATTATTGTTCCTTTTGCACTATTCCAGTTTACTAAAATGCCACCTAAAAAAACAGCTTTTGCTAAAAAAACATCGCAACGCGGCAGCAGAGGACAAGAAGAGCCGCTGAATCAGCTGAGGAACACGAATCACGTCTTCAGAAAAATCGTGAAAGGGCATCTACGTCTAGAGCCGCAGAAACGGAGAGACAACGCGAATCACGGCTTCAGCAAATGTGTGACAGTACATCTTCATTTAGAGCTGCTGATAGAACGGCTGGGCCGATTTGGCTCAAATTTTTTTTCAGTTGTTCGTAATTGCCAGGACAATGTTAGAACGAAAGAAAATTTTGGGAAAACCGTACGGAAAAGCCGGGAAATTGGAAAAATCGAAAATTAATTTTTAGTATGGAATTTTGTGTGCAATTGTTCCGTTGTAGCTTTTCGAATTGCAAAATAGAAAACTCTTAGTGGAAAACTCGGAAAATTCCTGAAAAATGTGATTTGGCAGAATTGCATTGAAATTACGATTTTTCCACAAATCAATTCAACAACATTTATGGCATATTTCAATCTGGGAACATTTAACTTCTATTACAAGTCGAACTATAACATAACATAGCACTTTTAAGGTATTTTCTACACGAAAGATTAATTAAAATTAAGTAAATCCAATTTTTTCGTTATTACTATTGCAAAACAACGTTTGCCGGGTCAGCTAGTTACATATATAGAAAATTGACTTTCATATGTACATCAAAGACATACATACGTTTTAATAAACATCAGCAAGCTTTGCTTATGTTACAGAATTTGCCAGGAGAGCCCAACGAACATGATACGTTTTCAATAACTAGACTTTATTTCGAAGTAATTTTTCTTCGCATGAGAAAATTTAAAGAGCAACTCGAAGAAATAAAGTTTTTCACACATTTTTAAGAAAAAGTATTAATTTTTTTTATCCATGTTTTTATTTTCACTTTTCAATATACTAATCATGTTAGTGAAATCATAAATAAATCGTTTTCACTTCTCAATTTTTTTGCTTAGCCAATGTTTAAATTTTATAAAATTCCTAAACAGTGCTCAGTTATTTAATTTCGACTTGTTGGATAATACTAAAAGTGAAAATTTGATTATATATTCTACATACATATGGACATATGTATATATGCACATTATCTGTGCTTTAAAATTTTTCGTGCGATTTGATTCACATAATTTTAAAATTAATAGTTTTTATAAGAGAAGAATAACCTTTATATATTGGATAGTGAGGGCTTAAAAATATTAAAAATAATTTTCTACTCGATGCAATTTTAACGATACATACATACATACATATGCATATCGGTTATATGCTGAAAAATCCAATATCAACATTCTTTGTTCTAAAATTTTATTGCTAAAGTAAAAAATAAAAGCTAAACTTCGAACTATTTTGTTAGCAGTCAACATTTCTTAAAATATGAATGATTATCTACGTCTAGGTTTATCTATCTTTTCTTATATAGACATTGGCAGTGGAAAAAACCGGCTAAATCTACAATAGGCCAGATTTCCATTCCAACGGGCTCTTGCCAATTCACAACGTCTAAAGACGAACTAATTGCAAAACTGTTCACATACATTGCTCAAAATTTTTAGCGATTACCTTTGGTTAAGTGAAAGAGCCATTTTGGCTGCAAAAAACAAATACGTTGATTAAATAAATTCAAAAATCCAAAACTTAATTAATGGCGAACGGTATTCGTATAAATCGATTAGTTCCAGTACCGATCGCGAAAATATTGTTAACTACCCCGTAGAGTTCCTGAAATTATTAAACTTACCGGGAATGCCAACACATAACTTCCAGCTTAACGTTGGAGCGGTAATAGTCATGTTACCTAACCTGAATCAGCTAATACTATGCGATGGTACTAGATTGGTTATTAAAACGCTGATGGCAAAAACTTAACAATAATAATTATAGGAAAGTTTGTAGGTGAAGAGCTGCTTGCTCCAAGGATACCTATCATACAAAGTGATTTACCATTTAAGTTTAAACGTCTCCAATATCCCGTTCGCCTTGCATTCGCAATGACGATTAATAAATCCCAAAGACAATCGCTAAGAGTGTGTGGTTTAAACCTAGAATCCCAATGTTTTTCCCACGAGCAATTGTATGTTGCATGCTCAAGAGTTGGGACACCATCAGCACTGTTTATTTTCTCTCCCAACAGAAAAACAAAAAATATTGTTTACTATCAAGCTTTAAAATGAACTATGTATATGCTTACCTTTTTTGTTTGTTTATTTTTTAATGAATTGCCTTTAGAACTATTAAAACAATAAATTGAAAAAAAATTGTGTCGTCTCTTCTTTGTACTGAAAATTTTTTTCTAACTCCATATGAAACATTAATCATTAGCAAATAGTTTCCGAGCGAAGCCGGATCATACAGTTAGTTTAATATAAAATTCTAAAGTGTTTTGTATAATTATTTTTCAGAAAAAGAATTCTAAAAACAAAACGTCTATTAAACAAGTAAACGTGACAATAAGTTATTTAGCTTTTCAAAATACATATGTATCAATTTCTAAGCATCAAACATCAAGAACATGAATGCTTGGAACTTCGCAATGACAGGATGTACCTGTTATCAAAAATATATAAAATTAGGAAAATTAAAATAATATAAGCTCTTGGAGAAGAATACATAATTTGTGTCGTTTTAAAGTAAAGAAATAATTCAAATATCGTATAGATTACAAAAATTAATTATGAATTAAATATCAATGCGAAACAGATGTGTAGAAATCATATAAAACTAGAAAAGTTACATTTTATATCCTAAAAATTAATTGGAAAAAATGCGGCAATTAACCACAAAACACGGGAACATAATTTGAGTACCTTTTTCAGAAAACAGATTTTGAGAAATTCAATGCTTTTTAAAAATGTATTTAAAAATATATTCATACGACATAAATCAGTACAAAGTTTAGAACATATGTTTTACTTTCTACTAAGAGCAGAAGTTCTTAAATGTAGTATTTAAAAAAATCGGAAGAGTTTTAATTCCACAAGAAACAAAAAGCTAAGCAAAGAAAGGTAGGTCATAAATTTAAATTTTTTAGTAATTAATTTTAAGCACAAGGTCTTATTTAATAAAAAATTTTTTAAAAAACTTTATTTTTTATTATATTTTCGATATTTCGCCACACCGTTGGTTGGCATCATCAGGAAAAACAAAAATAATAATGAACAAACAAATTTTCAATATTAAAAAATTTTTTTTAAATGAAAAACAACTTTGAAAATACATAACACATTTACAAAACAATAGTATTTTACACATATATTTTAAAACATAAATTTAATGACCGAACGTTACAAAAATTAAAGTATTAATTATTAATATTATGCAGATACAGAGTTTTGTTTTATAATTTTATGCACTAAATGTCTATAATTTTGTGCAACATTCTCCGTATCTGCTTTAAAATTTATTCTTTTGGTTAATGGTACTTTAATTATTTGTAACATTTCTAACATATAACGACGTTTATAATTATTTTCTAAATTTAAAATTGAAACATTTTCAAAATTAGGATAGTGATTAACTTTAGAGCAATGCGAAGATAATGCTGTTTTTTGTAAACTAATATTATTCCTGTATTTCTGGTCTGACCTATGTCCTGCGATTCTAGTTTTCAATTTATTTTTTGTTGTGCCTACATAAACCTTGTTACAATCCTCCTTATCATTACCGGTAAAAGGAATTTTGTACACTACATTGGACATATTTTATTTTTGAATTTTATCCTTAGTTTTACTAAACAACCTATTTAATGTGTTTGTATTCTTATATGCCATTTTGTATTTATTTGTATCATAAATTTTTGAATTCTCTATTCTTTCAGACAAGACTGGTATATAAGTTATCGATTTATATATTTTGGGTTCTGTTCCACTACTTATAACTCTTTTCCTCCTATTATTAAATTGATTAATTAACCTATTAGTTAATCGTGTTGGAAAATTGTTCTCAGTTAAAATATATCTAATCTTTTCTTTGTTCTTTCTATGGAATTCTTTGTCACTAATTGTTAAAATTCTCTCTATTAAATTATTGGCCGTGTTAATAATAATTCTTTTATTTTGTAATTTAAATTTTTATTTTTTCATACAGCCAGCGTTTGCTGCTTTAAAATATGACAGTGACGGTTCAGAAAGCAATATAAAAACTAAGCTGCACCTGCTACACCAGTATCTTAGCCGCATTAAGTTTCAATACAAGGACGTACAGAAATTACAGAATGTTTATCGAAATTCTTTAAACTTCCATTAATTGTTTGTTACACAGATATGGTAATCACTTTGACTGATAACTACGTGGTTCATGTTTTCCAATAGCGCTTTTTAAATTAGAGTGTATTGAGCTCTCATCATGTAGCAAATGATTTAAATGAATTCTAACACTAACTTTTTTCAGCAGTCGGGCTAGTGCCAAACAATATTTTCACGTTTATTCCTTTTATAAGCATTTATTTTATTTTATTGAGTTCTTTATTGCAAACTAACTACACACAACTTATTAGTGTTTTAAATTAAACTACATGATTTATTTACATTAATACACTCAAAAATACACGATGGTAACTTTACCACTTTTACGTCTAGCTTTATTAGCTGCTTTATTATCTTTGCTTGGCAACGTTTACACTTGTGCTACTGATCATAAGAGAGAGCTTACATATCTGTTTTGATCGGTTCTGGCATAAATTCTACTTCATCGTTATCACAGGTAGTGGTTGTTACGAAACCTCTTGTATAGTTGTGCAACAAACCATTCCCTCGGCTAGCTCTGCTTCTTCTTCAGGGGTGACTCCTCAACCCGTATTGCACGGTTTCTAACAATAAAAAAAATTGTAACAAAAATAACGAAATTCCCCCATCTTCCCAACACATGCTGCAACCAAACCTTTGATACACCTGAAAACCTTTACATAAACACTTTTTATTCAGACATTGTATACATACATATATTTCTTTCCTTTTTCTTCTCTTCTTTTACAATTAATCAATCTTAATGCTAAATAATTACACAAAACAATATTCTTATCAATATATATTCATTGTAAAATTGAAAAAAAAAATATAAATATAATTTTAAAACAAAGCAAATATTCCTTAAAATTTATTTTAAAAAATTTTACCTCTATAAATATAAAAAAACACATTATGAACAGACAAAAAAAATTTTACAACAGGTAAGGATCGCACTACTCAATTTGGCCAACAATAGAAAAACAAAATGCCTTTTACCGGTGTTCATGAACGCACAACATGTTCTACTTTTGGTTCCCACAGTACATTCTTTTGGTTGGGATTAACTTGTTTGTCTCATTTTTTACAACGGCACTGCTACTTATTATTGATATTGGCAAATAAATGTTATTGTTCTTTTTTTTGTTTTCTTTAATATGCTTTGTTATTTTTTATTTGGTGCAATTCAACGAGTAAGACGTGAACGCGGATAAAGTCAACAGCAATAAGTAAAGTCGGGTTTCAAACGTTTTAGTTTATACTTTCAAACAAGCAAAGGAGAATATAATATAAATAAAAACAAAACATTTTACAAATTATCTTATAATTAATATAATACAAAGTAAAAGTGTATATAGTGTCTTCAATTCACATGCATAAAAAACCTAAAAATAAAGAAAATAAATTACCTTATGTTGAAAGAATAAAATTTAAAAACTATTGTTTTATTTACCAACAACCGATTTATCAACTTACGCGATTCGTCCTACCCTAAAAGAGCTCTCTGAGGGACTGATTTTCTTCTTTTTTTTTAAACTTAAATATTATCTACAAAGTTTCCAACGAGGACAAACGCAAAATTAGTCCGATCCTTTACTGACTCCACTCTTCAACATCAATACTCTTATCTTACTAGATTAATTTAATAAAAAAAATTTGTGGTTTTTTTTTGTTCTATCCTCTTACAAAAAAAATATTTTCCTCCCTTTTCTTTCTCCTTTTAATTTTTTCTTTTGTTTTAATCAATATTTATTTTAGTATGTTCTAAAATCACAATTTAAATTAATGTTTGCAAATTATTTGCATAAAATCATAAACTAACTGATTAAAAAATTAAATTATACAAATGAACAGATACAATAAGAAATATAAAAAATAAAAAAAATTAATAGTTGTAACGAACATAAAAAATTAGACAACACTTTGAACAAACTTTTTCCTCCTCTTAGCTAGAAACATTCTAAATTAACTTCTATTGACGATCAATGATCATTGTCTCACAGGATACTACAAGGATCTTTTTCTAATCTCACTATCAAAGTTCTCCTTTTCTTTTTTTCTTTTCATTTCGGTGCTTCGACTACTACGCCCGGAATTTATAGCTGACCTTTTTCTCCTATCCTTGCAGCGGTCTTCGGAACTTTGTCTAGCTTACTATCCACTATCAACTCTCTTATCACTACTTTTCTTTTACCTTTCAATAACTCCTGGTGGTTGCAATTCCCCAGTTTGGGAAAAATCACCTTCCTTTCAAACGTTTCTTCACTGGCAGCCACTTCTATAACTTCTATTTACGATCAATGATCATTGTCTCACAGGATACTACAAGGATCTTTTTCTAATCTCTCTATCAAAGTTCTCCTTTTCTTTTTTTCTTTTTATTTCGGTGCTTCGACTACTACGCCCGGAATTTATAGCTGACCTTTTTCTCCTATCCTTGCAGCGGTCTTCGGAACTTTGTCCAGCTTACTATCCACTATCAACTCTCTTATCACTACTTTTCTTTTACCTTTCAATAACTCCTGGTGGTTGCAATTCCCCAGTTTGGGAAAAATCACCTTCCTTTCAAACGTTTCTTCACTGGCAGCCACTTCTATAATCTTCCATTAATAAATCCTTGCAGTTGCAATTAGCCAGTTTAATAAAAATCACCTTCCTTTCAAACGTTTTTTCACTGACAGCCACTTCTTCCTTTCAAACGTTTCTTCACTGGCAGTCACTTCTATATTTTAAACTTTTTTTTTATTGGCAGCCACTTCCATATTAATTTAAACTACAATTTTCTTTATTAATACCAGCCATTCTATTTTCCCACTCTCCTGTTCTGTATGTTAAAAAAAAAAAACCGTTCATCTCAAAAAAATATACCTCCCGCTCTTTTCCAGATAAACAACCAACACATCTAATCTAACATACCATTGTAAATACAAAGGTCAATGCCCTATTATGTCCTTGACTTACATTCTCTACTTTCACTCTTTCTTGCAAGAAATGTATTGCAATGCTTTTTCTTCCAATAACATGTTGTAAAACATGCAATACATATGATCATCCCTCTGCTCGCAATCATGTCTCCAGCAACATGTACCAACAAAAAAAACACTTCAACACATGAACAGAACATAACAAGGCAAGCAACTCTCTAAAATACTGGTAAATAAATTCTCTTCACAAAAAAACTACTAGTTTAAACAACTACGCCACAATGCAATCCCCTTATACACATCCACAAAGAAACAACTGTGGACAACATACAAATATTAAAAACAAATGTAAAAAAAAACTAATAAACAACACTCAACCACCACGCATCAAAAACAAATTCTGTAAGTATTATTTCCCAAGAGATTTATACTTTGATCAACATCATCCCAACCACAGCCAAGTCCGTCTCCCCTCCATGGATCATCTCGCCACCCTCAACATGGTTATCATTATACAGATGCCTACCATCTGTTTGGCTGTGTGGCTTCTTGCCCTGTGTTTATTGTGTTTGTTTTCCGTTTATTTATTTTATTTCGTGGAATTTTAAAGAATCATGTTGTCTTCCATTCTTAGAAACTTCTTAATTTGTATACAAACGCAATAGGTCATTTCATTTACTTTTTGTAGTAATAATTATTTTCTTTTTTTATAACTTAAACTAAGCATCTTCACAACAATATAGTATATATCTTCAAAATATTGGAGTGACGTTTCGCTTTCATTTCTAACCACAGAGATATGGTCGTGAGGAATTTTAGAGCAAGACTAGACTTAATGGTGGCTTACTTGTGTAACCCCGTTCAGTATAATTCGCTAGCTCTTTCTCTGCGTTTTTTTTTTTTTTTTATTATTAAAAGGACACTTAAAAGAACTCATTTTGATAGTTTTACTTTGCAGGTTCCAAAGTATCTTGTAGACGAATTTTACCTCTGCTGGACTTTTTTGATATACATCAGTGTTTGATCTCTTCCATGGTTTCTTACTGTTTACTTTGCTATACTATCCACAAACAATTGTTCTCAAAGTAGACTTCAAAGTGATTTACATACCGATGTTTCTGACTTCCGGCAATAACGAAACTGCTTACTTTAGTCTTGTATTCGCATGCATCATGAAGGTGTAACTGAAAAGCACCAAACTATGATTTGATTCTTCAAATTTAGTTAATGCAAGGCAGATGAAAAAATTGTAATTTTTGCTAAAAGTTGTTTACGAGTCGGTAAAAAAGTTTCTTAGGCGTGGAAATTCTAGCTTTTTCTTTTATTATTTATTCCGGAATATTCTTAAACGTTTCAAAAATAATAACATCGGAAATTTTGAGAATTTTAAGTTGGTCACACATTGTTACAAGTTCTTCAGTCACACTATGCACTCTATATTGAAATACGAAATCTTTAAGAATCTATTTAGTTCTGTTAAGTCTATGTTGTAGTTGTATCTCGAAAATATGTATTCAGTCTACAGCCTATTGTCCGTATAAAAAATTATTGGTAATAATTTTTATGCAAGCATATCCTACTAAACGCGTATACAAAATGTTTTTAAATACCTTTAATTGAGTTAAAACTTAAAAAAATACCAAGCTAAGGAAGGTGCTCATAAAGTCTTAAGGATTGTTCAAACTATCTGGATACCACACAAAATATTTTTAATTTTGTTATAATTTTTTAAACGTGTGTTTACAAAACTACCATTTTCCTACAACAGCTTTTGAATTAACTAATTATCACAACATAATATTCAAAGGAAATAATGAGAATATTATTTTTCTTTTCAAACACTCAAATTTAACGTTCAAATTGTAAAATAAAACAGCAATGATTTTGGAATTTTCGTTTTTATAAAATGGTTTTTATTATTTTAAGTCATTATGTTTTTTTTCGCATTATGTAAGATTTTTTAAACTTGTTGTTGTATCATTATTTTATTTTTAATATGATTTTAAGTATGTATATTTGTTTGTCATTTATTCATATCAATTAAAGAGTTATTTTTTTTTGTTTGTAGTTAATGTAAAATGTTTCCATATGTTTTATTATTTTCTTTTTTTTTTGTTATATTAATTATTACGAAATGCATGAAAAATTTTCGTGTGGCTCATTTTTAATGTAGAATTTTAGAAGTAGTAATTTTTTTGGTCACAATATTTTTTGTTTATAATATTTATAAGTAAATATTTATTAGTATTTAATATTTGCTGTTGTCTTTTCCTTTAAGACTTTGTATTAATTTTTAATTAAATACATTTTTTTTATTTATTGCAAATAAATTTCGCTATACAATTCCACTAACATAAGAAAATATGTGTTTGAATATTATTATAAAAAGTTGTTCGATTTCTGAATATGCAAAAAAAAGGGTTAAGAATTAAAAAAATCATAATTTTCTCAGCCAGACATATAATAATAAAATTTATTTGGTTTATAATTAAGAGCTTTACCCTACCCCCACTATCTCAAATTAAGTCAAAGTAAACACGTTTTTAATTTTATTCAATATGTCAAAGCTAATTTATTTAAGAATAAAATAATCAAATAAAAACTCCAAAAAAAAATTTATAAAAAATATATTTTCCTCTAAAATTACTAAAAAAAATCCAAAGAAAGTATAAACTGCAATTAACATTTAAACATTTAATGTCTCAAAAATAACTCGCGATTGATAGTGAAGCGAAATGAAGCGTATCAGTATTTTCGTAAAATTCTTAACCTTCATTCGAGTAACTATTTAAAGCTTCGTCGTAGGTAAATTATCGTAAGCAGCCACTAGGCTTAAATCGTATAAGAAGGAGTGCAGAAAGGTTAATAGCGAAAGATATACGTACATATTTGTCCCGTCAATCTTCAAGATAAACTAGTTAATGAATCAATTCCATTGTAGTCCCAGAGCCAGACATTAGAAGTAATAGCTCAATTGTCCTTAACCCACAGTACATATCCCACATTGTCCTTTAAAACTAAACTGCTTAACAATTTAAAAAGAGTGCTGAAGATTTTATAAATTGTTAGTTAAAGTGTGTGCTATAATTATAACACCATTTGAAATATCTCTAAATGGTGAAAAGCGACATTCTTCAGAATTTAATAAAATTAAATTTATAAAAATTTTATTGTTGTTTTCAATATTTCGCCTCAGCATTGGGTGACATCTTCAGGATAAGTAAAATGCATATATAATCAATAAATGAATAATTTTTGTCAAATAAAATTCAAAACAATAAAAAAATTTTTCTTCAAAAAAACAGACATACAAAAAACAGAAATTTGCTACAGTGGTACAAATCGAACAAATGCTTTAACAAAACACACAATTTTCCAATACAAAACATTTTTGAAATATTTAAAATTAAAATTTTTAAAATAACAAATATACAAAACTATTATTTTACATAAATATTCAATAAATGTATACATGTACATTTACCAGGGTTCAGAATTTTTCATTTATGAACATTCAAAAATCAACATTCATGACATTTTTCATAAATGAGAAATCTAAAATTTTATATTTATTTTTCACGCGCATAAACGAACAAGAAAAAATGTTCTGCTTATGTTCATACATGAATGCGCACAACAAGAATTATTAATCTTATTCATATGTGATAAATGATAAATCAGCTACTTCTCATTAATGTTCTTTTTCATAAATGTACATGTTCATTTATGAACGTTGAAATTTTATAAAATTTTTCATAAATGAATGTGAAAAAATTTTCTACCTACGATCGCAGTTTACCGTAAAATGTAGTAAAAACACATGGGTACATATTAACACAAAATACAATATTGCAATATATTCTAAAAGAAATAAAAAAAAAACATTTTTTTTCCTACATACGCCGACAATTGCGCATTATCAAATATGTGCGTTTATGTACGCGAATGCTTAACGCACATATTTTTACGATCTTTTCATTTATGAAAAATTATCAAAATTGTACATATTCAAAAATGAACACTTGTGTGTTTCTCATTTTTTCACTTATGAATAGAAAGAAAAAAATAAATCGTCGCATTCATAAATGAGAAAACGCAAAATATTTTTCAGTCTCTCACACATGTATGAGAAGAAGCGGCTAAAAAATGAAATGTACATATTCATACATGTATGAACAGTGAGTGAACACTTCGCTACTCTGACATTTACACATAAAATTTTTTAACAGAAGTAAACAATGCTGTTGACCATTTCAATTCTACAACTTCTGGTGTAAATAACCATATAAATGTTTTAAAAAATAAAATATTTTCTTTAAAAAAAATCTTATAGTCGAGAAAAACCCCTAAAAAAGATGGAATAACGAATAAATGTTTAAAATTCTTATAATACAACTACGCAAACCTTTTGACAGTTCAGAATCCTATAGATCCATAAGTCTCCTCCCCACTTTAAGTAAAATACTCGAAAAAGTTATTAAAGAGAAAATTATTGAATTTATAAACTCACAAAATATTTTACCATCACAACAATTTGGTTTCCGTAGAGAGCACAATTCTACTCAGCCCCTTATCAGAATAAAAATAGTTTAAAATAGTTTCCTCCATGGAGTTTTTTTCTTGCATAAACTTTACTTTCTCTATTGGCTTAGCTACTTCTTCAAAGCAATAAATATTAGCTGGCCGCCCTCAGGGATCCTGTCTATATACTTTAGATTTCCCAGTTTTAAACGGTTGTACAGCCTCCATATATGCAGACGATAACTCTATTCTCAGCGCTGGAATTTTTTCATGTGATTTTCTGGAAAACTTACAAACTGCTTTACCTATTGTAAATGAAAATTTTTTTAAATAGAAAATACATGTAATTACACAAAAATCCAGGCCATATACTAGAAGGACAAAATTGCGTTATCTACCTCAAAGCAATTTAACCATTGACAACAATTGTATTCCCTGGTTGGGAGATGTAAAATACTTAGGTGTAATTCCGCATCCTAAACTTAAATTTAACCATCACCTACCTTATATTATCGGAAAGGTTAATAAATGAACAAGACTGCTGTACAGTTTATTAAACAGGGATTCCAAACTAAACACTTATAATAAGAATCTGTTATACAAATCGATATTTCAAGCAATAATTTTCTATGCGGTTCCAGTTTGGGCTACATCAACAGATTATCACATTAAAAAACTACAAGTTGCTCAAAATAAATTGTTGCAAATGATATACAATCTGCCTTGGTATTACTCTAAAAAAGATTTCACACTTTGGCTAAGGTTGCTCTTATTAAAAAAATATTAAGGAAATTCACTTCCAATTTCAATTCCTGATGTCTGCTTTCTGAGTATACACACATCAAGCAGCTTGCGTCCTTATAATTTCATCCGTAGTTTTGTTTTTATACACCCTTTAAAAATGTGCATGAAGTTTGTTTTCCAAAATTTTCCTTCACCTTATTATATATTACTCAATAGTAGTAGTACTATATAAGAATAATTTTTTTATATCTAACTAGTAAAGGATCTAATCCTAATCTCTTTATGTAATAAATAACAAAAAATGTATTTATAACTCTTTCATAATACATATACAAAAAATTATAATTGTTAGTTAGACAGCGAGTTAAGTTTTATAGTTTTATGCACTAAATGTCTATAATTTTGTGCAACATTTGCTTTTAAATTTATTCTTTTTGTTAATGGCACTTTAATTATTTATAACATTTTTAACACATGCCGACGTTTATTTGAAACGATTTTAAAGTGGGGATAATGATTAATTTAAGAACAATATGAAGCAAATGGTGTTCTCTGCATTTTTGATCTGAGTTACGTCCTAATATTCTAGTTTTTAATTTAATTTTTAAGAACACTTTCTTTCACAAAAGTTTTTCATTTATTCATTATTTATACATTTTTCTTATCCTGAAATGTCACCCAATGGTGTGGCGAAATATTGAAAATAACTATAACATTTATTAATAAATAAGTATTTATATTTTTTTATAGGTCTTTTTTATTAAATTTAACACTTAAAAACTCAATGTTTCGCTTTCCCTTCCAAAGCTTCTTCAGGAAATTAATTTTTATAAAACAAAAAAAAAAAACACAAAATAATTAAAAATTAAAGTGAAATATTGAGTTTTGAGTTTTAAATTTAATAAAAAAAAAGTTATATAAAAAAAGATTTATTTTATTATTATTTATTAAAGAAGAAACAAGGTCGAATAACAAGTAATAAAACAACAAATTATAAAATTTATTTGACTATCTTTATTCGATCTTTAAGGCCTATTTGCTCTTGCATTAATTCCCCGGCCTACGGACTGTGCAAGTATATAACGAATATTCTTAAGGTAATAACAGGACAATCTACATATAATATTAGAAATTCATTGGAATTTAAACATAAAACCAAGAGAATATATATACAAGATAATGATAGATTGTTTTCATTTGATGTAGTTTCACTTTTTCCAAGTAATCCTGTAGGTTTAGCTTTGAGGATTACAGAGGGAAAATGGCAGATAATAGAACAAAATACGAATATTGAGAAGGAATTATTTTTACGTATTCTTAAGTTTTGTGTTAAAGACATCAGGCATTTTCAATTTGATAATAGGATATATCTGCAGAAGGAATGCCTCCCTATAGGCTTTCCAGCATCTCTAATTATAGCTGATATTGTGATGGAGAAATTACTAAATTCACGTATTAGCAAAATGAATATTAAACCAAAGATTATCACAAAATATGGAGATGATTCATTTTGTATAAATTCGGAAGATGCAGTGGATGACATTTTGTCAAAATTGAATAGTTTTCATCCGGATTAAATTTACGATTGAAAGAGAGTTAGAATCTAAACTTCCATATTTAGATATTTTGATAATAAGAAAAGGAAATAAGTTAGTGTTTGATTTGTATAAGAAACCAACATCTTCTGGAAGAATTATTAATTTTTATTCCAAACATCCGAGATAAATATGATAGAAAGAATATTGACTATAAGTGATAGAGAATTCCATTTGAAGAATAAGGACACAATAAGAGATATAGTAAATGACAATGACTTTCCAGTAGAATTAACTAACCGATTAATTAGATAATATGGTAATCATAGGCATAATTTAGGAAATACTACGGCAAAACCAAGAATTTATGAATCATTAACTTATGTTTCTGGAATATCAGAAAGATTAAGAAAGTCTAAAATATATGACACTGATAGATATATAATTGCACACAAAACATATACGACGTTATATGTTAGAAATTGTTAATGTACCAAATATAAGGAGAATAAATTTCAAAACAGACGCAGACAATTTAGCGCAGAATTATAGGTACTTAATTCAAAAGACACATAATTTGTTATAATTATTTCACAAGTGAGAATTTGTTATTTAATTTCCGTTTCCTTGCTTTTGTATGTTTAAATATTTGAAATTTTAATTTTGTATGTATGTATGTATGAAAAAAAATTTTTTATATGTTTTTGTCAATTGCCCCAAGGGAAAGCGAAATATTGAAAATATACGTGTTAAATTTATTTAAAAAGACCACTATAAAGATTTAAACTTATTTATATAAAATTTATTTAAAAAAAAACTTTAAACTTTTTCACCATTAAGATGTAATAATTATAGCACGCACTTTAACTAACAATCTATAAAATCTATAACACTGTTTTGTGAAATAAAAATAAAATTTATTTAATTTTTACATAACGAACTTGTGCTTAAAAAAATTGTTTATAAAATATTAAAAGGGTTAATTAAGTAGGATTATTAAATTTAAATTAATTAACAAAAATGTAACATAAACTAATGGTGCACTTTAATTTGCAACCAAACCAAATTCCACATGTACTGTTCAATTTAATAACGCGCTTTTTTCTTAATTCGTCTGTCAGTTCTATTCGTTTTCTTTCATGGAATATGTAAAAAAAGGAGTAGATAATGCCAACTTAACATACAAATTTTTCATAAACACTTTCACTACAAATTTATGTAAAATGTATTGCCGTTCTATAGCACCTTTGTTACTAAATTAGAACGATAGCAAATCTAATTTATAGCTTGTATTCATAGATAGTTGTTGAGCAAAGTTCAATATTGTTTGAAAAGTTTTAAGAAAAAGTAACTTACAACACTATTTCGGTTAATATTTGTAATTTCTTCTTTAAGGATGTGACAGAAACTTTATTCTACCCAAAAGGCGATATTATTGTAAACTGTGTCGTTCAAACGACCAACACTGGTCTGGTAAGGTAGATAACAATAAGCTATAGTTCCATTAACGCAAAATATCGAAAATCTGTATTTTATGTGGACGTTGTTAGATATATTTAAACTACAGACATAAAGTCATTAAAATTGATATTTTTTTAAATTTGGAAACTAAGTTTGAGAAAAGAAGTATAAAGAAAAAATTTTAAAACTAAAAAGAATACTCAAAAATTAATAGAATTCAAATTTAAAGTCAAAATAAACACGTTTTTATGTCGATTGAAATTAAATTTAATTTTATTCAATATATTAACGCTAATTTAATTATAAAAAATAAAATGATCAGCTAAAAATTAAAAAAAAATATTCAATAATATAAATTTTTCTAAAATATCTAAAATAAATCCAAAGAAATTATAAACTGCAATTAAATTTAAATCGATAAGAATTTTCATTATGTATTTTGTTTTATTTGAAGCAAAAGTGTGTTTTTAAAGATTTTCAAATTTAAAAAAATATTACAAAGTATTTATAAAAAGTTTTAAAATAATTTAATAATAATAGTAATTTTAATAACAACTCATTAAAAATTAATAACATAACAATAAAAATAATATAAATAAATATAATTTATTAAAATGTACATAAAATGAATTCCAAAAAATTCTGAAGTGCTTTATGGTTGGTGTAGGATAAAATGCAGATCAATCATTTTTTGCTTAAAAATTTTGTTGAAATTGTTTTGAAATTTTTTGTTTTTTAAGTTTATAACTCAATCTACAAAAATTAATTTTATTTCCTCTTGTTTTGAGTTATTTGTTTGCACTTACATACTAATTTCATCAAATATTTTCTTTTATTTCTTTATATTTTCTAACTTAAAGTTGCTGAAAAATGTTTATACTGTTTTTGTTTTTGTTTTTGTTTTATTGTTATTTATATTTATTTAAATCAGTCAGATAGGCTTACAGTAATTATTTATTTTGTCTTGTAGTTATTAATATTTGATTTTTAATTTTAATAAATGTGTGTAAATTGTATTGTTCGTTACTTGTTTATTTACTTTAAATACATAATTTTAAGAGTCACATGCTGTCGTATAAATGTTTTTAATTTTTGTGAATGAAACAAATTAGAAAATTTTTGAAAAATAAAATTACAAAAAATTAGTTTCATAAAATTGCTGTTGCATCCAAATTGTTTTAAACTTAATTTTATATATTTTATTTGTGAAACAAACTTTTCAGCTTTATAGCTTTAAATAATAATGCCTGGGGATATCTTTTAATATGTTTTTTTGTAAGAATAATTGATTTCGGTTTTTAATCATTTTCTTTTTTTTTTTTTATTTTTACCATAAATTTTAATGTAATGTATGTATGCACGTATAAATTTATATTAAAATATGTAAATGTTAATGTCTTATGTATATTTGTATGTTTATGTATAATAATTTAGCATTTTTAATATATTATCGTTAATATTTTAGTATTGAGATTTATGTTTAAAACTAATTTCATCAAAGCTATTAAATGATGGTGATTTTCTCTGTTGTTTTCTTTTGTTGCATTTAATTAAACAAATTCTTCTTTCTCTTCCAGCCAAGGATGTGTTAAACATTCAGTAGCAGAGGCTCGTATAACTGGGTTATATTCCAACATGGGCAATAAAAATTCGGAAAATTTTCTAGCCTCTGCTGGATCCCAATCGTATTTCTCTATTAAAACATTAATAAGGCTCCAAGGTTTCAATTTCGTTATATACCTTAAACTACCTGTGAATAAAGATAATAAGAGTTATAAGCAATAAGTGTTACTATATTGTTATTATATTATAGAGACTTTACGATATTATTAAAAAAAAAAACGTATAGTCGGTAATAGTTTCTTACCGACCTCGCGGCTTACAAACTTTCATTAAAGGCCTTACATACTTGCACCGATAAAAATTGGAATAATTTCTTTTTATATTTTACATTGTAGCTTTTTATTTATATGCAGGTAGGGTTATGTTTAATCCTGTGGATCCACATAACATAGGCGAGGAATTGAACCGTTTCATAACCGTGAACAAAAATAGGTCCCCTAAAACACACTGAAGACCAAACATCAGCTCTAAGCAGTGGAATATTCCCTTTTTTACATTTTCTTCTCAAAACACGAAGTAGTCTGCTATCAATGGCTACCAAACACAACTTAAATGACGCAGCTTATTGAAATTTAGAGTAGTCAATTGACAGTTGTCTGTTGAAAAGTGCAGTATTGCTATTTTAATTAAGAGGCTACTAATTCAAAACGTCACGGACTTATTGCCCCACCACCTTCGTATTATAAATGAAATAATCAAACAGATCGATACGGATTAAATAAAACTAATATATGGGCTAAACTTTTTCCCGCATTTTAAAAATTAAGGGCGATATTGGCCCATAATCATAGTTCAAAATATTTACGCAACAGGCATTTTTTACGCACTTCACATAAAAATCTTGTAAGTAAAACAGAGAAAAAAGTAATACTTTCTTTTTTCTTCCTACAAAAAAAAAAAAAAAAATCAAGAATTACGTATGTAAGTGAGTCTGCTTTAAATTTAAAAGGACCAAACATGTTTTTAACTTGCGACTCTCTACTATGACAAAAACTTATGTTAGGAGTATTTCTGTGGAAATTAATTCTTCCAATTTCCTTTTTAGAAATTACTACTTTCATCATTTTTTATTAGCAAGCGCTAAAAACAATAAGACAAACAGTAAGACAGAATAGCACTCAATATATAAAAGAAAAATTTTTGCTGCATGATTCACCAAAATCAGTGTTTTACTATCCTTGTAATACCAAATGTCCCAAATTTTACTTCCGTAATGTTTTGTTTTCTTTTTCTTTCTTCTTTTTTGCAGAAAACACCGCTCTCAATATTCACTGAAATTTCTAATTTAATTATAAAGAAGCAACGTATAAAAAATTTTTTTATAAAATCCAAGTACTTTTTTGCACTACACATTCATTCACCTATTATCTAGTTTTTACAGTTCGTTTGAATAAGTATCTATCTGAAGCTTATATAGCGAAACAAATTTTTATAATCACCAAACGGCCAAATCGATGATAAAAAATTGCTGGCAGCCAATTTAAAACTGATAAATTCAAAACATACTGTCATTACAGTAATGTAAACCAACTTTTTCTTAATATTTGCGAATATGTGTGAACAAACACGTGCGATATTTTTAGATAATTGTTCAATTCAGAAGCCTCTGTTATCATGTTATGTTTTTTTTGGTACATTGGTTTCAAAAATTAGTATTATAAAGGTACAAAATTTAAAGTTGGCAGCATTTTTTAACTGGCTGACATTTTGTAAGCCGTGAAATAATTTACGCTTAGTTTGGTCTAAAATGCTTCTAAGTTGTGCAAATTGGGACCAAAGCAAGATTGCCGTTGGATCTTGATTTTCATAAGCGCATGTTGTTTAACGACAAAGCTTGCTCTTGGTTTAATGGACACTTCAATAAACAAAACTGTCGTGATCATAATTCTTAAGTGTATGTTAAGACATCGTTGCATCCAGAAAAACTGACTTGTTTAAAAACAATCCTGGTCGGAAAGTTACAGATAATGGTGACCACTATAGGGCTTTGATAACTGACTTTTTATTAATCCATTAAACAACTTTAAACTGCAGGAGCTTCGTTTTCAACAAGACGCGGCAGCATGTCACACAGCCCGTACCACAGTTAATTTATTAAAAGAAACGTTTGGTAAGCGCATATCTTCCCGTTTTGCACCCGTGAATTGGCCTCCAAGATCGTGCGTGTTAAACTCGCTAGGAGTCGTATTATCATATCAATCAATTATGTAAAAGCTTAAACGTTTCCTTATTCTTTTTAAATTAAAATTATATTCTTTTAAATCTTTTCCACAAAAGATTGTTCTTTCGAATATTTCAAATTGATTCATAAGGTTGGGAAAATACAAAAACAAACCAGAAAACTATATAAAAGTAAAGGTAAAAATATGGCAAAGCAGTGATAAATTCTATAAACTTTATTTAATATAAATTTGCAATGTCCAAATAAAAAATAAAATTGATTCGTTTAGATGTAGATGCTATTCGCAGTGTGTCGTAGGCAGATTAATGATGAGCATATAGTAATAAATGATCTACATTAAGAATGCAACTTGAGTTAAAATAATTAAAAATATTATATGAATGAACAGTCAGAATTTGGCCTTGAGCAATACCACAATTAATTTGACCTAAACTAAAGCACGTATTATTCAATTGAATGCAAAGGTATCTACTATTGAATAATTAAACTTTGTGAAAATCGCCATCTGTAGTATTGATTTTAAAAATAATTCCATTAGGAACAATAATACTTCGAATGTTACCTCAAATTACAATAGCCTCATTTTTAAATTAAAATTTCAAATTTTATAAACACTAGGAGCAGTGTGCATTTAAGCGAAAATTCATTTTGAAACGTAGAATTTCTTCAAATAATTTTTCTAACTTCGACAGTAAAGAAGTAGCTCACAAATTGTTAATGCCAATAGAATTAGTTTGATTAATTATCTCCAAATTTTTAAAAATGGTGCAACTATCTAGGAAACAAGCATTATTAAAGCAACAATTAAAAATAATTATTAAAGTTGCAATTTTATCAATTCCCGACAATTTTTAATTGTTTAATACCTTCGAAAGACATCATTTGTTCCAAGTCTATTGTTATTTAAAAAAAATTAATCGAAGAAAATTTACTTTTAAAATTTTATAAACCTCAGAATAGTGAAGAATATAAAAAGTACAACAAAAATGCCACTGTAATCCAAATCAAACAAAACTTACGAATCAGCGCCTAAAAGACTTCAGAGAGGCTAAAGGCAACAATAAAATAACAATATAATAATTAGTAAATTCCACTGATGAGCAATATGAGCAGTAGTGAAATGGCCATATGGATATGCTTTCCCCCGCAGTAAAACATTTCAAATGTATAATTTTTATGAGAATATCATAAAATGTTTATTTTTGAAGGAATCTATCACAAATTAGCGTAGATTAAATTAAATAACATATTTTTCTTTTTTCGATCGAACCAGCACTCAGGGAATGCCCCTCCTCATGCAATACATTGTACCAGAACTAGGAAATTAGGTTATGGGGAGGAGGAAAGACGAAGTAGTGTTTGTGGACATTTGATCTGAATTTTCCTACATTGAAAGTGACAGGAAAGACCTCTGGAGGGAGTTTATTCTGCTAAAAAACGAATTCTCCCTGTAAGGTGTAGTGCGATTCATTCGCTCTCAACAAAAATCGAGCCAAATGCAAAAACGTGCGAGTAACGGGAACAAAAACAAGTATAAAAACAACACTTTTTTATACACTAATATAAAAGACACGTAAAAGTATACTTGATTTGTGGATGAAGTACAAAGATACTATGTGTAACGATATTTTATTTAATATGCGCAATAGTCTGAATTTACAAATACGTAAAGAAATTTGCAATCAGGCAATGATTTCCATTGAGGATATGTGCTTGACGATGTCAAACAAACCATTACCATGAAAACATCGTATGATCTCAATACTTTGAAAGAATCGATTCAAATAAATCGTCCACTATTGAACGAAGAACAAAAGTATGTATTTATTTGAACCTCTTATGAAAGTAATAAATGATGGAACTGAAGGGATTTACTTCTTGGACACTAGTGGTGGTACAGAAATTAAATTTTTTGATCACTTTAACATTGGCAACAATTCGCTCAAAAAATGAAATTGCTCTAGCTCTTGCTTCGTCAGGCATTGCAGCAATTCCATTGAATATAAAAGGCAACGAAGTTCCAACCTGCAACATTTGCAAGACTTCAGCAATCGCAAAGGTTTTGCAGCAAAGTAAACTAATAGTGTGGGATGAATGCACGATTGCGCATAAAAAATCTTTTGAAGCTTTGGATAGAACTTAAAAACATCTACGGAACAACCAAAACCAATGCATGTTTAAAGTTCTCCAAATTGTGGAAACATGTCAAGGTATTACATTTAAGCAAGATTATGCAAGTTATGTTGCAAAATAATCAATCTGGAGACATATTCTCTAAACAATTAATTGATATTGGTAATGGCAAGTTTCTTATAGATGTGCTGACTGGCATCATCACCTTTCCCGATAGTTTTTGTCAGTTAACGCAATCAGAAGATGAATTCATTCATAAAGTGTTTCCAAATGTTGCTGAAAATTACATTTTCCATGATTGGTTGAACAAAGAGCTATACTGGGTGCCAAAAATACTGATGTAAATGAATTAAATTTCAAAATTTAAAAATTGCATTCCTGCCAAAATGAGGACATTTAAATCCATTGATAAGTCAACTAATGAAGATGATGTCGTGAACTATCTATCGGAATTTTTAAACTCACTTGATTTGCCAGTATTGCCGCCTCACAATCTTCAATTAAAGGTTGGATCTGTAGTTATAAGGTTGCAAAATATTAACGGCACTCGATTAGCTATAAAAAAAATTAATGAATAACGTAATAGAAGCAATCATATAGAAGGGAAACTATACAGAAGAAAACGTTTTAATACCCCGCATCATAATGATTCCGACTGTCATACTATTCGAGTTTAAAATACGACAGTTTTCAGTACGGCTTACTTTCGCAATGACTATAAACAATTCCCAGGGGCAGTCGTTAAGTGTTTGTGGTATTAATCTAGAAAACCCATGTTTCTCGCATGGTCAATTGTATGTTGCCTGTTCCCGTGTTGGAAAATCAGCTGATCGTTTGTTTACGCGCCAGGTAATCAAACAAAAAATATCGTGTACTATAAAGTACGGCAATAAAAATTGACTTATCAAATTTCTTTATTAACCTTTTATCGTACTAACTGCCAAGGTGTTCCGAATAGCAGAATTGGTATTAAAAAAACAAAAACAAAGAATCGACTGTTAGGCGATACGAAGTTTGCTGGGTCTGCTAGTGAGGTTATAAAAAATTGTTATAAACTATTTCTTCATTTAATCTAGGATCCATAATAATATATATTTAATTATAAATATACAAAAGAAATAAAATTTAGAAATATAAATCGAATAACAATATAGTAATTTTTCCAATCGTTACAAATTATCTCAACTAAATTAAAACGGCACTAGAATAAAATGTTACGAACAATCATGATTGCTCCTGGTATATAAAAAAGTTATATCAGCTAAAATATATCTCAGAAAAATTCCTATTAGGCTCCTCGAAATACGCCCGTAACACATAACATTTTAAACGTCCATGTTTACATTGAATTGAGAAACAATATTGTTTTTATTTTTTTGTCAAACAACATAGAAATAAGTTCTAAATGATATTAGTAATCTTGAATGATATTCATTTATTCATTTTTTTAGCCTGGCTGGACTTATTCTAGTATACGTTGATATGAATACTAGTTATTAATTTAATATTTTTCAAGATCCAATAAATATTGTGGAAAGCATAATTTTTTTCAAGTGTAAGCAAAAAGTTGGATTTGAAGAAACAAATTTGTTTAACTAATGAATTTTTATGATTTTACTTTAATAAAATCGATATGCACAAAAAGAAAAATCAACCAACAAAAATTATATATTTTGACAAAAATTTGATTCAATGTTACTTCAAGTTTTATTACGGCATTAATACAATAAGTTTACGAAAGTTTTCATAAATTTTCAATTTCGTTTTACCAAAAAATTTGCGTCAATTTTATTAATGCTGCGACATATTCTATTTTAACCTTTTCGCACCTTCCTTGCCATTACAATTAAATTTCAATCGCCAATAAAGCTTTAATTAATTTGGAAAGTATAAAAATTTAATCATTAGTTTCTGGTAGGCAATGTGTCGACTTTTAGAATATTCATAAGAAAGCAAGAAAACTTATTAAAATTTGAATTATTTGAATTATATTATTAAATTGATTTACTTTGATGTATGGGAGTTTCAGTTATTTTAATAATCAATAGTCGTAGTAAAAATTTTGTGACTACTAGCGTCACATATGAGGATTTATTTTCTCCGCACTTTTTGAGTAGCCAACTAGGATTTACTATGGTATTTTATAGAGGTGTAGAAATTTGAAATGGAATAAAATATAGATGATTTTTTTAAATAGACATGATATTTGCTTTATTCAAAAGATAATCTTCTTCTGGCATATAACCGCCACGGCTGTCTCGGATGTAGTCTAATTTTCGATATCCTTTTCCAACTTTTGTGGGAGTATATTGACAATGTTGTCCTATAAATGGTCAATCGTTTCGGACTTATCGGGGTAGACTAGCGACTTCACATATCTTCAAAGAGAAGGAGACCACCATCACTGTTCCGAAACATAAAACTGTGCAGTTACTAAACATTTACTTTAGTAAACCCACATGCCACATTGCACCGTCTTCCTTCTGCACATCATAGTTGTTCAATTGATTGAAGAAAAAGTTAGTTATCATGGCTCTATACCGGCCACCATTGACTGTAACGTTCTGACCAGCATCGATTTTAAAAAAAGTACGGACCAATGATTCCACCAGCCCCATAAATCATACTAAACAGTTAGTTTTTCGAGATGTAGCGGTGGACCAGCATACACTGGAGGATTATCATCATTCCAACAAAAGTGAGCCTTATCGCTAAAAAAAATTCATCTATTCATATTAAAATGCCAAACCAAAGTAAACATAAATCACTTGACGACAGGTTGTAAAATGGCTGCCAGTAAAAAAAAAGAGTTGCCAAATGAAATTTCTATACCTCTATAAACACACCCGATATAAACATTTCTTTGTCGATTTTGGTTAACGAGTAATAATGTTGCTACGGCTATATAAAAATTTAAGGAACTCACCATAACTAGTAAAATATTTAAGACCATGTTTTCCTCTTAATATCACTGAAGGCGGTATCGTACCCAGCAACTCAATTATGTGGGCCAGATGATCTTCATCTCTAGAATAAGTTTCACCAGCATGAGGATCAAACAGATAATCTCCTGTTGCCAATTCAAATGCCAAACAAGCCGTACTCCAAATATCAGCCGTAAAATTATAAGGCGCTCCTAACAGTACTTCAATCGAACGATATTGTCTCGTTTGTATATCTTCCGTAAAATGATGGTACTTTAATTAAATAAAAACATATTTAAAACGTTTTAAACAAACAATATGATATACTAACCTCGTAACAAGCATTACCCAAATCGGCAATTTTCACTCGAACATTCGTATTGTTGATTAACGATTGTATAGCATTCGTATAAGATTGAGTCTGAGGAATTGTAGTAGTTGTATTATTTAATTTATTTGTTTGTTCTATATCTGAACCTGGTATGGTTTCAGTGGGCGGCTGTGATTTTGTTTTTTGTTTATTTTTTATATTAAAAATCGTAAAAAGAAATGGAAAAAGAACGCAAGGAAACAAAATGTTGGTGCAAACATTCAATAAAAACATTTATGATGCAGTTTTATTTTGTAGCATTTGTTGTTAATTTTTATTTTGCTTAAGAGTGTTATTTTAAATTAAAACAAAATTAATTGATACAATGTACTTAATGTGGATAAATTTGAACAATTTTTTAAGTATCACAAGTTTGTAATTAGAAACACAACTTATGTAATGCTGAAAACTATAGCATTAGCGGTAGCTATTTATGTCAAACATGATTTTTCATGACCCCTGCGTGTCATATTGAATATTCATCAGAAAGGTAAATAATCATATTTTAATTTTATTTCGAACTCATGTGTGTATTTTCATTAAAAAATTATTTTAAAATATAAAAATCTAAACCGATTTTAATAGAATTCAAAACGTAGATAGGTCCCCATTATTATCTTCAATAAATTATATCTGTTTCCCAAGCAAGGATGCAGATGAAAGAATAAAGAAAAATAGGGCATTTACGGTTACACCGATTTTAGGTTTATGTTACGAAAATAAATCATGAGGAGGGATTGTTAGAGAAAAATGTGCTCAGACTAATTTAAGAAAATCATATTTATAGGTGTTTTACATAAACGCACTGATCTATAGTTAGAATGAAATCTATTGAAATTTATAGAAACTGTTCTTAATAAACATAAGCACATTAGTTGTGTTTTGTCGTTTGCAAATACATAATACACTTTTTTAATGAAAACCTTAATTGTAAAAAAACTATTAAGTTTGAAAGCAATTTGAAATTCTTGATAGTAAAAATTAGGTCATTGAAAGTAACTTCAACGATTATAAAAAATTAAATAGTAGAGCTGGAATAATGTTACATCCACAGGACAAAGTCAAAAATATGCAAGAAGTCCAATGTGGCCTTAATCCTATCTCAATTGCAACCTACTTTAAAGTATTCATATCATATAATTTCTCTACTCTTTCACCAAAATAAAGTTTTAAAAAAGCATATTTTTCCTCTGCTAAAAATTTGTGAATTTTGAGTTGACTAGAAAAACGTGTGCAATGTGTGACTTATTAATTCGTTAATAATACACCCATGTTGATATGCGAAGTGGCAAAATAAAATTCCTTTAAAAATGTGTTACAATGAAAGGCTCGAACAACGCAAATATCTTAGTGAAAAACTCTGGATAATTTATATGAAACACATTAACAAACCACAACAAACAATTTCGATTTGTTAATGTGTGAATGACATCTACACATGCAATGCATTGTGCCAGAACTAGGAAATTAGGTTATTAAAAGTTGTATTTTATTTTGTGACGGATGAAGCTGGTATAAATAGTACGAAGATCGGATGGAGTGAAGTATCTCTCAAACCGTTATAGAAAACCGAGGCACTGAAAGCTTCTTTAGAAACCTGAAAAATGTGCTTAGTCCATCGAACATCACACTGAGTTTTCATGCCAAGAACATCAAGGGCTTCCGATTCCGTAATACTTTTATCACCCATAGTAACAGATGCAGCACTATTTTCGAACATAGACCTATATGTGTAAGCATAGACGCAATGTTGCATTTGCGTCTTACAGGCATTAAAATCGTCTCTATTCACATGACCCCATTCTAAGATTGTTGCGATATCGTGATTGAGGGTATTGTTCATGTTCCGCCTTTTGGAACTCACCTCCAACTGGTTCGATTTATTACTAAATGAATAGGAACGACAAATGGTGCTGTCATCTGCGAAGGAGTATACAAGGTTTAAAGTTTCACAAAGAAGTTCATTTAGAAAAATAAGAAATAGGGTAGGAGAAACAACAGAACCTTAAACGCAAAAACTGAATTAATCTTGTACTCGTTTGATGAAATCTCATCACTTGATATAAACCTGAAGAAATTATCACCGACACCCAAAGCAACGAGTTTTGACATAAGTGCATCATGCCACACTCTATCAAACGCTTTGAATATATCTAGAGCTACAACCTTACTTTCTTTGAAATTATGTATAGATATACACCATTGTTCCGACAAGAAAGCCAGCAAGTCACGCATAGAGCGCCCACTACGGAATCCATACTGTCGGTCGCCAAGTAAGCTGTTGAACTCCAGGTGCCTCACAAGATGAAAATTATCATACTTTCCATGGCTTTAGAAAGTGCAGAACAAATTGCAATTGGGCGGTAATTTTCGGGGTTGTAAGCCTTACTCTTTTTGGGGATCGGCGTTATATTAGCATTCTTCCGACACTTTGGAAATTCGCCGACATGATACGTACTGAAAAGGGCTGCTAAAGGACGCGCCAGCATCGAAAAGCACTGTTTTAAGACTAGTGCTGGAGTCCCATCCAGCCCAGAACAGTACTTGAACATCAGGTCTGCTAAAACCTATTTAACCGCTCAAGCTCGAATATGAGTGGAATGAAATACTTTAGTAAACAAGGTTATAGTAAATTCTCAAATACCTAAAACTCGTTAAAGTTAGACCCAGAGAATGGCGGGTACAACTAGCTAGCAATAGCATAAGGATTGGTTTATTGAGATTAGCGTTGTCAACTTAGTGCTTTTCGATGCCAACGTTTTTTTGGTAGTGCTACTTTTTCTTCGCTTCACTATCTACACCAGACTTCCTTTAAAGAAAAAAAAAATATGGTTGAAATATTAAATTCAACTTTAAAATTCTGCGTTGAATGTTTGAATGCCATGCCGCAACGAAAAAAAGTTAAGACGAAAGCTTCCTGTTCTGAAATAAACTAGTTACCTGATGGAATCGAAAACCAAAAGAGTAACAATGATGTACATATATAAAACATAAGAATTAAATCTGTGAATTTTCTTAAAACTGAATGTAAAATAAATTGTCTGCAAATATTCTAAACAAGGCATTTTTATGAGATGTATGCAAGGCGAAAAAGGCGAATGTGGTGGTAGTAAAAAAGTAAAGTAAACTGGGTTGCCAAAGGGAATACATTTTTAACTTTTAATCGACAAATTTGTGTTCATAAGAGAGAAAAAAAGAAAATACACCACTTTTAATTTATATGTTTGCAACAGACTCCTGTTATTTTCTAGGTTTGGTTGCTTTTTGAAATTTAAAAGTTTAAAGCAGATTGTAATATTTATTAATTAAAAAATAGTTTCATATTTTCTTACATACAGTTTACCTGCAGAAGAGTTCACGTCTACCGCACAGATTAATTTACAATACCTTTTATTGAATTTTGCTACATATCTATAAATATACGTATAAGCTCACGTCTAAAATTGGATTAAGACTACTAAAAAAGCAAACCAATTTAGTACCAAAATTGTATGTGTAAGTATTATTATCATCCATTATTTGTTGGGATGTTTCACATTATTTGAAGTCAATAGTGTGTACTCTGAAAATATCAGAGTAGCGAAGTATTCACTCACTGTTCTTCTCATACATGTGTGAGAGACTACAATTTATTTTGTGTTTTCTCATTTGTGAATGCGACGATTTATTTTTTTTCTTTCTATCCATAAGTGAAAAAATGAGAAACACACAAGTGTTCATTTTTGAATATTTACAATTTTGATAATTTTTCATAAATGAAAAGGTCGTAAAAATATGTGCGTTAAGCATTCGCGTACATAAACGCACATATTTGATAATGCGCAATTGTTGGCGTATGCAGGAAAAAAAATGTTTTTTTTTTATTTCTTTTATATATTGCAATATTGTATTTTGAGTTAATATGTACACATGTACTTTTACTACATTTTACGGTAAACTGCGATCGTAGGTAAAAAATTTTTCACGTTCATTTATGAAAAATTTTATAAAATTTCAACGTTCATAAATGAACATGTACATTTATGAAAAATAACAATGAAAAGTAGCTAATTTATCATTTATCACATATGAATAAGACTAATAATTCTTGTTGTTCGCATTCATGAAAAAAATAACCAGAACATTTTTTGTTGTTCGTTTATGAGTGTGAAAAATAAATATAAAATTTTAGATTTCTCATTTATGAAAAATATCATGAATGTTGATTTTTGAATGTTCATAAATGAAAAATTCTGAACCCTGGGAAAATATGATTAGCGTTATGATAAGCTGATCTTATCAAAACAATTAAAAGCTTATTTTTATAACACATAATTAATTGGATAAAATAAAACAAAATATTAACGAAGCAAGGCTTTTTACCCCTAAACAGCGTAAGTTTATAGCTTTAGAAAAGTATACAGCGAACTACCTAAACTGGCTAACCTGTTCTGTTAAAAAAACGTAAAACGTTGAAAGTTAAAAAAAAAAATATGAAATATTTAGTAATTTTTAATATTAAAAGCAGAGATATTATATAAAAATGGGAGTTTTCGAAATCGATTTGAGGCAAGCAGTCTGTGAAAAAAATATTAAAAAATTAAAAATTAATTTTATTTGAATTTGATTTAAAATTTAATTTTTTTTTTTTTTTTTTTTAACAGATTAATAATTTTTTCATTTAAAATACGGTTTTCGACGATTTTTGTTACTCGGCGCGTGTGTTAATAATAATAACAGTAGTGTTAAATATTTTCATTTGTTTATTAAAGGCCGAAGTGCCGCAAAAAGACATAAATATATAAGAAGTTAATATAGAACTATTTGTTAATTTTTTTGTTCACATATTTAATAACAAACAAATATATATATATACATATATTGTAAGTCATAACGTAATTACGATGCCCCCCGGGCCCCCTCTTTTAGGGGATAATCGGTTTGCAATACTAGCTGACCGGAGTCCTCAAAGCAAGAGGAAAAAGCGAAACATAGATGAACCCCTCATTAGCTTTCCATCACTTCCAGCCCTTAAACCTACTAACCCGAGATATATAATTGTTGCTGCTGAAAATGTAGAGAAACCACTATCGCATTATTCATGTTTTTCAATACATAGATCTCTTAACCTTATTAGTAAAGATATATTATCTATTTCGCAACTAAGAGATGGCAATTTACTTTTACTTGTCAAGGATAATTCGGCAGCAAAAAAATTTTTGAATTCAAAGGAATTGTTTGGTATATGCAGAATAACCTGCAAGCTACATGAACAGCTTAATTTTGTGAAAGGTACTATTTTTGCTCCATGTCTTATTAATGTATCTGAGAAGGAAATTGTGGAAGAGCTCAGCTCACAAGGCGTGGTTGAAGTGTACAAATTTCTTAAAACAATTGATGGTAAAAGCTCACCTTCAGGAGTTATCTTATTAACTTTTGATTTATATAATCTGCCTGAGTCTATGAATGTATCATGGTATAGGGTAAAGGTACGCGAGTACTTCCCTAACCCAATGAGGTGCAAAAAATGTCAGTTGCTTGGACACACAAAAAAACGCTGCCAGAATGCTGAATTATGTGCTAATTGTAATCTTCCCCCCCACTCTGACTCAGAATGCACTAGGACATACTGTGGAAATTGTGCAGGGGATCATCCTTCATCTTCTAATAAATGCAAAAAATTTTTAGAACAGAAAGAAGTTCTCAAAATTAAGACAAAACAAAAATGTACAATTCGCGAAGCAATAAAAATTTTTAGAGAACAAAATGTAACACTTTCTCCTACGAATACCTTTTCCGCTGTAGCGTCCAATAACGTAAACAATCATATTGCCAAGAATGACTCTATCTCATCACCAATATCAACAAATAAACCAAACGCGGTTGGTTCAAACGAACGAACGTATGATAAAACCAAAATTAAGCCTATTCCAATTAAAGAGATTTCTTCGCAAAATGAAGAAATCGTTTTAAATAATAATAACAAAGAGGAAAATTTTAAGAATATTTCTCTTTTAACTCCAAATAAACAATCAAACACTAAAACAAAATTTACCAAAACAGTTACTCAGAAACAATCAGCAAGAGATTCAGTTAATTTTGAACATGAAATCCAAAATAATCAATATTCAGCAACAATGAATCCTCCAACACTTTCTGTGTCTCAGAATATCAAAAATTCTTTCACTAATTCTCAGAAATGTACGGTTAGATATTTAGATTCTGGTTCTGATGTTGATACACAGTGTATTGAATTTATGGCAGCAGATGATGAATCAGAAATAGCACGTAATTGATTATACAGTATTGTTCAGATAGCGGTATGTGGTACTGTTTTGAGTATTACTGTATATTATTATTCTTCAATTTCCTAAGACTTTTTCTTTTTACTCTCTTTGATGATTTTAAATATTTTTCAGTGGAACATTCGCGGATATATAAATAATTTTTCCAATTTACAATTGCTTATATCTGAAAGAAATCCCGACATAATTTGTCTTCAGGAAACTAAATGCAAAAACAATTTTATTCCTTGTACTCCAATTAAATATAAGGGTTATTTTTTCAATCCTAACTCCACTTCCAAACAAGGTTCAGCAATATTAATTAAAAAAAATATTCCTCATGAAATATTGCACACAAATCAAAATCTGAACATAGTCGGCCTGCAAATAAACGGAATCAGCAAATTTGCAGTTATATCCATTTATTTTCCACCATCTGATCCAATTCAGGCGTCTGATTTAAATGATATTGTTGCTAATATTAATACTCCTATACTAATGGCTGGGGATTTTAACGCCTGGAGCCCTATTTGGGGATCGCCAGCTACGAATAGTAAAGGGGCAATAGTAGAAACTTTTCTAATGAACAACAATCTTTCGACATTAAATGATGGATCCCCAACACACCTTAGCACACATAATACTTTTTCCCATATTGATTTAACAATTGCATCCATTTCAATTTTACCACAATGCAATTGGTATATAATTGATGATCTTCACAATAGTGATCATTTTCCCATCATTATTGAATTCCAGATTCAGGGGAAAATTTGCAATAGTAACACCATTTACCCTACGAATTGTAGATTTAATACTAAAAGAGCCAATTGGATAGTTTATCAGAATAAAATATCTCAATTCAATGAAAAGTTTAGAGTCTCTAACAATGTTAATAAAGAAGCTGCATATATTAGAAAGATAATAAGATCGGCGGCTAATGAATCTATTCCTATTTCAACTTATAAAAATAAAACTAGAGTATTACCTTGGTGGTCCGCAGAATTGCAACAGTTAAGAACAGAGAAACAAAATCTTTGGAGACAATTTAGACGTTGTTTGTCCTCAGAAAGTCTCTTACTGTACAAGAAAAAAAATGCAATGTTTAATAGGGAAAAGAAACTAGCTAAAGCCAAATCATTTAGAGAGTTTACTGAGAAACTAAATCCGTCTGCTTCGTCCTCTGTTTTATGGCAAAATATTCGAAAACTATCAGGGCACTTTCGACCAAATACAATAAGATTAGTTAATGTTAATGGGACCACAGTCACAGATCCCCATAACATATCAGAATCGTTCGCGAAGCTCTGGTCAGACAGCTCAAAGGATTATAATTTTTCACAATTTTTTAAAGATGCAAAATTCCGAGCTCTTACTTCTTTAAATGTAACGAATTGTTCTTCTAGAGCTAAACCTCTTGAGCAACCTTTTAACTTGCAGGAATTATCTTATGGCTTAAGCACCTCTAAGGGCAAAACACCAGGGCATGACAAAATCACATATATAATGTTAAAAAATCTTCCATATGTTTTCAAAAGGCGCATCCTAAATTTGTTCAACAATATATTTGAATCTAGTGTCATGCCGCAATTTTTCAAAATTGCCTCGGTATTGGCCATACATAAGGTAGGCAAACCTATAGAAAACATCAATTCTTACCGCCCAATATCCCTTCTTCCCTGTATTTCGAAACTCTTAGAAAAACTTGTATCAAGACGCCTAATGTGGTATATTAAAAAATATAATCTCATATCTAACAATCAAGTTGGATTTCAGGCTGGTCTGGGTACAATAGATGCACTATTGTACCTAGACCACGTAGTTAGTAAAAATCGATCAACAAAGAAACACACTTCTATTTTGTCAATCGACTTTGTAAAGGCGTTTGACAGGATCGGAGTGCACATCATTCTTCAAAAACTTTCGAGTTGGTCAGTTGGGCCTAAGATGTTTTATTTGATAAAATCTTTTCTGTTAAACAGAAAATTTGCAGTACGTGTGAATGACGCTTTTTCAAATATTTACTCATTGGAAAATGGGATTCCGCAAGGATCACCTTTATCGGTAGCCCTATTTATTATTGCATTTGATGATTTATCTCATATTATTAATAGTAATAAAAGGGTTGATCATTGTTTATACGCTGACGATCTTTACATTATAGCAAAAGAACAAGAAAATAGGAAAATTGAGCAATCTTTTGAAGAAACTCTCTTTTCTATTGAAAATTGGTCGAAAACCTCTGGAGCAGGTATTTCTTTTGAAAAAACCAGTCATTTACACGTCTGTAAAAAGCGCAATTGCAATAATATCAATTTAATTTATAATAACATCAACATTACGAATGTAGAGTATTGTAAAATCTTAGGATTAAGCATTGATTGTAAATATAGTTTTAAAACTCATTGTAATAACCTTAAGAGGGACCTCAGCAGCAGATTAAATATCATCAAGTATCTTGCATCAAAAAAAAGTTATATGCATACTAATAGTCTGCTTAAACTGGTTAAATCTATAATATTGACAAAAATAGATTATGGTCTAGTGATCTACAGCAAAGCGGCTAAATCAATATTAAGAAATGTTGAAACCCCTCTTATTGCTGCAATAAGAGCTAGTCTTAGAGCATTCAGAACAACAGCTACTAAAAATCTCTTAGCTGAAGCCGGATTTGAACCACTTCACATACACGCAAATAAACTTAAATTTCGTTTAATCCACAAAATTCTTTGTAAGAAATCACCTTTGTTGCGTAAACATATCAATATGCTATATAAAAGAAAAACAGAACTGAAATATCCTTCCACCGTAGCACATATTACCAGAATTGTGAAGAAATTTAACATAAAAGGTTTTGATATTCCTACGTTAAAATATCCCCCATGGCTGCTTGAGTCTAATATTTTTATAAAAGACCTTCAGCTCTTTAACAAAAGCTCTACGGCACCAGATATTTATAAAGCACTCTTCAGTGAGCTGGTCAGCAAATATAAAAATGAAAGTTGGAATTTTATTTTTACGGATGGTTCGAAGACATTAACCAATGTAGCTTTCTCTGTTGTTGACAAATATGGAAACACAAAATTAGTTGGACTACTTCCTCAAAGTGCAACTATATTTGAAGCAGAAGCTGAAGCCGTTTTTAGAGCTTTAAAGGTGTGTAAATTCTCATCCAGGAAATATATAATTTGCACTGACAGTCGATCTGTATTCGATGCTGCGCTAAATCCCAGAAATAAGAACGAGACGATTGTTTCAATCCAGCAAATTTTAATTGAAATAAAAGAAAGAGTTAAACTTTTATGGATACCAAGTCACATTGGCATTATGGGAAATGAAGCTGCTGACAAGATTGCAAAAACAGCTTATTTGTATCCTATTTATATTTTTATGCCTAACAACAAAAGTTTCATATCCAGAGAACTTATTTCTAATCTTAACATCGCCTCGCTTCAAAATTGGTTTAGATACAATCATCTTTATAAAAGAATAAATCCTGATAAAACGCCATTAATCCTTCCGACTTCTACAAACTGGCTTAAAAATAAATGCTTTACTAGACTCCGTTTAACACATACAAAAATAACACATCAATATTTGATTTCCAGGGACGCCCAACCAGTATGCATATTCTGTAGAAATTCTTCATTAACAGTTAATCATCTTTTGGAAGACTGTCCTTCTCTGCAACACATTCGTATAAATGTAAATAATTCAAATAGTATTATTAATTTATTGAAATATCCTTCCATAGATAATATAAATAATATATATAATTTCTTAAAACTTATTTCTTTTCAAAATATATTGTGAATTTTTTAGTTGTTTATTTTTAAAGAAAAAGTTTATTCTATTTAAAATCATTTAACATTTAACTTGTAGCCGATAGTCTAAGTTACTAGTGCTTTAGTTCTTAAGATTTATTATAATTTTAATTATAATAGATGGGAAAATAAATAAAAATAAATAATATATAAAAATGATTCTATGAAAATGTTTATATATAAACATGTTTTATTCCTATGTTTACATACAACCATATAAACAAAAATCTATTTTATGACAAAAAATAAAATTAAAATGTCAAACATTTGCTTGTAAATATGAACGATTAAGTATTAAATGAATAATCGAAAAAATATTTTTTGAGAGCAGTATTATGACAACATAGGAAGTGCACTGTTACCTTTGATGACGTTGTAATCGTGTAAGATGTTGTTGTCTTATTTATTATTTTTGATGGAGAAGATGAAGGTAGTGTTGTTGTCGTTGTTTCTATTGATTTATTGTGATCGTTAACACTGTCGGTTGTTATATTAGAACATTTTGTTTTTGCAGGGTTTAAAGGATTCATTTCGCAATCCATTTTAAGTGCAGCATTATTTTTATCATAATTGTTATTGTCATTCTTCAAATTGTCCTGTTTTATTTTTGTTTGAAAGCCAATCGCTTCTTCATCATCAAGAGACTGTATTTTTATTTTTCATTTGGTTTATATTGTTTTCGTGTATCGGTTTTTAGTTAATATATTTTTATTCATACAATATATTTGTGATTGATTAATTAAATTAAGGTGTATTTAATTTAGTGTATTTTTTTATTCGTATAGGGTGCATTATAAAATATATGTACATAACAGATTAATAAATTAATAAAAATATTTAAAAAAATATATATAAAACAAATAAGACACAAACAAGCTAATATTGATTGTATAAATTTAAAAACTTGATTTATATAAATTTGTCGAATTGACTGTTTGATAATATCACAAATAATCACAAGTGATATTTTCAGTGCACTGAGAGGCATATTGAAAAATCAACATTTAAAAAATTGATTTCGTGAACTTACCTTGGCAGTGATTTTCTTTTCGGTACGATAACGGTTATTAAGATTTCCTGTCGTGTTTGAAGTTGTATTATTACCACCACCAGTGCTACTACCTTCTATGCTATCACCCATCAGACTAGAAAATTTTGAAGTTAATGAAGATGTGTCCTCTTTGTCACCACTTAAGTTTGAAACACCACTACCACCACCAACGTGAAGAGGAGGTGGTAGAGGTGTCGATGAGGCAGAATTATTAGCTGTATTGGTTGTAGTATTAGCTGCATTTATATCGGTATTTTGTAATGGCCATTTGGCTCTTGTCTTCGTTTGTTTTTCTATCGAACTTACTATAAATTTATCAATTTAATCAATTTACTATTTGTTAATTTATTATTAACTTGTTTACTAAAATATTATAAATATTAAAAAAGGTCTTTACAGTGTCCTCATGCTGACATTAACATTAGAATTAAAAACGTATATTTGTCTCACAATGCTTGCAACTTTTGCCTACCATATGTATGGACGTATTACTCTTAGGAAACAACTCTGGTTAAAGGGACTTTATCCTTTAAAAGCTACCAGTTATCCGGGTACTTTGAATTCAGTACATATTAAAAATACTTAGCCCAATTTTAAGTAATAACTCTACAAATGTTTTGCCCTAAACCTTTTTCTCTCACTGTGATAGGATTTTTTCGGGATAATTTTAAAATTGTTAAATTTAGAAATAAATTACTCGCGTTATTTAACAGTTAGGCTCAAATTTGTTAATAAATGTGATTAACTGTAACGAGAACCAAAAATGCAAAATAAAATCGATTTTCTAAATTGTTAGAAAATCCATCTTTAATAACAAACTTAAGCATAACTGAATAATAATACACGTAATACATTTTCTCTTGTCTGTAAGAGAAAAACTAAGTATTGCGTAGAAGAGAATAAGAGACTTAATTAAATAAAATCATTAACATGCAACAGCTGCTGACAAAAAGGAAGTTGTAATTGCTGTGAAGATAAGAAGAACTGCAATTATATGATTGTTTTGCCAACTCATCCATATGTTTACCTTTATCGAATCAGATATTTTGGCTATTGGTAACGTTTTTGTCACCAAACTGAAGAATGCAAAGTATATTTTTGGGAAGTTTAAAAATTTGTTTTTGCAAAGTGTCACCCGTACATATTTTCATTTATGAATCTCATTTACGTTTAAAATACGTCATAGAAGATCATTACAATTTGATCAAGATTATTTTCAAAACCAGCAGGAGAATATGTAAAACATAAGTATTTACAATTTAAATTTTAAACATATACTTACTGTATGAGTCTGGAAAATCAACGCCCTTTATTTTCAGACTAGTAATTTCATCATCAATTTGTTGATTCATTGCTGCTGCATTATCAATTACTAATAGAATATTTTCCGGCTTAATATCCGTATGTATAATGTTGCATTTACTGTGTAAATAGTCCAAACCTTCGAGTACTTGTTTGATTATATTGCGAACTTGAGCCACCGCTAAACCCTGATAATTGTGTTTAACAATCAATTTGTAAAGGCTACAACCCAAAGCTTCAAATACTAAACATGTATGTACTCCGTTAACACCACGTACAGTGAAGTGATTAAGCAAACGTACAATACGTTCACGTTTCACATCCAATGGATCGGCATCACGTATTGCCTCTAACAATCGTATTTCATCTGCTGCCGTTTCTATATAATGAGGAGCACTTTTAACTACTTTTAAAGCTACATACTTTTCCTCTCTGCAAATAAAAGGAATTTTAAATAATAAAATTGGTATTAATTGAGAAAATGAATTAGTTAAAATAAAATACTTGAGATCTCTGCATAGCCAAACGGTAGAAAAGTGGCCCCATCCAAGTTTACGCACTACTCGAAACCGATTATCAAAAATATCACCAATAACAACAGGGTGATAACCACCACGACAGTATTGTGCTACATCTTCTTGTTCCTCATCCGAACCATATAAACTGCTTTCCGGTGAATCAGGAAAGATCTCATCCGTTGTACTTAAAGTACCGCGAGGCTCTGATCTAAAATTAGTAAATAAAATAAATTAAAACTTAATTTTATAAGAAATAACGTTTCTAAAATATTGGGTTTTCCAACAAGAACTTTGTTTTTTAATTTGGCAAAACCAAAAACATGATAGTGTTGACATTTAGTTTTCTGACGTATTCGTAGATGCATTGGCAATTGTTACAATGAATTCAATATCCTTGACCGGGTCGCTCAACTAAAAGCATCGCAGCCGTAAGCCACAGTGTTGAAGCAGATCCAAATTTGTTAATTCCTCGGCGTTCTCAACAATTGGGATTATCCAAAACCACCACATGGTGAATTTTGCGTAAGTATTTGACTTTGAAACCTTACAAGGTTCAACTGGCGCACCAATTGAAACCGACCGACCATTCATATGAATGAGTTTACCAAATCTACGAAATTCATTTGCAAAAAATTATTTTTTCAGACGAAGCCCATTTTTATTTGTTAGGATAATTTAACAAGCAATATTGCGGCATTTGGGCTTCTGAAAATCCTATAGTGATTATTGAGAAGACTTCGTATTTTCAACGTGTCACTGTATGGTGCGCTATGTGGGCTGGAGGCATGATTGGGCCGTTTTCGAAGATAAGACTGGAAATTCGGTAACGGTCAATGGATCACGCTATAGCAACATACTAACAACTCAATTTTGGCATATTATTGACGACGTGGATATCACCGATATGTGGTTTCAAAAGGACGGTGCCACATGTCACACAGCCAATGAAACGATCAATTTATTGCAAACAAAATTTCCCGATCACATAATTTCATGACAATCAGTTGAGTGGCCAGCTAGATCGTGTGAATTAACACCACTGGATTACATTTTATGGGGCTATGTTAAGGACAGAATCTATACGGAGCCAATCGAATCGATTTTAGCCGTAAAACTCAAAATCCGTGATGATACATTTCGCCAAAAAGTGATTAAGTAATACGATAAAAATAATACAATCAAAATTTAAATCATCTTACGCAAAAACAAACTCCTTGTTAAAAAACCCTTTAGTATTAATGGCATTTTAAGCGTTGTTTTGCTTTACATATTTTCATATTTTATTGAATTTGTGCGATCTTAATGATTTTACAGTTATCTAAGCATCTTTTGCGTTTCCATTTTGTGGCTTTTTATTTTTGTTTTTTCGACAGTTTGATTTTTTTCCCTTAAGTTTTTTAATTTTAACATTGCAAGTGATATAATCTTTTTTTAGCTTTTCAGCTTCTATGTGATAACCTTTCCATTCGAGATTTGCAAAAAAACGGATAATATTTTTGGAAATGAGCGTGTATTAAAGAAACATATGCGTGATAAGATTTTCGTCAGTACCTAGCTGTATAAGCTATAACCTGACGGTGAATCATACTGTGAATGAAATGTAGCGTCATTCTCGCCTTAGGAAGCCTTCAGATACGTAAATCCTCCAGTCACTCCTATTTACAACTTCAAGAGCTCAGAGCAGACCGCAGCCCTCTCTCGTTGCTGAAGAGTTGGAGATTACTATCCAACTCTTGATCCAGAACGCACAACCGCAATCACCATTCATTGTGTTCATTGTGAATGATCCAACTCACACAACTCAAACGAGGGCCTCGACACCACAACCACCACTATACTCCCGAAGGGCCAACCTCAATAATCAGTCAGAGAAAAGCTAAAATGCTAAAAAGACAGATAGTTGAACTCTAGAGCTTTACTGATTCTCGTGGGAATAAAGTGAAATTGTCCAGTTGGTTACTGCTAGTCTTGTAGGGGATTGGGCTCCCTTCCCCCCGTTAGCACATGTAATGATGGGGAGATTCTGCCAAATAATATCAATGTGTCCCCGGGGGGTTAAGAAACATATACCTTAACCCGTATCGCAAAGTTAAATTATTTCCCAATATATGTACATGTTGCGGACTCACGCTTCTAAGGAATCCAATTACATCGCCTAGTAATAATATTTTAGAGACAATAATAGTTTGAAATAGCTTTGAAACTTTACTAGCACCTCATACACGCAACATCACAACCTACAGCACAAATCTTTACGAAACCTTTTACTCCAAGTTACCCAAATTAAAGCCTCTATTATGTTAAAACTTTAATTGGCCAAATGAGAAATGAACAAAGAAATAACGTACCAAAGCTTAAACAAAATACAATCAATAATGAATTTATTTTGCTCAGTTTTTTTCCAACTCCAATACCCAAAAGTTTTTTCCTCGTATGTATGACTACTAGTATAATAATTGATAATTGTTTAAACAATAATTTTAGTTTCATATTGGATTAATTTATTAAAAATTGTTTGCTAGACAAAATGCAAATATCCGGTCACCAAACTGTCCGTTTAAGATCTTATTATGGGCTTTATTTTCTCTTTTTCTAATTAAATAAACGCAGCAATAATAAAAAAAGAAAAAATTAATCAAAATGTATACTATTTTAAATACACACACATGTAAGCAATTTCCGTTTCCTCATGACTCATTAAGTTGTTATTATCATTTAGTTTATCAGCTGCTTGTTTTTCTCTGCTAACAACCAAAGGCTTAGAGCGCACTGGTATATAATGATCTCGAGCGTCCTCGGGTGGTAGCACTGCCACCACATAAGTCTGAGCACTAGGATTTTTATGTTTTTTAGACTTTCTAAGATGTATTAAAATTGGGCCAGCCGAAACGCATTTACGTTTCTTACTTATTCTTTTACGACGTTTCTTCTCTTCCATATCGAGCATAACACTCTTGACCGTTTCAGCTTCTGCTCGTAGTTCAGCTGGAGTTTTAAACTCAAATTCACAAATAATGATTTGTGGTGTTAACGTTTTACTAATGTTGTTTTGAGACAAACAATCATTTTCATTACCAGTAGATTTCTTAAGCGACTTACAGAATTGTGGACTTTCGTCGCTATTTGTACTGCTTCTTTTTAGCCAGTGCATCACGTACAAAAAAAAGAGAAGCGATGAAATTTTTAAAACAAACATAAACACTTGATCATTCATTAAAATGTTTGAGTACAACTGACAGTGAGCATTAAGTTGGTTTCCCCAACCGGCAAGAGAATGCTTTACATTAATGATGTGTTTCGATGCCAAGGAAATATAAAGCAAAATTGTTTGTAGAAATATTTGGTAGTTGTGTATTAGTTTGTCCACATATAGCCAAGAGGGATATTCCTCTTTTAAACACATATCTGGTTTAATAAATACAGACAACATATCCCAACTCTGCAACTCACAAACTCCAGTGGTAGTAGGAGACTTAGGGAGGCTCAAAATTTCAAATAATCTTTGTGAGATGGACTCCATTCTTTTGTTGTTATAGTTAGGTTGTCTTTTAGAATTGATTTTACTATTTAAATTTTGTATTTATAGATATCGTTTTAAAAATACTGCATTTCGTATTGTTGTGTTTTTCCATTAAATATTTTCGTTTAAGTTTTCACGGTCATTGCAAAAAAAAAACAAAAAAGAAAAACTTTTTTTTTTAACGTAAACACACGCAATAACTCGCACTCAGTCAATTATTGATCATCACCATTAGATTGTTTACGACTGGAAACATAATTGTCTGACAGTGTTTATAACCGTTATTTTCATTAGATTTTCTTTGAGGCTTACATAACGATCAAACGAAAAATTAAATATGCGCGTAATCGTTTGTGAAAAATTATGAAAATAATAATTTTAAAAAGACCGAACAGTCGAATTATTTGCTTTTTCAGCAACTAAAATTTTCTTTTTCTTCTGCTGCTGTCGTATTTTTTATTTGAGTAAAATTAAACAAATGCGAGCGCACCTATCATGAGCTAAATTTACACTGTATTAGCCAATTTGAGTAATAGTTAGCTAGAGCTCTTCAGTTTATTAAAAAAACTACAACAACATTTTTATTTAGTTTATCTGTTAGTCTGTCTGCTTTTCATTCTTTCTTCTTTACAAAATTCACAACCAGAAGTACAAAAACCAAAAAGAGGAACTTTACTTTTCCCAACTCTTGCCAAAAATATATTTACATTCTATATTAAAATATATTTATAAGTAAACAGTGAGTTAGATTTGTTTAGAAGCATATCAAAAATAAATTTATATACATTTTTTTTTTTTTCATAAATTATTTATTGTATCTTCATATATATGAATTATCAACAATTTCTCAAATCTTAAATCTAAATGTATAGTCATTAGGCCCGACCAGTGTCAGACATAATCCTAGTGACAGCAAAAAGATAATATTAACAAATTCTTACAATCAAAAATAAATTAAAAAAAATAAAATAAAAACTATTTTCAAGAGATTCCATTTCCATTAGGAGGGTTATTGACCAATGCCCCTGTGTCTCTCCTTCTTAATCGGATATGACCTCTAAAACTTAAAATGTTCCGCGCAAGGGGATTCGGGTGGCACTCGAGCTTAGTTAAATATTTGCCTGCGTATTGAGCAATTTCAGCAGTCACGAGTGGAATATCCAAATCACGATGTATAATTAAATTTCGCATGTACCATGGAGCTAATGTAATTAATCGTAGTATTTTGTTCTGTCGGCGTTGAATTTTTTCCACATTTGAAGCTGAAGCAGTGCCCCATAGTTGTATTCCATAGCACCATATTGGTTTCAGAATCGACTTATACAATAGAAGTTTACAGTCCAGACTAAGAGTTGAGTTCCTGCCAATTAGCCAGTATATTTGAGATAACTTGATTTTCATTTGGATTAGCTTTGTGTCGATGTGGTGTTTCCATGTAAGCCTACGATCAAGGATTATGCCAAGATATTTAGCGTGCAAGTGGTGAGGAATAATCTGGCCGTTCATACAAATAGGGGAGCAATTTTTCCTTTTTAAAGTAAAAGTTAAGTGGACACACTTTTGCTCGTTTACTTTTGTTCTCCATAAATTCAACCACAATTCAAGATTCGTAATATGTTCCTGAAGAACCTGAGATGCTATACGGGGGTCTTCGTGAGAACTAAGGCAGGCCGTATCATCGGCAAATGTTGAAGTATGGATGCTACTGCTCACAGGCATATCACAAGTATAAAGCAAATATAAAACTGGACCCAGTATACTCCCCTGCGGCACACCGGAAGCTATCGATGCGGGTTCACTGATGAAGTCTCCTTCGGATACTGTAAACCTTCTCCCCACAATGTAACTTTCCAGAAACTTCACCATATTGATTGGGAGATATGTCATCAACTTATGTAATAGTCCCTTATGCCATACTTTGTCAAATGCTTGCGAAACATCTAGAAACAAGGCAGAACAATATTTCCTTTCCTCAAATGACTTTCTCACTACTTGAACCAATCTATGAGTCTGCCCAATGGTGCCATGCTGGCTCCTGAAACCAAATTGATGGTCTGGAATGCACCCCCTAACACTTAAAATTGGTGACAGCTTAGTCATAAACAACTTCTCGAAAAGCGTTGATGAGGTTGATAATAAGCTTATGGGCATATATGATTCGGCCCTGGTAAGATCCTTGCCCGGCTTCGGAATCATTCTAACTTTGGCTATTTTCCAGACGCTTGGATAATACTTTAATCTTAAAATGGCATTAAATATAAATAGCAAAATTCGAATACAAATACGTGGCAACTCCATTAACATTCTGTTGCTGATACCATCTATGCCTGGGGCTTTCTTCGGATTGAGTCTATCAATTTATATACATATATTAATTTTATATATATATATGTATATATATATATATATATATATATATATATATATATATATATATATATATATATATATATACATGTGTATAAAGTTTTGTTGTTCAAATAAATATTATATCTAATGGCAATTGTTTTGAGTTGTTCCTTGACAATAAATATGAATGAGTGATTTTTAGAACGTTGGATAGAAAGTCACACTTTCGATACAATTTTAAAAATTATAGAGCCGAAAAAGTTATGTGATTAAAAATTGTACTCAGATAGTGTAATTTTAAGAAAAAGCAAAAACAGGAATGTTCTTTAAAAGAATTCAAAGAGTTTTTTATTCCTATGCGTTTGTAAAAAGACTTACGACAATATTCTTCACATATTCTCTTTTGACCATATTTCATTTATAATTATTACGAAAGTAAATAATATCAATGTGCATCTCAGGAAATGTTGTAAACTGTACACGTAGACATTTAAATTTGTGTATTTGTTAAGTATTTAATCGTCATTTATTCAACAGCGTCATTTTGCATTTTTTGTGCCCACAAGCAACTACACTGTTTGTGCACAATTCGTTTGCCACCCCATTAAAAACGTTGTGATTTCATTATACACTGGCCGTCAAACTTTAGTACCATGCTCTTTCACATTCCTGCTTTTTTACACCTGCTATTACGACCTCCTTAACGTTTTCGTTGTTGACGTTGCCATTGTAATGTCCGATGTTTTTGTTGTTGTTAATGTTATTGTTTTCAATGTCGTGTCGTATTCGTCCTCTGTAGTTTGAATTCGAGATACGTAAAAATAAAGTGTTTATAAAGTGAAAAAAGTAAAATGAAGCTAAATAATCTGTTTAAATTTTTCCTTTATTTAGTCGTGTGTATAATCCTCAATTGAATTTTTAGCTTTGCAGGGCGTTTCGTAATGCAAATAGTTATAAAATTAAAGTGTAAACGAAACATACATTTGTTCGCTTATTGCACCCAGATTTCCTAGTTCAATTATAAGGGCCGTTCAAGGCATTAAATGATGCTGTTTGTGAGATTTTATATCTTCGACATTGATTATTCAAACCACAGGATATATCCAGTGACGCCGGATCAGGCATGCCGATTTAAATGGATAAGCCCAGTGGGAGTAAGATTGCCGCATATTTATGGGCCAGCCTCCATAATAAAATTTTATGTTTTTCTTATTCCTTGTTGACAATTTAAAATGCAACCAACCAGTGCAAAAGACAAAATATGCCAAAATAAGACCGTCTATATGAATATTGTTTTATTTTCAATTGTATGTATTTGTTTATACGAAATAATTGTGTGAGACTGTATAATAGTTTAGTTAGACCTGCGGTCGAAGCAGTCATAGTGTTATATAATCTATTTAAATTTGGGATTGCCAATCGCGTCATTATGGTACATCTTTTAATATTAAATTTTATTTTTGAATTTGTTCTTATAACGGACATAGAGCTTTATACTCTAGGCAAATTTCAAGAGTCTGTGCTTTAAAGGACATACTCTTTAATTATTAGCTATTTTATAGCTTATTCTTATAATATAGTAATTCATACTTTATGTGTAAGCACGTCTCTAAGGCGACACACTGTTAACTTGATTTTTAATTTAAATTTGTATACTGTTCCTAATAGCAGACAAAGAGCTGCATTCTCTGCATGATTTCAAGTGTCTTGGGATTCAGTTGTTGAAACGACCTTCTTAACGACAGTTTATAAAGTCTCGAAAAAATACAAACTATTTACGTTATTTGCGTCTTTCGGCTCAATTCCTTCCTTATTATTTCATTTTATTTTAAGTTGAAATATTTTTATTTAATAATTGTACTTCAAAGCTACAAAACTTTTAAAAAATAAATATTTCAGAAAGTTTAAATCTTCAGTAAAAGCTCATATTTACTGGATATAAATTGTTTGCTTTGAATTTTTGAAAATCACTTAATTGTGGAGCACATATTCGTAGGGACGAGAAAAAATTAGAACCGAGAACTTTTGGTGTTTCCAATTTATTTTTAATTAGTATAGTTCTGTGCTAGTGCACATGTACAAAGGCATATAATTCCCATATAATTGTTAACACAAACACAGTCACTTATTAATGTAGAAAAGCAACACAAAATCAAACGAATAGGAAACACAAATTATTATTGTTATCATTATTACAAGTGTTATTTTTTTAACACATACACTTCCAGAGCATATTTGGATAGAAGTCATACTGTTTCGTTACTGCTTTAGGTTAAAACAATTAATTTTACAAAAACAAAATGCATTATTGCCGAATAAAGATCTCTTAACCAATTCTTTTTCGTCTCTACCAGAAATTACTTCAGCAAAAAAAAATACGTGTTTATTTTGAGGGTAACCACCAGTATCCTGTTTCTCGAACCTCACAAAAGTTTTATTATTTCCAAAAGTTAAAAAAATTTACAAGTTTGTGTCTCTAGAAATATTTTAAAACACAAATCACATTTCTATTATATTATTTTACAAGTCTGATTTATATTTTACAGCATGTTAAATATTTGTGAACTGTACAGTTTATACAAAAAAATTATATTCTATTTCAAACCGTAAAAAAATATTTATTTTGTAAAATTACTTAAAATATACCCAGGAATATAATTACTTAATTATTAAACACTCAAATTATTGTTAAAATTCGTGGTCTTGTGAATCTGAAGAATTGCATATGGATGAAGAATTTGAACTCACATACAAATATAGTGAAGCATTTCGTCTTACTGTATACAAAGCGATCTGCAAAGAACAACCATCCCATAGCTGAAAACTGGGATTGAAACCAGATCAAAGTGCACGCTGTTAACAATGGAGTACGTCCCCTTTACGATAAATTTTCACAAAATATGTGGACTACAATTAAAATTTAAATTATGCCGTGATAGGATACATTTTTCAAGAGCATTGTGGATCCATATGAGCATATGTGGCCACATATAACAAACCCAATTTTGTTACTCTTATGCAAAAGAGAATTTCGCAATTTTGTTTGATTAAGAGCTGCTGTGGAAAATAGTCTCTCAGATGCGAAAAAAGTCATTTAAAAACATAAATACTGCTGCGCCATCTTATTTTTAAGTTTTAGTGAAGGCATAACAAAAGTGGATCCTAGTCTCAAAGTATATAAGTAGTAGATCTTAGGAAGCTCTCGATTTCTTCTTTAGTAAAACTACAGATTGGAATGGACAGAACTTCATATTTCTCGATCTCTTTAATAAATCCATCACAAAAGCTCCAAATTCTAGTATTTGTTAACATCTCAGAATTTAAACTATGTATGTGTGTGGGGCTGTGATTTCTGTTAGCTACATAGAGCAGGTATTACTATAGAATTATCTGACTGTAGTTAAAAAATTCATTTTTCAATTCAATTTTTGATACTCCTCCTATCTATTCTCCCATTCTATCGATGAGCTTATCATGTTTTTTATCATTTTCGAAAATTATTAACAAACGGAAGGGCGCGTGATAACCAATCATTGACATTACTAATTTATTTTGGGGCCTCTTCAAATTAGGGCACTATTTTCTTTAGTTTGGAGTTCAACTATGCATTTCATACGAAGCAGCCAAGCTTGCACAGCAACTTCTTGTTGTACCAAGCATATACAACATTGAGTCGAATGTTCTAGATATATCCCAAATAAGCAATGATTATTAATAGTATGTGCATATTGTTTTTCTTTGAAAATTTTAGATCGCTTTATGAAATATGTAAGACAAGCTATTACCGGTGCGTCTCGCTTCTCCAATTAAATAATTCCATCATACCCACTTTTTAAATCCAACCACCTTTTGTTTGATTACGCACAATAATAAGAATTTATTTGTCTTTGCAACGCTTCTTCCAAATTGAAGTTTGTTATAACAAATGAATTTATAGTTCTAGAATTACTTTTTCCTAACATAAGTAGCTCACTCTAACTTAGCATAATCAACAGCCAAATGCATTTTCGTATGACATATAGTGCTTACTGACAATGGGTACATGGGCAAATTTGAGGTTAGGAAGTAAGTTGCATGTCAAATGATTAAATGTTGACAATTGTGTTGTCATCCTTTGACTCTTGAACAAAGAATTTTAATTGTGAGTTTACTATCAAAAAAACCTATCACTTAGTTAAATTCAAGCAGCTTTGTAGTCAGCCTCCATTTAAGACAGCAGACAGCAGCAGTGCGTAATTCAATCGATAAATTTTAAGCACACGAAATTGTTAATGACAATAGATCAAAAGAATAAGCTCGTAGTGACCGTAGTAATGCAAACATAGCCGCTATACACCAAAATGTTGAGAATGAGAGCGAAACATCATCTCGTCGACGTTCGCAACTTTTGGGCATCAGTAGTTATACTTTCCGCAACATTTTGCAAAAAAATCTTCGTACGATTATAAAGTTCAGCTCGTTCAAGAATTAAAGCCGACCGATCTTATAATAACGTCAAACATTTGTGAATTGACTGTTTAAAAAACAACGAAAACAACCCATTTTTTAGAAAATCACTTGTTTAGTGGTAAGTCTTTTAATGGACTTACAAAAAATCGAAAAATCATTATATCCAAAGAAAGTGACCTTATGGTGCGGTTTGTAGTCAGGAGTTATTATCGGCCCATATTTTTTTGAAAATGAACAAGGAAACGCCATAACCACAAATTCTCTAAGCTACCAAACATTGATAACTAATTATTTATGGCCAGAATTGCCTAATATTGACAACATTGACCTTTGGTTTCAGCAAGACAGCACCACGAGCCACACAATCACCCAAACATTTCAGTTATTGCATGACAACTTTTCCGGTTGCGTAATTTCTCGACTTAGCCCTGTCAATTTGTCAAATAGTTCTTGTGAACTACGCCGCTGAATGTGTTCGCAGGGACCATTTAAAAAACTTGGATATACGTCTACTGACGCTCTAAAAGATGAAATAAGCTAATCTATATTGCTAAATATGCATCAAAGTTTTGTAAAAAGAGAGGACGTCTGCTGACAAGCTGAAGGTGGACAATTGCCCGACATCATACTCCATTCTTAATTACCATATTTTTTCTTTATATTGATATCAATACAACTAAAGTTGTCAAAAAAAGGTGGATGTTTTGAACCAATTTACTTCCAAACCTCAAATTTTCCTACACTTTATTAGTGAGGTTTTAGCTCACAATATTCTCAACCGATTTTGATATATATATACATTGTACAAATTTTTGAAAAAGTGTCTTTAAAAAACAAGTGATAACATAAAATCGACTTGCCTATTAGTTATATATGTAGGTAATATATGTATATAAGAAAATAGATAGATGTCCGATAATAAATCCTGCTTTGGTAATCATACTTTTGCTTTATCAAGGCAATTATTATTATATTCAATATTTACATCGATCTCAGGCCAACAAAATTATTATATTGTACAGCAGATTTACATATATATTGGTGGTTACTACAATACGCTATTTTAATAAATCTTGAACTTTACCGCTTACCTGTTGGAAGTTTATTTTATTTACTATGTCGGCTTCAAATTGACACACATTTCTACAGCTTTTGTGCAGTCTACTTCTTTCGCTCGAATATCAAATATTTCCATTAGTTGGTTTTCTCTTATGCTAAGTTTACACGGTAAAATGAATCACTTGCTTTACTCTCCAAATTATGATAGCGAAAGACCCCATTTACACGATGCTTACCAAATACTTCATTTTGACTTTTGTACATAATTTATTTTTATCTTTTTGCTTTTATATTTTTCTTTGAGTAATTTAATTAATGTTAAATTGTAATTAGATTTTTTTGTTCTTTTACCCAAATACCGCTTTCGATTTTGTTTTCTTCCGTGTTTCCATTTTTGTGTGAATTAAAATTTGCGATGAGAACAGGAAAATAAAAAAATGTATGCTTTTATACAGCATACTGATTTGCTCTTGATCGACCTATGAATAATATATGAAAGAACGAAGCATAAATATTGGGCTCCCTAGGTTGATAATAAGTAATAAGTGGTGTTCAATTCGCTTGAAAAATGTTTTACATGTGGTTCCACATGATGTGTTTTAAATTTTGGAAGGACACGTCTTTACAAAATATTTCCATATGTATGTCTTTTGTGTTTTAACACTATTATGATATGATTATCCATTTTATTATTTACTAGCGGACTCAGCAAACTTCGCCTCGCCCCAATTTTAGCCTTCAGACAAACTTTAGAGTAGTAATACAACACAAATATTTAAATTTTCAATGTGATTTATTTGATTTGTTTTCCGGGGCAAAAAAAATGAAGACAGTTTCCCAACACGGTACAAATAACGAAGCGAACCGAAAAAAATCCGTATAATCGAGCTCAAAACGTGTGATAAGAAAAGAGGCCCGATAAATAAAAAACTTAGGGAAATAAAAAACTAAGTTTTTTCACATTTTTCCACAATTTTCATTTGAAAAGCCATTAAAGAATAAGTTCACACAAAATTCGATAAAAAAAATCTATTTTCGATATTTTTGGTAAATATTGCACTGATTGTAATGCTTGTATGTGAATTCTTGATGTACGACTATCCGGAATCAGTTTTACAATACACAAAACTCGTATAAATTGCAGCAAAAAAAATAGCACATTTACTGTAGAAAATTTCAATGCCAAAATGACACCTGTCAGATTGGACAAAGTCTAAGTCAAAGTATAATTAAGGAATAATTGCACGCAAAATTTCACACATAAAATCAATTTTCGATTTTTCCAATTTTCCAACTTTTGCGGAGAGATTTTTTAATTTTCCGCATTTCGCATTTTCCGCAAGTTTCCATGAGTTACACTTAGAACTTTCTAATTTTTTTTTATTTGGAAAGCCATTAAGAAATAATTTCACACAAAATTTCATACAGAAACCAAAATTTTCTTCCGTAAAAACCTTCTACTCGAAAATACGAACGACTGACAAATTTTACAGAAATCGGCCCAGCCGTTCTCATTTTATAAATTACTATACACTTTTTACACCATTTATTAGATTTATTATTTCTTTTATTTAGTGTCTGAATAAACAGGTCAAAACTATATTTATTTATGCTGGGTTTTATTTTTTACTTCTGCTTGTGAATTTTAGCTTTGAAAATAGTGAACCGATCGATAGCAAGCGTTTACTTCCCAGAATATTTGTTACTGAAGAACTTCGTCATTTCTGAACTTTAAAATCGGTTCAGATATAATAAATAAAATTTGCATAGTTTCTATAACTAAACTCCTATATAAAATTAGTGTTTAAGGGCCTCCCATACATATATGGCCACATCTTTTGAAACTTTATAAACACAAAATTTAAAATTTAATGAAATGTTAATTGCCAAAACGATTATTTAAAATAAATTACATTTGAGGCGTAAACAGTTTTAACCCTTCAACCGTGGTACCGATAGATTTTTCCAAGAAAACGATGTACATGTTAACAATGGCAATTATTGATATTGGTTTTTGCTACGGCTTCAAGTAGATCTCCTCATAATGTATCTCAAATTTAATATTACCAATGCATTCATTTCAATTTTAACTTTCTTAAGAAATATGTTTATAGTTTCTTTATCAGCCCAATCATGAATAAAAATTCCGCGTGAGTTTTCTCCCTTGTCCCTTTTCTCCTATTATGAATAAATATTTTCCCTTTTTTTCAACTGTGGTATCATAAATGAAAAAAGGGAGAAAATATTGTTATTTCTCAAGTTTTTTTTACCTGTTATATAGAAGGGATTTTGTGCAAAAATGTGAGTAAATTTTAAATTTTTTTTTGGTTTTATAATTTTTATTATTAGTTCAAAAAACACAAATAAACAGCAAATGCAGCATTTGCTTACCGTGATGGAAGTCAACGCAGATACAGCGTGCGGGTTTTTTAAAGGCAACAAAGAGGCACCCTAAAAATTTTGGAAAAAGAAGAATTTTTTTATATTTTTCTTTTTATATTTTCCTTTATTTAATTAAAATAAAATTCTCCGATAAACGTTGTAAATAAATAAAAAATCTTAAGTTACAAATAAAAAAAGAAAAAATATATGTAAATAAACAAAACAGTTGGTTATAAAATTCAATGATGCCACTTTTTAATTACTTTTGTTCCCGCGGAATTTGTGATTCGAGGAATTTTTTCTCGAGAAAAGTAAATTCCGTGAGAAAGAAATTCCTAGGGAATATTCGTGATTGGGCTGTATATATTTCTCTATATTTGTTTCTATATATATATATTTTTTTATCTTTTTAATGTTGCTTTTTTAGGTTTATTTCATTTAATTTTATTTTTATAGTCGACTACCTTCTACCTGCCAGTCTACTTTCAAATCAGTTGTTTTGCAACAACTATTTAATGTTAATAATTGCATATGTTTAGTTATTTAAAAATATTAGCTGTTACATAAATATGTACTTCATATTTTCAGTACACCACACACTGCCTTAAAATGAAGAAAAGGTAATAAATTGTTTTAAATTGGTCAAAACAGTTAACATAGTAGACAACTTTATAGTTCAAATCACTACCATTTATCAGAATTGCTTAAGAAATATTACCAAAATAGCAACGGCATTACAATTTCTATTGAAATGTTTGTGAAAGAAATGTTTGTATCTTTAAAATTGTAATTTTAGGAAACAGGGCCTAGATGTTCGTTATATCATAGTTGAAAAGTTTTAAACATCGAAATGCATTTGAATATCGATTCTACCATAGAGATCTTACAGATATATAATTCGACTTCTGTGGTAATCCTTTCTTTAGGAGCGCTAAGTAGTTTCTCATTAATTGTATCTCTGTGTTGGAACCTTTCTTACCGACTGGGGATTTTAAACCTGCTACACATTTCAACGCCTTAGAGTAACGATATAGTGACCTTTTCTAAAGAAAAGGCTTGCAGGGTAATAAAGTGTTAATAGTGATTGACACACACACACACATACACACACACACACTCACAAATGTACAAAGTAAGACAAGGCAGCAAATAGCAAGAACAAATAAAACTTTACTTACAGATGGATAGAGGATACTTACAGACTAACATATGGTCCACGCAATGCAGGCATATCACGACGTCGATTTAATGGGGGCGACAAGGATAATGACAAAAAGTCCTGCTGTGCTTTATCCTCATCCACTAGACTGGATGGAGTGCTATAAATACGAGTTGTTGGCAAATATCCAATTTGTTGTAGAAAGTCATCACGATGTGATAGTTTTGTTGTCGACTGTGACGACGTCAATGGCGCATATAGAGGCGAAGGCAAATAGGGTACAGCTGCGTTGGCAGAAGCGATAGAATATTTAACCGCAGACGATGAAATGCCCATGTAATTGTTATGAAAACTACCACCACCAACTAAATGATGATGTAGGGTTGAGTGTGTGGCATGGTGGAGGTGGTTGTTATGTAAATGTGAGGTATGTTGTGGATGATAGTGGGCAAAATGAGGAGTCTGTTGGGATTGCTGCTGCAAGTGGTGGTGGTAGTGATGATGATGTGACGAAGTCGCTGGGAAGTGCGATATATAAGATGCTGTCGAAATGGCCGGTCCACCTAAAGATGTCTGTGATTGACTGCTAACATAACCGGAAGCAGCCGATGTAGAAACAGCAATAATTTTGTCGTCAAAACTTCGCCGAAATGTGAAACCCTTCATACCTGGATAGTTGCGATGTGTAAGTGGTGATGTTCCAAGGTCGATGGAAGCAGCAGGGCCCAACATTTTTATAGTATTTAAATAATTTGTTCCTGAGCCGGTTTGTGGTTGTGTACTAACCGCCGCAGATACGGCTATTGATGTTAATGTTCCACTGCCACCTGTATAAGCAGCCACAGAGACTCCAATGGAAGAACTTTGTAAAGGGCTCAACGTTTTTGACTTACCAGAGCCCAGCATCATGTTTAAAGCTGGCGATGTGCGTTCGGCATATAATAGCGGATTTCCACTAACTGTACCAGCAGCTGAAGCGCCATAAATGCAAGATGATGAAGCTAAACCATTTGTAAGATTTGCTGTTATGCCTCCTATGATAGGACTACAGCGTCCTCCACTGCCGCTGCCACTGCCAGGAGTACAACTATTACTGCTACCATTATTATTAGTCAGCATACAATTGCTGGAGGTGGTGACAATGCTTGAAGCCAAAACGGCCAAAGAAACAGCATTAGAAACCGGTGGTGGGGATAGTTGGGTTAGAGAGGGGGTCGATGATATTACCGACGATATGCCACTATCACTGCTGCATATTACCGAAGAACCTGTACCTACAGTTCCTGATGAAATTCCCAAACAGCTGTTATTGACTACAGAAGCATTGCCATAACCTGTTGTTGAACCAGATATTGAGTTGTGGGTGGGCGACATTAAATTCGGTGAGGTAGACAATTTAGTTATGGAGGCTGCGCCTGGAGTCTCATGAAGAAATGTGCTACCCAATCCAAGGTTAGAACTAGTAACTGCCACACTGCCATTAAATGCGCTAATACTGTGAACGTTCTTAAAATTGGAATCCGGTAGACGGACTGCAGCAGCAGCTGCTCCTGCTGCAGCTGCTGTAGTCCCACCTTCTATAGTTTTCGATGGTAGAACAGGTGCCACTTTTGTTTTTATTGTTTAAAACTTGTGCCTTGAGAATTTTTGAAATATTATTATAACTGTTAATATTGTAGCAGTTGTTGTTGTTATTATTAAATGCTTTAATTTGTCTAGAAATTATTTGTTTTGTTTTTGTTTCAATTTTCGTGTTTGTTTTTATATTGCCGAATCGTAACATGCGATGGAACAAAGAGAGAGAGCACGTGAAATTTCCATTTTTATTAACTGTCATGAATTTTCTTACCGCTTTTTTTTCTTACTCATTCATTTATTAATTTCACTCATTAATTTCACTCAATTCCTTTAAACATTTTTTTTCCTGTTCAATTTTTACTCGAGACAAACCAAGGGTTGTTTAATTTTTAGCTCATTGAAGTGTAAGGTTATTTGAATATATTTATAATGCTGATTTTTTTTCTTTTACCGTTACTTGTAATATGGCAACGAACTTTTTCATTTAACCTCCTGCTCTTAAACGTTTGGATTTTTCTACTTTCTTTTTAAAATTTGAAGTACTTTTCTACCACTCTTACAATAATACACAGACATTTTTCAGCAACTTTTTACGTATGTTCTATGATGTTAACTTGTAAAAAAAAATTTTTTTTTATTAATTTTGTAAAAGAATTACACAAACCAAGTTAGTACAAAATATCTACAATATTAACCTGGCTTTTTTAATTAAACGTCTTTTAATATGGGCATCTAGGGTATTCTTATTAAAAAATTTCTGAAAATGTTTTACTGGATACTTTTCTGTTTATATTATTGATTAGTCGGTTTTAAAAAATATTGGATTTTTATATCACTTTATTTACTTTAAAAAAAATTTCGATTCTTTATATTTAGGGCTGTAGCACAATTTCATTTTTCACTTTATCAAAAAAAGAAAAGATTTGATTTTTCTATATAATATTTGTTTTGTTTTTCCGACCATAATGTTTTGCGTGTATTTTCTTAATCCGTACTTCTCGCTATGTGTAACATTTTCAGAGTTCGTGCTTGGCGAAGTTACCGTTAGTTGAATCTGTCTAACGTTCGCTTTTTGCGCATGTCTTTTGCCAATGTTTTGAGTGAAAATTCTCCGGTCGGGGTTAAGAGTTTAATAAACTCATAATACATCTATTTGGTTTGAATATACAGCGTTCGAAACCATAATAAAAAACAACGGTAAACATATGTAACAAAATTTTGTTGTTGTCATTTAAGACAATATCAATGGAAGATTGTGTTTAAAACGTTGCCTGGCCGCCCCACAGTTGAAACTTTAGCGGAGAATAATTTAGAAACTATAATTCATGGCCAATTTTGTTAACATTTTGATTAGGATATTGCTTAGCCGGACTCTGAACTGTATTAAATACTGAATAAAAATGAAAAAAAAAATTCTTTGTAGTAAAAACGATCATGTCTGGCGCACAACCGGTAGTTTAAGTTTTCTATTACACTGTTCCAAAACTCAGCCAGGAATCAGCGACGAACTTAGAGCTATCTTAAATTTTTTGTAAGGCAAGAAAATAGCATTACATTACATTGACTTCCCTTGATTATTTCATATTACTTTCAAATTTGTGGAAGCAACACAATTAAAATAAAGTATTTTTTATAGAAATTTAAAAGAACAAAGTAACTATTTTTTTAGGCCTTAATCCACTAATACTCGAAATTCCTCCCCTTAACGTCCGTCCTGGCTGTTTGCTTGTGAATGGCGCGCGCTTTTGGTGTGAATACATCATTATCAAGCCACTTACTGGCAAGTCAGTATTTCTGATCCAGGTATTTTTTTTTCGGACCAGCACTCAGGGGATGACCCCTACATACGCAAAACATTGTGCCAGAACTAGGAAATTAGGTTACAGGAAGGAAAAAAGAGGGAGTAGTGTCTGTGAACATTCATTTTGAATTTTTCCAGATTGAAAGTGACAGGAAAGATCTCCGGAGGGATTTTATTCCACATACGGACTGTTCTGCTAAAAAACGTAATGCGTAAGTGCGATTCACTGGCCAATCAACCACAAATGGATGTGCTCTCAACGAAAATCGTGTTAAACGCGAAAACGTGTGAGTATCGGGAACAAGTTCCCTAATTTCATTAGAGCACTTTCCATTGTAATAACGGTAGAACAGTGAAATACACCCCACATTGCGTCGATGCTCTAGAGAATCAATAGAGTAGGATACCCTACCGCCCCTAATGAGCCTCTTGGCCCTCTCCTGCAAGCGGTCGAGTAACTCCAAAATAGACTTTGGAACGCCGGCCCATACATGAGAGTTGTATTCCATTTTCGGACGGATATAGGTGGTATAGATAGTACGGAGATCGGATGGAGTGAAGTATCTTTTACACCGTTTTAGAAAACTAAGGCACTTGAAAGCTTCTTTAGAAACCTGAAAAATGTGTTTAGTCCATCGAACATCGCACTGAATTTTCATGCCAAGAACATCAAGAGCTTCCGACTCCGTAATATCTATATCACCCATAGTAACAGATGCAGCACCACTACCGAACTCAGATCTATGCGTTAGCATGCAACATTGCGTCTTACGAGCATTAAAATCTACTCTATTCACACGACCCCATTCGAAGATTGTCGCGAGATCGTGATTAAGGGTATCATTCATGTTCTGCCTTTTGGAACTAACCTCCAAATGGCCTGGTCTCTTACGAAATGAATATGGGTGACAAATGGCGCTGTCATCGGCAAAAGAATATATAGGGTTGAAAGTTCGACAAAGAAGGTCGTTTAGAAAAATAAGAAATAGAGTAGGAGAAAGAACGGAGCCTTACGGTACCCCTGAATTAATCATGAACTCGTCTGATGAAATCCCATCTATAACAACTCGTATAGAGCGATTTCTGAGGAAACTAGATATAAATCTAGAGAAATTATCACCGACACCAAAAGCGGCAAGTTTTGATAGAAGTGCGTTATGCCACACTCTATCGAATGCTTTGGAAATATCTAGAGCCACCACCTTACTTTCTCCGAAGTGATGAATGGAATTACACCATTGCTCAGACAGAAATGCCAGCAAGTCGCCCGTAGAGCGCCTATAATTGTCGTCTCTGACTACCTACGTAGCCAACGCCATCTGGCGTTTTTATGTGAGGATTAATTTAAGTATTTTCGTGTGTCTATCTGAGGGTGTTTTCCTTTTGTTAGAGTTTATGATTAGTTTTAGTGGGGTGGAAATTGCGTCTCAGGTTGTGTTTACCTGTTCGTTAATAATATCGCTGTCAAAAGTTTTTGTTTTATATGTCTAGTCTTCCTCCTTTTTTGCTAGAATACAGTAAAGTCATATATTTTCCTTGGAAAGTGTCCGTAATTTTCAAGGTGCAATGCAAAGTTGGAGTCTTCTGTTTTCCATTTGTATGACCGTATGTATTCTACAAATATTGTTTTTAGTGTTCGTCCAGTTTGTCCTACATAAGTATGTTTACACTACATAAGTATGTATGTGTACACTCCGCTGGAATTAAATTTGTCAGTTGTTTCTGTCGATGTCCTAATATTTTGTATCAGAGTGCTGCTGGTTTTTAGTGCCGTGAGTTGTGGAAAATTTCGTTAATCTTTATATTTTTGGTCCTGTGTAGGTAAAAGTGTGCCGTCGTGTTGTATCGGTTGATTCTTTGTCTAAGGATTTTGTAAATTCTATCGAGTTCATTTTAAGTTTGTGTATGATATATATTTAAATGCTGCTAGTTTATGTTGGGTATTGTGATTCGAAGTGCTGTGGATGGTAGTCTCCGTCGTAGTTGATTTTCTATAAATGTCAAACGTTTAATATTCAGTTCCTCGTGAAGTTTACATTATCTTGACTTTATGACTTCTGTCTTTTTCTTTTTCCATTGTGTATGTAATGTTATTATGGATTGTGCTTAAGTCTGTTAAAATTTGTTCCTCGCTGTCTTGTTCGAGGATGCATTATTATTGTCTTTTTGTGTAGTAATTCGAGATATTGATGAAAATTTCCATGAAGATTGATGAAGTTGGGTTTCCACTGCCGAGTTATTATGTTAATTTTCAAAGATAATATGAAAAAAATTAGACAGCAGCAGAATATCATGTAGCATTTTCCGGATTACTACACGTGCCTATCGAATTTATAATCCAATAAGAGTGCTATATTCAACTGTGCTGAGTGTTATATACCCTTCACCACAAGAATATCCCGTATTTTTGTATATGATGTTTTTGTACTTGAGTTGGTATTCCTCGCCCACTTAAAACAGCCTGGGTTGCTATGTTTCTTGCAATGACCCCTTTAGACCAAACATGAATACAACATTTGCCGCCATTTTATACTTCCACAATCATTTGAGTTTTTTATGTCACTTCTTTTTATTCATTGATCCCCACACTTAGCCCAAGTATCCCCCAACTACTACTAAACGACCTCCCAAATGCATTACACTCTCGAAAATATTTTTGTTTAAATAAAAACGAATAAACCAAGTTAAATTTGATACCCATTGAGGTCCATTGGCACCACTTATGATTTTTAATACATTTTGAAGCAGAAGAAAATGTAAAATTCTCGGACTTAAATTGTCTATACCTCTTTAGTACTTTGGAAAAATTGATTTCAACATGAACACGTAAGGCGGGATTCGGTAAATCTTACCTATATAAGGGTCAAAAATATACATACTTTATTCTGCCGAAAATGAATATTGTAGATATTAAAAACGAAAAACAAAGTTACTTATCCCCTTTTACTTATGGTAAAGGATATAACAATTAAGCAATAGTCGATTTTTCGTTTTTTGCGAAGCCATGGACTTTTGTTTTAACAACTTTTAAATTATCCAAGGTTTTCAGTTTTGTTTGTGCATTTTCGTTTGTGATTTTTAATTATCTGGAGCTTTCCAAATTGCGTTCAACGAAATTAGCAAGATAATAAAAAAAAACAGTTACATAGACCACTGCCTGTATGCTGATGACCTCTATGTCCTCTGCAGTAAAAACGATAACGTCAAAACCAACAAAATCCTGCAAAAAATACTACAGGATATAAAGAACTGGTCTGATTACTCTGGTGCCAAAATTTCCACACAGAAAACAAAAAAATTCCACGTTTGCAGGAAACACAATTGTGATGCCGATACTAAGGTTATACAAATTGATAGAATACCTATACAGAATGTAGAAAAACTGCGTATACTAGGGATAGTATTCTCTAAAAACTATTACTGGAAAGATCAATTTGTTCGGTTAAAGAACTCAATAACAAGTCGTTCAAATATCATAAGATACCTTTCAACAAAAAGCTTTGTCCACATAAATACATTGACTTACCTTACCAAAGTTTTAATGTTAACCAAAATTGACTACGGCCTCTTGTTATTTGGGAATAGCTGCAAAACAAATATAAATATTATAAAACCTGCTTACCACCGAGCCGCCAGAGCTTGCGTTTATGCGTTCAGAACAACCCCAATTGCCAACATTCTGTGCGAAGCCAACCTCCCTTTAATAACTGATAGGATATAAGCACATAGTAAAATCCAGAATTTTGCCAAAGCTTCTCAATAGCACAAACTCGGTCTTGGACAAAGATGTATACTCCATTATTACTGAAAAAAGGCCTAAACGCATCAAATCCGCAATAGCTCACGCGTTATCTCTATGCACAGAATTTTGTATTCCGCTCATCACAACCAAAAAATATATAAAAGAACCACCATGGAAGCTGCGCAATACCTCTGGCCAATTACAGCAAAGGCCACACCCCCAACAGTATATTTTTCAACTTGCTTTCAGAACAGACAACGCATTTAAAAAGCAATAACTGGCGATTCATCTACACAGATGGTACCAAATCCCAGAGCAATATACCAACTTACGCCTTAGTAGACAAAGAAGGAAAAAACCTCACCTTGGGCATTCTTCCTGAATGTTTATCGGTCTTCACAGCGGAATCGTGCGCTATTTATCAAGCTTAATGCCTTACCTTAAGGGATAAGAGGAAAACTGTGATCTTCACCGACAGTCTCTCGGTTATAAAATCGGTAATGAACCCTTATAGCAGCAACTGGAACATAATTGTGAAAATAAGGGATGCCATTATTGGTAACGAAAACATGATTAAACTATTCTGGATCCCGAGTCATATTGGTATTACAGGTAACGAAGAAGCTGACATCGCAGCTAGGTACGCATCTTATGCTCCTATCATCGCAAATCCCACATTGGAAAAAAATGACATTCGCCTCCACGTTTGCAATGAAGTCAGAGACAAGCTCAAAAGAAAAACAATTGCTCATTACCATTATTCAACTATAAACCCAAATCACCATCATCCAATCTATCCAACAAACTCTGGGAAGGAAGAATGGTCTTCTCACGCCTACGATTAGGTTATGCGGTCTTTTCTCACGAATGGCTTCTTAAAAAACCATCCCAAGCACCAACGGCAACCTCACAATCAAACACCTCCTACTGGAGTGCCCAACACTTTCCGTACAAAGACGGAAAATATTCGACGACAACTCAGTACTGGACATTCTTAGGGAGCCGTCTCCCGGCAATATAAAAAAAAATTATAAATATGTTAAGCTCATGAATTAAGAATCTAACCCCTCTTATCTGAAAATGTATATAGTGTACATAACACATACCCATATAATTAAGTTGTAAATATTTATTATCCACAACTGGAGCTGATAACCAACGTAGCTAGTGCTCCAAAAAAATTTAGTTTTAGAATTTATTTCTTTAAGATTAAATAAATTAATAATAATAATAATATATTCAGTGAAAATATTATATTATATTATTGTATACATACCTGCTACGTGTTTATAATTTATTTTTCAAAACTGGCACGTTTTGCTTACGTATTTATAATTTATAAATTAATTCCATTCGGAAAAAAGTTTTCAACGTGATAGGCTGTGTTTGTCAATTGTCAAATTAAAAAATATTAAAATATTTGAAAATTCAAGGGGAAATTTTAATAATTTGTACATTACAAGTGTTTTTGTTTTTGCTTTTCTATTGCCGTTCATTTGTATAATTTAAGACACGCATATTTGAATAGAGAATCTTTTTTGAAAATAACATGGCACCGGGTCCGCCGGACAAACTAACCAACAACAGGAACAACAGGTATTCCCTCCTCGGGGATTTCATAGAAAATCCTCCCAAGAGGAAAAAAGGCATTGATTATCCAGACTTACCAACTCCAACCAGTAATAACAACAACAATACACTAAAATACGTGTTAATCAAGTCTACAAACAAAAATAAAAATTTGTCAACTCTAAGCCCATTCGCAATCAAAAAGGGAATAGAAAATATTACTACGGAATTTAATTCGATATCTTTGCTTCGGGACGGTAGTTTACTCGTTCTTGCTCGCAACGCACGTGCGGCGGAAAAACTCCTTAGGACAAAATCTCTGGCAAGTTTGTGCCAAATTTCATGTAAGTTGCATGACACCCTTAACTCCGTTAAAGGTGTCATATATGCACCTTGTCTAATACACGTTGCAGAAAACGAAATCATTCAGGAAATGAAAGAGTGTCATAGACGTTTATAAATTCACTAGGCCCAGCGAAAACGGAAAGTCCCGGACACCAACAGGCAAGATAATACTAACGTTTGATCTTTACCGCCTACCCACAACAGTCGACGTTGCATGGTATAAATGCAAAGTTGAGCATTATATTCCCAATCCGATGAGGTGCAAAAACTGCCAATTACTTGGCCACACCAAAAATAGGTGTAGAGGAAATACAACTTGCCCTGACTGCAGTTTACCACCACCAGAAAATTGTACTAGGATATTTTGCATTAATTGTTCTGGTGAACACTCTTCAGCAGATAATAAATGCCCACGTTTCCTACAAATGAAAGAGATTTTGAAAATCAAAACAAAAAAATACTGTACTATGACCGAAGCTCGCCGCATATACAAGGAAAGTAATCCTGCCCAAACTTCCGCCCAAAGTTCTTTCGCAGCTGTAACCGCCAATCCTGTTGAAAACCGAAAAGCAGTGCCGTCACAACCTATAGCGACAACACAAGCCACTAAAATTATTCCTCAACCCATAGCAAAAACAAACCAACCCGCATCAAACAAGATCACATGCCTAAACACTACAGTAAACTTTACATCAGCATATAACGATACTAACCCAAGAAGGATTGAACCAAATGATAAAACTTCATCACCAAAAGCAAAAACAAACAACAAAATAAACACACAAAAACCTTCGAAGTTCGACAATGAAATCACATTTATGCCTACCCCTCAACCATTCGATATTCCCATGGATGATAATGTTTCAACACTGAGCCGCGAAGAGTCACCCACAACTAGCCGCTTCAAAACCAAAAACCATACGCCTACAAAAACAACAATCAAAAACAACAAGCCATCAACCTTTCCAATCGAACACGATCAAGATTTCCCAGTCTCCCCAATCACACACTTAACGCAAACTTTATTGAAACAAAACGATTATTACGTATCACTGAGTGACGATGAGTCATTCAACAATGGACCAAGAAACTACGTAACAAAATAAACAACATAACTTCATCTACTTACCACAAACAAGGGGTTTGTCCGGGACGACCCGGACAGCATGTATTACGCATGCTGACTCGGGGCGTTTTCCCGCCGGTTGGGTCACCAGATAGGCCCCTAGCTCAGAAGCATATAGTCAATTACAAAACTAAATCAACACTAACAATATATATTATTCATTATCATGGACTTAGTGCTATTACAGTGGAATATACACGGATACTTCAATAACTATCCTGAGCTTCACTTACTCTTAAGAGATCTGAACCCCTCCGTTATCTGCCTACAAGAAACGCATTGTGCTTACAATTTCACACCTTATCCTCCAAAAAAATACACGGCTTACTTCACAAACTCACCACAAAATACCACTGCAAGGTCTCTAAATATCAAATCGTTGCCTTCGAAATAAATCTCAACATGAAGTTTACCATCTTATCAGTATATATCCCACCAACTCAAAATATTTCTGCTCGTGACTTATCCAATGTGATTTCCTCCTTTAAAACCCCCCTGCTAGTTGTTGGTGACTTCAACGGCTGGAACACGATTTGGGGTTCTACATCTAATAATAATAGAGGAGTTCAGGTGGAAAGTATAATAACCGGTACTAGGTTATGCTTGCTGAATGATAGGAGCCCTACTCATTTTGCAACTCATGGTACTTTTTCCCACTTAGATGTCTCATTTTGTTCAGTAAATATACTCCCACTAACCACCCACTTAGATGTCTCATTTTGTTCAGTAAATATACTCCCACTGACCACCTAGAGTACTCTTAGTGACCTGCACGGGAGCGACCACTATCCTATTATATTATTCTGCCGTCGATCACTGTCTTTATGCAGATGATTTATACCTTCTCTGCAAAAGAAATGACAATAGAGAGGCAACAGAAATCCTGGAAAAAGTATTACGCGACATTGATATGTGGTCCAGTTACTCAGGCGCTAAAATATCAATTAACAAAACAAAAAAACAACACATATGCAGGAAAAAACTATGCGACTCCGATTCGCACAGTATTTCACTCAACAACCAACAGAAATAAAACGTTAAAAAGTTAGGAATCCTTGGACTAACTTTCTCGTCTAATTTCACTTGGAAAGATCATTTACTGAACCTGAAAAACTCGCTTGCACCGAGAGTCAACATAATCAAATTCTTAGCAAGTACACGTCTAGTACATGTTAATACGCTTTCTTATCTGACTAAAACATTGGTACTCAGCAAAATAGACTACGGGTTATTTATCTATGGAAAAAGTAGTAAGACAAACATCAACATTATTAAACCCATTTACCACCAGGCTGTCAGAGCATCGGCTTATGCTTTCAGAACAACACCAATCAACAACATATTCGAAGAGACTAACCTCCCATCTATCGCGAGTAGGATAATTCACTCCAAAGCCAGAATTCTACCGAAATTGCTTAACAGCTGCCACTCAATCATAGACCTAGACATAAACTAAAAATGCACAAAGCGATTTAAATCAGCAATATCTGAATCACTAGCAATGGCTAAGGAATTGAACATACCGCTAATCCCTAAGTCAAAGCAGACAAACAACGCTCCATGGAAATTTAACACTTCCTGCTTAGACCTAACACTCACCAGCTTTGCGAAAAATGATACCCCACAAAACACATTCCGTATTCTTATGTCCGAACTTATGTGCAGACTGAAAAACCAGGGATGGAGTTTTTTATATACAGGTGGCACTAAATCAAAAGGCCACTGGCCAGCGTACGCGGTAGTGGACGAAACAGGTGGAAATGTCACCCTTGGAGTACTGGACGAACATGAATCTATATTCACAGCCGAAGCCTGCGCAGTTTTCCAGGCGATTCTCTTTGCATTGAAAAGTAAGAAAAAAAAACTGTCATATTTACGGACAGCCTCTCAGGTCAATCAGCAGCACATACGACAATAAATGGAGAATAATCTCACAAATTAGATATGCACTCATGGGCAATGAGAATAAGGTCAAATTGCACTGGATACCTAGCCACGCTGGTATATCTGGCAATGAAGCCGCTGACACCGCCGCTAAATATGCATCTTACGCACCAATAATAACTGACGGAACAACTGAGAAAATCGACATCCGTCGTCATATCGAGTGCTACATCAAATTAAAGCTTAAAAATGTCCCTATTAACCACCACCACTATTCAATAATAAATCCCCACCATAATCCACCAACCTATCCAACCAATACATCAAAGAGTAGGATTAGAACATTCTCCAGACTACGCTTAGGACACACCATCTTTTCGCACGAATGGCTGCTCGGCAAACATACTCAGCCCGAATGTAACGAATGCAATTGTCATGTAACCATCAAGCACGTCCTATTAGATTGTCCAATATTTCAACCCCAGAGGAACAGAATTTTCAAGAACATACCACCCACCGATTTCCTTAGAGAACCAACAACCACCAACATCAATAAAATTTGCGACTATATTGGAACAACAGGACTGAAAATTTGAGAATGCACTATATTGAGTGTAATAGAATATTAACTAAGATGGTTTACCACAATTTTATGGATATTTTTGAAATGGAGCTGATGGCCTTTGCTGCCAATGCTCACTTTTTTATGTTTAATCCCAGAATTCATTCTGCCGATTAACTAAACAAATAAATAAATAATATAAATTAATTTTTTTTCTAGTTAGCAAAATCGGTGGTAATTTTATTATTATTGAAAATAACCAATTCCACCAAAATGTGTTTGCGTGTAATTTTTGTTCTTAAAACTGTCGACAATATTTTCGCACGCGTGAGACTTACAGACCTTTATACTCGACATGTTCTTGAAAAACTACCTTGCATTAAAGAGAAACACTGGTTAAGCACCGTTAAGTGCAAACGTAAATATAAAATTTAATTCAGTGTCAATATTTTTTAAATACATTTGGATTTAGTTTTAAAGATAAGTTATGCTAAATCCTAGCGATTACCAAACAAACTGTAATTTTAAGCTGTTCTTGCTTTCTGTGATTTATTTTCAAATTTGTGCGTTTTTTATCATAATTTGTTTGGCTTATCTAACGAGCTCATATATTATTTATATTATAATATCAAATTGGCATTTACTTTGTTGCACAATACAAATGTTCGCTGTTGGTATAAACTTGTGTTTATGATCCAATTTTAAGTGTGTAATTCACAATACTTCAATCCCTTTTAACATTTGCAAACGAGCATATAAAATTTTATTCTTCTTATTCAAATTTAACTTAAAAACTTTTACAAAATGAAATTTTAAAATTATTTTTTTTGTTTTTTAAATGACTTATGTTTTTGAAACACAAATGCACAATGCTTAACCGATTCCAGTCGAAGTAATCTTAAATAGTTAACGGCAATTAATTGCTGTGATGTTAAAAGAAATAATTTAAAATGCAGGGATCTTTTTATTTACTCGTATTTATGAGTTCTATTCAAAAAATCAAAAATTTAAGTATCAATTGTCGTAATTAATAAAATGTTTACGAAAATTAAACAAATTATTAAACAAAAAACAGAAATAAATAATAAACTACACAAGGAACTGCCAGTTATGTTGTAACGAGTATTATGCAAATTTGCAAAGTGCAAAAGTTATTATGCTGCTAAAGAAAATCCTTGAGGATTTTCAATAAATATGGTAGTTCCAGATTTGTTAGCAAACTTGCAATAAGGTATATTTGAGTTGGCATCCTGAGGAAAATTAAAATCACCTTCTGCCATACGGGATATAAGCAACAAGTTACCATTCATAGAAGCATCGATTTGAGTGACTTCCACAGTTTTTTGATGGTTCACCAAATATATGATAAAGTTTACGCCAAATATACCAAATAAATTTTCAATTTCTCGTTTAAGTTGATCTAAGGTAATTAATTCTTTGTTGACAGAGCTCTGCAGTAATATAGAAGCTTTGCTTGATCTGCCAAAACGTGGCGGTAAATCTGACGCTAAGGCCACGTTTACCCATTTTAAAGTGGGCAATTCCATTTCATCTTTTGAACAAATGGTAAGTTTGAGATCTATACCCTTTAGATCTACAGACTCACTAATTATGACACGTTTCCTGCCTGTTCCCGCAGATGTGTGTTTGTCGAATTCTGATTTAATCGCCGTTTTAATCATGTTATAATAATTGGTCATGACTTTGAGGATTTGATCGGCTTCAGTCTGCTTTTCTTCAGGAGCATTTAATTCGTAGAAAATTAAAACCGGATCGGTAGGTATGAGTTGAGCTTTCTTTTTGAGTTTTTGTACACGGTTGATAACTTCGCGGGCTAAACCTTCTTCCAGCAATTCCGCGTTAGGTGTCATGTCCATAAGAACCAATACATCATTATCACTATGTGCTTCAAAGTTTGAACCAACTTGACCGGAAATACAATAAATTATTCTGACTTCTTCAAATTCTATGCGCTGTTGTTCGATTTCGAAAAACCCTTGTAACAAACAGTTTTGTATTTTTTCATCGGTTAAGGCTTTAATGCCAGCCATAACAGATTTAAAATTGCCCTTCAATCTTTGACCCAAAGTCTAAAATTTAAAACTAGTATTTAAACGAAAAATGCTAAAATTATTTATAACATTAAACTAACCTTATGATCCGGTTCTGCCCTTAATGTTACGCCATATTTTTCTTTATCTGAACTTAAAGTCAATTTACGAACATTTAATTCACTAAGAATAAAGTCTTCCAGACTCTTTATAGCATCCAAACACTTTTGATCCTTGTGTATAACAATGATTTCGGAAACTGGGTATTTCACTGGTAAAGTTCGACGATCACGCATTACACGACCCAAGTCAACTACAGCTTGCATCAGACCAACTGATTTTTCAATATCTTTTCTAATAAAATTGCGGTTTGATAAAGGCATCATTTGATAGTGCACTGATTCCGCATTATCTGTAGTATTCTTAGGCTGAAACAACACCAAGCGCTTAAAAATATATTCAGCCAAAAACGGTGTAAAGGGAGCCATCATTTTGCTCATGGTAAAAAGTACATCGTAGAGAGTATCCAGGGATTGCATGCACTCCTTTTTGCCCAATTCACCCTTAATGCGACGACGGTTTAAGCGAACATACCTTAAGCAAACACAATTAAAATTATATCTTAATTCTAAGTTTATCTATACTTACCAATTAGTAAGTTGATCAATAAACTTTGTTAATCTTGGTACAACGGTATACAAGCGGTAGCCTTTCATTTCAGTTGCAAAGAATTCCAATAAGGATTCTTTGAATGACAAAATCCAAATGTCAATGACTGAGGCAGTTTCAATGTTCTCTAAATGACGCTCCTTATCATAAACATAGAAACTTTTATTTTCTAAATCCTCCTTTTCATAGCGTACAATATTTTGCAAGAGGAAACGGTAAGCATTGTACCAGGGAAGGAACACATCCTTGATAATATCACGCACTCCTTCTTCCTTGAAACGTAAGTTTTCAGCGCGCACAACAGGCGAATTTATTAAATACAAACGTAGTGCATCGGCACCATATTTCCTGACAACTTCCATTGGATCAGGATAATTCTTTTTACGTTTCGACATCTTTTGACCATCAGAAGCTAAAACCAAACCATTAGCTATTAAATTCTTGAAAGGAGCCTTGTTGAAAAGAGCTGTGGATATGACCAATAATGTATAAAACCAACCGCGTGTCTGATCAATACCCTCAGCTATAAAGTCTGCTGGAAAATTGCTCATAAAATCTTTCTCGTTCTCGAAAGGAAAATGTTGTTGGGCGAAAGGCATACTGCCAGATTCGAACCAACAATCGAACACAGGTGAAATACGACGTAATGGTGGATTACCAGGTACAGCAGATGGTATCTCTATATCATCAACAGTTTCGCGATGTAAATCGGTTATACGTTTACCCGACAACTGTTCCAACTCCTTGATGCTACCCACACAAATTATTTCATCACCATTTTGTGATTTCCAAATGGGTATCGGTGTACCCCAATAACGGTTACGACTTATCGCCCAATCACGAGCTTCTTTTAACCAGTTACCAAAACGTTTTTCCTTTACAAAATCAGGCACCCAGTACGTTTGAGAACTACTAGCCAACAAATGTTTCGACATGTGCTCTACCCTAACGAACCAAGAGGGCACAGCCTTATAAATTAAAGGGGTATCGGAACGCCAACAAAATGGGTAACTATGCTTTACTTGACCAGCCGAGACTAAATTGCCACTGTTTTTTATGTAAGCAATAATCTGCTTATCAGCATCTTTGACATAAAGACCTTTAAAATCTGTTACTTCATCAGTAAAACGACCGGCATCATCCAAAGGACAAACAACTGCGCTGGATTTCGTTATCAAGCCAGCTTGTAAGCATACACGGTAATCGTCTTCACCAAAATAGGGAGCATTATGAACAATGCCAGTACCAGAATCTTCTGTAACATAATCGTCAACTAGGATACGAAAGGCTCCAACCTCTTGACCGCGTTTTTCAAAATATGGAAATACTGGTGTGTAATGAGCGCCACTTAAAGTTTTGCCAGCAAATTTTTCCACGATTTGATATTCGCTCTCTGTTTTATAGACGTAACTTAAACGACTTTCGGCGAGTATGTAAAATCGACCAGTTTTCATGTCCGTAACCTAAAAGATATTGATAATAATTGTTTAACTTTGTATGGAGTCGTCAGCAATTATTACGTATGAAATGCAGCCACTAATATGTTCCGCACTAAAACATATTCAAAATTAAGGTAGTGATTTAATCTCAGATAATGAAAAGATCATTATGAAATTTATTATTTGGTACGATACCTTACTTCAGTTTTCATAGCGCTTAATTTACGTTGTTTTGCTCCTTTAATTTAGGTAGTTTGAGATATAAAAATTTTAAACTTTTTGTGTAGAATCCACTGATATGCTATAGGAGCAATTAGAGCAGTAGAAATTAGCCATACAGACATGCTTCAATGTAGTAATACATTCCTTTTATTAATAAATAATTCATGAGAATATCATGAAACTTTTATTTTTACAGAAATCAAGAACAATTATATCAACTAAGCATTATGAAAAAAGAAATACAAATACACAAGGGCAAATATTAATAGAAAATTTAAAAAATAACGATGCTGAACAATAATTTGCTATTTTTAATTTCATTAATAAAAACGTATTTTCGATTTTTTGTTCCGATGACACAAAAAAAACACTCACCTTAACATAAATCATATTAGAATTAACACAACAGGCGAAATTCGATGGCAAAGTCCATGGAGTAGTAGTCCATACCAAGAAATATGTATTATCATTGGCCACAGATTTCAAGGCAACAACAACACAGGGATCAACAACTTCCTTGTAATTTTGACCAGATTCAAAATTTGATAACGCTGTAGTGCAGGCAGTTGAATAAGGCATTACTTTCACACCTTGATATATCAGACCCTTGTCATATAGCTGTTTAAATACCCACCAAATAGACTCCATATACCAGGGATACAAAGTTTTGTAGTCATTCTTAAAATCAATCCATCTACCCATGCGTGTAACAATATCCTCCCATTCGTTAGCATATCGCATGACTATTTTGCGACACTCAGCATTATAAGCAGCAATACCCATTTTAACCACATCTTCAGGACCGCGTATATTCAAAACTTTATCAATTTCGAACTCGACGGGAAGACCGTGACAATCCCATCCAAATCGGCGATCGACATGGTATCCCTGTTGGTAAGCGTAGCGTGTTACAATATCTTTAATAGTACCAGCCAAAATATGACCATAATGAGGTAGACCCGTGGCAAAAGGAGGTCCGTCATAAAAAGTGTACCTAAAGTTTCAATCATATAAAGAGTTCGAATCATTAACAGCAACTACATATATACAACTTCTTTGCAACTTTATGTGTACTTGCGTAACTTACTTAGGCTTTCCTTTTGAAAGCTGCATACATTTTTCAAATATTTTATTATCTTTCCACTCATTAAGCACATGAACTTCTTCGCCGGGAAAAGAAATTGTCTCCGGTATACGACATACATCTTCCCTCGTTATTTTGTCAAAAGAGCCGGTTTTGCCAGGTACCATTTTAAACACAAAGTAATTCTGTAAAAGGAAAATTCCTATTTATTTTAAAATATTTGACATCGTTTAATAAATTCATTTAATAATACATTTCTTATTTTTGAAAAACTGCACGGTTGTCACTAAATAAATAAATAGCAACGTGCACAAATCTCAACAAATTCCAAAACTTTACAGAGAAGGGCAAATAAAAGCTAAGGAAGAACAGACTGATTCATATTAAGAAAATATTTCTACCCAAAGCAAATTCGCGGCGAAGATTTCCAAATTCAGACTTATGCATATGTTAGTTGTTCTAAACGGTTGAACTGATGAAATTTTAAACACAATTAGATATTTATCTGGAGGCTGCAATACGCTACTTCTATTTTCTAACAGAAGACCAGGTGAAATGGGAGAAACTGGAACTTGTGTGCGTTCGAAATATAAATATATGTTTATGTGAAATGTCCCATAAGCTGAAAACAATTTTAAATTCTTGATAGTGATAAAAATAATAATTTCTAAAAGCTGTAGACACGCTATAATTCGTTGAACAAATTAAGTAAGTATAAATTAGTTTTGAGTTGTTTAAAAAAGTTATATTAAATAAATATGTTTTAATTTTTTAAACGGTCTTTTTTAATTAAATTTAACTATATATTTTTTCAATATTTCGCTTTCCTCTGGACAGCTTCTTCAAGAAATTAATTTTATAACAACAAAAATTATTAACAACATATTTATTTAATATAAATAAAAAGGAGGTCGAGTTAACATAATAATAAAAAAGTTATATTTTAAGATCTGTTTTTTCCTGTCTTAAAATATTTTTAGGTGGGTGACAATGAACTATCTGACTTTAGGCTTTAATAGTCTTTGAGATCTGCTACCGTACTGTCAAGCGCCATGATATTGTTAAATTTCGGTAGTTAATTTTTCCATAAAAACATTGTTTCAATTGTTATGAAAAATGTTGTTTTTATGCAGTAAATTAGTATCTACTATTTTTTATTGATTCGAGAAATACCAATTAAATATTTTACAAAAATATTCTTTGAAAATAATGGGTTTGAATAATAGAGTAATCCAAATATCACGATCAGATTTAACGACTTAACAAAAATATTTACATAAAACAAACTTATTAAGAAGCGTAACTTTCACCACCTGTTTAAGCAACTAACTTTATAACTAAAAATAAGAAAACAATTTATAATCATTAAATGATTATAAATTTTTTATAAACAAATTAAATTTTTATTTAGTTAGACTAATGTAATATACATTTGTTCTTGATTTCTTCTAATCGTATGAAAGAATAATAATAATATGCAATTGTCCGTTAATTTAACTGAAGGCCCAAAAGTGATATTAACTGCATTAAAAAAACATATTTATTGGAACAAGCAAATTATTCAGTCCTATTTTTAAACACTTTTTAATTGCTAACATTTTAATATTTAAAAAACTTATTTCAAGATAACAATAATCTGATATTGCACCGAGAAAATATTTGGAAATATGAAGTATTGCATGGTTTAAATATCTAAAAATGTGCAATACTTCGAACTACCCTGTTTGAAAATGAGCACATAAAGAAATGTCAAAAAACTTCTTAAATTTTAATGTAAATTAACAAAAAATTAATTCTCGTATAAAAAAATGAAAATGTAAAAAAACATAAGAAATTAATATATTTACAATAAATATGTATATTTTTGTTAAATTTTGTAAGTGATAATAATATGATAATAATACTTTACTCTAATAGTATAGAGGATTTTGAAAAGAAAAAGTGTAAAGTGTTTTTCTAGGTGCGGTCAAGCTGAACAAATTTTCAGTACTTTGTTATTTTTTGTTTTATTATTAATCATTTACGAGATAGCAGGGAAAAGCCGAATTACATTAAAATGGCTAGAGCAATTTATCCAAATCAGCAGAAGATTGCGGAAAAATTAATTATTCTTAATGATCGTGGCCAAGGCATATTAACCAGGGTGTATAACATCAAAAAAGCCTGTGGTGACACGAAATCAAAACCGGGATTTTTGTCGGAAAAATCTTTAGAATCTTCAATTAAGTTTATAGTGAAAAGATTCCCAAACGTTGACGTAAAGAGCCTCAATGCAATTGTGAATATAAAAGCAGAAATAACAAAATCATTGTCTTTATATTATAACACTTTTGTGGATTTGTTGGATTTTAAAGATAATGTAAGCGAATTATTAACTACTATGGATGCTTGTCAAATTCATTTGGATATTACGCTTAATTTTGAATTAACTAAGAATTATCTTGATTTGGTAGTAACATACGTTTCTTTGATGATACTTTTGTCAAGAGTTGATGATCGTAAAGCAGTATTGGGTCTCTATAATGCTGCTTATGAATTACAAAATAGTCAGTCTGATCCTGGATTTCCACGACTAGGTCAAATGATTTTAGATTACGAAGTTCCCTTGAAAAAATTATCAGAAGAATTTATACAACATCAACGTTTACTTTCAAATGCCTTGCGTTCCTTGAATATTATCTATCCACTACGTAATCTTCCGGCCGACAAATGGCGTGAAATGCAAAAGCTTAATTTAGTTGGCAATCCTGCTATACTTTTAAAAGCTGTGCGTACAGATACAATGTCTTGCGAATATTTATCCTTGGAAGCTATGGATCGTTGGATTATTTTCGGTCTTCTCTTGAATCATTCCATGTTGAGTCAGTATCCAGAAGTTAATAAAATTTGGATTTCAGCTCTAGAATCTAGTTGGGTGATAGCTCTATTTCGTGATGAGGTTTTGCAAATACATCAATACATACAAGTATTTTTTGATGGCATTAAAGGATATAGCAAACGTATCAACGAGGTTAAGGAATCGTATACGAATGCTGTGCAGAAAGCAACTTTAATGCATCGCGAACGTAGAAAGTTTTTGCGTACTGCTTTGAAGGAATTAGCTTTGATAATGACCGATCAACCCGGTTTATTGGGACCCAAAGCAATTTTTATATTTATTGGTCTTTGCTTGGCGAGAGACGAGATTTTATGGCTTTTAAGGCATAATGATAATCCTCCTTTGCTGAAAAATAAAGGTATGTTTTTTTATCAATTAAGAACTTAAGAAAGTATCTATATATTATTATTTATATATTATTACCATTATAATGGCAATAATATATAGATCATTTTATTATATAGTGCCTCAAAAGCAGAATTCCATGATATTTTTCAAGAATTTATGGGGGAAATATGTGATACAAATTTTAATATTTTAATAGCCGGAGATTTTAATATTGATTGGAATCACGATTTTTAGAGAGTATTGTTAATGATAATGGCCTTAAACATGTAATGAACGAATACACTAGAATAACACGAAGGTCAAAAACGTTAATAGACTATATAATAAAAAATAATGAATGGATTACCACGGAAAATAATAAAAATAACAAAATATTAGATCATGAATCTATATACATTTGTATCGGATATGAAAATATAGAGCACGGAAAACATTTTAGGGAAATAAATATTTTTAAATACAATAGAACTAGATTTTTTAATGAAATAAGTGCAATGTTACAATATAATGAACAAAAAGATCTTAACGAAAATGTTTTCAACTTTAATAATGTCTTTGAAAATACTATACGAAAATTCAGTGTTAAAACAAACATAAATGAAAACAGAAATAATAAATAGTTTAAAAATGATCCCAAAATGTTAAAAAGGGAAAAAATCTTTAAATATCAATATGCAATTGTTGAAAACGTCAGCGAAGCATGGAAAAACTATAAAATAATTGGAAATGAATACAAAGCTAAAATCGAAATGAGAAAAAGAAATATATAAATGGTCAAATAAATAATGCGCAAACCAGAAAGAAATGTGGAAAAAAATAAAAGATCTAGTATTTTTTCCGTATAAAATTGAGTGTGTTGATGGCAATCCTCTGCCTTATGTTCAACCATTTCAGCCATTTATTTTCTTAAAAAAACCTTTTTTCCTTCCAGTCTTTTTACAAATATAGTCTATATGAGCGTTAAACTTTAGTTCCTTAATAATAATCATTCCCAAATATTTTATATCGCTAACTTTTTCCATTACTTGATCATTTACCTTAAAACAACATTAGTGTTTGCATTTATTTCCAATATTTTGGTTTTAGTCTCATTTAATTTAAGCTTGTTCATATTTAGCCACTTCTTTATATTTTCCATATCATAATTTAAGTTGTTGTAGCACTGTTGATCTGATTCGCCCTCTGTAGAAATTAGCGTGTCATCCATATAAAGAATTATTTGGCATTTTTCTAATACACTTGGCATATCGTTGATATATATTATGAATAATAATGCACCCAGAATTGATCCTTGAGGCACGCCGTATTCGTTTAAAATCGGACTCGACCTTGTGTCGTTAACTTTAGTTTCAAAAGCTCTTCTAAAGTTTAGAAATATTCCAACAATACTTTTATTTTTCTCAACTTTCTTCCACTTATAACCTACATAATTTACGGCTGTCTCACATGAGAATTTCTTCCTATATCCTGATTGATATTTTAATAATAATTTGTTTGTTTCCATGTATTTTTCTAGTTGTTCCTTAACCACCTTCTCTAGTATCTTTTCGCATGTTTTTAATGCATTAATAGGTCGGAATTTTTCACATCTTTTCGTTTTTAAAACTTTTCCAATAGGAGTTATCACTGAAGTTTTCCAGTTTTCGGGAAATATGTCAGTTTACAAAGATGTATTTATAATGTCAAGCATTATTTTTCCTATTATATCCCAGTTATCAATTATCATTCCATGATTTATTCTGTTAAAGTCAGACTTGTTTTTCAAATTTTTTTTTATTTATTTATTTATTAGTATTAATAATACTCTAATATTCCATTCTTATCTTATATTAATATTATTCCGTAACCTTATGTTTACATAGTTTTTATAAAAATTATACATTTTCTCCTAAATATAATATCATTTGCCTCATTTCTAATCCCAATTGATAGTGAGTTATATAACTTAAATCCTTTATAGAAAAGAGATCTTTGCATCGCTGTTGTTGTTGTTCTTTGAAGCCTAATATTTTCCGCATTTCTAAGTTCATATGGTTGTATCTCGCCAACGTATCTGATTTGATCGCGTAGATATTGTGGAGCATTTCCATTTTTCATTTTTCTAATAAAAATTAGGGTGTTGAGAGCCAATCTCTGCTTTACATTCATCCATCTGAGTGTGTCTAACATTATCCGTACCGGTGTATATCTATTGCATTTTAAAATCGATCGCATTGCTTTATTTTGTAGTTTTTGTAGCCTTTCCAGTTGTGCTTCGGTGCAGCATGTGTATAATATGGTTGAACCAAATTCGAAGTGAGGTTTTATTATCGTATTGTATATGTTAATCGCCGTCATTATTGAAATTTTATTTCTGATACGTTTAAAAAATCCTATCTTTTTCCCGATTTTCTTGCACATATATTCTATATGTTCTTTAAATTTTAATTTATTGTCGATTATAAAACCCAGATATTTAATATGTTTTACTTTTTCTATTACGTTATCATTAATTTTGATTATAGTTTCACTAGTCTCATTTATTTCTACAATTTTCGTTTTATTTTCATTCAATTTAAGTTTATTCATCTTTAGCCATATATTAATATTATCTACATCTTGTAACATTTTGTTGTGACATTCTTCACTAGTATCACCTTTTGCGTATATAAGAGTATCGTCCGCGTATAATACTACTTCACATTCACTAAGTATTCCTGGCATATCGTTTATATATATTATAAACAATAACGCACCTAAAATAGATCCCTGTGGAACTCCAAAATCATTATTAATTACACTTGATTTAACACCGTTAACTTTAGTAATTTGTTTTCTTTTTGTTAAATACGATTTAAACCATTCTAGCTCTTTATCCTTTATACCATACATATATAATTTCCGAATCTCTGTCAATCGTCTCAAATGCTCTTTTAAAATCTAGAAACATTGCCATAATTACTCTGTTTTTTTCTATATTTTTCCACGGATTTATCACAAAATTCACAGCAGTTTCACATGAAAATGTTTTTCTAAAACCCGATTGATATTCTGATATTAGGTTATTCTGTTCTAAATATTTTTCTAATTGTACCCTGACGACTCTTTCTAATATTTTTCCACATGTTTTTCAATAGGTGTTACCATAGTTTCCTTGCAATTCTCTGGAAACTCTCCTGTGTTTAATGATCTATTTATTATACCTAGAAGAATTCTGCCCATTAAATGCCAATTATCTATAATAATTTTTGTTGATACCCTACAGTAATCTTGTTTGTTTTTTATTTTCTTTACTATATTTTTAAGTTCTAAAATTGTTATTGCACTGAATTCGAATTTCGATTTAACCATTTGTATTTTATTTGTATATTGCACATCTTCTATTGATTGTCTTATTGTGTTAACACTGTTTAGAAAATATTCATTAAATTTATTAGATATTTGGTTGTTATCCCTACATTCTACATTGTTAAATATCACATTTTTTATCACAGATGGATTTTTCCTAATAACTAAGTCTTTGATTTCCTTCCACATTTGCTGTTGGTCCATTGCATTATTAATTCTTCCGTTTATGTATTTATATTTCTCATTTTTTTTTAACGTTATACACATTTCTAATTGATCGATAATTTTTCTATGCCTCGCTTGTATTCTCCAATTTAGCCCTTTGATATTTTTTTACTTTTTCTCTTTTTATCAACCATAGTTCATTAGTAAACCATTTATTCACGCTATTTTCATATTTTATTGTTTTCTTCACGGTAAAATTTTGTATAGTTTCTTCGATGCACTTATCAAACCTTAGTACATTTTGACTAACACTTAAATTTTCCTCAAATTTTATTATCGCATTTATTTCTCTTAAAAATAGGTCTCTTTTTATATTTAAATACTTCTGTTTTAATATTTTGTTCCTTTTCCTGGTTATTTTTATCATCTTTTATCAATATTTTTATCATTTCGTGATCTGATATTTTGTTTTTATTGCAATTTTGGACTGATATTTTGTAATTATTCGTTATAACAAAGTCTATTATCGTTCTTGTCGTATTTGTCACCCGAGTATAATCATTCACCATCTGTTTAAGACCGTTGTCGTTTAATAAACTCTCGATTTTTTTCTTGTAAAAATTATTAGTATTCCAATCTATATTAAAGTCTCCAGTTATTATTATATCACATGTTTCCTCACACAAAGCATCCAACATTTCCATAAACATTTCACAGAATTCCGATTCATAACCACTTGGCGATCTATATATTGCTACAATTATAATGTGCGCTTTTTTACGTTCGGCTGTACATGCTATAATCCAGTATTTTGAATTGACCACATTTCCAAATTTTTTGGTCACTTTCCACTCTTGTCTATAATATATGATTGCACCTCCAGTTCTTGTAGAATTTGAATACGATATTAACTGATTATAATCATGTAAACATATTTCATTCTCATCAATTTGTTCTGTCATATGTGTTTCTGATAGTATAAAAAATTCCGGCTTTTCACTTGCAGCAATTATTTCCACTTGATTAAAATTATTTGTGAGACCCTGAACTTTTGTATATAATATATATGTATGTATATGTTATTTGATTGTTAAAATGATAAGCCCATTTTCTTTCTTTTAATATGTAATTTATTTTGATAAACTGGACAATCTTTGCTATATGTAGCGTGATTTTCGTCCAATCCCATATTCAATCTTTGATTAGTTTTTACACAGTTTATGCATTTAATTATTGGTTCCCTATTGCACTCATTGGCTTTGTGATTCCCATGACACTTAATACACATTTCCTGATTCTTACATTCACTTGATACATGGTTAAACCCCTTACATTTAAAACATCTCGTTACATCGGTTCCATCGAACACTCGGCATCTTTCCCAACCTATATTTATTTTTTGTGCACCAATTACTTTTTGATATGTTTCACCATTAGTTTTTATTTTAACATTATATATTGTTCTATTGTTTTTTTATATTCGTATGATTTTACTAAGTTAATTTCACTGTTACCTATAATGGGATTTTGTTTCTTTAATTTTTCAACTATTTCCTGCTCTGAATATTTAAATAAAATATCTGTTACATCAATGTAAAATTCTGTTGGGCTGGGTACCTTAATTTCATAGTTTTCACTCATTTCGTTTTGTATAGCTGCTTTTATTTTTTCTCTTTCCTCGTTATTTTCACTTTGAATTACAATTGTCCCGTTTCTTCTATTTTCCACATTAGTTTTTTTTAAGTTCACAGGATTAACTTTCTTATTTAACTCTTCCTTTGTTTTTTCAATTTTTTGTTTTTCTTTTGACTTCAGTATTAATGGCATTTGTTTGTTCACATCTGGCATCACTATCTTACCTTGCACTGCTTCTGCGTATGTCACTTTATTTTTATTTACTGTTGCTTCTGTTACTCCTTTTTTTATCTCTTTATACATTTTTACGTTGTTTTTTTCCATTTTGTTGCATATTTCTTCATTTTTATTTTCAAATTTATTCACCTGATCATATAATTTTCTAATTTCATAAGTACTTTTTTCAAAAGATTTCTGGGCACTGTCTATTTTTTTTAATCTTTCCTCATATCTTTTTTCAATTGCTTCTAGCAATTTTTTAATTTCATTTTCATTTTCCTTCAGTGACATTTTAAATTCATTTTTATATTCTTTTAAACTCTGTCTGTTTTTGTTAACATCATCTTGAACATCTTTAAGCACCAAATCAACGTTCTGTATATATTGCAAGCAGTCTTCACACATAAAACGAATAAAATTATTCGCTTCCAAAATTTTCGCTGAGTATTGGTCAATGCCCGAACATTTATCCGCACTGCGATAGACTTTGCCACAAACTCCCGCACACATAATTCCCGTTTTACCTCGGATTGCCCTTACATATTAACTCCAAATTTTCCAACGATATTACGCGAAATTTAAATTGACAAGTTATTAAAGGTAGATTGTGAATATATTGCACATAATTTATTATTGATCTAATTGACTCAATACTAATCACAAAGTATTTGTTGAAATTCTCGGCTATTTCATATTCATTCGTATATTCTAATGTATTAAATATCACAGATTCGATTGTACTATCACATTTTTTCAAGATTAGATTTTTGATTTGTCTCCACATTTCCTTCTGATCTTTGACTTACGTTATTTTATTATTTATATATTTCTCTTTTCGTTTTGGATTTTTACCCTGTAAATATTTCGGAAACATGATAGAAGCTGTGATATTTAAACAAATAGAATATAAGGATAACTTTCAAATAGCCGAAAATTTTGATAACTATTTCGTCAATAGCATGAAGGAAATTAGAAACTCCATTGAATATGTGCAATATGAAAACAAAATACCTGCGATAAATTTAAAATTGAATTTTCATGCAATATCTTTACAAGAACTTGAAAAAATATGTAAGAATATTAAGAAAAAACCTGACTACAAAAGAGTACCAATCAATATGAAGAATACCGTCCAATAAACATGTTAAAAATTTTTGAGAAAATAATTGAAATGAGTGTTAAAATTCAATTAGAATGCTATATTGAATAACACAAGTTACTTTCAAAATATCAGTCGGGTTTCAGAAAAAAGTACTCATGTTATAAATAGGTGGAAATTTATGAAGAAGAATAACAAAATAATGGCAATTTTTTTAGATTTTAAAAGAGCATTTGATACTATAGACAGAGATATTTTATTACGAAAACTTTATAAATATGGAATTCAGGATACTGAATTGAAATGATTTGAGTTATATTTAACATATCACACACTATTTGCGAAGGTAAATGACACATTATCAAATACTACGATAAATGACTTCCGAGTACCACAAGGCTCAATTTTAGGAGCACTTCTGTTTATTATATAGATTAATGATATGGAAAAAGTTTCAAAAAAAGTGAAATTGTTTTATATGCAGACGATACGATAATTTTTACTGAAGCGGCAACGGAGGAGATATGTCACTTAATGTTTTTATTTAAAAACTGAATAAGATTTTGTGGGTTGAAACATACCTTCCTTCTTCTTGTGAAAAATATTGCTTGTGTTTTCTCAGGATTAACCAGGATATTCCATTTATTAAAATACTTGTGTAGTTCAGTTAGTGCTAATTGTGACTTACATAGTTACAATATTAGTGGCGTAAATATCGGAGCAGAGTGTAGAGGTGTCGTCTGCAAATATTGAAGTGGTGCAACTTGAAAAATAGGGAATATCTGCAGTAAATAAGTTATACAAAACGGGTGACAAGCAGGAACCTTGAGGACAACCAGCTGGAATGTATGTTTGCTGAGAGCGCGTTGTGCCTACATATGCGTGAAATGATCTATTACCTAGAAAACTGTGTATAATTTTAAATAAATATGTTGTGGAAATGAAATTTTTTTAGTTTGTAAATGAGCCCATTATGCCAAACAGAATCAAAAACAGCGCTTATATCTAAAAGGACCATTCCATTGGATTTGCCAGCTTGGAAATGTCTTTTAACTAGATTTCTGATTTGAAGTAGAGGTTGTGATGTATTGTGTTCTTTCCTAAAACCAAATTGTTGCGAAGGAAGTATATTATTTGTATCAATAAAATTGTTAATTCTTTCCTTTATAATTTTTTCAAAAATTTTGCTTATTGAAGAAAGTAAACTAATTGGTCTGTATGATATTGGAGAATCTGCTCTCTTATTTGACTTTAGTATTGGTATGGTTTTAGATATTCTCTACGACGCAGGAAAATATCAGAATTTTAAACAAACGTTAAACATGGTGGTAAGATACTTTATAGCTTTGTTTGAAAGCATCTGTTATTAATTTGATCTATTCCTGGAGTTTTTTATTTTTTAGTTTTTAATTATGTCACAAACTTCGCTTCGACTGGTGAAAAGTGTATGTCGCTTAGTTTGGCTGAAATAAAATGATTTGCTTTAAAACTTTGAGCCAAGAGTTCACACTTTTCTTCATCGGTAAAGCATACTACACCATTGTGTATAAATGTTGGAATATTTTCGTTACATTCCAAAAAGGGGATTTTGTCTTGTTCCATGTTTGATTTCTGAACTGTTGAAATTCCCTTGTGATCTCCTTGTTGTCGGGACATTTTGTCAATATCTCGGTATCTCTTCCAGTTTCGTCGATAGATATTTCTAAATTGGATCATTACTTTAATATTATGAGGAAATGGTTTGTTGATTTTTAAATTTCTGTTAAACTGGTTAATCATTGTGTCTATATGTATGGTACTAGTCATTCCATTGAAATCAGGCAGAATGGTATTACTATTTACACTGTTTTTAAAACGATTCCTATTTGCTTTATTAAAAATATAGTATTGCTTTCTTATTTCTCTATATTCGAGATTTATGATGCTGCTTTTTGGAAGGTGATCTGAACTTAAGTCGTTTATTACTCTTACCGCTGTCATATGCTGTGGAATATTTGTTAAATAGAAATCTAATGTGGAGGGTTGCTTATTTATATCTGCAGGTATGTGTGTATGTTCATGTGGGAATAGAATTTGTATAGTATTTAATTGAATTTTATCGTATAAAATGTTACCCCAACAATTACTTCGCTGGCACCCCCAATATCTATGTCTACAGTTAAAATCTCCACCTAAAACATATTTGTTGTTGATGTAACTTGTAAGAGAACGTGTAATATTATATAAAAGTATTAAAAATACTACTAATAAATAAAAAATAATAATAATTTTACAGCCGTCGTGGTGAAAATATGAAAAGAAATTTCCTACGCGTATCCTTGCAAAGAAGTTTTAAACAGTTTGAACAACTCAGCTATCTGCTTAAATATAAATCACGATAATGTTTTTTTGAAGTGTGTTGAAATGAAAAAAAATCAATATAAAGAATACAAAATTTAAATTTAGCTTAATTATCCCAATAGATCCACGGAACTGCGACCTAGAGACCTTTATTTAAAACCGATTGTAGTTGCCCAAGTTCTCCAGCTCCAAGTATCATCTAGTGTCGCAAATACTTATAATTAAATCTTATAGCTTTTTAGGGAAATCTTTCGACTTTCCACTATTCTGGTGACCCGATTCAAATCATCTCTAACTAAATCCACTTTAAAATATCCTATTTTTTTTCATATTGTTCCCAAAAAAAAATTAAATTTAAATTCTTATCTCCGATATCGGGCAGAACCCTGAGGACTTTACACCATTAATATAATAGTCCTGCGCCACTCCTACTATACCGATGACCCGAAGCATTTCTTGTCTACATAGCCTTTTTATCCAATTCTCAATATCATATATGTATTTCCATTATATTTTTCCGTTATATATTCTTCTGTAAAACCAAATATATCAAAACTCGTAAAGTATCCTTTATTAATTATTATGATTTTGAGCCACCGTTGTTACGTATTGATTTCGAACTATTATTTATATACAAAAATGCAAACACATACCCATCCATACTCATATAAATATTTAAATACATACGCGCATATTGTTTTGTAACTGTTTAAATGCCTTAGTTTTTATAGAGGCAGCCACTATTGAATATCTGGCAATCAGTTCCGTTAAGCATCAATGTTGCTGAAATAACATTGTTTTCACGTAAAATTAAATGCACAATTTTTGTAGACAAGTTCAAAAAAATATGAGAAGAGCTTTCGAGCACGCCAATAAATATTTCTCCAATATTAAAAGTAAGTTGTTACTTTTGGCTCCCAAGTCTGGTACAGTAAAGTCGCAAAAAAGTATCGAAAAAGCTGCAGATTCTCCAAAATAAAAACCTTAAAATTATACACAAATTACTAAGGCGTAGCTCAACATTTTGACTGCAAAGATGCTTCAAAGAAGATACCATCAATGAAGTCATTAGTAAATTAACCAAAAGATTTAAAGATCGAAACAGATCATATAAATATGATTTAATAAGGAATTTGTAATTTCTAAACATACGTCACGTTGGTGAAAGAAGTTTACAACACAAACATTTCTTGAATATTCAATAGGGCTTTTTACTATATTTTTTACCAATAATTTAAATATATAATAGAAAAGTTCCTTTTATAGTATCTAAATAAGATTTCATTTGCTGCAGTACTTTATGTAAAAACTCAATATATGTAAATATTAAAACGTACATTTAAAACTAACAGTTGTTGATAGTCAAAAATAAAATATAACTCCTTGAATGTTACACTGAATAACACGGATTCTGAAATATTACTTCATACGAACAAAATATAAATTGTTTTTCATTTTCAGATGAGCAAGACTTGGTCTTTTTTGCAGGTTTTAAAAATAATTAAAACATATAGCTTAGGATATTTGCTGTGTAGCCATGTACATGTAGTCGACTCTTTGTTGGAAGTTACAGATGTGTTAGGAGTTTTAAAAATCGAAGCATTACCTACATCCATTATTATACCTTCTTCGCTAACCATTTTGATTAATGTTTAATGTGCTATTTGTCATCCTCTAAATACGTGATGCAGCATTAATATACATCTGTTATAAGTTTATAGTTTTATAGTTTATAGTTATAGTTTATAAATATATATTCGGTTTCTCTTGATTTTTGTTTGGATTGGTGGGTGTTAATACGTTAACAGATGTTTTTGTTGTTGTGTCGATTCCAGAAAACGGAATATTAATTATAGAAATATAAGGAATAGAGTTTGTATATTGCTGCCGACAAATCTTTGAATATGTCAAGTTGTTAATACTTTTTTCCGAATGAGTGATTTAACACCGTGTAGAGTTGGATTGCCATTAAATGCTTTCCAAGTTTCCTCAGCTGAATATTTTTTTAATACAAGCAAAGCAGGAAAATTTCAGCAACTTTGGGACATAAAGTAGTTCTGTTAATATTTTCCTTGAGCAACTCTGCCTGTAATCTATAAAAACCTACAAAGTTTTGCTGTGAATTGTTATAATTAAATTTCATTTTTAATCTTAATAAATTTAATGAAAAATATTATAACACTTATATTTAGATGTTATGTTGTCGTGATCAGTTGAATCAGAGGTGAACTTCTTAAAAGTTTTTGTTTTGTTTTTTTGTTGTTGTCGCCATTTGGCTGATGCTACTGCAAATTGACTACAGTTTTGCTTCTGTCTTAACGTATGCTGTAGAATCTATAATTAATAAACGCCTTTAGACATTTCTCACCAGTGCAATTGATAAATAACCAAATCAAAAGTAGAATGAAACTTTGCAACTTATTAGATAATAAACTGAAAGATGTGACCAAAATAGATAATGTTCTAACGTTAAAAAAAAAGATATAAGAGTAAAAAAAGGAAAACAATAACTTCCTAATGAAGATACTTTACGTATTGAACAAATTGCACATCGCAAAGGCCGTTCCTCAAATATTGTTGTCAGTGGTGTTGCAAGTGCCAACTCATTTGCGGCGAATGTTGATTTTAATGATCTGTGTAATAATAGCTGAGCGCAGATGTGACTGTTTGCTCACTGCCATCTAGAGATAAATTGGAAACCTGTTTGCAAGCAAGTAATACAATTTTTACAAAAGGATTATACGAGGGATGAGCAAAGTATTCGTTACAGTTAAGACAAATTACAAAAAAAATATTTTTTAAATCTCAATTTGAACATAAAAGCGAGACTTGGAGAATTTTGCATTTGCATTCGAACAAGTTCTAATGTGTTTCTTTCCGTAAATAATATTGTATAATAGCTATTCAATTTTTGTTGAATACTTTCTTATAATATTGCTAATCTGGCTAGTAGTGAAATTATAAAAGCTTTTTAACCTACCTCAATAAATTTGAAATATTTATTCTATACAAAATTCATGCATTGCCAGACAAACAATTCTTTTTCACCAATATTTTACAAAATTATAATTTATACTGGATTTTTTCCAAGAAAAGTCATACTGCTGGTCATGCTAATGGATTAAAAAAAATACTTAATCTAAAATTCTCTTATCTCGCAAATGATGATAGTGTACTCACTGCAAGTGTAAATTATGATCTTTTTTATTTTATTCCACAATATCTTAACTGTAATTGTTTTGTAGCTTTTAAATTATTTTTAAGTGATCTTTTCCCGACTAATTTTTGCATCAGGCGATTTTATAATTTATTACTGTTTTTGCTCGTATAGCTTCTTGACGTTTATTCAGGATTTCAAGATTACCAGAGAACCTTACTTTGATCATATGTCTATAGATTTTATAATTAAAATTCATAATTCATCGGAATCATTTTCAATCTAAGCAATTTTAGATTGCTTAGATTGAAAATGATTCCGATGAATTATAAATTACTTATTTCCATTGCATGTGCCCGTTGCTTTTTTGTAAAATTTTGTAAAACTATTTAAAAATATATTTTATTTTCTGGAATTTTCAAATTACATATGAAATGTATTACTGCGGGAGAGAGCAGTAATACATTTGAAATATTTTTTATTTTTGTTAGAATAAATGTTTTATGAGAATATCATAAAATGTTTATTTTTTAATAAAAATTTTTGTAATAAATATTTCGTGAGAATATCATGAAATATTTATTTTAAGGAATCAAGCACGAATAATAAAACTGCTTAGATTGAAAATGATTCCGATGAATAAATTACTTAAAAAATTTTATAATAAATATTTCGTGAGAGTATCATGAAATATTTGTTTAAAGGAATCAAGCACGAAAAATAAAATTGCTTATAATTAAAATTCCTGATTCCGTAAATAATACATTAAAATACGTTGCCACGAAGGCTACCCTTAAATAAAAATAATGCCGCAAGTTATATTGAGAAACTCAATCAACAAATACTCCTTCTTTGAATCAAAATATTTCGCACAATTAAAAGCAAAATTTTAGATGTCACCTTACAAACTAAAGAAAAATTATATTTTATACCCAAGTAAAAGTGGTTCAATCACCTGGTCAGGATGCTATTTGCTATGAAATACTCCAGTTTTATCGAGGAGGCGAAGTCACTATATTAAAAAAAGAAAACCCAAACTGTGCATCAAATTACTTCGACTTGTCTCTAATAGATCTCTGCAAGATCTTTAATAATGTTTATTTGATTAGCATCACTTCTTGGGTTAACAAACATAATATTTTAAATTACCGCCAAGCTGGTTTTATAAAACCATCGAAAATACTTTTAATCTACCAGATATAGTTCAGTTAAATAAACTAAATGTAAATATACTTTTCCTTTCTTCATTGATTGCATTTGCACATTCGATTCCTAGAAACTCACTATTTTATAAACTAACCTAGCATTGTATCGCCATCAAAAATAATACGCATTCGAAACATTCGTATGATGACACCTCTAGCTAAATATTGTTCGGTAACTCTTTGCCTAATGCATTTGATGTTAACCTTGGAGTCAAACAGGGTTGTATATCAAGTCCAGTTCTGTTCGCTTTGTAGCTAAATGATTACGTGATGCTGTTCCTGGTGGGATAATTATTGATAACTTTACTGTAAAAGTTCAAGTTCTTGTCTATGCTACTGATATTTTCATTTAAAAGCCAATCTAGCAAAAGTTCTAGTGTATCGTACTGGTACTAGAATATTTAATAACTTAAAGTATTTAAGCATTAGTAAGAATTTAGAAAATAAATCCTCTGTTTAAAATTAAAATTTATAAACCATCCCAAAACATTAAATAAAATTGAAATCCAAATGTTCGATGCTGTATCTCGTGCTATCATGTTATATGGTACCTAAATATGAGGGTAAAAAGTGCTGCTACTGCCTTAAAACGAATATAACACCATTATGAAATTCTCAATATGTCTTACAAAGAATTACCTCGAAAATTTACAATGATAATCGCTAAGCAATCTTATAGGTCGGTCCGAAGTTTGGGCGAAATTGTGTACAACACTTAACTTTCTTCCTGTTTCCAATTCTTCAACTGGTTGAAATAAATGAAACTCAAAACTTAGTTTAAGATGCAGGATGCTCTTAATTTTACGACTTAAACTCCAATCTAAATTTTTTTGTGCTGAAAAGTACTGCTTCTGAATTATCGTCACGTGCTCTTATTATCATGCTGTAACCAGCACAAGCAAAAGGAAGTCTTTTGGATATTTTTTTTTCGATAATTATTTATTGTATCTTCAAGAAACTGAACTAACAATAAGTTTTAAAATCATAAATTCTAAAAAAAAGTTACATTAGTCCCGACCATGTCAGAACTAACCTTTTGGGTAAAAAAAAATTGACATTAAAAAAAAAAACAAAACAAATATTTCTAAGATGTGTCATCTGTAGCATTGAGGATTAAAGCTGCGGTATCCCTCTTTTTTAATCGGCTATGTCCACTATAATCTTAGATATTGCGAGCAAGGGGATTAGGATGGTCTTCAAGCGTAGTCACCAGCGGTATGTCTAAATTACAATGTATGTTTGAATTTCTGATGTACCATGGAGCGGAAGTTATTAACCGTAAAATTTTATTCTGTCCACGTTGAATTCTATCCAAAGTTGGATTCCGTAAGACCATATTGGTTTCAAAATACTCTTGTAAATTAGAAGTTTAAATCTAGGCTAAGTTTCGAGTTCCTGCCAATGAGCCAATGTAATTGTGTTAGCTTAAGTTTCATTTGTGTTAGCTTTGAGTCAATATGATGTTTCCATGTAAGGCCACGATCAAGATGTATACCAAGATATCTCACATAACTTTGGTGAGGCACAATGTGATTATTGATTCGAACGGGTGAACAATTATCTCTTCGCAGGGTGAAGGTCACATGAATGCACTTTTGAACGTTCACTTTAATTCTCCATAATTTTAACCACAACTCCAACTGAGTTATATGTTGCTGAAGATTTATGGAGGCTTGATAAGGAGTTTTCGTCTTTTGGATATAAATGCCAAAGCCTTCAAAGACGATACTGTTGGGCTTTATTCTCTGTAGAACTTAGAGCACTTTACATTCTATTAGAGAATACTTTACATTCTATTTTCAGTTAAAAAACAAAAAAAAAAAACAAAAGATCAAGTAAACCTATCGGAAGTTCTAAAAATACTCAATGGCGAGTCCTGTAACTTTTGTTCACTTGTTAAACATTTGGAAGCTTGTTTGGAATACAGGAAAGTAATATCAAATGAATTTGCTTAGTCTGTATATAAAAATTGTGTTTTTAAAAAATAGTAGCATTTATTCACATACAATTGAAATCACATTTATTCTGTAAGCAGTTTGGCTTACGACTCTAAGTTATGCCAATTAAAGATTAATAATATTAATCTATAATCTATATAATATATAATATTAAAACCAAGTTTTTTAAATACTTGTGCATTTCAATTCAAAATAAAACATGTTCAAAATTTTATAAAAATAAAACTTCTTAAAATGATCACAAACTAATTGATTTATTACTAAATTGTTTGGGTTTGTTCCGCCGGTGAATGAACTGATATTCTCAATTCCTCCTCTTAACGTCCTTTCCAGCTGTTTGTTCGTAAATGGCGATTTAGATTTAGATAGTACAACGTCTGTCGGGTCAGCTAGTTTAAAATAAAAACTAAGTTATTTACATTTAAAAAATGACAAATACGAAATCAAAATGGCTGGTTTCGTAATGCTACACACGCTAGGTGTGGAGTTTTAGGTTAGGTAAGGCAAGCAGTTTTCAGCCTGGATCCAGCAAATTGAGTGTAGGAGTAAAAAATATCACACAGATATGAGAATGGAATTAAAAAAACCAATCGCGCAAATCTAAACGCGTGGAGAACATGAAAGCGAACCAACCTGGACAGTAGGGGCATTGCAGACCCAGCCATGTGGAGGACAGAAATGCATATTCAGGCCATACTGTCCGGATAAGCATCAGCCGTAAAACTTATAAAGAAATCAAATCAACGCAGTACTGTTTTAGATATTTCTGAAACTTCTGTCAGAGATATCGTAAACGGACTTCGGATTATGGTAGAGGATAAGGATAAGAACGGTTCCTTTTTCCTTCTCATTGTGACGACTTCTGCAAAAGTCATTCAGCAAGTATTCCATTTAATGCTTAAAGAGCTGCCAAACAAATCGTCGATACTATGCACATACAAAGTGTTTTGTTAAGTCCAAAGCTATAAGTATCCGAACAATATTATAAATCGTAACTAGGCGTGCTAAATTCACTTTTTATATTAAAAATACAAAACAGGTTCATCTTTATGTATGGCATGAAGGCGAAGATGGGGCAACGGCTAACAAAATTGCAAATTATGTAATAAATTTTATCAGTGTATGCTGTTTAACATATAAGAAAGTGATTTTGTTATCGTGGCTGGCTGGTCGTATTAAAATAGGGCTAAAATTGCGTCTAGTGCTTTGCAAAACAATTCAAGAACAGGTATTAAAATAGAACAGCCAGTCTTCGGGAATGCTGCTGCACCTGTTACTATGGGTGATATAAGTATTACGGAATCGGAAGCTCATGATGTTCTTGGCATGAAAATTCAATGTGATGTTTGATGGTATAAACACATTTTTCAGGTTTCTAAAGAAGTGCCTCGGTTCTCTAAAACGGTGTAAGAGATCACTCCATCCGATCTACGTACTATTTATACCATATTTATATCCAAAGATCGAATAGAAGTATCATATATGGGTCGGCGCTCCAAAGTCTATTTTGGAGTAGCTCGATCGCGTACGGGGCGGTAGAGTATCCAACTCTATTGATTCTCTATAGCATCGACACAATGTAGGTTGTATTTCACTGTTTTATCGTTACTACAATGGTAAGTGCTAATAACGTTACTCGCACGTTTTTGCGTTTGACTCGATTTTCGTTGAGAGTGCATCTATTTGTGGTCGATTGGCCAGCGAATTACACTACGCATTACAGGGAGAATTCGTTTTTTAATAGAACAGTTCATATGTGAAATAAACTCTCTTCCTCTCAAAAAAAGGTTAATTGCAATTATTCGGATAACGAGCTTTGTTTTGATTATATGTACATCAATAAAACTTTTGTTTAGAATAATCTATATATATAAAAAGAAGTGTACATTTTATTGTCGTTCCATAACTCTAGAACGGCTGGGCCGATTAGGCTCAAATTTTTTTTCAGTTGTTCGTAATTGCCAGGAGAATGTTAGTACGAAAGAAAATTTTGGGAAAACCGTACGGAAAAGTCGGGAAATTGGAAAAATCGAAAATTAATTTTTAGTATGGAATTTTGTGTGCAATTGTTCCGTTGTAGCTTTTCGAATTGCAAAATAGAAAACTCTTAGTGGAAAACTCGGCAAATTCCCGAAAAACGTGATTCGGCAGAATTGCATTGAAATTACAATTTTTCCACAAATCAAATCAACAACATTTATGGCATATTTCAATCTGGGAACATTTAACTTCTATTAAAAGTCGAACTATAAGATAACATAGCACTTTTAAGGTATTCTCTACACGAAAGATTAATTAAAATTAAGTAAATCCAATTTTTTCGTTATTACTATGGCAAAACAACGTTAATTATAATTATATTTTTGTAAAATATAAAATAAAGATGTTAAGATGGTTTATATTGAATGGCATGTTATATTTTAGTTTTTATTATTATTTATATACTACAATTTGTTTTAATAAACATTTTAAAAAACTTTTGGAATAACAAAGTATAATTGTCAATTGAGCCGTTTACATTGAAAGTGGCATAAGTCACAACTGAACAGTTTTTTTTTTCATTTTTAATAAATTTGATATTAATAAGTTAAGAAGTATTGAGATTTGTTTGAGAGGAGTGTTGATAATTAACGGTATAACAAAAATGCTTATTTTGAAAATAGCGTTAGTCGCTGCACTTAGGAAAATAATTACGGACCGTAGTGTGAAAGAAATGGAAACATGTAATAAGTGTGTGTGAAGTATTTTTGTGATTATTGGACTTATTTTAATTAGTTCGAAAGAATAGTGCAGTTTACTGAACTATATTATAGTGATATCTACTATATCTACTACACATAATTAGCTTTATTTTGTTATTTTTTATTCTCAGGCGGTTGCTTCGTGTTGTATAAAATATCTAAGAATGTCACAACTCAAAAGCATATAATTGCACTTATGTAAAGGACAAAATAGTAATAGTAGTAATAGCGCCCTGTCGAAAAAATCCTTCACAGTACACAACATGGAGAAAAAAGATTTTATTTCAACACAATCATTAGAAAAATCCATTTCAGAAAGAAAACTAAATACTGACTAGTTAAAATGGCTAAAAATTAAAATGTTTTATAAACTAATTTAAAATAAAAAGATGACAATAACAAAGTAACTTATGCCACTTTTAAAATAAACGGCTAGGTTTATTGTAAACACAATTTGTTTGGTTTTTAAGCTTTCAATAATAAAATTGAGCTGTCAATTTATTGTAGGTTTAACGTAAGTTTTTCGTACTTTAAAGTTAACAAAGGTATGTTAAGATAAAAGCGTTTTTTTACTACAACTTTAGGAAATTGTGCTTAACAACGGCAGTTAAACCTACTTTAAGTTTTTATGCATACAGCCGTAAGAAACTTAAAATAGAAAACTCTAAATATAACATTTTAGAATCAATTTTACGATAATTCAAATCATTAGCTTTCTATTTACTATTTTTTAATACTTTTTATATTGCAATTTAACAACCACTAAATAAATTGCTTTCACTTGTCTTTAATAAATTAAACGAATAATCAGCAATGAGATAAACTTTGAAAATGGTAAATTTTAAAGGAAATTGTCATTATATCTTAAATAGAAATCAGTTATTGCAAGAAAATTTTAAATATTTAGAGTTGCGTATAGTTCTGCGAAAGATTCTGAGATGATAGCAGCCATCTAATTCAAGTTTTATTTTTCAAAATACTTAAAACTATATCAAAACTTAAACAGCTATCAGTTTAATTAAGGTTACTCTACATTAAACGCGGTTTTTCTTCCCTGAAAACCAAAATTTTGTCGGAGCAACGACGATATAGTTAATCAGATGTTATATAGTTACAGCTTTAACTCAACAAAAAAAAGTAGAAACTTACGTTATGCTAAGAGTAAATGTGCCTGTTTACTAACTACACCAGTCTACGCATATTTTTATAATGTGCTATATATATTTTTATTATTATTATTTTTAAGAAATAATTTGTTTTTTATATTTTTTATTTAAGGAAAAAGTAACGAAGATCTTGTTGACCGACAGTTGCCGGAATTGTTATTTCATATGGAAGAACTGCGTGCCTTAGTACGTAAATATAGTCAAGTGATGCAGCGCTATTATGTACAATATCTTTCAGGCTTTGATTCTACTGACCTAAATATACGCATGCAAAGTCTACAAATTTGTCCCGAAGATGAAAGTGTCATTTTCTCATCTCTTTATAATACGGCTTCTAGTTTGACTGTGAAGCAAGTTGAAGAAAATGAATTATTTGATTTCAGAGCATTTCGGTTGGATTGGTTTCGTTTGCAAACGTACATGAGCGTTAGCAAAGCAGTATTACGCATACAAGAGCACAGTGAATTGGCACGTTTAATAGACTCGATGGTATTCCATACACGAGTCGTTGACAACTTGGATGAAATTCTAGTGGAAACGTCTGATTTGAGCATCTTTTGCTTTTACAGTAAAATGTTTGATGATCAATTCCACATGTGTCTCGAATTTCCAGCACAAAATCGTTACATTATAGCATTTCCTCTAATTTGTTCTCATTTCCAAAATTGCACTCATGAAATGTGCCCTGAAGAACGACACCATATACGCGAGCGATCTTTAAGTGTAGTAAATATATTTTTGGAAGAAATGGCCAAAGAGGCAAAGAATATTATAACCACCATTTGTGATGAACAGTGTACAATGGCAGATGCTTTGTTGCCAAAACATTGTGCCAAAATCTTATCAGTGCAATCAGCTCGCAAGAAAAAAGACAAGTCAAAGAAACAGTTTGATGATATACGAAAACCAGGAGATGAATCTTATCGTAAGACGCGCGAAGATCTTACAACAATGGATAAATTGCACATGGCCTTAACGGAATTGTGTTTTGCTATTAACTATTGCCCAACAGTAAATGTATGGGAATTTGCTTTTGCACCACGCGAATATTTATGCCAAAACTTAGAACATCGTTTTTCACGAGATTTGGTTGTTATGGTCATGTTTAACCAGGAGACAATGGAAATCGCTAAGCCGTCTGAATTGTTGGCTTCAGTAAGAGCATATATGAACGTTTTACAAACTGTTGAGAATTATGTGCACATCGACATGACACGCGTATTTAACAATTGTTTGCTGCAGCAGACTCAGTCCTTAGACTCTCATGGAGGAAAAACTATAGCGGCCTTATATAATACTTGGTATATACTAATACATACGATGAAAGTATATTTAACTGATAAATAATTTTTGTAATTTTGTAATTATTTTTTCTTTAAAAGGTATACTGAAGTTTTGTTGAGACGTGTGTCAGCCGGCAACATTGTTTTTAGCAATAATCAAAAGGCATTTGTACCGATTTCACCCGAAGGTTGGATACCTTTTAATCCACAAGAGTTTTCTGACCTGAATGAATTAAGAGCTTTGGCTGAATTAGTGGGCCCATACGGCATTAAAACGTTAAACGAAACTTTAATGTGGCACATAGCTAATCAGGTGCAAGAGTTAAAATCATTAGTGGGCGTTAACAAGGAAGTGTTGATCACTTTACGCACCAGCTTTGACAAACCTGAAGTGATGAAAGAACAATTCAAACGTTTGCAGGATGTAGATCGATTATTACAGCGAATGACTATTATAGGCGTCATTTTGTGTTTTCGCAATTTAGTGCACGAAGCTTTAGAAAATGTACTGGAGAAACGTATACCATTTTTATTAAGTTCAGTAAAAGATTTCCAAGAACACTTACCAGGTGGCGATCAAATACGTATTGCTTCTGAAATGGCAGCAGCAGCTGGTCTTGCGTGCAAAGTAGATCCTACATTGGTCTCTACGTTAAAATCGAAAAAACCTGAATTCGATGAGAGTGAACATTTGATTGCGTGCATGCTAATGGTATTTGTAGCGGTATCCATACCAAAGTTGGCACGAAATGAAAATTCCTTTTATCGTGCCAGCATTGAAGGTCACTCAAATAATACTCACTGCATGTCGGTGGCTATTAATAATATATTTGGAGCTCTCTTTACCATTTGTGGTCAGAATGATATTGAGGATCGCATGAAAGAGTTCTTGGCCTTAGCTAGTTCTTCATTGCTGAGACTGGGTCTAGAATCTGATCGTGACGCTACACGTAATCGAGAGTCTATTTATTTACTGCTAGATGAAATTGTTAAGCAATCACCATTTTTAACAATGGATTTACTAGAATCCTGCTTTCCTTATGTTCTAATACGTAATGCTTATCATGCTGTTTATAAACAGGAGCAAAACTAGGCTTACAAGTTTAATAATAACTTTTGGTATAACTGTTTTATCATACATACAAAAATACATGTAAAACAAATTTTTTTGCAAGCATTTCTATGTTAATTACTTGTTAAGAATAATATTTTATTTGAAATTTGAGTTAAAATTAGTTATCTATAATAAAACTTTTTTAATAAATTAGACTTCCATCAAAAGTCTTCTTTATCGTTAAGAAAATCAGTCAATGACGATATTTTAAGTCGATATTTCAATTTATGTAATACTACTAGATGATTGTGCAGGGCAACAATATCATATTTTCGACGATGTCCAATACAATTTCATACTTACGTACCTAGTTAACATGCTTCAAAAACACTTCAGGTTGCATTCAATGTAGAGGCAAAAAGGTTTACTAAAGCTCAGTGTTCTCTTAAGGAAGATGTGGCTTTAAAAGAGGAGTGTGTTAATCCAAAGAAAGTAAATCTGCAACTAATCGTAGCTATTTACCTTTCTAATAATTCATTTTAATATTAACGCTCTACTGAGATTAAGACTAAAAAAACAAAAGATAACCCACTTAACTCTCATGCAATGATATGAATTTTATTACTTGGAATTATTATTCATTTTGATAATACACGGAGTAAATTTAGTGACGTTTGTATTTTTTTAAATTAGTTGCTGTATTCACAATGCTTTTAATAGTTTTTATTAGTTTTTGCTTTCTGGAATCCTAGTACTAGCCATGTTGGTGGTAGACATGAGTGTCTTTTGAGTGTTATAGCCTGTTTCCACGACAGTTTGAATCTCGTGCTTCGCTCTCTGAAGCAAGTTTGTGAATCATGCTGTTTACACGACTCATTTATCTGCTTCGATTTGGCTGTTGTTATTAAACAGAAAAACATAAGTTGAAAAACAACAGAAGATATCCTTCTTGCCGCGATAGCATTAAGTATAATTTTTTTTCCTATCCATTTTTTTTTTAATTTTATAAAATTAAAATTAATTAATTAAGTTTTAACTTTATTTTGTTTGTAAATTTTCTTTGTTTACAAAAACGTTTAATTTTGATAACTAGTGCAGATAAACTTACGATAAAAATTAGGGAAGAGAGGATTTTTACTTGCTTCGCAACTAGCTTCAATATGAATCTACCAGCTTCGCTCTCAAAATTTTGTATGGCGAAGCAGGTTGATTCGCTTATGATTGGGGTGTGAAGCAAGAATAGAGAGCGAAGCAGGTGCCGTGGAAACACCATATTAACTTCATAGTGGGTATAACCTCCCATGATGTAACTGAATAACTTTAGGAAAACATGACTCCCAAAATTTGGAGGATCTCTTTTGAAACTGTATCACTGCATAGTGAAGATATGTATAGTTTAAGCATTTCGTAAAGTTATAATAAATCTGTTAATTATTTTTAGATATTTATGAAAAAAACTGTATGATTATTTTGTTACGTTTTGCAAACCTAAATATATTTGCCAAATTTCAGCTTTTTACAATAACTTTTTCTATTTATGGCCACTTGTTATATAAAGTCACGACACTGTGCGACGGCAGTAAAAAAATACAATTAGTAAAAAGTCCTTATTCGGTAACAAAGCAATATGAACGGGACTGTTGTATTTCTAATAATAATTTACGTTGTTAATTATTATATTTATTCTTTTCATTTACAATATTTAACATTTTTTCTAGTTTGAAAATGCTACTCAACCGCAATAAAATTAAAAGAAGTTGATATAGTGAAATATTACAATATTTGTAAATAAAGAAAACAAAAGAAGCAATGGTGTTGTCCAGTGTAATACCGGAAAATTATGCACCGGTATTTAAAAAAAAAGATTTTTTGATCCACACAAGTATAATTTGTTGCAAATTTTAATAGAAATTTGCATGTCTCCGCTATAAAAAAAATTCATTTATTTAAATTCGATTTAAAGTGACTTATTTATTGTGAAATGTTGATTTTTAATTGAAATTTGAGTTTTAATATCGTTTTTTAAAAGCAAAAATATTTTTTTTAGGTGAAGCTTCGTTTTTAATTTATATATTTTTTAATGAAATTTCAGTATATATGTACGTAAGTTTTCAATTCTTGGTGTAATAAAAAAAATGGCGTCAGATGGATTTTCAGATTTATGGTTCCAGGGTTGAGTTCATGTTTATTCTACAAACTTAATTTTTTTGTACAGTTTGCGAACTTTGCCAACAAATTACCCTATATTGGCTAAGGTAATGGTAAGAAATTGAGACATAGTGTCTTTTATATGTGAAGAGGACCTTACATAATACCATTAAAAAATGATGTGCTACGTACCAAAGCGTCCAGGTCAGTCGATAGCCAAGCAAAAAATGTTGAGATGATTGTCTCCCTTGATTCGATAAATCTAATCGGAAAATTGCTAAATTGGCAAACCATGTAACGTGCTTTATATTTACTGGTGAAGTGGTTCTTTCACAAGGAAATTCAAACTCCTTAAAATACCTTGAAACAAAATTCCTATATGAACCAGCTATAGTTCTGATTTTTTCATAATAGCCTCTCTGACTAAAATGAGAAACTGTTGTCTACTTGGCGCTTCAGCTTTAACGTTTTGCAGTGGTAACTTATAATAATGAAACAAATAATTTCGAAATTATTTACAGACAAAAAATCACATCTTTCACTTCATTTTATTACAAAGTAATCTTTTGTAAGAAATCTTAAAACAACTAAACAAATAAAAGTTATAATAAACTAACCATGCTCCTAAAGGTTGCACCGCTTTTCAAGAATCTCTAGTTCTTTTGTTTTAATTTTAAGCTTTATGTTATTAAGTTTCATTTCGGTTTTAAATAGCTGTTCTTCCCTTTCGTGTCTTTTCTTTAGCATCATAAATTTCTGTTCTTCAATTTCCCACAGTTTCTGTTGATAATGGCTGTAACTATTCAACACATTTCCTACTTCTATCAGTGTATATGACATTTCATTTAAAACTTTTTCTAATAAGTCCTGCCGTTCTTCATTTGTTTCACTTTTTCTTTTTTTTCTATCAGGTCCTGCTAATTCTTGATCTGAAAATTCATTTTCCACCGTAGAGTTTATGTTGTCTTCTTTGTCCACATTCGTTTCGTCCTCCACACAAAAATTTTCAGATTTTATTTTCACCACCGATTGATTGTCTGAAGCTTCAACTTCGCCATTTATTTGTTCGGATGACTGGATTAAATTAACAGCAGCTTCTTCCAACGGATGAAGCGTTATTCGTTTTGATTTCTTGCCAAAAATTTCATTTTGTTCTTCCTTTTTTTGTATTAATTTCTTCTTTACTTTAAGTTTATAATCTCTCCAGACCTAAATATACAAAATCCGTATATATGTCATCTATATAATTGATTTATGTTTACCTTTTGCCAGCCATCAGGGTTTCTTATTGGTGGCCCAATTGAATTTAATTTTGTTGTAATCTTTTCCCAATCACGCTTAAAATTGCTTGAAGTTGCTCCACGATGGAACCTACATGCCAAACACGGATTTTTTTCTAACTCTGAAATAAGAGTTTGAAATTGTCCCGCATTGGTGATTTTTAGTTTCTTTTTCATGTTTCAGTTAGTTTCGTTTAGACAAATAACTTTCCAACTTTTGCCTCTAATTTGTGCTTTTACCGCTGCATCTGTTGAAATCACAGAGCCGTTTCAATTTAATGACCATTATAGCTGGCAACGCCTAAAGTCCAGTTCATAATGTACTGCTACATTTGCCTGGCAATACTAATCAAAAAATACAATACAAAAGCAGAGTACATATATCTGTATCCATATCCAAAACTTAATACAAGCTGTCAACGAAGAACAATTTTTGACGTTTAATTTAACTACAACATTAATTTAAAATATTTAAAAACTTTACCACTGACAAATAAATAATAGTTATTAGATTTTAAAATATGTAGCTTGTTATTGCTGGCTGTTTTCAAAGTTAATTTAATAGGTGAAATTTTTTTTAACAATAGAATTATTATACTTTATTATTTGGAAAAATAACATTAAAAACGTATTTAATTGCAAATTGTATGTTAATACAATGCAATTAATGACACAACTTAGGTTTTTAATGGAAATTTTATAAAATTCGGCTTTATATTAATTTGTATTAGTAATTAAAAGTAATGCGTTTAGATCATTTAAATATGTTAAGAAATCATTATTTGGTTTAAAAAATTCACCCTTTGGTAACAACTTGATTTTAACACTTAAGACACTTCTGTGCAAAGAATGGATTTGTAAGGAATTGAAAAAATGTAATATTTCCTTTTTTTAATATTTTGTCAACTTCCAGCATTTGTAATTGTTAAAGAAATGCTCTTTTTTTAAAGCAAATATATACATATGTAAAAATATGATTGTTTATGAATTTGATTTTTATTTTTATAAATTTTACATAACTAAAAGAAAACGTATCGTGTTGTTTTTATTTATTCCACCAGTAAATGAAATAGTGGACAAACGAAAATGAAAATCTTGAATTTATTTAATGAATAAGGCGTACCATTTTTTATGTTAAAATAATAAAATGCCCAGACGACAGATTGGCCGAAACGAGAGAATAGTTTTACCGTTTTTCGTATCTTAGTACAAAACAAGCTAAAAGAATTATCATGTTATACCAATCGCAAACTAATCAATTTTCGCCGTTACTTAGAATGTCAAAATGCATATACATACATATAAAAAAAACAGCAGTTTGATATTCTAACAACGACGAAAATAGCTAATTTACCATTGCTATTACCTAATATGTTGTTAGGTTTATACCTTTTACAAACGTTTTGTTGTGAAATCTTTATTGCAAAATAAATAACACAAGATTTTAGAGTTTTTAAATTAATTAGAAGTTTATTTACTTTAAAAGCTACAGAACAATTTACTTAAGATGCACGTCTTTACTTCACCAGGTGTATTTTTACACTAACTGACTATCCACTCAGACGCTGCCTTTTTATATTATATAAGGGCACGTATATAAGGTATAAGCATCAGCACAGATAAATGGGATATGTATAAAATTGTTGTCGTGGCTTAAAACGTTTAGAAACTGTTCAAATAATTAAAAAAAATTATTCTCCTGATGTTTATAAAACTTGTACAACTAGTTTAAAAAAGCTAATAAAGGTTTAATTTGTTTTGTAAGTTAGCTTATTACATTTAGTTCTTTCGAATCAAGGGTACTTATACCCTTGGCAAAAGAAATTATGCTATTATTTTTTCATATTCTGTGATTTTTTTAAATATAAGTATTTTTCCGGAATTTAACATTGACATAATGAAGATGTTTTTGGTGATATTTTGGTACTTCCGTTGTTACTTAACTTCGAGAATTAATTTTAGGAGCCGTTTGGATTTCTGTGCCTATTGAAATTATGTCTTATTATTTATTATTTTGTCACAAAAGATTCCCTTAATCTTCAATATTCATGGAGCTTCTTTGGTTATCCCATTTCATTCCATTGGGCGCCATCCTAAATGTGGTCTACTAAGCCCCACCGACATTCTTTATATCTTTATTATATTGTATAATAAAGTTGAAATATATATACATTTGCATTTACCTCTTCTTAAGCCAAAGGCAAGGGTCATTTCAACTGAATTACGGATAACTGGACGTATAGCCATCGAACTTTACTAAATCGACTCCTCTACATACAAGGATTAAGAAACAAATATTCTAAAATTTACAAACGAAATAAAGATGTGTATACTATCCCTTCCACTCATCCAAAAAATATTACACTCCATTATTTATCGGGATTTATTTTGAAGTGTTCAACACTGATCTTTTTAATGTTACATTTTTATGAGACACCCTGCCAAAATTGTTTTATTTAATTGTAGACAAGACAAGACAGTTGTTATCCATAAAGCAGTCTATTAGTGAAATTAATGTTTATGTAAAAAAGTTTATTTACTTTTGTGAATAATGTAAAATTTATAAACAAAATTTTTTTAACTAATTTAAAGACACAATCGCACTCAAAAGTATTAAACATTGTAGATATAAAGAAGAGTCTTTAACAAACTTCTAGGTGTGGCCCGTTAACAATTCAGTGCTTAATAAGTTAATATACATTATTGTATAAAAAAATAAAAATGGCTAGGTCGATCTACCCAAATCAGCAAAAAATAGCCGAAAAATTAATTATTTTGAATGATCGCGGGCTAGGCATACTGACTAGAGTTTACAACATAAAAAAGGCCTGTGGGGATACCAAATCAAAGCCGGGGTTCTTGTCAGAAAAATCTTTGGAGTCCACAATAAAATTTATAGTAAAACGATTTCCTAATATTGATGTGAAAGGACTGAATGCTATTGTGAATATAAAAGCAGAAATAACTAAATCACTATCCTTATATTATCACACCTTTGTGGATTTATTGGATTTTAAAGACAATGTGTGCGAATTACTCACTACTATGGATGCCTGTCAAATTCATTTAGACATAACTCTTAATTTTGAATTAACTAAAAATTATCTTGACTTGGTAGTAACATATGTCTCATTGATGGTACTTTTGTCAAGAGTTGAGGATCGTAAAGCGGTTTTAGGCCTTTATAATGCTGCTTATGAATTGCAAAACAGTCAGCCTGATCCTGGGTTTCCACGACTCGGTCAAATGATTTTAGATTATGAAATTCCATTAAAAAAACTTTCGGAAGAATTTATACCACATCAACGCTTACTCACAAATGCTTTGCGTTCTCTGACTACCATCTATCCGCTGCGTAATCTTCCAGCTGACAAATGGCGTGAAATGCAAAAGCTAAGTTTAGTTGGCAATCCCGCTATACTTCTAAAAGCGGTGCGCACAGACACTATGTCATGCGAATATCTTTCACTTGAAGCTATGGATCGTTGGATCATATTTGGCCTTCTGTTGAATCACCAGATGCTGGCACAATATCCTGAAGTTAATAGAATTTGGATTTCTGCACTAGAATCTAGTTGGGTCATAGCACTATTCCGTGATGAAGTTTTACAAATACATCAGTACATTCAAACATTTTTTGATAGTATTAAAGGCTATAGCAAACGTATTAGCGAGGTTAAGGAGGCGTATACGAATGCTGTACAAAAAGCATCCTTAATGCATCGGGAACGTAGAAAGTTTTTGCGCACGGCTTTGAAAGAATTGGCTTTGATTATGACTGATCAACCAGGTTTATTAGGACCTAAAGCAATTTTTATATTCATTGCTCTTTGCTTAGCTCAAGACGAGATATTGTGGTTGTTGAGACATAATGACAACCCTCCAGTACTAAAAAATAAAGGTAATTTAATAATCATTATTTTTAAATAGAAATATAAAACATTTTAAGTTTTTTTTTGTTTTTGTTGTTGTTCTGCAATGATGTTTTGATATATCTTTTGTTTTAAGGTTTCGTACTTAAAGATACAGTTAGTAGTGTAATAGGGTTTGACGAGATGCGCCGTAGGATTTCCACCAAATTTTCACAGTACCTTCGTAATGGTCGTTCGCTTTTTTGTATCTTTATTTCATGCGTTTACGCACAATAGTTCGTCCACAGTGCGCGTTTCAAACAAGACAAATTTTTCAAAAAAATCGTAAATTTTTTTCCATTGCATACTTCGGCTCAATGTTTTCTATCAAATGAAATGTGCGTTTTCTTTTGTACGTTGCTGTATGTGCTTGCACAGAATGCGACGACAATACAAATCGAAATATGCCCATGTTCATAGCAAGTGGATGTGCAAACAAATATTTTTGCATATTTTGTTGCATTTTGTGTGTATGTGTGTGATTTACGTGTTCAAATGCAAAATGATCCATCAGCCGAACGTTTTTCAGAGCAATTGTTAGATATTGGGAATGGCGCAATTCCAATTGACCCAACCGCAAAAATGATTACGCTTCCAGATAATTTTTTCCACGTTGCACAATCAAAACAAAAGTTGGTCACAAACGTATTTCCCGGTATTGCACAAAATTTTAGAATCCATGATTGCTTGGGGTCTTAGCTGCAAATAATGCAGATGTTTCAGATATCAATGTGACAATTTTAAATGACAAGGAAATTTTTACCTACAAATCGGTTGACTCTGTTGCCAATCAAGACGATGTTGTAAATTATCCGGTCAAATTTTAAAATTCGCTTGAGTTACCTGGACTGCCACCCCACCCCATGCAAGTGAAAGTTGGTGTACCAATTATTTTGCTTACAAATATCTGCCAGCCACGACTTTGCAATGGGACACGTTTAGTAGTCAAAAAAGTCATGAAAAATATGATTGAAACAAAAATTTTAAAAGGAAAATATAAGGGCAAGGATGTGCTGATACTACGCATTCCTATGATTCCTCCAGATTTGCCGTTTGATTTTAAACGGCTTCAGTTCCGCATATAGATAGAAGCATATAGCATAGAAGTATATGTAGAAGCATTGCAATAGAATAAGACGTTTTATATAAGCACACAAAAATATTTAATTGCAGGGTTCAGAATTTTTCATTTATGAACATTCAAAAATCAACATTCATGATATTTTTCATAAATGAGAAATCTAAAATTTTATATTTATTTTTCACGCGCATAAACGAACAAGAAAAAATGTTCTGCTTATGTTCATACATGAATGCGCACAACAAGAATTATTAGTCTTATTCATATGTGATAAATGATAAATCAGCTACTTCTCATTAATGTTCTTTTTCATAAATGTACATGTTCATTTATGAACGTTGAAATTTTATAAAATTTCTCATAAATGAATGTGAAAAAATTTTCTACCTACGATCGCAGTTTACCGTAAAATGTAGTAAAAACACATGGGTACATATTAACACAAAATACAATATTGCAATATATTCTAAAAGAAATAAAAAAAAACATTTTTTTTCCTGCATACGCCGACAATTGCGCATTATCAAATATGTGCGTTTATGTACGCGAATGCTTAACGCACATATTTTTACGACCTTTTCATTTATGAAAAATTATCAAAATTGTACATATTCAAAAATGAACACTTGTGTGTTTCTCATTTTTCACTTATGAATAGAAAGAAAAAAATAAATCGTCGCATTCATAAATGAGAAAACGCAAAATATTTTTCAGTCTCTCACACATGTGTGAGAAGAAGCGGCTAAAAAATGAAATGTACATGTTCATACATGTATGAACAGTGAGTGAACAATTCGCTACTCTGTTTAATTGTGAAAAAGATAAAATTATTAAAAAAAAACATAAAAACGAAAAAGAAGGAAATTGTGTTCTGATTAATTTTCTTGAATGATCGAATTTTTTGGCACACACAAAAAAGAACGCTGCAGATTAAAAATAATGACTTGCAAAGCAGTCGCGGGCACGCTAGTAACCATATAAAACAGCTTTATGTGTAATGCTATATTCGATTATTGGTGATACGCCATAACGCAACATTCATAACCGTTACCATAAAAATTTTATTTTGGTTTTCTACCTTAACTATTTATTTGCAGCTGCATTGAGGTTATAAGTTTGTTTTTTTTATGGTGCCCTCATGTTTTTTGTTTCTTTTTATTGAACAAATGACAACAATCATCAGAAATGCTTCTGGTTATATCAAGACAGTAAATATGCTTATAAATCGTTATAGGTAAGTATTTTAAATTTTCGGCAAGAAGTAATAAAATGATGGTTTAAAAAAAGATTGGCTCCTAAATGATACAAAATCCCGCGTATAAATTTAGCTCGCACCTAGCGAAATATTAAATGTACAGAAATACGTTCTTGTGTATCACACCCCAAGAAAAAAAAATATTGCAGAATACATTTTATACAGCCAGAATACATTTTATACGTTCTGTGTTATTAACTATAGCATTATAGTTCGTGACAGGTGGTTTGATGGAAGAAATGAGATGGATTTCTATTCATTTAACACTGGAAACATATAACATTTAATTACAAATACCGCGTATATACAAAGAGTCTTGCTTGCTTGACGATTGGATTAACAAGCTTATCTTGATATTCCAAATTTTAAGAATGACTCACAATAGTTATAAATTTAGTGTATCAGAGCTACTTACTTACTTACTTAACTGTTGTTAGCGCTCAAGAAAAAGGTCTTTGAATGCAAATTGTTTACAAGCATGTGTACAGTGAGCCGTGTACGTTCTCGGAAGCAGAGAAGCGAAAGCTTTTAAAGTACTGTCTACCAATGACCTTAACTTGAATACTACAGAATGTTTTGGTCATCGTAACTTTCGTAAAGTTTTTAATATTTATATTTTTAATAATATTTAAGCTTACATCCCCATCGAAATAACGAAAATACATAAACAACTTTCTTTAATCATTTTAGGCAAAAGTAATGAGGACCTTGTCGATCGCCAACTTCCTGAGCTGTTATTCCATATGGAGGAACTACGGGCTCTTGTACGAAAGTACAGTCAAGTGATGCAAAGATATTATGTGCAATATCTTTCAGGTTTTGATTCTGTAGATCTAAATATACGCATGCAGAGCCTTCAAATGTGTACCGAGGATGAAAGTGTTATTTTCTCTTCTCTCTATAATACAGCATATGGACTGACTGTAAAACAAGTGGAAGACAATGAGCTGTTTGATTTTAGGGCGTTCCGTTTGGATTGGTTTCGCTTACAAACTTATATGAGCGTTAGCAAAGCTGTTTTGCGCATACAAGATCATATTGAATTAGCACGTCTATTGGATTCAATGGTGTTTCATACACGTGTGGTGGACAACTTAGATGAAATTTTAGTCGAAACATCTGATTTAAGCATCTTCTGTTTCTATAGTAAAATGTTTGACGATCAATTTCACATGTGTCTCGAATTTCCTGCACAAAATCGATACATCATAGCTTTTCCTCTAATATGCTCTCACTTCCAAAATTGTACTCATGAAATGTGTCCAGAAGAACGTCACCATATACGTGAACGTTCCTTAAGTGTGGTAAACATATTTTTGGAAGAAATGGCAAAAGAGGCAAAAAATATTATCAACACTATTTGTGATGAACAATGCACCATGACCGATGCCCTTTTACCAAAACACTGCGCCAAAATATTATCGGTACAATCAGCACGTAAGAAAAAAGATAAGTCAAAGAAACAGTTTGATGATATACGGAAACCAGGAGAAGAGTCTTACCGTAAGACACGCGAAGATCTTACAACCATGGATAAATTACACATGGCTTTAACTGAATTGTGTTTTGCTATTAACTATTGCCCTACGGTTAATGTATGGGAATTTGCTTTTGCACCGCGCGAGTATCTGTGTCAAAATTTGGAACATCGTTTTTCTCGGGACTTAGTAGGCATGGTCATGTTCAATCAAGAGACCATGGAAATTGCGAAACCTTCCGAATTGTTAGCATCAGTTAGGGCATATATGAACGTCTTACAAACTGTCGAGAATTATGTACATATTGATATGACTCGTGTTTTCAATAACTGCCTCTTGCAGCAAACCCAGGCTTTAGATTCCCACGGAGAAAAAACTATAGCTGCTTTATACAACACGTGGTATATATGAAAACCCAAAAATAATAACTAAACAAAATTGTAATGATTTCTTTATTCAAGGTACACCGAAGTTTTATTGCGACGAGTTTCAGCCGGCAACATTGTTTTTAGCAACAATCAAAAGGCATTTGTACCAATATCGCCCGAAGGTTGGGTACCCTTTAATCCGCAAGAGTTTTCGGATCTTAACGAATTAAGAGCTTTAGCTGAATTGGTGGGCCCTTATGGTATAAAAACTTTAAACGAAACTTTAATGTGGCACATAGCCAATCAAGTGCAAGAGCTAAAGTCATTAGTAGGTGTTAACAAGGAAGTTTTGATTACTTTGCGCACCAGTTTTGACAAACCTGAAGTGATGAAAGAACAATTTAAACGTTTGCAGGATGTTGATCGAGTATTGCAGCGAATTACGATAATTGGCGTGATTTTGTGTTTTCGCAATTTAGTGCATGAAGCTTTAGAAGATGTTTTAGAAAAACGTATACCATTTTTATTAAGTTCAGTAAAAGATTTTCAGGAGCACTTGCCAGGTGGAGATCAAATACGTGTTGCTTCTGAAATGGCGGCGGCAGCTGGTCTAATGTGTAAAGTGGATCCTACATTGGCGGCCACATTAAGATCTAAAAAGCCAGAATATGATGAGGGCGAACACTTAACTGCCTGTCTTTTAATGGTGTTTGTAGCTGTGTCCATACCAAAATTGGCACGAAATGAAAATTCTTTTTATCGTGCTAGTATCGACGGCCATTCCAATAATACCCACTGTATGTCGGTGGCCATCAACAATATTTTTGGAGCTCTCTTCACTATTTGTGGTCAAAACGATATTGAAGACCGTATGAAAGAGTTCTTAGCTTTAGCTAGTTCATCGTTATTAAGATTGGGTCAAGAATCGGATCGAGAGGCTACACGTAATCGCGAATCTATTTATCTGCTTTTAGATGAAATTGTTAAACAATCACCATTTTTAACAATGGATTTACTAGAATCATGCTTCCCTTATGTTTTGATACGCAATGCTTATCATGCTGTGTACAAGCAAGAACAAATATTAGGACTTTAAGCTAAATATAAACAATTTTAAATCTATGGGATTAAGAACAAATAAGATATTTATTCTATAACATTTAATCTTAACATAGTTATAAGAAAATAAAAATAGGAAGAAGCGCAATGAAACATAGTAATTTAAAATAAAGCGAACATACAATTATTTAAATGATGTCGATTTAAAGGCCAAAGCGTAAAGATAAGAAATTAAAGCATTTATTTAAATAATTTTTAATAAAAAATTAAATACAGGAAATTTCTGAGCCCTTCTTGCAATTTTATCATCAATTTTATTTGTAAACCCTTTATTTAATTTACAATAGTTTTAAGTATTTAATAATTACTAAATTAATATTTAATCATCGTCTGTTTAAGTAAAATATTTCAGAAATAAATGCCAAAATAAAAAGCACACTTAACACAATTTAAACAATTTTTTCAGCAACGTTTATTTATGATTCATTTGACTTAATTTTTAATTAAAATAAAAAATACATAACATGCATGCAAATGACATAAACGATCGTGGACTTCAAAATCAGGATAATTAAATGAACTCAAAATTGAACAAACTGGCAACTTTTCTTAAAAAAATATATATTGGTGTTACAAAAAGTTTTCGAGTTCTAGGTTTTGTTAAAATAAGATTGATAAACAATTCCCAAAGATGAGGTGGCAAATAAGGTGAAATAACTCCACCAAGTGGCGAAACCCAAGAAACCCTTATAAACTTCTCTGCTAAACACCTAAATGCCAAAAAACAAAATTCTTATAAAAATATTAAAGGCAAAAGAGAAACTTACATTTTTTAAATTCACTATAGAACTTTGTAAATTTTGTGCTGATTCTAATATATTGAATTCGTTTTCTATTTCTTCTGTCATTGAAGCCATGCTTTCACCACTACCTTCTATTAAGTCTTGTCCTGGGGCTAAGGTTGGTTCTACATCATGCTGTGAAACGGGATCCGCAAAAATACCAGTCCAACTGTAGCCACCTAAACTCTTGTAAATTAAAGTCAGATATAAGCACAGTATCAAAGGAGCCACAAATTGTAAAGTGACCACACACAGATAATAAAATATGGAAGAAATCTGAAAAAGAAAGGAAAACAAGTTAGGATATTTCTACTTATTGTTCTTCTTTTTTTAATGTGACCTTTTTCTGATATTCAAAATTTGTAATACGTCCAGCCTCTTTGCGTAAATCCATGATTTTATCATAAGCCAAATTAAGATACGATTGCAAATATATGGGCATTAAAGCAAATCTTAAAATCACCACAAAAACCACTAGCAACAAGCGAAAAGTTTCAAACATATTTGGCTTTAGTCTATATAAAAAAGTGTAATAGTTAAAAAGAAAGAGAATTAATAACAATTATGCTTACAAGGGTTGATCCATTCCTTGAAATACACGCACCGTTAAATAATCTCTACTGATGGGTCTTATCCATAATATCACCAATATAAAAGGCAATACAAAACTGACGTTTAATAAAATTTGTAAGAATTTGCTTCCATTACAATATTTCAAGGAATCCCAATGCATTTTTGCCATACGAAGGCCAGGAAAAGTGAATAATGAACCTAAAGCACCACAAGCCAATGCCATAAAGAATTTGACAACAATTTTTGAAGCAGGACCACTGAAAGGAATTGAGTTCTTTAAAAAATATAAATTATAATTTTTACAGCTGCAGTAAAAGTCAACTCGAGTAAAATGCTTTTTCTAGATTGTTTCATTCCTTATTCCTTTTGAATACTTCAATAGATATATATAGAATTCTGTACTATTGTCACACAAATAAGAAACAATTTTGATTGCACAGAAACTTTTGCTTTTCAACATTTTTTTAAGAGATTAGAAAGTCGGACATATCTGTCAAAAAATCTGTTACATTTACCCATGCGTTTTACGTGTGTTTCTCTACAAGCGAAGAAAAAATTTTTGAATATTCGTTTAAAAAACAAAATCAAATTTTTATACTCACATTTTTTGCTTTCAATATAAATATACGAAAGAAATGGACAGTTCATCCATTCTATCACACCACACATGCTAATTTATCAGAATTTTTCATGCTGATTATGTATAATAATAATTTTTTAATACAATAGCAAAACTAGAGAAGTCTATAATGCAGAAACATAACTTAAACCAAATAGTACTTCGATTATCCAATTTTGATCATATCTGCGAAAGCAGATTTCAGAGAATTCGTAAAAGTGAACAAGTCGCTATTGATTTTTAGTTGATTTAGGTGGAAATATATCACGAACTTAGACTAACTAGGTAGAAGAGTCTAAGAACAAGATCAAATTGTTCTGTTCGCTTAAGAATTGTAATTTACTTCGTAATTTTTATCGTAACATCATTTGTCGTAATATTGAGTTTTATAAAATGAATAATTTTTCAGGTAGGATTATGTTTGAAATTTAAAGTGTTTCAACATTATGAGAATAATTTTTTAATATAACATGGGCAGTATATAGTATACTGCTCTCTGTGGACATTCATTAATTAACCAATCGCATTACAAGCACAATTCTTTAGTCAAAAACAGATTCATTTAATTAATTAATGCTCGTTTCGGGATTTATAAGACATACTGAACAACAGTCGCATCTACAATCAAAGTTTATTTTATTAATATATAAAAGAAAAATGTATATACATATGCATTTTTGTTTTAAATTTATGGACTGTATTAAAACGCCAAAAACATACATATGTATATTTTACTTACGATGACTGTAATCCTTGTTTGCTTAAGAATATGGAAGCGCTAGTATTAAAGCTTGCATATGCATCCTCCAAACCAGTCTCCAAAATACTCTCGTCTATAATTAAAACTATCATGGCTATAAGCAGATAAACAAGACATGCTACTATGACCATAGAACGTTCTCCAATAGATTCTTCACTTTGAAAGTATAAAACCGTCAAAGAAGATAACAACTTTCTAATAAATGAAAAATAATAAATTTAAGACAACATAGCGAATGAAAAATAAAATATCATACTTACATGGAAAAGAAAATTACCAGCAAGCACCAAACCATGCTCAAGTTGACCTCATTTTCTAAAGGTATAAAATAGTGATAAACCTACAATAATATTCGATGAGATTTTATTCAAATTTAAATTGGAAAGCATTTTTAAAGTCGTCACCTCTGAAATTATGTAAACAATCGCAGCATAAACACTAAAATCCACTAACCACTGGTATTCAGTAAAATATCTCAAGTATATAACATCCTTGGCAACTACCGGCGTAGTTACCAATTCTATGTCTATGTTACGCGGTATATGGAACTGGCCTTCCTTGGAGTTAGGCGTACCATTTTGTTGGTATTTACCGCTCTTATGACTGCCCTTTTGTGGTTTCTCTTTAGGCACGCCGGCCTTTGTCCTTAGTTCATCATCGGTGGGGTGTAAGTAACGGTATAAGCCGGTTGAACACAAAATCCATTTGGCGAATGAAAAATATGGATTTAATTTTTGTATAACACTGACCATAACCAACGTTAATACAAGTTGAGCTCCTAGCACCGCCTAAAATTTATAAAATCATAATTTATCGAACTTTTTTATTTGAAAATTGCAATTATATTTATATGAAAGTCTATTTTTGGGTCATTGTAATTAATGCCTACGCATTTTTTAAGCAATTCACTTGCTTTTACCATTGTTTTACGCTAATTAATTATGGATTGCTAAATGCTTCTAATTATGTGTTTAACCTTCTTTATAATTTAATTAATACATGTCTTGGTTTATTTTATAAATTAAAATATTTCTTAATTAAAAAACGAAAATAGTCTTTAAGCAAAAAAAAGGGTATAAAATTTTTTTAGAAAGTGTTTAATCAGCTGGGACATTTCTTTTACTAAATATAGTATGACTGTCAGTCGTCAAAAGTGTTGTTACATACGGCCAATTTTAGGGCCACTTTGTTGTATGGGGCCTTTGTTCATAACTTAAAGTTTATGTGTATTATATAAAATTAACATTCCCGAAAATTTCCTAAGTATTTGATATTTTTTGGAAAAATTATCAAAGAGAATTTTTATGCCCATTAAATAAAAGAATCCCACTTTTGGAACAGATATTCAATATGGCAACAATATTTCTTTGGATGCTATAAGTAGCTACGCTTTCTACGTTGTGTATGTACATATATATTAAAGCTTAAAAAGAATAACAGCCTTAAGAGCAAATACTTAATATTGCAGCTGGCCTCACAAATGAGAATTTGTGGCCTTTTTGCTTCCCTATGTCGAAAGTTTTATATCCACCTTTAGAACATATGTATGTTGGATTCATTAGCAAAATTATAAGGTTCAATTAATGGCCATTACAGTACTTCGCCTCTAATGATGTTCGTGTACATATGTATGTATGTATATACATATGTACATACATATATCGAAGCAATGACCGCAAAAGCTTAAAACATAGGAATCAAAATTGTCTTCGAAAGCGACCCATCACCATCTCACTGAAGTGCATTTACCATCTCTTTAGTTCCTTTTTTGTTAAAATATTTTCATGGCTGCGGTATTATACCCAATTTACATTGTACGATTTTTGTCGCTGCATTTCTTAGTTTGTTGTTGTAAATAAGGGGTGTAAAGAGAATAGAATTGCTGCGACAAAAATCGTACAATGTAAATTCGGTCTTAGAAATATTTCATTGTGTGCGATAGTGGATACATATGTACACATGTAGATAGAAGTTTGTAAGGAAAATCTGCATGACCTCTTTCAGACAGGCAAATTTTACTTTGACAAAGTTTTTTTAATTTTCTTTTAAACTTTCTTTGCGACGAAAGAAAAACAAAGCAACTTTGCGAGTATATCAAAGTCTGTACTCTCAATCATGCTTTCTCCCTCGCTCTCACATAAAATCAAAACTTTGCAAAGTAAAATTTGCCTGTCTGAAAGGGGTCCATGCGATGTTTTTTAAGATTTCTGCTTGTACATCATATAAAGTAATCTAAATGTGCTCTTCCATAGAAGTTTTCTATGTATTATTCTCAGATGTTAATTCTAATAGTCTGCTTTTTAGTTGAGAAATCAAAAATACTCTTATAATTTAGAGAACGCAGATTACAAAATTAACATGTATATTTTATTGTGGAAAATATTTTAGGAATAATAAAAAATTACACATATTAAAAAACTTAAAAAAAGTCACAACTCATGCGATTGAAAATGTACTTATATTAAAATTATAATATAAACAAGTGCTATAGAAACAAGTCGAATACAATAAATACAGATATCTTCATATTGTTACGTTTATATCTTTTTATAAACGTTTTGTTGCGAGTTCTTTATTGCAAAATAAATATAACAAGTTTTTTAGAGCTTTTGAATTAATAACAAGTTTAGTTACTTTAACTACATAAAGTTGACACTACAGAACAATTTACTTAAGATGCAGGTCTTTACTACAAGTCCACTATCCACTCAGACGCTGCCCTTTTATATTTGTTCACTAGAAGTCTAGAAAAATTAACCTTCTACTCTCTTTTGTTGTTGCATGTTGTACGTTCAATGTATAGGCGCCTGTATGGCTGTGTGTATTTTTGTTCATGTTTTTATACTGATAGAGTTTCTTCTTGGAATTTATTTTAAGATATTTGTTGTTGTCTCGTGTAGTTAGGTTTTCTTAGAAAACTATGCAGCATACTGTTTTGTTGTTGTCTTGCGTGTAACAAATTTCTACGCAGTTAGTAAACAGAAATTTGTTGTTTTGCGTGCATAAAATTTTTACGCAGTTTGTAACTAGAAATTTTTTGTTGTACTGCGTTAATAAGTTTTCTTGGCAAGCCACGCAGTGAGTAAACAACATACCTAGTAGTTCACTTTATTGCTTAATTCTTTTCTTTTAAAACTTAAGCAAGTAGGACCCCAGCGATTTGTAAAACTCGCGGTACCGACTTTCATATACTTATTACAAATTTTGGTAGGCGATAACTACAAGAAATTTCTGTTTTATTACATCAAAAAGCACTTAATAAACATAATAGAATAGCCCAATAGGTCCAACAATCACAGAGATGTAGCTGAAAAATATATTTGGAGCAACCCATACATGCATAAATAGAATAAATACGGGCAGAAATATGTATGAAAAACGCTGTTTATTATTTAATATAGCTTTATATGTATGTTAATGGTTATTATATTCTCCCTTGATTATATTGACAATAAACGCAAATTTAATATTTATTTGATAGTTACATTTCTTGCAAATATTTCATGTTTAGTTCTGTGCTATTTCTGTCCAGCAGCAAGTCCGGATATTATATTTCTATTGATTACGGATGCAGGAGATGAATGGATGGCCATAAAATGAATCCTCAATTCCATGAATTTGTTCTGGTATTGCTCTGATAAATCTGTAAGTGGCACCTAATGACATTTTACGACATCTTCTTCATGATAAAGAATTGTTGCACACATACATATGTACATATTTATCGATAGGTTTTTGGTTGTAGTTAGTTGCACTTTTCTTGACATAATCAGTAAATTATCTAGCGTTAATCCGTTAATTCGTTAACCGGTGTATTTTAATGATTATTTAAACCTTAAACTAAAGTTTATGTTAACACCGGACTTAAAAAAAAAACCAAATCAATAATGTGTGATGCCTGAACCTTGTTGTGGTTGAAAGATATTTAAAACATTATTTTTATTTTTATTCGACCTTTTTTATTTTAATTAAAAATATACTAATCTTTTTTTTTTTATAATTTTTCTTTATTTACAATCTGTCCACTTAAGGCCAATAAGTAAATTAGATATAATAAAAAATTCATATATCGTGTTGGAATCCATTGATACAACACAAAAAAATGAAAAATAACAAGTTGAGGTGTATGTATATGTTTAAAAGAAAAATATACTTTTAAATAACATAAAACAGAATAACAACTAATTAATTTCTGAAGGGCAAGTCGAGTATATGATGCCTCTTAAGTCTTCTGATTTCTTCATTATCGTCAAGTAGAGCAATAGCTAGTGGGTTAACGTGTTGACTTAATCTTTCTGAATACGCTTCACTGAATCTTCTAATTTCTTCTTTTACCTTTGGAACAAAAAGATCATTGTGTATGGTATTATTTGATACAAACCAAGGAGCGTTTACTATTGCACGTAGAGTTTTTGACTGAAACCGCTGTAAAATCTCAATATTAGAGTTACTAGTTGTTCCCCATAGCTGTATCCCATAAGTCCAAATGGGTTTTAAAATAGTTTTGTATAAAACAATTTTATTTTCTAGACTCAATTTAGATCGATGGCCCAGAAGCCAATACATTCTCCTCGTTTTAATATTAAGTTGTTGTTTCTTTGTTTTAATATGAGTCTTCCATGTTAATTTTCTGTCTATATACATTCCTAAATATTTCACGTAGTCTTTTTGTGGTATTGGATTATTATTTAAACTTACGTCGGGGCAATTTCCGCGTCGTAAAGAAAAAGTAACGTGTATAGATTTCTGCGTATTTACCTTAATTTCCATTTGTTCAGCCATAACTCAATGTTATTTAATTCCATCTGCAGTAAATTTGATGCATTGTTCGGGCAAGTATTAGATGCTAATACTGCAGTATCATCTGCATAAGTTGCAATTAAAACATTTTCATTAGTTGGCATATCAGACGTAAATATTGTGTAGAGAATAGGTCCAAGTACGCTGCCTTGAGGGACTCCTGCTTTTATAGTACTTATATTAGATATTTCCGAGTTTACTTTGATAAAGAAGCTTCTGTCTGTTAAAAAAGATTTTAGCAGTAAATAGAATGGCGTAGGAAGTAATTTTTTTAATTTAAAGCATAACCCGGCATGCCATACTTTATCAAACGCTTGCTGTACGTCAAGAAAAACTCCCGAACAATATTTTTTGGCTTCCAATGAATCTCTTATGAACGCTACGATACGATGGCATTGCTCTGGAGTTCCATGTTTATTCCGAAAACCAAACTGGTATTCCGGAATTATATCTAATTTATCTAAAACTGGCAACAATCTTTTTAAGAATATTCTTTTAAATTTTAAGTTCTTTGATAGCCTTATTAAACATGTTTTTATCAAACGGATTTCTACTAATTTGCCACATTTTCCTGAGTCTTCTCTTATTTCTTAAAAGTTCTCTGATTTCAGTTGTAAGAATTAAATGGTTAGAATTTCTCTGAACAGGATAATGAGGAGTTGATAAAAATCCAGCTTTATGAATTATGTCATTAAAATTCTCAACTGCTTCATCTATTTCGTTTGGGGATTTTAATGAAATATTGAGGTTAACATTTCTTTCAATATAGGTAGCAAAGGAGTCAAAATCAGTTTTGCTAGTAATAATTCTTTGTTTTAAATTTTTAGTCTCTAAAATGGTGTTAAAACATACTATTAGAGGGGTATGATCAGAACTAAGTTCTACAGTATCAGTAATGCTTAACAAATGACTAGATATTCCAGTATAAATAACAAAGTCCAAAAGTCAGGAATTTTTCTTGGATCCGTGGGCCAATATGTAGGATTTCCCGTTGACAATATAGAATAATTACTAGCTGTTATACATTTATAAAGTTCACCTCCTTTAGGATTAGCTAATCTAGATCCCCACCATTGATGTTTAGCGTTGAAGTCCCCAGCAGCAAAAAACCTTGGTCCTAGTCGATTAAAGAACGTTTGAAATTGATGACTTTTAATATTACATCGAGGTGGAAAATAAATGACACAAATGGAAATATCATATAATTCTGATTTAACCTTTATACAGGCGGCTTGGAGGTATGGTTCTCTTACGTTATCTAAGAGTTCATATTTTATTGAGGAAATAATTAATAATGCAGCTCCAGCATGTGCTCGTTCATCTGGGTGGTTAGCTGTAATCAATTCGTATCCTTTTATTTTAAAAAAGATCTATTGGTGAAATGTGTCTCCGACACTAGCATTATATCAATATGATGTGATTTTAAAAATAGTTCTACTTCTTGTACGTGGTTAGAAAGCCCATTGGCATTCCATACTGCAATATTTAGATTCAGTTGCATATTTTTGCTACAAGAACTGTCATCATGTTGAATAACTTATTGGTTAATTCAATTTGGTCTTGTATTAATTTTTCCAGTTTGCCTAATGAACTTGACTGATTGTTTTTTAAGACTGCAGAATAAGAGTTATTATTATTATTATTATAATTATGTGTGTTGTTTATATTGGAAAAGTCGTAAGTTTTATAATTAAAATTAGAATTGTTTCGTCTATATATTGTAGTATGTTGAATTTTTTTCTTTAATAATTGCTTGTATACGATACACCCTTTATAACTTGCTGGATGGTTTTGCAAGCAATTTACACATCTAGGTGGAGAATTCTGATCCTTTGTACATTCGATAGTTAAATGTCCTAAGCCGCATTTCACACAGTTTACAGACTTTTTACAGTAAGTTTTCGTATGCCCAAATTCTTGGCAACGGTGGCACTGGACAATGTCATTAGTTTTTTTTGGCGGAACAATATTTACAACAGCATTGTTAAGAGTTTTGATATCATATACTCTTTTGTTATCGGAATTTGGTTCCATGTCAATGAAAAACATTGAAAGGGGTACTTTCGTAATTCTACTAATTATGTTAGTAACATTTCTTACTTTATGTCCGTAGAATTCAATTGCATTTTTTATATCTTCAGTTGATGTTGAAGGATGCAAATTCTTAACAACCACTCTGTATGACCTTTCTTGTTTTAATTGATAAGTATGGAACTCAATGTTTTTATCATTTAAAAAAGCAACAAGTGACCTATACGAAACAATGTCTTTAGCTATAATTCTTATTTGTCCATCTCTTAAACTTTTGTAATTAAACGATACATTAGTTAGTTTGGCGAAACTTTTTGTCATAGCACTAATATCCGATACGTTTGGTATGTAGATTGGAGGGGGTTTCGGTATTTGAATGTTTTTTGATTTATCATCATCATCAATATTTTCTTCATCATCATCATTATCATTATCGTCACTAAAATCAATAAATCTATTTTGACTTACCTGGTTGTCTACAACCTTAGCTTTACTTGATGTACTTGCTGTAAAATCATTATTGTTGTTGGCATTCTTGTTGTTTATTGCAACTTGAGCGTTGTTGTTGATATTTTTCCTTTTATTTAGAAATATTTTTGGAGAATCACTTTTTTTGCGTTTTTTTGCTTTAGGCGCGATTACCTGCCAGCATATTTCATCACTATCAGACAGTCTGATAGTAATATAAATTGTTTTTTTTAAAGAAATTTAATGTATTTAACTTTTAGTAATAGTTTATATAATTAGTACTTATTTTAGGTACAATAAAAATTGTTTTTAATTTTGATGTATTTTACTTTTACAGATTTGATTTGTTTAATTTTTTATTAATTTTTATTTTTTCTTTGTATTTTTATTATTGACTTTTAAAACACAGCCAATCACTTCGAGCACACAAAACACAAAAAAAAAAATACTAATCTTTTAAACGGTCTTTTTAATTAAATTTTAACTATTTATTTTTTTCAATATTTCTTCAGGAAAATTAATTTTTAATAACAAAAATTATTAACAAATTGAAAAAAAATTTTTGAAAACATTTGACAAAAAACATATAAAATAATTTTCTTATGTATGTATGAAGAAAATTATTTTATATGTTTTATGTCAAATGTTTTCACAATTTTTTTTTCAATTTGTTAATAATTTTTGTTATTAAAAATTAATTTTCCTGAAGAAGTTTTCCATAGGAAAGCGAAATATTGAAATAATTACTCGTTAAAATTTAATTAAAAAGACCTTTTAAAAGATTAGTACATATTTAATTGATATTTAAAACATTCATCTTGAATATGTTTTATACTTGTTTCTGTTGATCATAACTGATTTGAAGTATGATATTTATGTATGTACATCAGAACTATATTATAATTGTGCCGGCGGCTTGCGTTTGGTTGAGATAACTACAGTTAAAAACTTAAACAAATAACTTTGAAATTAATTTTATTTTACAATTACTTAAAGGTAAGTTTACTCAGCATCTATTGGTGTTTTATTGATATAAATTGGACAAAGCGTTCACGCGTTATTGATAATTATCTCCACTTTTTTTGCTAAAACATACCGATAGAAAAAAAGGAATTTTTGTTAAATACTTTAATCCCTACATAGCCATGCAATTTTTTTCTATAAAATAATGAGCACAAAGTTCACAAGAAGAAAATATAGAACTTTAGTTTTATAATATTTTTGATTAATTTTAGTGAAATTAAAAAAGTGTTGCACGGGCTGGTCTAGTCTGGTGAAAAATTATAGATGGGGTTAAAGAAGATAATTTTTAATTTCCTTGATCCCTTTTGATCTTCTTTTATAGTTAAAATTGGCTCTAATATAAGAGTTAAAATAATTTTTTGTAACACTTCAAATAATACGGCACAGTGGCCATGCATATCATTTGAGCTATAGTCCCACAGCCTACTTTAAATGATAGTTTAAAAATAACTTTAACAAATCACTTTTTTTCTAAAGTAAAATTTGTATAAATATTTTAAACCTGAGACTAGGAATATATGCTTTTATTGAATTATCATTAACTTGAACAGTTTTAGTGTGATGCTCTACCGATAAATGCAATTACAAAGCTTCAAGTTGAAAAATCTGCAGGGAGGGACTGATAATTTAAGCATTGAAGAAAGGCTTTTATAATCTGTCATATTGTCTTAAAATCTTAAAAGTGTAGCAACTTGATAAAAATGCCGTTAACTCCGACTGTATGCAAAGTTTTCAAATTATGTAATACTAAATCGTATATTGTATCCTACGCAAGGAACCGTCCTCGTCCTGTTAAAATAGCAATAAAACTGCAAAACGTCTAGGTCTGATTCTGGATAAAAAGTAGATATCTATGAAAGTTTAGTTTACATAATATTTTTGTGTGTGGTACAATTGAACATTAAATTAATGGTTTACAATGCTGTTGAATATCGTTCGGTGCTACGGTGTATGAAATTCTAACTCGCACTTCCATTGTATTTTTGATTTTTACATTGATTTCTTATTTTATCTTATTGTATGCGGATATCATAAATTCAGAATTAATTCAACGCTCGCGGTAAAATCGCATGCAGAAGTGAGCGGCAGTTGTTTTGACACTGAAGCAAAAAAAGTCTCAGAACGACATGACATAACACAACACAACACAAATATATAGAAATTATAATTTTTTGTAATTTGTCGTTATGAATGAATCACAGGTGTTTGCAACAAATATTTCTCATTTTTTATCAACAAAAGTGAATATTATAGATGCAAATAATTAAATACATGAAAGAGCATTGCCAAAAATGTGAGTTCCTTCCTTCCAACAATTTGTTAATTTATGAAGGAAACTAATATTTCATTTCATTAAATGTATAAATATTTTTTTTATTTTTATTTTCTTATTTTATTTAGAATAGTGTTGGCATAAATTGTTAATACAAATTAATAATATAATTATAAAATTTAATTTTAGGACCTACCAGCTCGTCTAAAATTTATAATGGACATATTTCTAATTTTTTGATATGTGTGCATAAAGTAACGATCCTGAGTCTTTATCATATTTAAGCATGCTCTGGAAATTTCCTTTTTTTTAAAGGGCACAATCATTTTTAAATTATGTGATTTATGTGACGTTAGATTAAGCAGTAGAAACTTTAAATAAGAAGGCACTATTAGTATTAGTTCCTTTTAAAATAAATCTATTAAAAACAACATTAAGAATAAATACAGTAATAAAGCTTTTAGATATGTCTGTTCATAATCTTCCCACCTTTTAAAACGCCCCTAAAAATCGATTGATACTTATTGTCTTACATTAGAAACAGATGTGTATTGAAGACCGTTTCCTTGAATTTTCTCTTGATTATGATAAGGTCCACTTAAAGGCTGCAACATTTTAGCTCCCAATATAAGATTTTACTTTTCTAGCTGTGTGAATAGTAGCTGTATCAAATGTCTATAATATATAATCATAACACCATGGGCCTGCCGGTTAGACAATCTATTTGATACGTCTACTTTGTCAGATCGCAAAACCTGCGAAGCAATTTGTTTGGAGATATTGCGCTAAACTACATATCAGCGAGGCATTTCTCTTTCAAAAGCATGGGTACATTGTTTTATAACAAATTTTTGTGATGAGGTTCATTTTTGTTTTGGGAATGAATATTTTAGGGATTTATTTAATTTTAGAAAACTGGAGTGGTAATTGATAAAGAAGTCGACTTCTACAAGTCAGGTAACTACCAAAATATATTACACTGTTTTTAACTTCCAAGAGTTAAGATATTTGGTTATTAATTTGTAAAAGCGATCATGACTACCTGCATAACGTTATAAAGGGTTTTTCAACAAGAAAACAAACAAAACAATTAATTTAGATTAAGTTTATTCAAATTTTTATTGTATTACGAAGAGAAAAGTTCGGATATTATGAATGAAAAACGATATCTGGCAAATGTCCACCACATCCACGCTGACAGATGTCAATTCTTTCATCAAGTAATCACGTTTTGGAAAAATGGAGGTCCTTTTTCGTTAATCAAATTCTTAATTCTGATCTCAGATGGACAATTTGTTGTCCGAAAATATCGCGAATTTTATGAAATGTAACTTTAACAAAACCACAATTTTCATAGTCAATACTTTAACAAATTAAATGTCAAAACTATCATGGTGTTGGCGTTGCGACAATTAAAAACAAACTTCTTGCTAAAAAAATAGATATAAGTATGCTATGCTCGTTAACCTTTATTCAATGCTCTTTTAAACACATTAGCAGTAAATGCAAGACATATTTCTATAAACGTTAAGCTGTTATTTGTAGACTTTCACAAATAATTGGGAAAACAATTTTATCATCAAAAATGTATATGTGCATGAGCGAAAACTAAGTTTAAGACAATAATTTAGATACTGCCAGCCTGAATTAGCTGAGGTGTATACAAAACTTTTCTTTTAAAAAAAGCTGCATAAATAAGAATGCGTTTTTATTGAGAAAACCTACTGAAAAAGTATAGGGAATGCTACGTAGAGAGTTTCTGAATCAAGTTAACAATTACAAAATCAACACGCTTTTTGAGCCGTATAATTATATCTTGAGCACAACTACTGTCTCCGGTTTCGCTCACTTACATTATATATGACATAGCTGGTAGCTGTTATTATCAGAGTTGTCTATGCACGAAAAAATCCAAAAAATATATAAGTATAAATACTTACATTGGTTAATGGTAACTAATTCATTTGATTCACTGAAATTGTTGTGAATTGCTAACGGAATGGGTTATTTAGTTAATATAATGAAGAAGTCCCATGCAACATGCATTCATTTAAATATTTAAATAGTATTTTTATTTTTTTGTGAAGAAAGTATTTTAGTTATTTGTTTAAATTCTTGTTTTTTTGTTGTTGTCAAATATATGTGCATAAACAGTTGTTCACTATGAAATTTATAAAATACAAATTAGTTTTTATTTGCTTTCAAATACAAATATAGAGAAAGAGCACATTCAGTTAAAAAACATTCACCTTTTTTTAAAGGGGTCGATTTCTTAACAAAACGATTTATTTCTTTGATTCGCTGAAGTGCCAAAAATTATTTCGATTTAATTAAATTATTAATTAATGAGATAAAAAATATATAATCAACATACATATATAATCAGCATTTGGTTAGACTTTAAACTAAAAGCACCGATAAGTTAAAAATCGGATGTTTAATCCCTTTGCTGGTAGCTCAATTTTAACTATTAGTTGCTTAAAATAACCAACCTTAGTATTTTTAACCGTTTAAAAAAAAAGGAGTATGTTATCAATTCGTTCGTATTTTTTTCTATATTGTTTGGTTATGTTTACAACTGGTCCCGTTGTAAAAAAAGCTGAAAACTAAGTTTTTATAAAGTGAATTTGACAATATAAAACTAAACTTTGAAATTAAAGCGGTTCCAGATTAAAACTTAAATTGTAAGATTATGGATATATCTTTTAAACTGTTAGAGGCAGAGCTTATAAATTTACACTGGGATTATATCGGGTTTTTCAACAAGAAGTTTGTATTTCAATTGTGGTAACACCAACATGATAGTTTTGACATTTAGCTTTTTGACGTATTCGTAGTAGATGCATTGGCAGTTGTTACAATGCACGAAAATCGCATTAAAGTAATTAAAATCCGCTATGAAAATGGTGGTTTTATTAAAGTTACATTTTGCAAAATTCGTGATATTTTCGGGTAACATAATCGTCTTTTTGGGACCGATATTAAGAATTTGTTCGTTAAGTTTAAAACAACAGCATGTACGATTGGGCCGTTCAACTGAACACATAACAGCCTTGAGCCACAATGTTAAAGCAGATCCAAAATTTGTCAATTCCTCGATGTTTCCAACAATTGGGGTTACCCTAAACCACCACATAGCGAAGTTTGAGTAAGAATTTGACTTTGAAGCCTTACAAGGTTTAACTGGTGCTAGAATTGAAGCCGACGGATCAATCACATCGCCATAGACTCGCTCTAATCATTCATGAACTACTGGCTAGTTTTTCTGAAAAAAAGCCCATTTTCACTTGCCAGGTTATGTCAACAATCAAAATTGCCGCATTTGGGCTTCTGAAAATCCTAGTGCATGGTGCACTATGTGTTATGGACTCGTGATTGGGCCGTTTTTTTCGAAGATGAGGCTAAAAATTCGGTAATGGTTAATGGATCGCGAGATGCTTACAACTCAATTCTGGCCTAATTATGTGGTTTTAATAGGACGGTGCCATATGTCACACGTCCAATGAAACGATCAATTTATTGCAAACCAAATTTCCATTGAATTTTTTTCACTGAATTTTTTAACTGTGGAAGGCAGAGTTTTAATATTTTTGCAAAGTGTGATTACTATGCCTATAACCTCGTTTTAACCGCAGTCACAAAAAAGAGAAGTTTATCAATCCGCTTATATTTTTTATGTTTTATTTCATTTGAATGCCTGTGGTTACAGATTGGTTTAATTTATTCTTATTTTTTATCTAGATTACTGCAGGTAGTGTCATGAATGTATTTTGCAATTGTAACTTTCCTTAAATATTTTATCTTAAAGTTCTTTAATAAGTTATTTATAATTATTCGGAATCATTTTTAGTATAAGCAATTTTATTTCGTGCTTGATTCCTTTAAATAAATATTTCATGATATTCTCACAAAATATTTATTACAAAATTTTGTATTAAAAAATAAACATCTTATGATATTCTCATAAAACATTTATTCAAATAAAAATCAAAATAAAAATGTTTGTAATGTATTGTAGTGGGGGAGAGTACATCCATATTGCAATTTCACTATTGCTCAAGTAGCTCATCAGTGAATTTTACCCCAATATTGTATAGAAAAACATAAGAGTCTTAGATCCAAAGCCAAACTGACAGCAAGACTCAAAGACACTTCCATACAAACACTACAAAACATTTCAAAACAACAAAAAACATTGTTTATTTTCAATCATTTCTACATAAGGGTTTCCATTGGAAACCATTCATATGTAATGTGAAAATTCCAGAAAATTAAAAATATTTGTAAATAGTTTTACAAAATTTTACAAAAAAGCAACGGGCACATGCAGTGGAAATGGAAATGAACTAAAGAACTTTTAATTCCTTTACACAACTGAAATATTTTATAACAACACAAAAGATCTACTAAATTCTTTAAGATCACACACATTTACCTAAAAGCGTAGCAAGTTCATCTTAATTGTTGTTAAAGAATAATCTGCAAAATATTTTAATATTAAGAATGACAACCTAGACGTTTTAACTCGCTATAAATTAAAATTGCAGATGCGAGCGAAATGGCAGCATGACAGCAAACAGCAAACACTGTGGAAATATTAAACTTGTCCATATTAGATTATTATCCAACGTATTATTTAGATGATAAATTCTTAAGATTTATGAGCGTTAAAATTCAATTTCGGGAAAAAATTTGTATAGGAGCCGAGTAAAACAATAGCAGACTTTCAATCAAATTTCATATGCTAAATTTTATAAAATTATCTTCAAACTTTTACATACTTTTACATAATGGAAGCTTTAATTTAACAATAAAAAGACGTAAGGAGAAGCAAACAAGATTTAAAAGGTATTTATGATTAAAAAAATTAATTTTTATATATAATGTAGTGTGCTCATAATTGGCACTATGGAGCTCTGAAGTTTCTCTTTTTTGAAGCCATTATCGCTATTGTTAGCTTAGCTTATAAAACTGGGTGTTGTGGGTTCGATTCCCAACAAAGACCTTGGTTTTTTTCACTACAAAAATAAAAATTGACTGTCGGTGGGGATGCTCAGTGATGAGGCATGGTTACACTGGTCACTGAGCTGTTTTATACGATAGTTAATTATACTTTGACAACCTGTCTCATCTCTTCTCTATCCCTTTCCTAAAGAATGTAGCACCGTGCTTGACTAAATAGGCATTGTTGCCTGAAGTGCTACTTCTCTTTTTAAAAAACAAAAAACAAAAATTGGTCTAATTCAAGCGCTCTTGATCTTTTTTGCTAAAGTACGATGTCGTGAGCACAGTTGATTTTAATAACATTTACAAAACTGCAAGAAAAAACTCATGGCAATTATTATCACATACTGCACTCCCTTGTATTAATCCCACTACAGTGCGCTTCTGTTTATTGAAAAGATAAAAACAAAAACATAAAAAAAAACAAAAACAAAAAATAAAAACAATTTCTTTACAAATTTATGCTGCCGATGAATAATGTGAAATGTAGATGCATTAACTAAAAATCTGTCAAACGAAAAATAGCTACAATCGAATACGGAACGAAACAAGTAAAAACAAAATCATTCTGAAACATTCGGTTACAAAATTTTTTAAACATTAAGCAAACAACAACAAATTCTTTTTAAATATTCTAAAGAAAATTTACAAATAAATGATTAAATAAATCTAGAAATTTCAAAAATAAGACAAATTAAAAAGGAAATTGTGAACTAAATAAGAACAAATTTTAAGAAAACAACTAAATCACTTAAGTACGAATATATTGTGTGCAAAAGGTAAAACGTGTTAAATCAGGCCTCTTGCCTGATTCTCATTATTTATTTAAGAGTTAAAGAAAATTTCTGGCGCTGTGGAGCTACAAAGGGATAAAGCACTTGAATTTCTGCGCATTTTGACTTTTGTTTTATTATTTTTAATAATTTCATTGTACCTGTATCGTTTTACCTTTTAAACGATTGGACACCTTCCCCTTTCTCCGACAAATATTTAGCATCTTTTACTGCTACTACAATCTCACGAACTTACGCAGATCTAAACTTGCAAGCACTTGTGAAGGTAAAAGAAATGCATTTATGAAAATTGTAAATTGCACAGCATTATGTAATGTGGTTATTTTTGGTAATTTTTGGTGGCTGAAAACAAACAAAAAAGGTTTATTTTTAAACATGGCTAAAGTTCCTGCCGTTGGTATTGACCTTGGTACTACATATTCATGTGTGGGTGTCTTTCAACATGGCAAAGTCGAGATCATTGCCAATGATCAAGGTAATCGTGTAACACCCTCATATGTCGCTTTCACCGATACTGAACGTCTGATTGGTGATGCTGCTAAAAATCAAGTTGCAATGAATCCCAATAATACGATTTTCGGTATGTTTAAAATTGAATTTTACTTCTCGAAATTTCATAAATTAAACAAAAGTACCCATCAGCAAATTTTAATATCCGTTTTACACAACAACAACAACAAAATACACATTAGCAACGTTAAAGAAATACACTCACTAACAACAATATTGCGTTTTTCTTGTTGATGTTCGTATACGTGTATTTCCAATAACAAAATCATTAAACTTAATCAAACGCTTTAAAGCAGATTATTATTTTGTGGTAAATTTTAAACTATTTTTTTTCTGTAATTACATTTAATGCCGCGATTTTCAACCTCTTTTTCAGTTAGAAAGTTTCGAAAAAAGCTTTTAATATTGAAATGACTTGAATGAAAATAACTAATAAAACTTTGGAGCCAATAGAACAATAGTTTGAAACTTAAATCGTATATAGATAATAATTATTTATTTTATAACCGCTCCCATGCTTATGTCAAGTTTTACAAATTTGGACATTTCTGCCGCATTTACGCAATCTTAAGTAAACCTTTCTTCGCCTAGTTCGTAGATATTAGATAATATAGTTATACTACCATATTTACTATTCTGTTAAATTCTATCTTGTTTGCACAGTCTTGGGATAAAGTAGTATTTGTGGAGATATCCAAGTAGTATTATTTATTTTATATTAGAATGGTCGGGTAGAGTATTATAATTAAACCCTCTGTTATAGATTTAAAGCAACACGTTACACGCGCTATGAACACTTTAATATGGTAAACAAAGGCAGTATATTTTTCACAACTTAATCTTTTTAAAATATTGCAAAGACGTGATTGCCGTGAAAAATTGCAAATTTTGAATTTTAAAAAAAATTTTCAAAATAATCCTATACCATATTTCAGGTTTAGTGAAGCTTTATTATAACTTTAATAATAATTCGAACTTTAAGTAAACATAAAATCAATAAATGATAGAGCCTTATTGTGCAATACGCATAAAGGGCTGCAGAGAAATAGTCTTTACCGACAGTTCGATTCATTATCTATTCTTCTTTACATCAGACATCCCGGCTATAATGTTCGGTGGGATGTTTCGGCAATCTTCCGATTACGTTCATTCTCAATAGGAAGCAACTAAGACAGACTTTTTTGTACTCAATTTATATGCAAAACTGAAAGTATTGAGCCATTCAATTTTCGAATACCCTGGACAAGTTGGCTTACTTATCACAATCAAACTAAATTGGTTTTGTGTGGTACTTTATCTCTTTTAGGAGTGGCTTGGCTGTTTCTAGATAATTTTGTCTCAGACATTAAAAGTGTACTGTTATGAATTATAAGAGAATGTTTACTTACGCATTTGAACTTTCTGATACCCTACTCATAGCAGGGGTCCGTACAAAATATTTGAAGAGAAACCAAAGTAAAATTCTAAAAAATATTTTCAATGTCAAAAGAACTTCCATCACCAACCGACAACGTTGAAAATATCTTTCGGGAAACCAGTTACATGACTATTTTATTATCAGTTCACTTTCTTCAGTGAATGATATTGACCAATGGGTTTTATCAAACGTTTTCCACACTTTTCACAACTTTTATTTTTCCATACTTTTGAAGAAATTAAATGAGAAAAATAAATCGCTTTTTCAAAATAACTGGTTATTATATTAAACGTAAATACGGGAAAATATAATTTTAAGATAGATCACAGTGTTTATTTTTATTTACTGAAATCAATTTAATTTTACTGAAGCTGTTTAGTTATAGCACATGCATTTGAAATATTTAAATTTATATTCAGAAGTAAAAACTTGAAGCATGTTCGTCCTCAATTATTTCATGCATAGACACCTCGTTCAGTGCCTCTCCCACCCACTTACTTGTAATTGAACAGTTTACTGCCCATGTTTTTTTCACTAAATAATAAAATTTTAGAAGTGATGGGTGGGTGTATGCAAATAGCGAATGGGACATAGTTGCCAGTTGTCAAAAGAAAAAATCGTCAATAAAAAATTTATATTTTTATTAATTCCTCTGGCCTTTACGTAAGGAATAAGAAAGTTATTTAAAAGAGGATAAAAGATGGTAGTTTTTAAATGGTGATAAATCTCGATATACATATATTCTTATCTAAATTATTTAAGCACGGTATTTTTTATTTTTAATGTCTATAACCCTGTCCAACGTTTTCTGAATTAGTATAAAAGTTTATTCTTTTTGTTAATACTTTAATTACATGTAATATTACTAGCTCGTAAGATATTGTTAGAAACATTACAAATAATTGAAATTATACTTATTTTCTAATCTTTAAAATATGAATTTTTAAGTTTGGGAATTAATTAAATTTTTTGTGGGTCGTAAGTAAATGTCTTTATAAGTTTAAGACCAGTTCGCTGACAGTTATAATTCTATTTAATAGTTATTCTACATAAATTTTTAGATTGTCAATAAATTTTGAAATAAATAATTATCAATAAGTATGAAACCGGACTTATGCAGGAGTATTTTTTTTTTACAAATTTTTAGTTTATTTTATTATTAATTAGGTAATCGACTGTATTCACTCGTTTTGGAAAAAAATTTAGGTAGGTGATAAAAACCGATTTTGATATAAAAAAGTTTGAAACATACAGAACTTGTGGTATGGGTACATGTTATATCGTTTTCATTTCATTTAACTTCATTGTTTAATTTTGTGATAAATTTCGAAATCAAATCCGCAGAATTTTCCAAAAAAGGGCATAATTTTCAGGAACACATTTTATAAAGAAGATTTAAGTTCCAAGTTATGGCTTTACAATGGCCATTGGCACATCCTGTATACAATATAATGCAATGTTTTATATAGGATAACATGGAGATGCGGTATGAATTAAAACAACAAATTCCTTCATGTTAGCGTGAGCAAGGTTGTGTTAAAAAAACATTGTAGATAGGGAAGAAGAGTCCATTAAAAAAAGTAGATTTTACATCGTTAATACCTTTTCCCGGGCTAGTCTTAACCCAGCTAGTGATGCCATAACAGGTCTCTTAACTAGTCTAGTTGTGAAAATAATGTATACATTTTTTGGTTTTCTTAAGTTTTAAACAATTTAAATCATAAAAATTCGAAATAACTAAATAACTAACACTTGAAAATATATGTAAAAATAAATATTAAATAATATATGTATGAAATTCATTTAAAATTTTTAGCTCTAGAAATCGCCAAAATGAGTATTAAACATCAAAGGTGGCAACTGCAGATAAGGGAATGCATTGCAATTTTCTAACATCATGAAAAATTGATGTTTAAAAGTTTTTTTTTATGTAATTTTTAGTTGCCAAAAATTGTGGTTACTAATGTTTTTTGATTTAAATGAATTTTGTGTTTAAAATTATAATATTCTGCAGTTTACCATGCAATTAAATCGAATGTTTATTTTAAATAAACAATTTTTCATTACGGTTGCACAGTAGTGACCATTTATCAATTTCATAGAATGCATTCATGAAATGAGATAAAAAAACTAATAATTATAAGTCAAGAATTGCTGGCAAGCAAATAGTATTGTATAGGTTAAATAAATAATAGTGTGTTTGAACTATGAAACACTAACACTTGACCTTTTATTTTGAAACTGTTTAAAAGAATAAAAAATCAAAATTTGATATTTATTTTCTATCATTGTATGCTATAAACGTTAAAAGTTAAATGTATTGTGAATAATTTACATCAAAAATACGTTACAGAAAAAAAATCATAGCAAATACATAAACAATTTTAGAAGCGTAACTTCATTATTGTACAAGCTTCTGAACAGCTGTGAGTATATTTTGTAGCGAAACGTTTTAAGCTTACGATTGTTTTAGAAGCTCACGAGCTATAAAAATGAGTTTAACATCGATTGTGTTGGTAAATCTAATTTTTGTCGATATCGTCCAAAATAATCTACATGTTGTGACCGTACTATCATTTCAAAAAGCCTTGAAGTTCACACAATATTTACCAAACGACATAATCTAACACACTGATTCGCAAACATCTTAAAATATTACCAATAAACACACAACAACAGACCTCCAGACTATTTGTCCTGCATATTTAATACCAAAAACTAAGAGTGTGTCAAGGCTTTTTATACTAAACGTTTAAAGTTTTGAACCCAAAGAAAACTTCATATTCACAAAGTAAGTGAATATGAAGTAAATAATGATGGTATTGCCAGGTTGCAACATTTAATCTTTTAAGTGGATAGACAGCAGACTACATGACAACAGATGCTGCTGCCCATCATTGTAGTCGTATAGTCAGCTACTGAATTATTTTTAAAACCGACAGCCTTTATATTTCAGTAGTGCATTTTTTAAATTTTGTTTCTTTGATGAACGTCCTGTTTATGTGAGCCTCTCAGAATGAAAAACATACATCTCTAAAAATGGGGTCTAAAAATTAAAAAAACTGTATAAAGATTTTTGTTGGTTAAGCCAATTGTGGGATGAAAATTTGAAAATAATATTGCATATACATACTTACGTATCTTTTATAAGAGCAGTAACTATATAGCAAACTATAATCAAATTAAAGCTTATTATGATATTATAAATGAAAAGTCGCCATTTTGTCAAAAGATCAAAGAAGTCATAGTTTAGCAAAATTGTGTGAGAAGGGGTATAGCGGCAGCTGTTTATACGTGCAAGATGAAGGCGATAATATTGTTTATGTACTCATATCCGTGGATAACATGCTTGTTATAAGAAAAAGCAATAATCTAGAATTGAAACTTTATTAAGAGATTAACGTTGAGAAGAAAGATGAAAAAAAATATACATAAATGCCATGTTGGAAAAATTCCACGATTATTAGTTAACATCAAACTTCATCGAAAAGCAATTGGATCGCTTTTATATGTAGGCACAAATACAAGACCTGATATTGCTGTAGTTGCTTCCATTCATAGCTGAAAAGAGTCCTGTCAAACTCAGCGTGATTGGAATGCAGTAAAACGTATTTTCAAATACCTTAAAGGAACTCAACAACTTTGGTTTTGCGTTTGATATAAGCATGATAATATTCAATTTGTTGGGTATGCTGATGCGGATTGGGCTGGTGAAATAAGTGGATGGAAATTTACTAATCGCTATATTTTTAAACTTGGAGATGCCTTAATTAGTTATGCAAGTAAAAAGCAGACGCATGTGAGACTTTATCAACTGAAACTGAGTTCGTTGCTTTAGCTGAAGAGGCACAAGAGCTGATCTGGCTAAAGATGCTATTCCGCGGTCTTCAAATAGAAGTAAAAAATTGTACGAATTTAGAAGATAATTAAAACTGCTTGAAGCTTCTAGATGCTTTGGATGGATTTACTTACAAAGCCTTTGTCAAATATCAAAATTTTTAAACCAAGAAAATTAGCTGGTCTTAGCAAAATAATAAATTAATTTAGTTTATGCACCTTCTACTTTGTTTTTTTTTTAATAGGGGTGTTGTTATTAAAATATGGAATAATAACCACTTTGCACTGTACGTATTATTTTAAAAATCGAAACACACGTGCTTTGAGAAATATGTGTGCTTCTGTTTTATTTTATTTGTCACTTCAAGTATATACGGCTGTATGCATAAAAAACGCTTACTTGAGCTATAAAGTGCACGTTAGTTAACAAACACTTTAAGGCTAACAGACGTTTGTTAAAAAATGGTATTCATAAACAGTACTTTAGCTAATGTATGCTTTAGTAAAATTAGTATTTTGATTCTGGCAATGCCACTATTTTCAGTTGTCAGGTTGTAGTTAACGATGTATAAAAATGAATATTATTTATCCGGGTAGTTAGATCAATAAAAAATGTTTTTATTGTTTTCAACAAAATCAACATATTTTTTTTTGTTTTTTTATTAATCTTTTTAATAAAAAGCAAAGCACCCAAAAAAGGTTAATTTGCAAGGCTTATGAAGAACTTACAAAGAATTTGTTCATATTAAAAAAAATAATTATTCGGATAACGAGCTTTGTTTTGATTATCTGTACATCAATAAAACTTTTGTTTAAAATAATTAATTATATTTTTGTAAAATATAAAATAAAGATGTTAAGATGTTTTATATTGAATGGCATGTTATATTTTAGCTTTTATTATTATTTGTATACTACAATTTGTTTTAATAAACATTTTTAAAAATTTTTGGAATAACAAAGTACAGTTGTCAATTGAGCCGTTAACATTGAAAGTGGCATAAGTCACAACTGAACAGTTTTTTTTCATTTTTAATAAATTTGATATTAATAAGCTAAGAAGTATTGAGATTTGTTTGAGAGGAGTGTTGATAATTAACGGTGTAACAAAAATGCTTATATTGAAAGTGGCGTTAGTCGCTGTACTTAGGAAATTAATTACGGAGCTTAGTGTGAAAGAAATGGAAACATGTAATAAGTGTGTGTGAAGTATTGTTGTGATTATTGGACTTATTTTTATTAGTTCGAAAGAATAGTGCAGTTTACTGAACTATATTATAGTGATATCTAATATACTATACATAATTAGCATTATTTTGTTATTTTTTTATTCTCAGGAGGTTGCTTCGTGTTGTATAAAATATCTAAGAATGTCACAACTCAAAAGCATATTATTGCACATAGTGACTTATGTAAAGGACAAAATAGAAATAGTAGTAATAGCCCCCTGTCGAAAAAATCCTTCACAGTACACAACATGGAGAAAAAAGATTTTATTTCAACACAATCATTAGAAAAACCCGTTTCAGAAAGAAAACTAAATACAGACTAGTTGAAATGGCTAAAAATTAAAATGTTATATAAACTAATTTAAAATAAAAAGATGACAATAACAAAGTAACTTGTACCACTTTTAAAATAAACGGCTAGGTTTATTGTAAACACAATTTGTTTGGGTTTTGAACTTTCAATAATAAAATTGAACTGTCAATTTATTGTAGGTTTAACGTAGGTTTTTCCTACTTTAAAGTTAACAAAGGTATTTTAAGGTAAAATCGTTTTTTGAATACAACTTTAGGAAATTGTGCTTAACTACTGCAGTTAAACCTACTTTAAGTTTTTATGCATACAGCCGATATTATTTTTTTTTTTAGTTTTAGAGCAAATTAGAAATTTATTTTCTTTGTTCGAAATCATTCCACACGTTTCAAAATATAGAAAGGAGTCCATTTCTTAGCTTGCGAAAAAGTTGGCAAGCGACATCTTTAGTTGATCCTTTTTAAAGTGCATGGTAAAGAAAAAGCATGAAAAGCGGCTACTGAAGCGTGAATATAAGATCATTCTGGTATTTAGAGGTCTCGGTGCGCCATTACACTTATTTAGGGTTGGTGCCGTTGTTATAAAAAGCCAGCAAAATATTGAATATGATTAAAGATTTGCCCTTTTTTAAAAAAAATTGATGATTACATTCAAGTTATATTTAGTTTCTTCCATGTTAGTATCTAAATATTAAAAAGTAATATTTTTATTTGTCAGCTTTAGAGTACATCTACGTAGGGATCTTTAATTCTTTAACATTTAATTTCTTATTTTGTGATTTCGGTTTAATTTTATAAATAATTTAATAGAAATAATTTTAAAATATAATTAAATAAAATTTATTTTTATTTTTAATATTTCGCTCACTACGGGTTACTTCTTCCGACACACTAGTATATTTATATTATTATTATTATTTATTTATATTTATTCTGTTTAGTAGAGTAATTTGTTTTAAGTACTTCATTTTTATTATTTTATTGTCACAACAATTAAGGCCGTGTCAGATAAAACTTTTGCTTTGCGTTGCGTCAGAGTTTCGCTTTGACATTTGAGTTAAAATGTACGTAAATGTATGAAAGTTGCCACATAAAGCACTTTTGACGCAGCGCAAAGGGAAAAGTTAACCAACATTCAACTTTTTGCGCGCTTTGACAAACACCTGGCTTTTATTATTTGTGTGTGGGCGTAAACAAAAAATTCATGAGTGTTGTCAAAGTTTATTGTGACATACACCACTTGATTTACGCTTTTGCTTTAAAGTTTCAAATGTCACGCAAAGCAACAAAGTTTTATCTGACACGGCCTTTAGTGTGTCTGGTAACTTCTTAGTTTTTTAAAGAGTGATACTGATGGGATGAAGTGAGTTATTGTTATAAGTCTGTATTTGGCTTTCGGCGACACTCAAACGACGTATGTGGAGTGTCCTAGTTCGGAATGAAAGCAAATGGGGGACTGTAATATGTATTCTATCTCTAAAGTGTTTTGTTTAGATTTTTTTCTTTTTTGGTTCTAGTATTTTTCATTTCATTTTAATTGTGTTGTGCTGTGTGTTGAGACTTTTTCTAACGATGCCAGTTAGTTAGCGGTACCATTTAACGAGAAAAAATATTCAAGCAACGTAACAGAAAATATATAAGTATGTTTACAGGTAAAAGCATGTTTGTATACTATGCTGGAACTAAATTTGTCAGTTGCTTCTGTTGATGTCCTGAGATTATGTTTCAGAAAATTACTTATATAGGTTAAACAAGATTTAGAGAACACAAAACAAGAGAAGACTTGAAGTTTGCATTACACCTTGACATGCACCAAGGGAAATAGGTAAGTGTATGACATTACTACATATTAGCAAAAAAGGACGAAAACTAGACATTCTTGAAAACATGGAAATCTACAGAACAAAAACTTTTAATAGCGACATTATAAACGAACAGGTAAACACGACCACAGAGATAATTTTTACATTGCTAAAACTACTCATATACTTTAACAAACGAAAAACACTCTCAGATGGACACGATTACCTAGATAATAAAAGATGGAAATATTAGCTCCGCATAAAATGTCAGATGGCGGGCAATCTACCTACATGAGTAGATACGACCCTAATAAAGAACTATCTAAGCCCGAACGAAATCACCAGTATAGCCCAGAACACGGCACGACAATGATGTCATCACATCGAAGGCACTTGCCGATCACACCGATCAAACAGCCAGCAAAATAAGTTTAATTAACGCCAAAAGCAGCATAGACAACAACCTGCAGTCATATTCTTCTGTTAAATTCAAAGTAATAACTTTCATATAAATAATGTGTTATTTAATTTTTGACATTGATTGGTTGATGGGTGAAATTTATTTCGCTTAGTTGGCAGGCTGTTTTTTCAATATATTGCTAGCTTCTATTTACCCGGTTTAATGGTTTCTGCAAAAAATGAGATAGAAATATGCCAGCATTCATCACATTTTCTTAAATAGAAGCATAATCAATTTTTCTTATATGGGGCTTCCTAACTACTGATTTGCATTAAACTACTACACATTCAAATTATACGTTAAAGCGAATTATTTGATTTGTTGTTTAATCATTTGTAAATTTATCATTTCCACGTTTTACCCATGTACTTACGTAAACACAATGAAGTATTTTCTCGGAGTGTTAAACTATTTTATTTTTTGCTTTTTCTTATTTAATTTCAGTCCTGTTACATTAACAATTTCTAAACTTCTAGTGCTACACCTGTATCCGTATTTTGTCAATATCCTCGTAATTACTTGTTTTTTTAGTCCCAAAACCTTTAAGTTATGTATCTTTTTTAATTTATTTATAAATATATGTATTAAAACTAAAACGGAATTTCATAAATCACCTATTTGCAAGCTATTTCGCCTTGTTTTCTAAAAAAAGGTAAAAAATAGCTTGAAAATCAGGCATTTGATTATGTTTTAATTTGGAAATGATGGGTATAATTTTCGATCTGCAGCAATAAAAGTTTTTAAAAAATATTTTATTTTGTAGATGCCAAGCGTTTAATTGGACGCAAATTTGACGATGCAACTGTTCAAAGCGATATAAAACATTGGCCTTTCGAGGTTGTAAATGACGGAGGAAAGCCCAAGATTCGAGTTGAGTATAAGGGAGAAAAAAAGACATTCTTCCCCGAAGAGGTATCATCTATGGTTTTGACAAAAATGAAAGAAACCGCTGAGGCATACTTGGGTAAAACTGTGACCGACACAGTTGTAACTGTACCAGCCTATTTCAACGACTCTCAAAGGCAGGCCACTAAAGATGCTGGCGCAATTGCGGGTCTAAATGTTTTACGAATAATTAATGAACCGACTGCAGCTGCTATAGCTTATGGTCTGGATAAGAAAGGTGTTAGTGAAAGAAATGTATTAATTTTTGACTTGGGTGGTGGCACCTTTGATGTTTCCATTTTAACGATTGAGGATGGCATTTTTGAAGTAAAATCCACCGCTGGCGATACTCATTTGGGTGGTGAAGATTTTGACAATCGTATGGTAAGCCATTTTGTTCAGGAGTTTCTGCGTAAACATAAAAAAGATTTGTCGAACAATAAAAGGGCATTAAGACGCTTGCGTACAGCTTGCGAGAGAGCCAAACGTACACTTTCAGCATCTTCCAATGCGAGCATTGAAATCGATTCTCTCTTTGACGGCATTGATTTCTATACATCTATTACTCGTGCTCGTTTTGAAGAGTTAAATGGCGATTTGTTCAGAGGCACCATGGAACCGGTTGCTAAGGCTTTACGTGATGCCAAAATGGATAAGGGCCAGATAAATGACATAGTTTTGGTGGGAGGCTCTACTCGTATACCGAAAGTTCAGAAGCTTTTGCAAGATTTTTTTAATGGCAAAGAGTTAAATAAATCAATTAACCCAGATGAGGCAGTAGCCTATGGAGCCGCAGTGCAGGCTGCCATACTGCATGGTGATAAGTCAGAGGCTGTACAGGATTTATTACTGTTGGATGTTACTCCCTTATCGTTGGGTATAGAAACAGCAGGTGGTGTAATGACTGTTTTAATTAAACGTAACACCACTATACCCACCAAACAGACCCAAGTGTTTACAACATATTCTGATAATCAACCGGGCGTATTAATTCAAGTATTTGAAGGTGAAAGGTCTATGACCAAGGACAACAATATTTTGGGAAAATTTGAATTGAGTGGTATACCACCGGCTCCCAGGGGTGTTCCTCAAATTGAGGTTACTTTTGATATTGATGCCAATGGCATTCTAAATGTTACTGCTGCGGAAAAATCCACCGGAAAGGAAAACAGAATAACCATTACCAACGATAAGGGACGCTTGAGCAAGGAAGACATTGAGCGTATGGTCAATGAAGCTGAGGCCTATCGTAATGAAGATGAGAAACAGCGGGAACGCATTAATGCGAAAAATGCTTTAGAATCCTACTGTTTCCAAATGAAATCAACGATTGAAGATGAAAGTGTAAGAACGAGAATACCTGAGAGTGATCGGCAATTAATTATGGACAAATGCAATGAGACCATTTCTTGGTTGGATAGAAATCAACAAGCTGAAAAGGACGAGTATGAGCATAAGCAAAGGGAATTGCAAAACGTTTGCAATCCTATAATAACGAGATTATATCAGGGTGGTGCTCCACCTCCAGGTGGTATGTCTGGTCGTGGTGGTGGTGGTGGTGGATTAGGCCATTCCGATGGAGGTCCCACTATTGAAGAGGTTGACTAAATGAACAGCAATATAATTTTTATAAATTATTAGTTGAATTTCTTAAAAATTGTCTTAATGAATATGTAAACCTTCTTAATGGTTTTCGAAAAATTTATTTTTTAATGCTAAATTGAGAAAATAACAAAATAAAAATATTTTCATAAAGAATAGTTTTTTCATTAAAAAGGAAACTTAAGATGAGTTGATTTTAATATTTTTATAAAACAACTTTTTGTAAAATTAACACATTTTTTATAACACGGCTTTAAAAAGTTTTCTTTAGCTATGCTGTGTTGGACACGAAATCAAAATAAATTGTTTTTTTATTTCAGCCATTGATCCCATATTTTGTTAACTAGTAGTCCCTTTTAAACGAGATGCAGCATAAAAAGTTGATTCAATAAATATTTTTTATAAGTTGTTTGAAATGCTGTTAAATTAGGCTTATAATGATGCCAATTTACTTTAACCGGATAGAAAATGACCGACTAAAGTGTAGCCCATACGATATGTTATATCAGCATATGTACTCGTATTTCGACATCCATATATTTAAAAACTGCAACAGCATTAGCAACTAACATACTCGCATATTAGCTTTCACATGATATGTTTAAAGTAGCATTTTTTTTGGTTTCAACATATACAGCAAATGAAGTGTCAACAAAAACAAGAGAATTCGAATTTTGTGGCCATGCAATTTATTGAATTTCATACGATTTACGTAAGTATATGCTGACTTATACTGACATATGCTGATGTAAAATAAAATTTCACAATACCTTATTAATTCTAATTCATATTTTTGGGTTAACTCACGAGAGAAAGAATAATTTTGTATGAAAATGTACCTGGTAAACTTAATGGATATTCGCAAGTTTAAGAAATTGTTTTCTTTATAACATTTAGGTAAATTTCTTTTATTTTTTGCTGGCAAAATTAAAGAAAATTATATATATATATATATACATTGTAATTTATATATAATTAAAACGTTACTCTCATTTTTTTTCAAAATTGTACAGAAATTGTTATCTGGAACCCATTTGGAGTAATTTGTACGAGTTCGGACTGCTTTGTTAAGCATCTGGAACAGACCTATGTATAATGTATTTGTTTTTATATGTTAGATATCTGAATAAATTTTTTTTATTACATTATTAATAGAATATAAATTAGAAAAATTTATTTAACATGTACATATTCCGTTAATTCCTTTTAACAAACGTATTATTATATTGAGTTCTATTAGAGAAAAATAATAAGATAGCACATACACACAAAATAAACACTCAACGATAACTCAACTTGAATTAATTTACCCAGCAAGTGGTGCTTAAATAGTTGTTTTAAGCGGTTCTGGCCTACACAAGAATATTCTACCTTAATATCGCCCCATATTGTTGTTATCAATTTTGAAAATACACAATAGGTCATTTCGTTTACTTTTTTACTGATAATTATTTTCTTTAAAAGCTTAAACAAAATATCTTTGTTACAATATAAAGGTTTTTTTTTAACAAGAAGTTGTTTTCCAAAACAAAATAAAACAAAACATTTAGATTAAGATAAATCAAATTTTTATTGTATTAAGAAAAGAAAAGTTCGGCAATTATGAATGCAAAATGATATTTGGCAAATGTCCACCACGAACACGGTGTCGGATGGCGATTTTTTATTAAAGTTTTTAATCACTTTTTAGCAAAATTGCGGTCCTAATTCATTAACCACATCACGGATTGTGAGTTCTAAGCCTGAAATCGATTCGATTAGCTCAGCATAGACTCTGTCCTTAACACAGCGTCACAAAAGCTAATCCAGTTGGTTTGCAATAAATTGATAATGAAACGATGGCTGTATGACATGTGGTACCGTACTTTTGAAACCACATGCCAGTGATAACCACGTCGTCAATATAGGCCAAATTGAGTTGTTAGCGTCTCCCGATAGTGTGATCCATTGACCGTTACCGCATTTCAAGCCTCATCTTCAAAAAAACGGCCCTATAACCCCTGCAGACCACATAGCATTCTAGACATCAATAATCGCTCTAGGATTTTCAGGAGCCCAAATGCGGTAATTTTGCTTGTTGACGTACCCTGACAAGTGAAAATTGGCTTCGTTTGAAAAAATTATTTTTTCAGAAAATCCAGCCGGTTGTTTCTGATTGAGTTGAGCGAATTTTCGGCGATGTGAATGGTCGGTCGCTTCAATTCCTGCACCAGTTAAACGCAAAATTCACTTGGTGGTTTTGGATAACGCCGAGGAATTGACAAATTTGGAACGACTAGGTTGAACACGCGTTGGTGTTTGTACATTTTGTACCGAGTTTGTCGACTCAAATTTAACGACCAAATCTTAATAGCGGTCTCAGAAGAACGATTATGTTGTCTGAAAATATCACGAATTTTACGAAATGTGACTTTAACAGAACCACCATTTTCATAGCGGATATTAATTATTTTAATGCGATTATCGCGCGAAATTGAATTCATTGTAACAATTGCCAATGCATCTACTATAATACGTCAAAGAACTAAATGTCAAAACTATCATGTTATTGGTGTTGCCATAATTGAAAAACAAAGTTCTTGTTTAAATATCCGATATATACCGGCTCTACCGTTAATTTTTTGGAGAAATATTTTTTAATATAAATTTTTACATGAATAACAATTACAATTACAAGTGTAATCAGATACTTTGGTTTCTCTAAAGGCTGATCTTTACTTTGCTTAAATTTTGAAACTTAAAATTGAATTGAATTCATATCAAGCAGAAACTTGAAAATTTTATTTTATTTGCTTTATTTTTAAAATTTCTATTTAAAAAAATTATGTACAAAATTTTGTGTTCGTTAAAAAAAACAAACAAGAAATATTAGACAACAGCCGAATGTAGTGCTGCATTTTTTTAAGACCGCTACAGCCGTCATTAGGATTCTTTGCAGTTGCCTAGCTTTAAAATCTTAAATAAATTGACAAATAAACTCAAATTATTTTTAATGGCTAAAATCTGCTTAAACCATTCTTTTATTAAGTTTTATTTCCTTTAAACATTTATTACTTTAAAAATAATAAAATAAGTATTTGCATGACCTAAAAACGAAATGACGAAAATATTGTTTTTATAATAAAAAAAAACAAAATTAAAAATAAATACAAATAACTATATTCGATATGTTTGTTCTAAGGAGTTAATAAATTTACTTTAGATTTGCGTTCGTTTTTTATTCAATTTTTTAACTGTTTTTTGTTTGTTTTTATTGAAGTTTTCATTTATATTTAACACTATACAAATACTAAAAATAAATACAAGTACATATTTTTTAATTTATCTATCAATTAATAATTAAATTATTATTTAACATAATTTTCATTAAAATAACTTCTTAAATAAATTACAATATTTATATTTTTTCTTTGTTTATTTATATTAAGCAATTAAGTTCTTTGTTTCTTTTTTTTGGATTTTTGTATACTCTACGCCTGAAAAGTTTAACAGTTTCCGTTAAAGAAAATTAATTACAAGAGAAAATATTTATAATAAAAATGTACAAAAAATAAATCCTTTTTATCTAAAATTTATTTTTGTGATTTCTGTTGGTAACAAAGACTTTTTCTTTTAATATTTAACTACTGACAACAAAAATTCCGCCGCCATCTCCTGTACTGTTTCATGCTTTCGAAATTTTGGTTCAGCGACTTGTCATTGCAGCAACCCGTTAGTTGTAATTAAAAAATGGTGTTTAAAAAGTAGAGCAAAGTTTTTTCGGGAGTTTGACATTGAACTAAATAAAATTCATTATAATTGTTGAAATTGTTTAAGGGACATTTTTGTTTGATATCAAATCTTACAATTAAGGTGATCAAGTCACAAGTATAAATTCTAAGATAAATTAAGTTGTTTGTCTCTTATGTGGCCCGGTGTGTTACCTGGAACTTAGTATGTGTAATAAGGTTTTTTATTCTAGTCTATGTCCGTTTGAATCCATTTCATTTGAAAGCGGTGTTTGTCCATTTTATACTCGTAGTGTATGTCAATATTTAAGAGTTTGTGTTTGAGTCGTTCGAAAAATCGTGTTATTTGTAAATATGCTCATGTTATGTTTCTTTAATGTTAAATTAATTTAATTTCACACTTTATACTTTATAGTCTTTTGATCTCTTCGAAAATCACAAATATATGAAACTCATACAATATTAATGTATGGAACGTGGTGTTTCTATTGGGAAAACACATTTTTAATAAACTTTTTACTTAATGTTTTTCAAAAGAATAAGTAGAAGGACTTCATTTCAATACTTTTCTATGCAATGCCATTTCATTTTCATGCATTAATTACAACTTTATGTGCCGAAATCATATCGTTACTACGATGGGGCTGGCATGGTGATATACAGCTGGTAATCGATTTTCATTGAGTTAACTATACTATATTTTTAATTCATTTTTTTTTCCAAATTTATATTGACAAAATGATAAAAATTTTAATCGTATTCATTGTTATTATTAACTAACTTTTTGTCACGAATAGACTTACACCATCTTCTAAGAAGTCTGCTCATATTTTATATTTTTTTGGATTGTATATTTTTAATAAACGCCCATGGTTTTAAAGTTACAAATCTCTTCTCTGCAAAAGATAAACAGCGTAAACTACAATAAAAAAAACTCTGATTGATATTTTGAGTGGTAATGTGTATGTTATCTTTGGTTAAGGTAAAATTCTAAAAATCGAACAATTGTCAGCCTAGACTAGGCAAAAATAAGAAAAATATTGCTGATGGTTCTCGTACTCTGTTTGTCCAAACACTCATTTCCGTGGTGTTTGGTCAAACAACCAAAGACCTTTCTTTTCAGTCTATAGAATCTTGGAAATTGATATGAGTTTCAAGTTGATGTAGCCCTTTTGAGTTTTTAATACTGTTGAGGGTTCTTTAAGGTTTAATATTATTAAATAAGGTGATAGATGTTCGTGCAGCGGCTAAAATTACATCCTCATGTCATTAGACAGTTATACAAATGGCTATTTTAGGGAATTCCTAGACTATTAAAGTTAAATAAAAGAAAGTAAAGATATCCCTAAATGGCTCTTTCTCAATGCTATCCTACCTTAGCGCTCTAATGGCAATACAATTTCATTAGTGTTATTTCGCATAGCGTCTATTGAATATCTTTGATTTTAACTAAGTATTTGCGCTTTTCCATTATCAAAATAAACACTATTTGTAGGCTTCATTACCGAGTCTCTGATTAGCAAATCCTTACATTGGCATACTAAGATTAAAGAAGTAATGCGACCACCTGATTATTAAGCAAATCCTGACCGCTTAGTTTGCTCATTCGGGAAGAGTTAAGCAAACTTATCGTTAACGCTTTTCATTGCATTATTTTTTTTCATTAGACTTGAGAGAGAAAGTAATAATTAAAAAATTTTTACTGGAAATGAGATCTTCGCTTATTTTGTCAAATAATTTTACGAAACCTTTCAGTTTATTATTTACACATTAAATCTTTGAAATGAACACAACCTCTTAATTTTAATTTATTTAATCGTTTGTATAGATGAACACAACCAAAATAGGAGTAGAAAACAAAATACACTAAAACAACATAAATGTACGCTAAAAATAGATCGGTATGACATCGTAGCGTTTGTGCTCACCAGATCTCTATCGTTGTGAAAACGGTCTTTTGCTTGTGTTCATCCACTCAAACAAATAAAGTAAATTTAGTGTGCTCATAGCGAATTTACTTCACCTATATCTTGTTTCTATTAATTAGGTGAGACATTTTTCACATTACAATATTATAGTCATTTTGAATTACACAGGGTGGTATGAAATTTTGTTAATGTATTTATGCATGCTTCCATTCACGTTGAGTTTTGTTCGACTTGTCTAGGAGAGGTTGCCAGTTCGTTTTAATATCTTTAAATTTAATCATTTGAAAATTTCATTTTGTCTAAATATTTCTTTAATGTATTTTTTATTGGTGTTTTAATTTTTTTATTAATTAATTCCTAATTAAGTTGCATTTATTTTCAACAATATTTATTATACATGTATGTTCTATTTTATTGTTTATAGTTAGTGTGATTTAGAGTAACTCTTGGAAAACTTAGCTTATTCTATTTTTTTAGATTTAATTTGTTTCATTTTGCTTAAGGACAACCAAATTAACTTGTTTGTATCAGGGTTTACAATTCAAATATTCAAATATTCTAACAATTTAAAATAGTTTATTAAATCTAAATGGTAAATATAGGAGGGGGAGGCTAAATTATTATTGTTTTGGTTAAGAAATGAAACTCTTGAAAGAGGTTTTTCTTTTGTCTTGAATATTTTTTTATCGAAAAATTTTTACACACTTAACAAAATGTTAAACTCTTATTTTTTAATTATATTTAATTTGAATATGTAAAAAATAATAAATTCAGTATGCAATTTTTTATTTGTTAAATTCATTTTTTTCATTTATTAATTATTATTTTAAATTTTAAAGTCTTTACAAGTCTACATGTTACGTAAATATATATTACATAAATTGGTGTAAAATATTTAAATTAATCAAATATGTAATCGAAATCAGTAATGAAATAAAATCAATTAAGAAAAAGATAAACGAAAAGTATGAAATATTTTCCGAAATTTTAACGAAAATTTTAAAAAGTAAAAATATTAAAAGAAGTTTTGAATAAATATAATTTCATTTATATATAATATATAAATTATAATTAATATAATTTAATTTATATAATTTAATTAATATTTACCTACACAAGCATACGTGGACTACATGGAGTTTTGTCATTCATGTTATCGAGAGTAAAACAAGATCAATTACATAAGAAGTAAATATTACTTTAAATAAAAAATCGCTTTACAAAATCGCTTTCTTTAATTTATAATAACTAATTTTGAAATTCTTTTATTTCATTATTATTTTATTGTATTCAGTTAGTTATATAAATTTGTTGCTTATGATAAAGCCCTTTAATGGTAAGTAGCTTATGCCTGCTAGTAAATCGAGACTGTATTCAAACAAAAGAACTTTCACAAAGCATAGAATATTCAAATTAGTTTATTTTTAAATTCAATATTTTGAAAAAGCTCTAAGCGAAATAAATGCAAATTACATTTTGCTAACTTTGGTTCACATATTCGAAAGTAAGGCCTTTAGAAACAAAACTAAATATCAATAGCCTGTAGGCTATCTCTGCTACAGCCAAGTGTTTCGAGATTATTTTATTCTTATTTACTTATAAAAAGTTTCCTTATCGTATTGATATCATTAGATTTTCAATATCAAGGTTATGATACATGCCATCATGAATAGGACGAAAAGTGGCATCAATGTAATAACAAATGTTATCATGAATTTTTGTTATATTTTAAACAAATATAATGTTATGACTGCATTGAAATCATATTAATACCAGATTTGGCACATTTTTAAGCAGTAAAACATGCACATAGAAAAGTACTATCAAGTGTTCTTTACCCTGTAATTTGATTTAAAATTTGCATCGCATTGATCATCAGTATAATAACAAAAATAAAACGGATATTTCTTTTTTCAAAATAGGAACGGCACAAACAGACCATGTCATCCAGATCATATACAAGATTAAATACCCAAGACTCGCCCTGCGCATTGCGTATGAGAGGACTACTATAGCGTTTAAAAGTCAAATCGAATTTTGCTCAAGTTTTTAAAACTGTACAGAGTGAATTGTGTGGTGTATTTTTAAAATATTTACTTTATTCGTTTTTACGGAGTTAAAACGAAAAATGTACACCAAAAATAATTCTGGATTTCCTAGAATTATAAATAGAATTTTTTTTATTAATTTTTTTCTGTCCTAATGTTTCACGTTTTATGCTCCTTTTTTACTTTAACAAACAATAAGTATTTGCATGTGCTGTACTCTTCCTTTTAATCTTTAAATTAAAAAAAATCCATAATTTATTGGTGTAGTTTTTACGCAATGCCAGACTTGAGCACTGAACTTGTATAATATCTGGCTATTATATGTATGCAAAAGATAATATAAAGCTAGATATACACGTGGGAATACAGGAACAATTAATGTTCTTAATGTTCCCTCGTGTGTGTGTGTGAAAATATTTTTTATTTCACGTTGTTTCATATATTAAAAATTTTGATTTTTTTTAACATGATGTTTCCTCACCTATATCCATTTTTTTCCATTATTTTTTGTGTTATTTGGAGTGAGAATTGTTTTATGATTCGTAAAATTTAAGAAAATTTAAAATAAAATCGCAACAGTTGAAAAAAAGATAAGTTATACAATTTTATTAAAGAAAAAAATTTAAGGGAGCATATAAATTGAGAAGCTAAAAATAAAACTAAAAACTCATAACCGCACCATGTTTTTTTACATTTGTGTTTCGTCATATCAAAGATATTTTGAAATATATATTAGTTATAATTTTTTTGACCTTTTTTAATATTTTTTAGTAATTAATTTTAAGCACAAGGTCTTATTTAATAAAAAATTTTTTAAAAAACTTTATTTTTTATTATATTTTCGATATTTCGCCACACCGTTGGTTGGCATCATCAGGAAAAACAAAAATAATAATGAACAAACAAATTGAAAAAATTTTTTGATTAACAAATTCAAAATAATCAAAAAATTTTTTCAAAAAAACAAAACAAAACAAACAAAAACAATAAAAAACGACAAATTGAAAAAACTTTTGTTTTACATACATACAAACAAATTTTCAATACTAACAAATTTTTTAAATGAAAAATAATTTTGAAAATACATAACACATTTACAAAACAATAGTATTTTACACATATATTTTAAAACATAAATTTAATGACCGAACGTTACAAAAATTAAAGTATTAATTATTAATATTATGCAGATACAGAGTTTTGTTTTATAATTTTATGCACTAAATGTCTATAATTTTGTGCAACATTCTCCGTATCTGCTTTAAAATTTATTCTTTTGGTTAATGGTACTTTAATTATTTGTAACATTTCTAACATATAACGACGTTTATAATTATTTTCTAAATTTAAAATTGAAACATTTTCAAAATTAGGATAGTGATTAACTTTAGAGCAATGCGAAGATAATGCTGTTTTTTGTAAACTAATATTATTCCTGTATTTCTGGTCTGACCTTTGTCCTGCGATTCTAGTTTTCAATTTATTTTTTGTTGTGCCTACATAAACCTTATTAAATCCTCCTTAACATTACCGTTACAAGGAATTTTGTACACTACATTGGACATATTTAATTTTTGAATTTTATCCTTAGTTTTACTAAACAACCTATTCAATGTGTTTGTATTCTTATATGCCATTTTGTATTTATTTGTATCATAAATTTTTGAATTCTCTATTCTTTCAGACAAGACTGGTATATACGTTATCGATTTATATATTTTCGGTTCCGTTCCACTACTTATAACTCTTTTCCTCCTATTATTTAATTGATTAATTAACCTATTAGTTAATCGTATTGGAAAATTGTTCTCAGTTAAAATATTTCTAATCTTTTCTTTGTTCTTTCTATGGAATTCTTTGTCACTAATTGTTAAAATGCTCTCTATTAAATTATTGGCCGTGTTAATAATAATTCTTTTATTTTGTTTATAATAATAATTAATAATTCTACCTGAAGCAGTTGGTTTTTGGTACCAATCTATAACTAATTCTTTATTTCTTCTTATTACTAAAGTGTCTAAATATGGAAGTTTAGCATCACATTCCCTTTCAGTTGTAAATTTAATTGAAGGGTCAAATTCATTTAATGTTTCTAACATTTCGTTAATGGCAGATTCAGATATAATACAAAACAAATCATCTACATATTTTGTCATAATTTTTGGTTTTACATTTAATTTTTCAATAACATTATCTAACAATTTTTCCATAACAATATCTGCCACAATTGGAGAAGCTGGAGAGCCCATCGGAAGTCCTTTTTGCTGAATATATATCTTTTCATTATACTGAAAATATCTATTATCTTCTATACAAAACTTGAGAATACGAAAAAATAAACCTTTCTCTATGTTTGTAAAATTTTCCAAAACATCCCATTTTTGTTCTATTGTGCTGATCGCCAAATCAACAGGTATACTTGGAAATAATGATACTACATCAAAAGAAATTAGCTTTTCATGATCCTGTACATGAAGGTTTTTAATTTTTCCTTTAAACTCAATTGAATCTTTTATATAATACTTAGAACCCTCAGTGATCTTCTTCAATATGTTAGTAACATATTTACACAACTCGTAAGATGGTGAATAACCAAATGAACAAATTGGTCTTAAAGGAAATTCCTCTTTGTGAATTTTTGGCAGTCCGTATAACCTAGGTGCTATAGCAATATTAGTTTTAAGCTTATTTCTTTCTGTAATATTGATAATTTTAAGTTTAAAAAGTTCTTCTACTATATCATTATTAATCTTCTGCAATTTGGTAGTAGGGTCCTTATTTACTTGGGTGTATTTAGTTATATCTCCTACAATATTGTTAATCCGTACGTTATAGTCAATTTGTTGTTTTTTATTGTTTTTGTTTGTTTTGTTTTTTGAAAAAATTTTTTGATTATTTTGAATTTGTTAATCAAAAAATTTTTTCAATTTGTTTGTTCATTATTATTTTTGTTTTTCCTGATGATGCCAACCAACGGTGTGGCGAAATATCGAAAATATAATAAAAAATAAAGTTTTTTAAAAAATTTTTTATTAAATAAGACTTTGTGCTTAAAATTAATTACTAAAAGATATTTTGAAATATTTTTTTTTGTTTTTTTTTTATTATTTTGGAACTTTTTCAGCTAATTTTCCTTTGAGACGTTCCTTTTTTTACACCAATTTTTTGTAATTTAGCTTTTATCTCTTCTTATTTTTCATACGATTTTTTGTTAATAAGAATATGAGTAAAAACAAAAAAAATTCGTTGTGGGTCGCTGAATTACTAATTTTCTTTTGCGTGTAACTCATAAAATACATATAACTGATGTTTGCTTTAAGTGTTTCTAATATCAGTACTTCGACTGTACTTAAAAATAAAACCATGGTTTCAAACCATGTTGCATGCGGTTTAGTCATCATATTTGGCTTCAACATCAAAAAGAGTTAAAGCGAAGTTATAAATTGTAAGGGTGTGAACAGAGTGGCCACTTGTTGCTGAGCCGAGCCGACTGACAAACAGTTCATAGTGGGCGCAAAGCGTATTTCAGCGCCGAAAACATTGTTTATGTTATGTTGTTATAATTTCATTTTGTTTGGAAAACATAAAACAAATTTTGAAAACAAAAATTTAAGAAAAAGTAAATAAAATATGCAATAAAAAAATTAAAAAAATAATTAAAATTTAAAATAAAATAAAAATTAAAAAAAAAAATTAAGCAAAAAAATAAAAATTCAAATAATAAAAAAATAAATATTGGTACTTTAATAAAATTACTCCACTTCCTATTTAATTTATCACCAATCTTTTCAAGAATATAGTCCGAAAGTTTCAATACTCATTCGAGTTTATTCTTTAAGCTTGGCAGGATATTTTCGTAAATCACTATGAAAGTGATGACATGCTTCAATTTCACTTCGTTTATCATTTATTCGATGTTTTCAAAAGTAATTTTAAATGATAAAATACTTAAAAACAATAGCCGTAGCTAAATACTCATCATCTGACGAATCCATATCTTTTCACTTTAATTTCACAAACACGAATGAACAACAAACCCAAATGCATACAAACATACATAAAACACCAATAATAGATAAAATATCGGCGCAGTTTCTCGCATTCATTATGTACACTCGAACTTGTTTCTTGCATGAGCAAGCTCTCGCAATAAGCGTTAGTCGGCTCGGCTCGGTTCGGCAACAAGCGGCCACTCTGTTCGCACCCTAAGGCAACTACAGAAACTATACGAGAATTTGTTTTTTAAATTCTCTCGCTTGTGATTGCCTGATTCATGAATCTTTTAACATAAAATTGCATTAAAGGGAAAAGTGTAATTACGTTAGTATTTTATGTTTATGTTATGTTATTCAGTTTATGGTATTTAAGTTTCATATTCCAAACACAAATGAAAGAAATTAAGCTGTCAAATGCAAACGGCATTTAATATCAATTTAAATTTGCACTATATCCTATTGCTATTCATACAATAATTTTCTTCAATAACACACGAACATAACTCTATTATGAAAATTATTGGTATGAAAAATTGTGGTATGAAATACCATTAGGATCTAGTATTAAAAATTTATTTTTTATTTTGAACACCGTTTGCATTTGAGTTTTACGTATCACTTCCGTATAAAATAATATAGTTGAGAACAATTTTTGATTCATAAGATGGGTCCTTTTGGCGAGTCGCAGTGACCTGTGTCAGACCAAAATGTTATTAAAAAAAATTAAACCGGCGGCGACATTTGAAAATTTATAAAAGCAAAAATATCTTTCCAAAAAATGATTTTTCAAGTGAAGCAGCATAGTGCTACTATATTACACTGATCCATTTTTGTTACCCCCCGAGGGCACATTTATGGGTCCTTATAGAATACTCGACTATCTAGACCTGTGCAACTGGGGGAAAAAAGGGAGCCCAGAAAAAGGGAGACAACTGGAAACTCCACTTTATTTCCACGGGGATCAGTGAGCCGCAGAGTTCATTATTTGTCTCTTTAGACATTTAATAGTTCTCTGACTGATCATTGAGGTTGGCCCCTATATGGAAGCATCGTGGTGGTTGTGGTTTCGCGGCCCCATATCAGTCTATGGTTCTATGATGGCCGGGTTCATTTCACCTTTAATAACACCTACCTGGTGAAATGTTCCCAGATTCAGTGAGCATGCTAGACATGTGTTCTGGACAGGAGTTGGAAAGTCTCCAACCCTTAAGTAAGTAGTGATGATTTGCAGCCCTGCTCTGGAATCATCGAAGTTGCAACTGGAAAGTTCTGTTGCGTAGAATTATAGCTTCGGCTTCCTAGAACGAGCATGACGTTCCAAATTATGCAGTGGTTTGGTCCACCAGCTGATTAAGGCTTTATGGCCAGGCGCGGATGTAAATCTAATCACACAGTTAATCAATTTTTGTTAGAGATAATATAAACCGGAAAAAAAGCTGTCAGTCGTGTAGTTATCTAAAGTGAGTGGAATAAAGGGATTTTAGCTTTCATGTAATATCTACAGTATCAGTGTTATTAACATTTTTTCAGATTTTCTTATTTTGGAAATAATATTTGGATATAGTTTTTATGCTTTTAAAAACAATTCTCATATTGTTCATTGTGTTCGAGTACTTAAAATATGTTTATTTTTTTAAAAATGTGTATAATTAAATTTAAATTAATTTCACTTCATAAATTCAAGTAATATTTCCTAAATCTTAAAGTTTAAATTTTTTTTGCAAATAATTGGTGGTGTTTTGTTATCTGTTTAGTCAAAGAACTGTAGAACTTGCAAAAATTTTTTTAAAAATGAAATCAACTATAGAAAATGTACGTAATTCGTCTTTTTAGAGTTGCCATATTTTATTTTTATGGAATCTTAAGGGAATGTACGACGCAGCTGAAAAAATGTCAATGTTTCTAAATTTTATGAAATTGTATTACTTAGAAAAATGTATAATGTGTTGTTGTCTTTGGCCAATTGCGTTTTCTCTTTCTGAACTGCGCTGCTATCTCCACGAATAACATAGTAAGCTAAGACATATCCATATTAAAATAGAAGAAAAGTAGCTTTTTTTAAAATAGAAGAAAAGTAGCTTTTTTTGTGAGAGACACTCATGAAAATTCTTGTTTTTTAATATAAAGGTCCATGTATGCCAGTATGTACGATGACATCACATGGTATGGATCCTATTTTGGCTTTTTCAAAAGAGAAGATGTTCATTTTCCATAAAGTAACATCCTGCGGTATCAAATCACATGATTTTGGTGTACAATACAACACATTTGTGAGAGGTAGCTAAGACCTTTCATTATTTATCCGAGGTGCCATTTTCTAACGTCATATTCAATGATGATATCTGCACCAAAAAGTGACATGCCAAAGCTTTGTCATTTAATCGCCTTAGACTGGCTTTAAGCAAAATACGGCAGTTTGGCTTGCTTTTCGTTAGTCATATAAAAAATTCATAATTTCCTTAACAAAGTTCCTTGTGACGTAATTAAGTGTACTGCCTCAATAAATTCACCTGTAAAATATTCTTTAATCACATTATTGGCGAAATTAAATAGAAAAATAAATAAATTTAATAAATAAAATAAAAATTTAATAATAAAATAAATTTTAATGAGAATTTCCATGTAAATTTTTATTGAAATTTTAAATACTGATAAAGTTTTGTTGTTGTTTTGTGTTTTGTTCATCAGTTTCCTATTAATTCTAATAATTTTGTATAAAAATACTACAACTTTTTTTAATTATTAAACATAAAAACAATGTTGCAATAATAATTATACTAAATACTCTTATTTTGTTTGTTTTCGTTTTTTTTTATATTTATTTACAAATATAAAATGCAAAATGCATTTTTTACATAATTTTTCTATTCTACACCTAAAACGTTATTTAAAGTTTTACTTAAACTTTTTTGGATTTTTTTAAAGATGATTTTCAATTAACATTTATCGACTTTATAAATTGTTGCTATATTTATATATATTTTTATATTTGATTTATTTATTATAAATTAACTTAAAGCGCTTCATTGGAAAAGCTGCAGGGGCCAATGTAAGCAGCAGCATTAACCAAATCCAACCCTTTTTTAGACGGTGACGAAGAAGCAATAGCGGCGGCATTTGTTGCACTGGTCATATTGGAAGAGGCAGCAACATTTTTGATAGAATTTATGGTAGCAGACGCGACCGATTCGGCAAATGGCGGTTTTGACATTATGTCAGATTTTGGTTGATACTAAAACAATGAAAATAAAATAATATTACAGAAAAACAAATAATTTTAATTGTCAATTCGGTTTAAAACAAGTTTTCTTAAAAAAAATACTTTACTATTATTCTGCAAGGGTGAAGAAAAAAATAAAAATACAGGAGAAAGACAAAAGGATTAAAAAAAACATAGAAAACTCATTATGTTTCTTTTATTTGGGTACGGTTTTCCGTTGACCCTCGTCAAATTTGGTTTGTGAACAAACTGGTTTCGGCTGTTTGCCATCTTTAAACCAAACACACCAATGAGACCCATAATTAATTACAAATCGGCACCAGGCTACAAACTTTCGAAATATATGAAAACAATATTAAAAGACACCTTAGACCTGAAATATAGGCATACAATAGCCAACACTACAGAACTGATTGACAAACTGGAGAATGTGGAAATAACGGAGAAAACAAAACTGGTCTCTTTTGACGTAAAGGACTTGTATCCATCAATTCCGGTAATGGATACATTGAACATTGTTCATAGGACAGTAAAAAACAAAACGGAAAACAAGGAACTAGCAATACAACTTACAGGCACACTAAAAGCGACACTAGAACAGAATTACTTTAAATTTAACAATAATATATATAGACAAATAACAGGACTAGGGATGGGAAATCCAACATCTGCCACCCTCATGGAAGTATTTATGCAGAACTTAGAAGAGGAATACGTAAAGGAATTAAAAACCAACTTCGGAGTAATATTCTACGCAAGATATGTCGACGACATCATATGTATACTAGAAGGAAATAACGATGAGCAAATTCTAGATTACTTGAATGGAAGACACAGGGACATAAAATTTACAATGCAAAAGGAAGAGGAGGGGAGAATTAATTATCTGGACCTAACGATCAAGAGGAACATAATCTCGAACAGAATCGAATATGAAATATACAGGAAACCAACAGCAACGGACACAATAATACACAACTCATCAAATCATCCCCAGCAACACAAAAACGCAGCAATGAGGCAGTTAATAACAAGACTCGAGAGAACACCACTAACACAGCAAATGTATATGAAGGAAATGGAAACAATATACACCATAGGGGAAAACAACGGATACAAAAAGCGCCTCGTAGATAACATCAAGAACGAAAAAAGAACAGGAGAATGAAAGGAAAAAATGGGCTACATTAACATATATGGAAAAATCAACGTACAAACTGGCGAAATTCTTTGGAAAACACAACATCAATACAGCATTCAGAACAAGAAACAACCTACGCAGAATACTACGGAATAAAACAATCCAGGCAAATATACTAGACAAACAAGGAGTATACAAATTAACTTGTACATGCCATTATAGCTACATCGGGCAAACAGGACGAAAAATTAAGACCAGATTTAGGGAACACATTAGAGACTATAACAAAAAACTACGAGAACCAACAAACCAACAACAAATGTACACCAAATGTACACATATAAAGACAACGGTTAAACTGCTTCATACACAGCACAAAGGAAGGAGACTAAATGTTTTAGAAAACATGGAAATATACAAACAAAAAACATTTGACGGACGAATAATAAATGAACAAAGAAACTCTGCTTCGGACACAATATTTGAACCGTTGAAACATTTTTACAGGAAAACACACACTACACCTGTACAAAAACGTTACGCAGGTGCACAAGACCAAAGCAATAAAGAACATCATAAACGTACAATTACAGATTATTATGTCACATAAAAAACAAAAAAAAACCCCAATAGGTTCACACATAAACAAAAACGGACAACAAGCATGATCGTAAAAGGATTTAGTTAGGAAAAAAGACGAAAGAAAAAAGGGAGCGACAAATTAGGTAAAAAGAGACAAACGAAAAAGGAGAGAGAGATGCAAGCAAAAAAGACAGAAAGTGACGAACGCAATAACACGAAGGGAGACACGAACTATATAAACACAACTGACAATAGAACGCAACTAGTACGAAAAGAACACTGAAGATGGCAAACAGCCGAAACCGGTTTGTTCACAAACCAAATTTGACGAGGGTCGACGGAAAACCGTACCCAAATAAAAGTAATTTTAACCCCGTCGGAAAATCCAAGCACATATCATTATGTTTCATTTAAGTCCTCTTCAAAGTAAATCTGCTAAAGGTCAACATGTTTTGTTCAGTTCAGAATAATTTTTTTAGTTTAAAGAAGCTTAAAATAAGTGAGTCAAAGAAAAATTCCCACTTCGTTTTGTTTTTGCCGTCTATACTTTCTAACTATACACTCAACTATTATCTGGTTCGAAGATAATCTTTTATTGATTTTATCTGCAAAATATTTTTTTCCTTTCATTAACTAGATATTGTAGATAATTGAATGTGTAATCGTCGCTGTGGGCTTTTAATATCCTCGGTTATATAGAAGTGTGTTGTGGACTTAATCGGCAATTTCTAGAGGAACTGCCTAGACTTTCTTTACCTTATCAACTTACTTTTTATTGCTCTCAAAGTTTTGCTGTTTTAGCGACGTTAGAATGCGAAACTAAATTATTATTCATTTCAATAAATAAAAATATTGGGTTTTTCAACAACAAGTTTGCTGTTCAATTGTAATTACTGAGCTGTTTCGATAAAGATGTTAACAAAATCCTTGTTACTGCTCACAAGAAAATATCATGTAATAAAATTAGAGTGTTAAACGGTCTAGACACTACAAAATGCTTTATGGCAAACTTGGGTACTTGGCTAGCTGCTTTGATGTGCAGATGCTAGATCTGCCGTTAAGCATTAATTTTAAGTTTTGTTTTGTATTGTCAACATAAGGAAAATTCCTTGAAGATTTCTCTTCGGATGTTACTTCTTATAGCATCCGAATAATGTCGATGAAATCTAATCTATTTTTTCCGACATTTTTTCCAGCCACACAACTCAATTTTATTTAATATTAAAAACTTGTACGTGGTTGAAGAATAAACTGTTAATATAATAGCAAACTACAATAAAATAATTTACTTGTAAAAATGTTATCATTTTTTACCTTTTCTATACATAAAGGGTTTTTCAACAAGAAGTTTGTCTTTCAATTGTGGCAACACCAACAACATGATAGTTTTGACATATAGTTTTTTGAGGTATTCGTAGTAGATTTAATTTCAGTCAAGAGAATCAATACAAAATGTGTAAACACCGCCGCGTGTTCGACCGGGTCTTTCAAAACATCGCAACCATAAGCACAGTGTTGAAGCAGATCCAAATTTGTCAATTCCTCGACATTCTTAACAATTGGGGTTATCCAAAACCACTACATGGCAAGTTTTGTGTAAGGATTTGATTTTGAAGCTTTACAAGCCGACCGACCATTTACATCGCCGTAGACTCACTCAAATCATTCAGAAACAATCCGCTAGTTTTTTTGAAAAATTATTTTTTCACGCGAAGCTCATTTTCACTTGTCAGGGTGTGGCAACAAGCAAAATTGTCGCATTTGGGCCTCTGAAAATCCTAGAGTAATTATTAAAAAGCCTTTGCATGGTCACTGCATGTGGGCTGGAGGCGTGATTTGACCGTTTTCTTTTTCGAACATGAGGCTAGAAGTGCAGTAACGGTCAGTGGATTACGTTACCGCGAGATTTACGTGATAAGATAAGTTACCAACTATGTGGCCATAACATGATGGTGGATCAAACCACTTGGGTGATATGTTGTGTGCACCCACGCCCTAGGAAGCCAAAGGATATTTTTATCCGACACGTCATTCTTACTTGCAATTTCGAGAGCGCGGGGCAAGATCAGCACTTCCAAACCTTGCTTAAGAGTTGGGGACTATCCAACTCCTGGCCGAAAACACATGCCACAGCATGCTGCATCCGGATCATTCACCCTGTGTTCCTGGTGAAAAGTGAGATCATCCTGACCCTTTAATCATTTCATGAGGGACTGCGCAGCTACAACCACCACGATACTCCCCGAAGGGCCAATCTCAATAATCAGACAGAGAACAGCAAAAGCTACTGTTCCGGTGGAAATAAAGTGGAAGTTGTGCAGTTGGTTTCTGCTAACATTTAGGGGACTGGACTCCCCAGATGACACATGTCTTAATGGTATGGCAAGATTCCATTAAGACATACCAATGTGCCCCAGCGGGGACTATCGCGAGCTGCTAACAACTCAATTTTGGGCTATTATTGACGACGTAGATATCACTGACATGTGGTTTTAACAGGCCAGTGTTACATGTCACACAGCCAATAAAACAATCAATTTATTGCAAACCAAATTTCCCGATCGCATAATTTCACGACAATCAGCAATTACGTGGCCAGCCAGATCGTGTGATTCAACACCACTAGATTATTTGCTATGTTAAGGACAGAGGCTCTAAGGAACCAATCGAATCGATTTCAGCTTTCAAACTCAAAATCCGAATAACGAAATAGAAAGAATAATGTATAGAGTATTTGATAAAGTATTGAATGCGAGTACATACCTCTTGGCTCTCATCCACCACTGGTAAAAGTTCATCCGTTGAATTGGGCGTTATTGGACTTGGTGTAGCCATAGTTATGCGATTTAATGCAATTCCATGCTGCATGGTAACAGCAGTATCACCAATAACTATTTGTGGTTTGTATTGACTCAAATGTTGTTGATGCTGATGGTGCTGTAAGCGAGATAAACGCAACTTCATCTCTTGACGTATTTCCTTCTGCTGCTGTTCCTTTTCAAAACGCATCATACTATAACTACGTACGGACGAACTCGTACTGTGTACCGACGCTAGACTTGGTCTTCGAGAACCTATTTACGATTATTTCGTTTCATTTATATTTAAATGGTTTTAAAGAAAATCACGTTTGGTGAGAGACAAAAAAAGAAAAGAAAAAGATAATAAAAATACAGATCTTAAATTAAAAACAAAAATAAAATAAATGGAATTTCCGAGTAATTTTTTTAATAATAAATACAAATGGAATTGATAAAAAGCAGCGCCGAAAATTGCATTTGTTGTTTTTGTTTGAAAGATTTTAGGTTTTGGTTTTTTAAAGCAAGAAGCTAAAAAGGCTTTTTTCTTATTCACAGCTGTATAAGGACAAGAATTTTGATTTTTATTTTAGAAATTTTGTGACATAAAGGAATGAAATTTTTAAAATATACAAATAGTTAATTAATTTTCTTTCGAATACAAGATGCAGCCTAATTAAGTTGTTTTTTTTAATATTGTTTTATTTAATTTAGGAAAAAAAAGCAAACAAATAATTTAAAATTTTGAAAAAAATACAAAAATGTTAAACCAAGAAAAATACAAAAGAAAAAGAGTTGAAAATATTGAAAAGTATAAACAATTACAGGAGAGTGTGTAAATAAGTAAGTAGAATGTTAAAAGCTTAGTTTTAAAAAAATTAAAAAATTGTGTTTGGTATTTGTAAATGTGTTTTGAGGAAAAAAATATATTATTTAATATTTTTATTAATATTATTTAATCTTTTAAAAAGGATTTTTTGATTATTTATTAATCAATTAAAGAAATAAAAGTAGTTTCATTTTTAAAATTCAAAACCACTTTCGTTTATTTAATTGTTTATTTTAATAATTTAATTTTTATTGAATTTCATACGATTTACGTAAGTATATGCTGACTTATACTGACATATGCTGATGTAAAATAAAATTTGACAATACCTTATTAATTTTAATTCATATTTTTGGGTTAACTCACGAGAGAAAGAACAATTTTGTATTGAAATTGTTTTCTTTATAACATTTAGGTAAATTTATTTTATTATTTGCTGGCAAAATTAAAGAAAATTACAATGTATATATATATAATTAAAATGTTACTCTCATTTTTTTTTCAAAATTGTTCAGAAATTGTTATCTGGAACGCTTTTGGAGCAATTTGTACGAGTTCGGACTGCTTTGTTATGCATCTGGAACAGACCTATAATGTATTATAAATTATATAAATTAGGAAATTTATTCAGATATTTAACATGTACATATTGTTCCGTTTATTCCTTTTAACAAACGCATTATTATATTGAGTTCTTTTAGAGAAAAATAATAAGACAGCACATACACACAAAATAAACACTCAACGTTGACTCAACTTTAATTAATTTACCCAGGTGCTTAAATAGTTGTTTTAAGCGGTTCTGGCCTACACAAGAATATTCTACCTTAACATCACCCCATATTGTTGTTATCAATTTTGAAAACACACAATAGGTCATTTCGTTTACTTTTTTACTGATAATTATTTTCTTTGAAAGCTTAAACAAAATATCTGTGTTACAATATAAAGGGTTTTTTAACAAGAAGTTGTTTTCCAAAACAAAATAAAACAAAACATTTAGATTAAGATGAATCAAATTTTTATTGTATTAAGAAAAGATAAGTTCGGCAATTATGAATGCAAAATGATATTTGGCAAATGTCCACCACGAACACGGTGTCAGATGTCGATTTTTTCATCGAAGTTTTTAATCCCTTTTGGCAAAATTGCGGTCCTAATTCATTAACCACATCACGGATTTTGAGTTCTAACCTTAAATCGATTCGATTAGCTCAGCATAGACTCTGTCCTTAACACAGCGCCACAAAAGCTAATCCAGTTGGTTTGCAATAAATTGATCGTTTCATTGGCTGTATGACATGTGGTACCGTACTTTTGAAACCACATGCCAGTGATAACCACTTCGTCAATATAGGCCATAATTGAGTTAGCGTCTCCCGATAGTGTGATTCATTGACCGTTACCGCATTTCAAGCCTCATCTTAAAAAAAAAACGGCCCTATAACCCCTGCAGACCACATAGCGCACCATACAGTGACACTTTGAGCATGCAAAGGCTTCTCAATAATCGCTCTAGGATTTTTAGGAGACCAAATGCGGTAATTTTGCTTGTTGACGTACCCTGACAAGTGAAAATGGGCTTCGTTTGAAAAAATGATTTTTTCAGAAAATCCAGCCGGTTGTTTTTGATTGAGTTGAGCGAATTTTCGGCGATGTGAATGGTCGGTTGCTTCAATTCCTGCACCAGTTAAACGCAAAATTCATTCGGTGGTTTTGGATAACGCCGAGGAATTGACAAATTTGGAACGACTAGGTTGACCACCCGTTGGTGTTCGTACATTTTGTACCGATTCTGTCGACTTAAATTTAACGACCAAATTCTTAATAGCGGTCTCAGAAGAACGATTATGTTGTCTGAAAATATCAAGAATTTTACGAAATGTGACTTTAACAGAACCACCATTTTCGTAGCGGATATTAATTATTTTAATGCGATTATCGCGCGAAATTGAATTCATTGTAACAATTGCCAATGCATCTACTATAATACGTCAAAGAACTAAATGTCAAAACTATCATGTTATTGGTGTTGCCATAATTGAAAAACAAAGTTCTTGTTTAAATATCCGATATATACCGGCTCTACCGTTAATTTTTTTGAAAAACATTTTTTAAAATAAATTTTTACATGAATAACAATTACAATTACAAGTGTAATCAGATACTTTGGTTTCTCTAAAGGCTGATCTTTACTTTGCTTAAATTTTGAAACTTAAAATTGAATTGAATTCATATCAAGCAGAAACTTGAAAATTTTATTTTATTTGCTTTATTTTTAAAATTTCTATTTAAAAAAATTATGTACAAAATTTTGTGTTCGTTAAAAAAAACAAACAAGAAATATTAGACAACAGCCGAATGTAGTGCTGCATTTTTTTAAGACCGCTACAGCCGTCATTAGGATTCTTTGCAGTTGCCTAGCTTTAAAATCTTAAATAAATTGACAAATAAACTCAAATTATTTTTAATGGCTAAAATCTGCTTAAACCATTCTTTTATTAAGTTTTATTTCCTTTAAACATTTATTACTTTAAAAATAATAAAATAAGTATTTGCATGACCTAAAAACGAAATGACGAAAATATTGTTTTTATAATAAAAAAAAACAAAATTAAAAATAAATACAAATAACTATATTCGATATGTTTGTTCTAAGGAGTTAATAAATTTACTTTAGATTTGCGTTCGTTTTTTATTCAATTTTTTAACTGTTTTTTGTTTGTTTTTATTGAAGTTTTCATTTATATTTAACACTATACAAATACTAAAAATAAATACAAGTACATATTTTTTAATTTATCTATCAATTAATAATTAAATTATTATTTAACATAATTTTCATTAAAATAACTTCTTAAACAAATTACAATATTTATATTTTTTCTTTGTTTATTTATATTAAGCAATTAAGTTCTTTGTTTCTTTTTTTTGGATTTTTGTATACTCTACGCCTGAAAAGTTTAACAGTTTCCGTTAAAGAAAATTAATTACAAGAGAAAATATTTATAATAAAAATGTACAAAAAATAAATCCTTTTTATCTAAAATTTATTTTTGTGATTTCTGTTGGTAACAAAGACTTTTTCTTTTAATATTTAACTACTGACAACAAAAATTCCGCCGCCATCTCCTGTACTGTTTCATGCTTTCGAAATTTTGGTTCAGCGACTTGTCATTGCAGCAACCCGTTAGTTGTAATTAAAAAATGGTGTTTAAAAAGTAGAGCAAAGTTTTTTCGGGAGTTTGACATTGAACTAAATAAAATTCATTATAATTGTTGAAATTGTTTAAGGGACATTTTTGTTTGATATCAAATCTTACAATTAAGGTGATCAAGTCACAAGTATAAATTCTAAGATAAATTAAGTTGTTTGTCTCTTATGTGGCCCGGTGTGTTACCTGGAACTTAGTATGTGTAATAAGGTTTTTTATTCTAGTCTATGTCCGTTTGAATCCATTTCATTTGAAAGCGGTGTTTGTCCATTTTATACTCGTAGTGTATGTCAATATTTAAGAGTTTGTGTTTGAGTCGTTCGAAAAATCGTGTTATTTGTAAATATGCTCATGTTATGTTTCTTTAATGTTAAATTAATTTAATTTCACACTTTATACTTTATAGTCTTTTGATCTCTTCGAAAATCACAAATATATGAAACTCATACAATATTAATGTATGGAACGTGGTGTTTCTATTGGGAAAACACATTTTTAATAAACTTTTTACTTAATGTTTTTCAAAAGAATAAGTAGAAGGACTTCATTTCAATACTTTTCTATGCAATGCCATTTCATTTTCATGCATTAATTACAACTTTATGTGCCGAAATCATATCGTTACTACGATGGGGCTGGCATGGTGATATACAGCTGGTAATCGATTTTCATTGAGTTAACTATACTATATTTTTAATTCATTTTTTTTTCCAAATTTATATTGACAAAATGATAAAAATTTTAATCGTATTCATTGTTATTATTAACTAACTTTTTGTCACGAATAGACTTACACCATCTTCTAAGAAGTCTGCTCATATTTTATATTTTTTTGGATTGTATATTTTTAATAAACGCCCATGGTTTTAAAGTTACAAATCTCTTCTCTGCAAAAGATAAACAGCGTAAACTACAATAAAAAAAACTCTGATTGATATTTTGAGTGGTAATGTGTATGTTATCTTTGGTTAAGGTAAAATTCTAAAAATCGAACAATTGTCAGCCTAGACTAGGCAAAAATAAGAAAAATATTGCTGATGGTTCTCGTACTCTGTTTGTCCAAACACTCATTTCCGTGGTGTTTGGTCAAACAACCAAAGACCTTTCTTTTCAGTCTATAGAATCTTGGAAATTGATATGAGTTTCAAGTTGATGTAGCCCTTTTGAGTTTTTAATACTGTTGAGGGTTCTTTAAGGTTTAATATTATTAAATAAGGTGATAGATGTTCGTGCAGCGGCTAAAATTACATCCTCATGTCATTAGACAGTTATACAAATGGCTATTTTAGGGAATTCCTAGACTATTAAAGTTAAATAAAAGAAAGTAAAGATATCCCTAAATGGCTCTTTCTCAATGCTATCCTACCTTAGCGCTCTAATGGCAATACAATTTCATTAGTGTTATTTCGCATAGCGTCTATTGAATATCTTTGATTTTAACTAAGTATTTGCGCTTTTCCATTATCAAAATAAACACTATTTGTAGGCTTCATTACCGAGTCTCTGATTAGCAAATCCTTACATTGGCATACTAAGATTAAAGAAGTAATGCGACCACCTGATTATTAAGCAAATCCTGACCGCTTAGTTTGCTCATTCGGGAAGAGTTAAGCAAACTTATCGTTAACGCTTTTCATTGCATTATTTTTTTTCATTAGACTTGAGAGAGAAAGTAATAATTAAAAAATTTTTACTGGAAATGAGATCTTCGCTTATTTTGTCAAATAATTTTACGAAACCTTTCAGTTTATTATTTACACATTAAATCTTTGAAATGAACACAACCTCTTAATTTTAATTTATTTAATCGTTTGTATAGATGAACACAACCAAAATAGGAGTAGAAAACAAAATACACTAAAACAACATAAATGTACGCTAAAAATAGATCGGTATGACATCGTAGCGTTTGTGCTCACCAGATCTCTATCGTTGTGAAAACGGTCTTTTGCTTGTGTTCATCCACTCAAACAAATAAAGTAAATTTAGTGTGCTCATAGCGAATTTACTTCACCTGTATCTTGTTTCTATTAATTAGGTGAGACATTTTTCACATTACAATATTATAGTCATTTTGAATTACACAGGGTGGTATGAAATTTTGTTAATGTATTTATGCATGCTTCCATTCACGTTGAGTTTTGTTCGACTTGTCTAGGAGAGGTTGCCAGTTCGTTTTAATATCTTTAAATTTAATCATTTGAAAATTTCATTTTGTCTAAATATTTCTTTAATGTATTTTTTATTGGTGTTTTAATTTTTTTATTAATTAATTCCTAATTAAGTTGCATTTATTTTCAACAATATTTATTATACATGTATGTTCTATTTTATTGTTTATAGTTAGTGTGATTTAGAGTAACTCTTGGAAAACTTAGCTTATTCTATTTTTTTAGATTTAATTTGTTTCATTTTGCTTAAGGACAACCAAATTAACTTGTTTGTATCAGGGTTTACAATTCAAATATTCAAATATTCTAACAATTTAAAATAGTTTATTAAATCTAAATGGTAAATATAGGAGGGGGAGGCTAAATTATTATTGTTTTGGTTAAGAAATGAAACTCTTGAAAGAGGTTTTTCTTTTGTCTTGAATATTTTTTTATCGAAAAATTTTTACACACTTAACAAAATGTTAAACTCTTATTTTTTAATTATATTTAATTTGAATATGTAAAAAATAATAAATTCAATATGCAATTTTTTATTTGTTAAATTCATTTTTTTCATTTATTAATTATTATTTTAAATTTTAAAGTCTTTACAAGTCTACATGTTACGTAAATATATATTACATAAATTGGTGTAAAATATTTAAATTAATCAAATATGTAATCGAAATCAGTAATGAAATAAAATCAATTAAGAAAAAGATAAACGAAAAGTATGAAATATTTTCCGAAATTTTAACGAAAATTTTAAAAAGTAAAAATATTAAAAGAAGTTTTGAATAAATATAATTTCATTTATATATAATATATAAATTATAATTAATATAATTTAATTTATATAATTTAATTAATATTTACCTACACAAGCATACGTGGACTACATGGAGTTTTGTCATTCATGTTATCGAGAGTAAAACAAGATCAATTACATAAGAAGTAAATATTACTTTAAATAAAAAATCGCTTTACAAAATCGCTTTCTTTAATTTATAATAACTAATTTTGAAATTCTTTTATTTCATTATTATTTTATTGTATTCAGTTAGTTATATAAATTTGTTGCTTATGATAAAGCCCTTTAATGGTAAGTAGCTTATGCCTGCTAGTAAATCGAGACTGTATTCAAACAAAAGAACTTTCACAAAGCATAGAATATTCAAATTAGTTTATTTTTAAATTCAATATTTTGAAAAAGCTCTAAGCGAAATAAATGCAAATTACATTTTGCTAACTTTGGTTCACATATTCGAAAGTAAGGCCTTTAGAAACAAAACTAAATATCAATAGCCTGTAGGCTATCTCTGCTACAGCCAAGTGTTTCGAGATTATTTTATTCTTATTTACTTATAAAAAGTTTCCTTATCGTATTGATATCATTAGATTTTCAATATCAAGGTTATGATACATGCCATCATGAATAGGACGAAAAGTGGCATCAATGTAATAACAAATGTTATCATGAATTTTTGTTATATTTTAAACAAATATAATGTTATGACTGCATTGAAATCATATTAATACCAGATTTGGCACATTTTTAAGCAGTAAAACATGCACATAGAAAAGTACTATCAAGTGTTCTTTACCCTGTAATTTGATTTAAAATTTGCATCGCATTGATCATCAGTATAATAACAAAAATAAAACGGATATTTCTTTTTTCAAAATAGGAACGGCACAAACAGACCATGTCATCCAGATCATATACAAGATTAAATACCCAAGACTCGCCCTGCGCATTGCGTATGAGAGGACTACTATAGCGTTTAAAAGTCAAATCGAATTTTGCTCAAGTTTTTAAAACTGTACAGAGTGAATTGTGTGGTGTATTTTTAAAATATTTACTTTATTGTTTTTACGGAGTTAAAACGAAAAATGTACACCAAAAATAATTCTGGATTTCCTAGAATTATAAATAGAATTTTTTTTATTAATTTTTTTCTGTCCTAATGTTTCACGTTTTATGCTCCTTTTTTACTTTAACAAACAATAAGTATTTGCATGTGCTGTACTCTTCCTTTTAATCTTTAAATTAAAAAAAATTCATAATTTATTGGTGTAGTTTTTACGCAATGCCAGACTTGAGCACTGAACTTGTATAATATCTGGCTATTATATGTATGCAAAAGATAATATAAAGCTAGATATACACGTGGGAATACAGGAACAATTAATGTTCTTAATGTTCCCTCGTGTGTGTGTGTGAAAATATTTTTTATTTCACGTTGTTTCATATATTAAAAATTTTGATTTTTTTTAACATGATGTTTCCTCACCTATATCCATTTTTTTCCATTATTTTTTGTGTTATTTGGAGTGAGAATTGTTTTATGATTCGTAAAATTTAAGAAAATTTAAAATAAAATCGCAACAGTTGAAAAAAAGATAAGTTATACAATTTTATTAAAGAAAAAAATTTAAGGGAGCATATAAATTGAGAAGCTAAAAATAAAACTAAAAACTCATAACCGCACCATGTTTTTTTACATTTGTGTTTCGTCATATCAAAGATATTTTGAAATATATATTAGTTATAATTTTTTTGACCTTTTTTAATATTTTTTAGTAATTAATTTTAAGCACAAGGTCTTATTTAATAAAAAATTTTTTAAAAAACTTTATTTTTTATTATATTTTCGATATTTCGCCACACCGTTGGTTGGCATCATCAGGAAAAACAAAAATAATAATGAACAAACAAATTGAAAAAATTTTTTGATTAACAAATTCAAAATAATCAAAAAATTTTTTCAAAAAAACAAAACAAAACAAACAAAAACAATAAAAAACGACAAATTGAAAAAACTTTTGTTTTACATACATACAAACAAATTTTCAATACTAACAAATTTTTTAAATGAAAAATAATTTTGAAAATACATAACACATTTACAAAACAATAGTATTTTACACATATATTTTAAAACATAAATTTAATGACCGAACGTTACAAAAATTAAAGTATTAATTATTAATATTATGCAGATACAGAGTTTTGTTTTATAATTTTATGCACTAAATGTCTATAATTTTGTGCAACATTCTCCGTATCTGCTTTAAAATTTATTCTTTTGGTTAATGGTACTTTAATTATTTGTAACATTTCTAACATATAACGACGTTTATAATTATTTTCTAAATTTAAAATTGAAACATTTTCAAAATTAGGATAGTGATTAACTTTAGAGCAATGCGAAGATAATGCTGTTTTTTGTAAACTAATATTATTCCTGTATTTCTGGTCTGACCTTTGTCCTGCGATTCTAGTTTTCAATTTATTTTTTGTTGTGCCTACATAAACCTTATTAAATCCTCCTTAACATTACCGTTACAAGGAATTTTGTACACTACATTGGACATATTTAATTTTTGAATTTTATCCTTAGTTTTACTAAACAACCTATTCAATGTGTTTGTATTCTTATATGCCATTTTGTATTTATTTGTATCATAAATTTTTGAATTCTCTATTCTTTCAGACAAGACTGGTATATACGTTATCGATTTATATATTTTCGGTTCCGTTCCACTACTTATAACTCTTTTCCTCCTATTATTTAATTGATTAATTAACCTATTAGTTAATCGTATTGGAAAATTGTTCTCAGTTAAAATATTTCTAATCTTTTCTTTGTTCTTTCTATGGAATTCTTTGTCACTAATTGTTAAAATGCTCTCTATTAAATTATTGGCCGTGTTAATAATAATTCTTTTATTTTGTTTATAATAATAATTAATAATTCTACCTGAAGCAGTTGGTTTTTGGTACCAATCTATAACTAATTCTTTATTTCTTCTTATTACTAAAGTGTCTAAATATGGAAGTTTAGCATCACATTCCCTTTCAGTTGTAAATTTAATTGAAGGGTCAAATTCATTTAATGTTTCTAACATTTCGTTAATGGCAGATTCAGATATAATACAAAACAAATCATCTACATATTTTGTCATAATTTTTGGTTTTACATTTAATTTTTCAATAACATTATCTAACAATTTTTCCATAACAATATCTGCCACAATTGGAGAAGCTGGAGAGCCCATCGGAAGTCCTTTTTGCTGAATATATATCTTTTCATTATACTGAAAATATCTATTATCTTCTATACAAAACTTGAGAATACGAAAAAATAAACCTTTCTCTATGTTTGTAAAATTTTCCAAAACATCCCATTTTTGTTCTATTGTGCTGATCGCCAAATCAACAGGTATACTTGGAAATAATGATACTACATCAAAAGAAATTAGCTTTTCATGATCCTGTACATGAAGGTTTTTAATTTTTCCTTTAAACTCAATTGAATCTTTTATATAATACTTAGAACCCTCAGTGATCTTCTTCAATATGTTAGTAACATATTTACACAACTCGTAAGATGGTGAATAACCAAATGAACAAATTGGTCTTAAAGGAAATTCCTCTTTGTGAATTTTTGGCAGTCCGTATAACCTAGGTGCTATAGCAATATTAGTTTTAAGCTTATTTCTTTCTGTAATATTGATAATTTTAAGTTTAAAAAGTTCTTCTACTATATCATTATTAATCTTCTGCAATTTGGTAGTAGGGTCCTTATTTACTTGGGTGTATTTAGTTATATCTCCTACAATATTGTTAATCCGTACGTTATAGTCAATTTGTTGTTTTTTATTGTTTTTGTTTGTTTTGTTTTTTGAAAAAATTTTTTGATTATTTTGAATTTGTTAATCAAAAAATTTTTTCAATTTGTTTGTTCATTATTATTTTTGTTTTTCCTGATGATGCCAACCAACGGTGTGGCGAAATATCGAAAATATAATAAAAAATAAAGTTTTTTAAAAAATTTTTTATTAAATAAGACTTTGTGCTTAAAATTAATTACTAAAAGATATTTTGAAATATTTTTTTTTGTTTTTTTTTTTATTATTTTGGAACTTTTTCAGCTAATTTTCCTTTGAGACGTTCCTTTTTTTACACCAATTTTTTGTAATTTAGCTTTTATCTCTTCTTATTTTTCATACGATTTTTTGTTAATAAGAATATGAGTAAAAACAAAAAAAATTCGTTGTGGGTCGCTGAATTACTAATTTTCTTTTGCGTGTAACTCATAAAATACATATAACTGATGTTTGCTTTAAGTGTTTCTAATATCAGTACTTCGACTGTACTTAAAAATAAAACCATGGTTTCAAACCATGTTGCATGCGGTTTAGTCATCATATTTGGCTTCAACATCAAAAAGAGTTAAAGCGAAGTTATAAATTGTAAGGGTGTGAACAGAGTGGCCACTTGTTGCTGAGCCGAGCCGACTGACAAACAGTTCATAGTGGGCGCAAAGCGTATTTCAGCGCCGAAAACATTGTTTATGTTATGTTGTTATAATTTCATTTTGTTTGGAAAACATAAAACAAATTTTGAAAACAAAAATTTAAGAAAAAGTAAATAAAATATGCAATAAAAAAATTAAAAAAATAATTAAAATTTAAAATAAAATAAAAATTAAAAAAAAAAATTAAGCAAAAAAATAAAAATTCAAATAATAAAAAAATAAATATTGGTACTTTAATAAAATTACTCCACTTCTTATTTAATTTATCACCAATCTTTTCAAGAATATAGTCCGAAAGTTTCAATACTCATTCGAGTTTATTCTTTAAGCTTGGCAGGATATTTTCGTAAATCACTATGAAAGTGATGACATGCTTCAATTTCACTTCGTTTATCATTTATTCGATGTTTTCAAAAGTAATTTTAAATGATAAAATACTTAAAAACAATAGCCGTAGCTAAATACTCATCATCTGACGAATCCATATCTTTTCACTTTAATTTCACAAACACGAATGAACAACAAACCCAAATGCATACAAACATACATAAAACACCAATAATAGATAAAATATCGGCGCAGTTTCTCGCATTCATTATGTACACTCGAACTTGTTTCTTGCATGAGCAAGCTCTCGCAATAAGCGTTAGTCGGCTCGGCTCGGTTCGGCAACAAGCGGCCACTCTGTTCGCACCCTAAGGCAACTACAGAAACTATACGAGAATTTGTTTTTTAAATTCTCTCGCTTGTGATTGCCTGATTCATGAATCTTTTAACATAAAATTGCATTAAAGGGAAAAGTGTAATTACGTTAGTATTTTATGTTTATGTTATGTTATTCAGTTTATGGTATTTAAGTTTCATATTCCAAACACAAATGAAAGAAATTAAGCTGTCAAATGCAAACGGCATTTAATATCAATTTAAATTTGCACTATATCCTATTGCTATTCATACAATAATTTTCTTCAATAACACACGAACATAACTCTATTATGAAAATTATTGGTATGAAAAATTGTGGTATGAAATACCATTAGGATCTAGTATTAAAAATTTATTTTTTATTTTGAACACCGTTTGCATTTGAGTTTTACGTATCACTTCCGTATAAAATAATATAGTTGAGAACAATTTTTGATTCATAAGATGGGTCCTTTTGGCGAGTCGCAGTGACCTGTGTCAGACCAAAATGTTATTAAAAAAAATTAAACCGGCGGCGACATTTGAAAATTTATAAAAGCAAAAATATCTTTCCAAAAAATGATTTTTCAAGTGAAGCAGCATAGTGCTACTATATTACACTGATCCATTTTTGTTACCCCCCGAGGGCACATTTATGGGTCCTTATAGAATACTCGACTATCTAGACCTGTGCAACTGGGGGAAAAAAGGGAGCCCAGAAAAAGGGAGACAACTGGAAACTCCACTTTATTTCCACGGGGATCAGTGAGCCGCAGAGTTCATTATTTGTCTCTTTAGACATTTAATAGTTCTCTGACTGATCATTGAGGTTGGCCCCTATATGGAAGCATCGTGGTGGTTGTGGTTTCGCGGCCCCATATCAGTCTATGGTTCTATGATGGCCGGGTTCATTTCACCTTTAATAACACCTACCTGGTGAAATGTTCCCAGATTCAGTGAGCATGCTAGACATGTGTTCTGGACAGGAGTTGGAAAGTCTCCAACCCTTAAGCAAGTAGTGATGATTTGCAGCCCTGCTCTGGAATCATCGAAGTTGCAACTGGAAAGTTCTGTTGCGTAGAATTATAGCTTCGGCTTCCTAGAACGAGCATGACGTTCCAAATTATGCAGTGGTTTGGTCCACCAGCTGATTAAGGCTTTATGGCCAGGCGCGGATGTAAATCTAATCACACAGTTAATCAATTTTTGTTAGAGATAATATAAACCGGAAAAAAAGCTGTCAGTCGTGTAGTTATCTAAAGTGAGTGGAATAAAGGGATTTTAGCTTTCATGTAATATCTACAGTATCAGTGTTATTAACATTTTTTCAGATTTTCTTATTTTGGAAATAATATTTGGATATAGTTTTTATGCTTTTAAAAACAATTCTCATATTGTTCATTGTGTTCGAGTACTTAAAATATGTTTATTTTTTTAAAAATGTGTATAATTAAATTTAAATTAATTTCACTTCATAAATTCAAGTAATATTTCCTAAATCTTAAAGTTTAAATTTTTTTTGCAAATAATTGGTGGTGTTTTGTTATCTGTTTAGTCAAAGAACTGTAGAACTTGCAAAAATTTTTTTAAAAATGAAATCAACTATAGAAAATGTACGTAATTCGTCTTTTTAGAGTTGCCATATTTTATTTTTATGGAATCTTAAGGGAATGTACGACGCAGCTGAAAAAATGTCAATGTTTCTAAATTTTATGAAATTGTATTACTTAGAAAAATGTATAATGTGTTGTTGTCTTTGGCCAATTGCGTTTTCTCTTTCTGAACTGCGCTGCTATCTCCACGAATAACATAGTAAGCTAAGACATATCCATATTAAAATAGAAGAAAAGTAGCTTTTTTTAAAATAGAAGAAAAGTAGCTTTTTTTGTGAGAGACACTCATGAAAATTCTTGTTTTTTAATATAAAGGTCCATGTATGCCAGTATGTACGATGACATCACATGGTATGGATCCTATTTTGGCTTTTTCAAAAGAGAAGATGTTCATTTTCCATAAAGTAACATCCTGCGGTATCAAATCACATGATTTTGGTGTACAATACAACACATTTGTGAGAGGTAGCTAAGACCTTTCATTATTTATCCGAGGTGCCATTTTCTAACGTCATATTCAATGATGATATCTGCACCAAAAAGTGACATGCCAAAGCTTTGTCATTTAATCGCCTTAGACTGGCTTTAAGCAAAATACGGCAGTTTGGCTTGCTTTTCGTTAGTCATATAAAAAATTCATAATTTCCTTAACAAAGTTCCTTGTGACGTAATTAAGTGTACTGCCTCAATAAATTCACCTGTAAAATATTCTTTAATCACATTATTGGCGAAATTAAATAGAAAAATAAATAAATTTAATAAATAAAATAAAAATTTAATAATAAAATAAATTTTAATGAGAATTTCCATGTAAATTTTTATTGAAATTTTAAATACTGATAAAGTTTTGTTGTTGTTTTGTGTTTTGTTCATCAGTTTCCTATTAATTCTAATAATTTTGTATAAAAATACTACAACTTTTTTTAATTATTAAACATAAAAACAATGTTGCAATAATAATTATACTAAATACTCTTATTTTGTTTGTTTTCGTTTTTTTTTATATTTATTTACAAATATAAAATGCAAAATGCATTTTTTACATAATTTTTCTATTCTACACCTAAAACGTTATTTAAAGTTTTACTTAAACTTTTTTGGATTTTTTTAAAGATGATTTTCAATTAACATTTATCGACTTTATAAATTGTTGCTATATTTATATATATTTTTATATTTGATTTATTTATTATAAATTAACTTAAAGCGCTTCATTGGAAAAGCTGCAGGGGCCAATGTAAGCAGCAGCATTAACCAAATCCAACCCTTTTTTAGACGGTGACGAAGAAGCAATAGCGGCGGCATTTGTTGCACTGGTCATATTGGAAGAGGCAGCAACATTTTTGATAGAATTTATGGTAGCAGACGCGACCGATTCGGCAAATGGCGGTTTTGACATTATGTCAGATTTTGGTTGATACTAAAACAATGAAAATAAAATAATATTACAGAAAAACAAATAATTTTAATTGTCAATTCGGTTTAAAACAAGTTTTCTTAAAAAAAATACTTTACTATTATTCTGCAAGGGTGAAGAAAAAAATAAAAATACAGGAGAAAGACAAAAGGATTAAAAAAAACATAGAAAACTCATTATGTTTCTTTTATTTGGGTACGGTTTTCCGTTGACCCTCGTCAAATTTGGTTTGTGAACAAACTGGTTTCGGCTGTTTGCCATCTTTAAACCAAACACACCAATGAGACCCATAATTAATTACAAATCGGCACCAGGCTACAAACTTTCGAAATATATGAAAACAATATTAAAAGACACCTTAGACCTGAAATATAGGCATACAATAGCCAACACTACAGAACTGATTGACAAACTGGAGAATGTGGAAATAACGGAGAAAACAAAACTGGTCTCTTTTGACGTAAAGGACTTGTATCCATCAATTCCGGTAATGGATACATTGAACATTGTTCATAGGACAGTAAAAAACAAAACGGAAAACAAGGAACTAGCAATACAACTTACAGGCACACTAAAAGCGACACTAGAACAGAATTACTTTAAATTTAACAATAATATATATAGACAAATAACAGGACTAGGGATGGGAAATCCAACATCTGCCACCCTCATGGAAGTATTTATGCAGAACTTAGAAGAGGAATACGTAAAGGAATTAAAAACCAACTTCGGAGTAATATTCTACGCAAGATATGTCGACGACATCATATGTATACTAGAAGGAAATAACGATGAGCAAATTCTAGATTACTTGAATGGAAGACACAGGGACATAAAATTTACAATGCAAAAGGAAGAGGAGGGGAGAATTAATTATCTGGACCTAACGATCAAGAGGAACATAATCTCGAACAGAATCGAATATGAAATATACAGGAAACCAACAGCAACGGACACAATAATACACAACTCATCAAATCATCCCCAGCAACACAAAAACGCAGCAATGAGGCAGTTAATAACAAGACTCGAGAGAACACCACTAACACAGCAAATGTATATGAAGGAAATGGAAACAATATACACCATAGGGGAAAACAACGGATACAAAAAGCGCCTCGTAGATAACATCAAGAACGAAAAAAGAACAGGAGAATGAAAGGAAAAAATGGACTACATTAACATATATGGAAAAATCAACGTACAAACTGGCGAAATTCTTTGGAAAACACAACATCAATACAGCATTCAGAACAAGAAACAACCTACGCAGAATACTACGGAATAAAACAATCCAGGCAAATATACTAGACAAACAAGGAGTATACAAATTAACTTGTACATGCCATTATAGCTACATCGGGCAAACAGGACGAAAAATTAAGACCAGATTTAGGGAACACATTAGAGACTATAACAAAAAACTACGAGAACCAACAAACCAACAACAAATGTACACCAAATGTACACATATAAAGACAACGGTTAAACTGCTTCATACACAGCACAAAGGAAGGAGACTAAATGTTTTAGAAAACATGGAAATATACAAACAAAAAACATTTGACGGACGAATAATAAATGAACAAAGAAACTCTGCTTCGGACACAATATTTGAACCGTTGAAACATTTTTACAGGAAAACACACACTACACCTGTACAAAAACGTTACGCAGGTGCACAAGACCAAAGCAATAAAGAACATCATAAACGTACAATTACAGATTATTATGTCACATAAAAAACAAAAAAAAACCCCAATAGGTTCACACATAAACAAAAACGGACAACAAGCATGATCGTAAAAGGATTTAGTTAGGAAAAAAGACGAAAGAAAAAAGGGAGCGACAAATTAGGTAAAAAGAGACAAACGAAAAAGGAGAGAGAGATGCAAGCAAAAAAGACAGAAAGTGACGAACGCAATAACACGAAGGGAGACACGAACTATATAAACACAACTGACAATAGAACGCAACTAGTACGAAAAGAACACTGAAGATGGCAAACAGCCGAAACCGGTTTGTTCACAAACCAAATTTGACGAGGGTCGACGGAAAACCGTACCCAAATAAAAGTAATTTTAACCCCGTCGGAAAATCCAAGCACATATCATTATGTTTCATTTAAGTCCTCTTCAAAGTAAATCTGCTAAAGGTCAACATGTTTTGTTCAGTTCAGAATAATTTTTTTAGTTTAAAGAAGCTTAAAATAAGTGAGTCAAAGAAAAATTCCCACTTCGTTTTGTTTTTGCCGTCTATACTTTCTAACTATACACTCAACTATTATCTGGTTCGAAGATAATCTTTTATTGATTTTATCTGCAAAATATTTTTTTCCTTTCATTAACTAGATATTGTAGATAATTGAATGTGTAATCGTCGCTGTGGGCTTTTAATATCCTCGGTTATATAGAAGTGTGTTGTGGACTTAATCGGCAATTTCTAGAGGAACTGCCTAGACTTTCTTTACCTTATCAACTTACTTTTTATTGCTCTCAAAGTTTTGCTGTTTTAGCGACGTTAGAATGCGAAACTAAATTATTATTCATTTCAATAAATAAAAATATTGGGTTTTTCAACAACAAGTTTGCTGTTCAATTGTAATTACTGAGCTGTTTCGATAAAGATGTTAACAAAATCCTTGTTACTGCTCACAAGAAAATATCATGTAATAAAATTAGAGTGTTAAACGGTCTAGACACTACAAAATGCTTTATGGCAAACTTGGGTACTTGGCTAGCTGCTTTGATGTGCAGATGCTAGATCTGCCGTTAAGCATTAATTTTAAGTTTTGTTTTGTATTGTCAACATAAGGAAAATTCCTTGAAGATTTCTCTTCGGATGTTACTTCTTATAGCATCCGAATAATGTCGATGAAATCTAATCTATTTTTTCCGACATTTTTTCCAGCCACACAACTCAATTTTATTTAATATTAAAAACTTGTACGTGGTTGAAGAATAAACTGTTAATATAATAGCAAACTACAATAAAATAATTTACTTGTAAAAATGTTATCATTTTTTACCTTTTCTATACATAAAGGGTTTTTCAACAAGAAGTTTGTCTTTCAATTGTGGCAACACCAACAACATGATAGTTTTGACATATAGTTTTTTGAGGTATTCGTAGTAGATTTAATTTCAGTCAAGAGAATCAATACAAAATGTGTAAACACCGCCGCGTGTTCGACCGGGTCTTTCAAAACATCGCAACCATAAGCACAGTGTTGAAGCAGATCCAAATTTGTCAATTCCTCGACATTCTTAACAATTGGGGTTATCCAAAACCACTACATGGCAAGTTTTGTGTAAGGATTTGATTTTGAAGCTTTACAAGCCGACCGACCATTTACATCGCCGTAGACTCACTCAAATCATTCAGAAACAATCCGCTAGTTTTTTTGAAAAATTATTTTTTCACGCGAAGCTCATTTTCACTTGTCAGGGTGTGGCAACAAGCAAAATTGTCGCATTTGGGCCTCTGAAAATCCTAGAGTAATTATTAAAAAGCCTTTGCATGGTCACTGCATGTGGGCTGGAGGCGTGATTTGACCGTTTTCTTTTTCGAACATGAGGCTAGAAGTGCAGTAACGGTCAGTGGATTACGTTACCGCGAGATTTACGTGATAAGATAAGTTACCAACTATGTGGCCATAACATGATGGTGGATCAAACCACTTGGGTGATATGTTGTGTGCACCCACGCCCTAGGAAGCCAAAGGATATTTTTATCCGACAGGTCATTCTTACTTGCAATTTCGAGAGCGCGGGGCAAGATCAGCACTTCCAAACCTTGCTTAAGAGTTGGGGACTATCCAACTCCTGGCCGAAAACACATGCCACAGCATGCTGGATCCGGATCATTCACCCTGTGTTCCTGGTGAAAAGTGAGATCATCCTGACCCTTTAATCATTTCATGAGGGACTGCGCAGCTACAACCACCACGATACTCCCCGAAGGGCCAATCTCAATAATCAGACAGAGAACAGCAAAAGCTACTGTTCCGGTGGAAATAAAGTGGAAGTTGTGCAGTTGGTTTCTGCTAACATTTAGGGGACTGGACTCCCCAGATGACACATGTCTTAATGGTATGGCAAGATTCCATTAAGACATACCAATGTGCCCCAGCGGGGACTATCGCGAGCTGCTAACAACTCAATTTTGGGCTATTATTGACGACGTAGATATCACTGACATGTGGTTTTAACAGGCCAGTGTTACATGTCACACAGCCAATAAAACAATCAATTTATTGCAAACCAAATTTCCCGATCGCATAATTTCACGACAATCAGCAATTACGTGGCCAGCCAGATCGTGTGATTCAACACCACTAGATTATTTGCTATGTTAAGGACAGAGGCTCTAAGGAACCAATCGAATCGATTTCAGCTTTCAAACTCAAAATCCGAATAACGAAATAGAAAGAATAATGTATAGAGTATTTGATAAAGTATTGAATGCGAGTACATACCTCTTGGCTCTCATCCACCACTGGTAAAAGTTCATCCGTTGAATTGGGCGTTATTGGACTTGGTGTAGCCATAGTTATGCGATTTAATGCAATTCCATGCTGCATGGTAACAGCAGTATCACCAATAACTATTTGTGGTTTGTATTGACTCAAATGTTGTTGATGCTGATGGTGCTGTAAGCGAGATAAACGCAACTTCATCTCTTGACGTATTTCCTTCTGCTGCTGTTCCTTTTCAAAACGCATCATACTATAACTACGTACGGACGAACTCGTACTGTGTACCGACGCTAGACTTGGTCTTCGAGAACCTATTTACGATTATTTCGTTTCATTTATATTTAAATGGTTTTAAAGAAAATCACGTTTGGTGAGAGACAAAAAAAGAAAAGAAAAAGATAATAAAAATACAGATCTTAAATTAAAAACAAAAATAAAATAAATGGAATTTCCGAGTAATTTTTTTAATAATAAATACAAATGGAATTGATAAAAAGCAGCGCCGAAAATTGCATTTGTTGTTTTTGTTTGAAAGATTTTAGGTTTTGGTTTTTTAAAGCAAGAAGCTAAAAAGGCTTTTTTCTTATTCACAGCTGTATAAGGACAAGAATTTTGATTTTTATTTTAGAAATTTTGTGACATAAAGGAATGAAATTTTTAAAATATACAAATAGTTAATTAATTTTCTTTCGAATACAAGATGCAGCCTAATTAAGTTGTTTTTTTTAATATTGTTTTATTTAATTTAGGAAAAAAAAGCAAACAAATAATTTAAAATTTTGAAAAAAATACAAAAATGTTAAACCAAGAAAAATACAAAAGAAAAAGAGTTGAAAATATTGAAAAGTATAAACAATTACAGGAGAGTGTGTAAATAAGTAAGTAGAATGTTAAAAGCTTAGTTTTAAAAAAATTAAAAAATTGTGTTTGGTATTTGTAAATGTGTTTTGAGGAAAAAAATATATTATTTAATATTTTTATTAATATTATTTAATCTTTTAAAAAGGATTTTTTGATTATTTATTAATCAATTAAAGAAATAAAAGTAGTTTCATTTTTAAAATTCAAAACCACTTTCGTTTATTTAATTGTTTATTTTAATAATTTAATTTTTTAGTAATTAGTTTGCAAGCAATTTATTATTAAAAAAGTACATTCTTTACAAAATATATCACTCAATAATACAAAATCAAAATTTGTTATAGTTTTTTGTTAAATAAAAACTTGGACTTAGTCACCGCCATATTGCTTGTTTATGATCACTAACGCTTGTTCTTTACCTTTTCTTTCACCTGCATTTTAGTGTTTCGTTTCTTTTTTTTTTCTTAACAATTTCATTTTTTTTTAATTTTTCGTGTTGAAACTGTTGGTAGTAAAAATTCATCAGTGTTTAAGGTTTTGAAGTGTGTTGTTGTTCTTTTTTATCAAAAATAAAAAAACAATATTAAAAAAATTAAATAGTAACCAAGTTAAAAGAGAACAAAATTAGATACAGAGTTAAAACATCGTATTGAAATCAGAAGGCAGCAAATAACAAAATTTACATTGAAACTATTCTACGTAAATACACATATTTATTTATTTTATATATATTTAATTAAATCTAAGTTTTGTTTGTTTGCACATTTTGTTGTGTTATTTATTAAATATTTTAGTTGGATGTCTGATAATACTTGCAATTACAACATTTTTAAAAGTTGCCAATGTTAAACATGTGTGTTTTAAATTGTGTCAGTACTAAAATTTTGTGTCAGGATTAAAAATTTTTTTTTAATTTCTAACCATTCCTAAATGTCTTAATGGCCTTAAAAGAAATGAAATAAAATAGAAAAAAAAACTTAAACGCATTCATCTCAGTTCGAGTTTTTTGATAAATGTCTCTCTTAGCAAAGACTCAATATAAAATCGTCTTTTACAATCACACATCTTTTATCTAGTGAGTCAAAGTAACATTACAAATGATCATCCAAGAAGCATTTAGCTTGCTTTTTAAAAAGTGTTTATAAATTCGCAAAGAAAAGAAGTTCGTTGATATCCAGGTGAATTTATGCCAGCTACCTATTTTGATTATTATTTTATTTTTTTTTAGTGGTATATTGTGACCGGCGTTCCCAGGGTTCTTCTTCTTAGAAATTTATAGATAATGATAAAATATATATCCCTTCATAGCCTTTCTTGATTCTGCAGCTATTTTCCAAATATAGCAAAAACAGTTATTTAAAACTAACGTCGAAGGTAAAATCTTTAAGATCTATTAAAGAGTAGAACCAATCCATCAAGTCTGCGACCACAGGTACAATATTTTATTGCCATCGGTTTGGTACATATAGAGAAATAACATATGCGAATGCACATGTTAAGCCCCATTTCTGCTCTAAAGTGAAAAATTCATATACATCAGGAATAAATAAGTTTTTATGATTGGATTAGAACTAGCGAATGCTTTTAATAATGTAATACAGTGTTAGAACTTGTGACTTAATGAATTTCATGAAATTGTACATTTTTAATTTTTTTTTCTATTATTTAATGAATTTCGTAACTTCCTTTTTTATTATTATACATCTTTCCCATTTGTGTTTTAAGTTTTGATTAGTAAATGAATTCTATTACATAATTGTCATATTTTTTATAATTGCATTTGTTGTTTATTTTGTTTAATGTTATTAGTGAATAAAATATTTGAAATTATAATAGCCGTTAAGAAGCGCCACCTATTAACATGAAGATACATCCGTAGGGAAAACATACCATTGCACACAACCCTGAACAGTCGCAAGCAGCTGTCGTTTAGTGGTATGGGTGTGTGCCTGGCAGAAACATATAAAAGCGTGATAATTACGTTTTTTGGGCGAGTTGGCCACGGGCAAGCAACCGGGCAAGACTTTTTTTAAGTGAGTTAGAATTTTATTCAACTTAATTAAAATAGTCTTGCGAATAGGTTCAGCTCAGTTAATCAGAGTCAGAATTTTATTCGACTTTGAATTAATTGAATATAGCTTAGGTCTACGACCAAGCAAGTGCTGTCGCTACTTCACCTGGCCAGAATTTTATTCGCACAGGTGACGTATTTAATTCGCCCTAGCTGAACAAGACGGACAAGATCGTGAAAAGGCTAACACCAATTTCGACGTGGAAAGGTTGTCTTAGAATCTTATTCGTGACAACCGCGACAAGTCAAAAACTGGTGGACAGGCAAAATGTTCTGCTCAGACTGGACCAGAATTTTATTCGCTCCAGTGTGAGAAGCAGTAGGCTAGCCGGCGGAGAGTGGAGACGAAAACTCTTGAGGACCACGAGGCGGTTGATCGCCGTTGGCGTGCTTAGTAGTGATGTAGTATAATTTTAACTTAGTTTAAGAAGTGAATTATAATAATAAAAAATTTTTATTAGTAAAACAAAAGTGGTTCTTGTGTTATCAGTGAAGCAACATTTTTTTTTTTGTAACGAACCCTGGACGCCGCGAGCTTTACCCCAGCATAACGCGAGAACATGTCGTTACAAACTATAAAATAAATTATATAAACTATAACTGTAAAGGCCTTGTCAGATACGACTTTGTTGCTTTGCGTGACATATGAAACTTTAAAGACAAAGCGTAAATCAAAAGGTGTATGTCACAATGAAAACTTTGACAGCACTCATAATATGTTTGTTTACATACAAAAAAGGTACACATTTGGAATTGTAGAAGTGTTTCTTTTAATTAAAACATTGAAGTGATTTGGAATTTTAGAAGTGTTTTTGTGTAAAAAAATTCAACTGATTTCGAATTGTAGCGCAAAGCACACAAAAAGTTGAATGTTGGTTAACTTTTCGCTTTGCTTTGCGTCAAAAGTTGTTTATGTGGCACCTTTCATATAACTACGTGCATTTTAACTAAAATGTCAAAGCGAAACTCTGAAGCAAAGCAAAGCAAAAGTTGTATCTGACACGGCCTTAACGCTTTTCGTATGAACTTTAAGTAAAACGCGTGTCGTGTGTGCAAAAATGAGCGAGCGCCAGACACAAATTGATTTCTTAGTCATGCTTACGCATAGAACTTTGTTCAAAAATGTTGCTGCATCTGTTATTATGGGTAATATAAGTATCAAGGAATCGGAAGCTTTTGATGTTCTTAGCATGAAAGTTCAGTGTGATGTTCGATGGATCAAGCATATTTTTCAGGTTTCTAAACAAGTTCCAAGTGCCTCGGTTTTCTAAAGCGATATAAGAGATACTTCTTCAAATGGAACCCTATATACGGCCAACAATGGAATACAACTTTCATGTATGGTCCGTCGCCGCAAAGTCTATTTTGAAGTTGCTCGACAGCGTACAAGAGAGGGCCAGTAGAACATCGACGCAATGTGGGTTGTATTTCACTGTTTTATCGTTACTACAACGCTCTTTTCTGTCACTTTCAATGTTGAAAAATTAAAATCCCCATGATCAAATTTCCTAGTTCTGGTACAATGCGTTGCAGATTAGATGAGATAAAAAACGTTTCACCGAACTCCCCAGAGCATAAACAGCTTCTAATACCTTGATACCTATGCTGTCGCACTTTAATTAACATTTTCGATTCTATGAATGTTTGTTTGTAAGTATATATCAGTCGGTCTCACTCAATGTTCGAAAGATCCCATTCGAACTATATTACAAGATCGTTACTAAACCTATCATTCTGAATTTTTCTCCTAACCGTGATTGAGGTTGATGGCAATCATGCCAGTCTTAATTGCCCCATGACTAACAAAATTGAAAGTGGTTCAAGTTGCTATGAATCGTGAATGGTGACTAAAAGAGAAAACGCTTAATGGATTTAATAATGTTAAACAATATAATATTAATATACAAGTACTTTAGCATATATCCTAGCCCCGTATAAAGTGTTTAAACACCAACCGGTATCTATCACATAAATACTAATTATGTGACAAGCTGAAATGTGAATTCTTCTGTTTCATTTATAGAAAAGCAATTAAGAAAAATAGTAAGTGTTAAGACCAGACTCGTTTGTCTGGTTCAACTATTGAATTTAAAGAAGGGTTGGAGGCTGTGTCTGCCCAAGTGGTACACTAGGACAGCTTACGGTTAATACCAGACTCGTTTGTCTGGTTTAACTGAATAAAGGGGCTGGTCGCTGGGTTGTTCAAGTGGTACACAAGGACAACTCACAGGGAAGACCAGGATCGCTTTGCTGAGGAAGAACAGAAGGTGATGACCAGGATCGCTATGCTGAGGAAGAACAGGTGGTGAAGACCAGGATCGCTATGCTGAGGAAGAACAGGTGGTGAAGACCAAGATCGCTATGCTGAGGAAGAACAAGTGCTGAAGACCAGGATCGCTATGCTGAGGAAGAACAAGTGCTGAAGACCAGGATTGCTTTGCTCATAAATGAATTGCGCCAAAATGTTGCTACCAATCAGTACACACTCTAAACAATGGTTACAGTTGCAATAATAAAATTTTATTGAATAACTGTGTATTTATACAAACCACTTAAAAATTACTTGAATACAAAAATCAATACAACATATAAAAAATTAATACAAAAAAAATGAATATACTGCAAAAATTGATCCATATAAAAACTTAATACAAAAAATGAATATAATAAAAAGTAAAAACAAGCTGAATACAATAAAAAAGACAAAAACAATTATAAAAACAAAAATTGCCAGAAATTGCCCAGAGTTTTAGTGTAACCTTCATTCCCATTGCAAACAAAGATTCAATTTCATTACTGTCTGGTAACTTGAACCACCCGTGGAAAATAAAATTTTATTTTTCATTTATGCTGACGGGGTGGTTCCCATACCTGGACAGTAGTGTTTACACAAACAAACAGACAAATAAAAATCATAATGTGGGAATGAAGATCAGGTTACTCGAGACTCGAACGAACAGGAAGCACGTGGTGTTTTCTTTTGTTTTACAATTTACTTTATTATGGGAAAATTAAATCAAGGCCAACCGAATTAAATGTAATGAGATTTATTTTGCTGTGACAACAAAAACTAAATCAAGGCCAAAGGAATCAAATGCCATGGATTTATTTTGCTATGACAACAAAACTAAATCAAGGCCAAAAGAATTAAATGCCATGAATTTTATTTTGCTATGACAACAAAACTAAATCAAGGCCAAAAGCAAGTGTGGGAACAAATGTACGTCCATCCGAGTCTCGAATAAACTTGAAGTTGGTGATGTGCCTACCGGGTAATTCTCTTAGAGATTCCTTTTATCAAACTCAAAAGGAATCAAAAGAATTAACATGCTGCGGCCCCCGGGGGGTCGGTAGAGTGAGTAGGCACGGTTAACTGAGCGATTTCCAGCAATTGATGGCGAAGCAGCCTAGGCACCAGGGTCCAACGAGATGTTCCAGTCGGACCTTGGTGCAGGTTGTGGTGCAGTGATACGCCTTGTGTGTCTTCGTTTGAGCAGGAATCTGATCATCAGGATGGTTGACAGTGTCAACATTAGAGCCAAACCGCCATAGCTAACTGTCAGGCTGTGGACGGTGTCCCTGGGGAGCGTGGCAGGCAGGCTGCGCAGCTGTTCCCTGACATCTTCCTGTAGTCTGGTCAAATTCCCAAGGAACCCGACCTCCCTCGATGTCTCTGTCAAATTGAGGAATTTCTGCTGTAAATGGGGCAACGACATGCCCGAGCTTGTATACGAAGGATACAACGTTGAGGTGATCGTTTGGTGCCCATAGATGGTTATCAAGTCATCCTTCATGGTGCATCCCGCAGGCAATGTAAGCAATCCAGTCCCTTGTAGGACCTGATAACTACTTCTGCCGCTGCACACCACACTCAACTTGAGGGGATGCCTGGTTGCCAGTAGCCATTGATTCTTTTTGTGAAGCCGGTACCATACGTTGTCACTGGCCAGGACCTGGGTGTTGCAGCTGAGGTCTGACTCATTGCTGAACAGATGCATCTCACACCGGCACATTGGGGAAGGCCTGGAATACGTTGCTTGGAGATTCTGGCATAAGAACGTATCATGTTCCAGTTCGTCACAATCATGGAGGGTGGCGTCATCAACTGGGAAATATTCGTCCCGGTGGGCGTTGAGAGCCATCATGTTCGTTGTTGGAATGACCGCCACCAACGAACCATTGACCAATTGTGGAACAGATGTTAAACGAAACAAGTCGAACTCGGCATGGGCCAGTGGGATTGTCACTGTGCAAATAATGTGTTGGGCTGACACGGCTGGTTTAACTGTCACTAAGCCGTATAAATGAATGATATCCGTGACCGGCAGCATTAAGTCTGATTGCAGATTTGCCTTTATCTTGTCCACTTCTGACTCAAATTGTTGTGGCGTCAGTAGCGAAGGACTGATTCTACCATGATATGTGTCGGTTAGCAGGTCCATCATTTCCTCCAACATCGTCTGCACATTATCCGCAACAATTAGCAATTGAATGCTCAGCGACAAAATAAGTTGAGACTGATGGCCGTCATTAACGGTAAAATTCTCTAGTCTTTTCAATCTAAGATGCAATTCGTCGAGGCTCTGTTGAGTGTGAGTTTCCGTTTGCTTCATAATGTTCAGAGTGGAATCGAGGAACGATGTCTGATTCCGCAGAAGTTGTGCCAGGTGGTCCTCATTGGCCTTTATGCTGTTGATGGTGTTGGCCATTTTTTCTGCATACTGAGAGTCGAGCACTCCAAACAAGGAATTTGCCACATTTCCAACGAAATCGATTGCCCCTCGTTTCCTTCGTTTGAAGAGGCTTTCGAAACTGGCATCCACTTTAAGTCTAACGCTGTTGAAATGAGTAACGAGCGCCAGACATTGCTGATTGAGATCTGAGTTGTGACAAGATTTCATTAACATGTTAGTCCCGTTTGCCAGCAGTTGTACCTCGTCGAGAAATGGGGACAGCTCAAAGTAGATGAGCAGCTTCCATTCCGAGATGATTGGCTTAACTTGCCCAATATGTTCAAAGTGCAATCCAGGCGAGCCAGTGATTTGAGTATAGGTGCCCTGCTGGCACGCCATCAATGGAAGGAATAAGGCGAGGATCAGTAGAAGGCTTGGTGAAGCTAACGAGACGCGTTTAGGGGGTGGTGAACCTTTTTGTGGGTTCTTGCAAGGCTGGTTTCTCTTGAGGTCCGAGCCATTTCCATTGGTTTTGGTGATTGCATTTGAAGGTGTGTCAAAGGGAAGCATTTCATTGTGGCTCCCAGTTTCTCCCGTGACTGTGGGTGTATCGACTGGAAGCGGAGCGAGCAAGTGAATCGCCCGCTTGATGATGCCTGTTGATGTTTTGACCGTTGCTGTCCTCACAATACCGTCGGGCCCGGGGTAAGTTTCGATTACCCTTCCGAGCCGCCACGTCATGACCGGAGTGTTGTCCTTAATTATAACCAGCGTGCCAACCGGCAGATTTGGAGACTTTGATTGCCACTTGTTGCGCTGCTGGAGGCCAGTAAGGTATTCGTGGGACCATCGTTTCCAAAAATGGTGTTTTATTTTTGATACTAAGTCCCATCGTTTGACGAGTGATGGTGACATCGACTGGGCAGTTGCATCGACTTGCGCCGTGAGAGGCTCGCCAATCAGAAAATGGCCGGGAGTCAAGGCAACTGCATCATTAGGGTCACTTGACAATGATGTAAGAGGTCTGGAATTTAGAATTGCCTCTACCTCTATGACCACAGTCTCCATTTCCTCATACGTTAAGGATGCACTAGCCATCTCCTTTACCAGTAGTTTTTTGGCTGATTTAACTGCTGCTTCCCATAATCCTCCAAAATGTGGTGCTCGCGGAGGAATGAAATGAAACGTGATGTTCTTGTTTGCACACTCCCGCTGGATTGTTTCCTGAGCATTTTGGCTAAACAGAGCTGATGACAATTCCGCTAGCTGGTTTTTTGCCCCAACAAAGTTCGTTGCGTTGTCACAATAGAGGTGTTGGCAGTGACCTCTGCGACTGGTGAATCTTTTTAGTGCACCTAGGAAAGCGTCTGTAGTGAGGTTGGTAACTAGCTCGAGGTGCACGGCCTTCGTAGCGAAGCAGCAGAAGACTGCGATATATGCCTTTTGAGGTCGTTTTCCTCTAGTTTTAAAGTGCACCCAGATTGGACCACAATAGTCGACCCCGGTATGTATAAATGGTCTGGCCGGAGTTACCCTTGGTGCTGGCAAGTTTCCCATGATCTGTTGCAGGAATTTCGGTTTTGATTTTGCGCAGTTTACACACTTGTGGATGGTTTCTCGTGCCAAGTATTTTCCCTTGATGGGCCAGAAACGTTGTCGGACATTTGCAAGGAGCGCTTGGGCTCCACAATGCTTGTTCTCTTTATGGATAGAGTCAAAGAGTAGCTTGCTGATGAGGTCATTGGATGGGAGGAGCATTGGGTGCCTTGTATCGAATGGTAGTGTGGACTCTTTCAATCGTCCTCCGACCCTCAAAACCCCATTTTCATCTAAAAATGGGGAGAGAGCCTTGAGTGGACCTGACGCCAAAAGTTCATTGTGTTTTTTCAGCCGTTTGATGTCTTCTGTGAATGCCATTCTTTGCGTTTCTCTAATAATGATGAGAAGAGAATCGTGAAGTTCAAACGGCGTGAGCGCCCTTTGAGTCTGTCGGTACGCTTTGGGACTGCCTGCATTCTTTACAAATCGAAAGATGTATCCAATCACACGTTGCAAAGTTTTAATGGAGTTTCTGTGATTGACACCATGCAAAACGTTTTCATTCGGTCCTGAAACCAGCAAGGTGGCAGACTGTTTCTTCTGCTCCGGTATAGGTTGTTCAGGATTCAGACTGAATACCGACGGCCAATGCTTCTCTTCTCCATGAAGAAAGAATGGCCCATACATCCACTGGGGTGTATGCAGCAACTGTTGTGGATCCAATCCTCTAGATATGATGTCCGCTGGGTTGTCCTTGGATCCGACATGACGCCACTGAGCAGGTATCGTGCTCTCTTGAATGACCGCTATTCGGTTGGCTACGAATGTATGTAACGACGATGATCGTGAATTTATCCATGACAACACGATTTTGGAATCGGACCAGTAAAATGTGGGCGTAGTATTCATGTCCAGGTCCTGTTTCACACGTGCAGCCAAGGTGGCACCCAACTGTGCGGCGCATAATTCCAGTCTAGGCAGGGTTTGCTGCTTCAGCGGGGATATTCGGGATTTCGCACAAAGCAAGTATACCATCACTGGGCGATTTGGCGCGGCCGTTCTGAGATAGATTGCGGCACCGTACGCTTTCTCAGAGGCATCCGTAAACACATGAATTTGGGCATTGCGAGGAATTGACCCCTTATATATATGGCGATGAGCTCGAAAGGTTTCAAGCTCATTTAAATTACCTCGAAAACTTCGCCAGCGTGAGTCAAATTCCGACGGCACCGCCTCGTCCCATGACAGATTCAAAGTCCATAACTCTTGAATGAACATCTTTGCCTTGACGATCACTGGCGACAGGAGTCCGAGTGGATCAAATATGCGGGCCACATCTGAGGTGACCGTCCTTTTCGTTACGGCTTTGATAGGTTGGATGTTAACCCTAATCTTGAGCAGATCTTCCTTGGGTCGCCACACCAAGCCCAGAGTTTTTGTATAGTCGGTGTCTTCTGTGGAGAAGTCAAGACTAACTTCCTGATCGTCATTGGGGATATTCCGGAGCAGTTGGGTATGGTTGGCGCACCATTTTCGCAAATGAAACCCGTATTTGGACATGACCTGTTGCAGTTGATGTTGAATTTCCAGGGCCGTATTCAAGCTGTCGGCTCCACCCAACCCGTCATCCACATAGAAATTCTTTTCCAGGAAGCTGGCTGCCAATGGAAACTGCATCTTATTCTCCTGGCTGATTTCCTTCAGACACTTGATTGCCAAATAAGGTGCTGGTCTGGTGCCGTAGGTCACTGTGTTCAACGTAAAGTACGCTATTGGTTCAGTGACGTTGTTCCTCCACAGGACTATTTGGAACTGTCGATCGTTCGGATGGACCAAGATCTGACGGTACATTTTCTCTATATCGGTCGTGAACGCAAACCGTGGCAGCCGAAATCTGAGGAGAACCGTAAACAGCTCGTTTTGTAATGGTGGTCCGATGTGCAGGATGTCGTTCAACGATTTCCCCGATGAGGTTGTTGCGGAGGCATCAAACACCACCCGAAGTTTAGTGGTGCTGCTGTCAGGGCGCAAAATGCTATGGTGAGGAATAAAGTAGTTAGACCCCGATACCTGATCGATGTTAATGCGTGACATATGCCCCAGTTTTTCATACTCCTCCATGAATTGAGTGTATTGATTCTTTAGGGAAACATCTTTTGCCAGTCGTCGTTCCAAGCTGAGGAAGCGGTTGAACGCGATCTGATGTGAGGTACCTAGGGAAGATGGCTCCGTGCAAAATGGAAGTCGCACGATGAACCTTCCGTCTTGGTTACGCGTGGTGTGTTGATTAAAGTGTGCCTCACATTGGGCATCATAGGAAGATAGTTGTTGCGTTGGACTCTCAATCTCCTCAAGCTTCCAGAATCGTTCAATTGCCGTATTCAGGGTCTCCTCTTCCGTCAAGGTTCCACATAGTGCTGACGAGAGTTGTTCGCCAGATACCCTTCCAGATACTATCCAGCCGAAGGTCGTATTCTGTAAGATTGGAAGATCATTACCAAGCTTAATCTGTCCTATCGAAAGGATTTGATGGTAGTATTCAGCTCCCAGCAAAATGTCGATTTTCTCAGGACGGTTGAATTTCGGGTCCGCTAATGTCACATTGTTGGGAATCGCCCAATTGTCGATGGTAAGCAGTTGTGTTGGTTGAGGAGAAATGATCTGTGGCAACACGAATGCCTCCAGCGGAGTTGAAAACCTGTTAACTCTGGAGTGCAGGGTTATGTTGACTCGGTGTTGCACCTTGGTGCGATTATTCCCGATTCCATTGATTGAAATCGAGGTGGATCTTGCTGGGAGGCCCAGCGTTGTAACTAATCTCTCCGTTATGAGGTTAACCTGTGAGCCGGAGTCGAGAATCGCTCTGCATTGCGTCTCCACTCCATTTGCCTTAACATTGACCAATGCGGTTCCTAGTAGCACGTATGGTCGTTTGTCTGCGGAACCGGCTGGCATGCCCTCAGCGTTTCTCAGTGGCGTGCCAACGAGAGATGTCATGATTGGTGTGGAAGGGTTGGGACGAGTGGTTGCTTCTCCTGTTGAGTCACTTTCCCTTTTTGGCTTGGTAGCCCCTCCTGAGGATGACTTCTTTTGTGACGGGAGTTCCAGATGTACCAAGGTATGGTGCTTTTTTCCACATTTTTGGCAGCGGCCTAAAATTGTGCACTGTTTAGTACTATGGTTCCTACTAAAGCAGTTGACACACAATTTATGGGTTTGGATGATATTAAGTCTAGCGGTGGAGCTTGAATCGATGAAATTCTTGCATCGATATATTGGATGATAATCGCGCCCACACACTATGCACAACCGGTTCTCAGGTCGGGGTTGTGCAGTAAGCGCGCATAGTTTGCTACTTGAGCACGAAGGTTTTTCCTTGTGTCCCAGTGCTTCCAGAGTGTGGAAATAGTTCTCAAGGAATGCCAGAAATTCTTTGATTGTCTGAAGCTCCTTTGGCTGAGAAATCGATTGCTCATATTGCGCATGCACTGCTCTATCCAGTTTTTTGACCAAAATGTGCAGGAGCAATGGATCCCAGGCGACTACTTGAAGCCCTAGGGTGGTCAGGGCTGCCAAGCACTCCCTTGTGGTATCGTGCAATCTCTTAATAGCACCTAATGTGGAAGCACCTGATGGCTGGTCAAGCAGTCGCTGAACCGCTGTGGCTACCATGACCCTTTTGTTGTCGTACCGCTCCTGGAGCAATTTCCACGCCATTTGATAATTCTCCCCAGTGACCGGAAGATGATTAAGGAGAGTTGCAGCTTCACCAGTGACATTGCTCTTTAGATACCACATTTTGTGAGCGTCGGACATCTGTTGCTCATGGACAATCCGTGTAAATAAATCGGAGAATGATGTCCATTTCATATAGTCCCCATCAAATTTTGAAATGGTGACCGTAGGTAAGGGCAAGGTCGCTGGTCGGGCCATGGCCTCACTGGGTGAATGGTGGTGGCCTTGGTTAGCCGTAGTGAGCTGGATTATTGCCGATTGAGCAGCTTGTTCGAGGTGAACATATCTGCTGGAATCGTAACCAGCGTTGTCTGGATTTGGATATTTGTCCAACAATTCGTCATTAAGCCCTTCCAGTTGAGACCATAGCTTAGAGATTGTGGTCTTTTTTACGTCGTAATATGACGGATCCTGGCCTGGTTGCAGCTGCAGGCCTTCTAACTGTCGACTAAGAGCAGCCATTTTTCCAAGAGACCGGCTGATTAATCCGTCGTGGCCACCAGTTGCCTCGGCGTGCGGTTGACTGGTACTTGCAGACTTAGGTAACTCCCTCCTTCCGGATTCTTTACCCTGGTCATCGAGAGCATGTTCCATTATTGAGATGTATTTCGTTGCCATGGCCTGAATTCGAGTGTAGTAGTCGGATGTGAAATATTCATCAGATGTGTCCACTCCCGGCAACACTCGTAATTCAGTATCAGCTGTTTCAAACTCCGTCCAAGCTGCCGTTAGTCGAGATAGTCTCTCCTGGTAATAGGCTGCCGTTTTCCGGCTGGCTGAGTCCTTTGAGAAATTCCGAATAATGGTGGCAATAGTTTCTCCGGTTTCCCTTAGGTGGCGGAGCAGGTTTACTGAAGCCGATTCCATGGTGAATTGGGTGTTTGTAGGTAATGCTTGTAGGTAGGAAAGTGTCCTGTCACGGTCGCCAAAAATGTTAAGACCAGACTCGTTTGTCTGGTTCAACTATTGAATTTAAAGAAGGGTTGGAGGCTGTGTCTGCCCAAGTGGTACACTAGGACAGCTTACGGTTAATACCAGACTCGTTTGTCTGGTTTAACTGAATAAAGGGGCTGGTCGCTGGGTTGTTCAAGTGGTACACAAGGACAACTCACAGGGAAGACCAGGATCGCTTTGCTGAGGAAGAACAGAAGGTGATGACCAGGATCGCTATGCTGAGGAAGAACAGGTGGTGAAGACCAGGATCGCTATGCTGAGGAAGAACAGGTGGTGAAGACCAAGATCGCTATGCTGAGGAAGAACAAGTGCTGAAGACCAGGATCGCTATGCTGAGGAAGAACAAGTGCTGAAGACCAGGATTGCTTTGCTCATAAATGAATTGCGCCAAAATGTTGCTACCAATCAGTACACACTCTAAACAATGGTTACAGTTGCAATAATAAAATTTTATTGAATAACTGTGTATTTATACAAACCACTTAAAAATTACTTGAATACAAAAATCAATACAACATATAAAAAATTAATACAAAAAAAATGAATATACTGCAAAAATTAATCCATATAAAAACTTAATACAAAAAATGAATATAATAAAAAGTAAAAACAAGCTGAATACAATAAAAAAGACAAAAACAATTATAAAAACAAAAATTGCCAGAAATTGCCCAGAGTTTTAGTGTAACCTTCATTCCCATTGCAAACAAAGATTCAATTTCATTACTGTCTGGTAACTTGAACCACCCGTGGAAAATAAAATTTTATTTTTCATTTATGCTGACGGGGTGGTTCCCATACCTGGACAGTAGTGTTTACACAAACAAACAGACAAATAAAAATCATAATGTGGGAATGAAGATCAGGTTACTCGAGACTCGAACGAACAGGAAGCACGTGGTGTTTTCTTTTGTTTTACAATTTACTTTATTATGGGAAAATTAAATCAAGGCCAACCGAATTAAATGTAATGAGATTTATTTTGCTGTGACAACAAAAACTAAATCAAGGCCAAAGGAATCAAATGCCATGGATTTATTTTGCTATGACAACAAAACTAAATCAAGGCCAAAAGAATTAAATGCCATGAATTTTATTTTGCTATGACAACAAAACTAAATCAAGGCCAAAAGCAAGTGTGGGAACAAATGTACGTCCATCCGAGTCTCGAATAAACTTGAAGTTGGTGATGTGCCTACCGGGTAATTCTCTTAGAGATTCCTTTTATCAAACTCAAAAGGAATCAAAAGAATTAACAGTAAGAAACAAATTCAAAAATTGTATTGAAAAATACTTAAGTTTTAAAATATTCGATGGGCGGTTCTGTTAACAAAAAAAAAACGGTCTAGTATGAACCATAAATTCTATTAAACGGCAGTTTGTGTCCACATGTTTCCAAGCGTTCAGTTAGTTGAAATTTTACTATCGTTGTCGTTAGCAGAGTGTTAGTGAATGCACATCCTTAATGAAGCTGGACTAAACGTTTAAGGAGATATATCTGCCGACATAATTTTTGATTTGAAAAGGGTATTGCTATAAAATATTCAGTTCAACCTTTATTTTTACATTTTTTTGAACCGTCTTTAAGCTTATAGTTGTGAGTTTCTTCATCCACAACGCAATAAGTTCAAATATTTTAGGTAGTTGACTTATCGACGGTTCTATTGTTTGGTGGCAGCTTAATCGTAATTTTGAATTCCTTAGGCATTTTGGATGAATTTTGTTTTATTTGAATGATAACGTATTAGAGCCCTCTCTTTTAACCATGTTTTTTATTTAACCCTAGTTGTGTGTAAACCTGCTCTAAATTTTTAGCTTGGAATACAAATTGTTAAAACGATAAAAATTTATTTTATATTTTTTAATTTTATTTACGGGTAAAAGTTTATTAATTAATCATGGAGATAAGTGATATTAACTTTTGCTGCTAAAGAAATACGTATAGATAAATATGCCTAATATGGCTGGATGTTTGAAACCGTCATTATAAATTACGAATATGTGCAGTTATTTTGATAATACAATAATTATAGTTTTTATTTTATTGTGGGGTCAAATTTGTATCAACTTTTTAAAGGCTTATTCAAAAAAGAAATTGAATTTAAATCCACTGATTATGTTACGTTTAATAGGAATCACACGTTCCACATTTTAATATTCTTAATATTTTCTGTCTTCTTGTATATTTTTGTTCAGAGAGGAAGCATGCAGTATCTGGCGTAGAAAGAAAAACGCAGATATTGATTTGCTACGCAAAAGGGGAAGATATTATTGTGCCAATGTACTAAGCCATGAATAAAATTTATACGATGAGCCAGTTCTTGCTGCTCCTCGAAGTATTAAGAGCTTTTGGTCAGGTCAAGGGATAATTATATCCCTTACTCTTTTCAATTCTTCAATTCCGACTCTTTTAAAGAATGACCCAATATTCACTGAGCCGGTTGATAAAGCTGGTATATTTGGAAATAATTCTTATTTGCCGGAAAGCAGTTAATCACCACCCGAGCTGGACAGAATATCTGCTACTATTTCCGTAGGGGGCGCTCTACGGGTGACTTGCCGGCTTTCCTGTCGGAATAATAGTGCAACTTCATACATCATTTCGGAGAAAGTAAGGGGGTGCCTCTAGATATTTCCAGGGCGTTTGATACAGTGTGGCATGATGCATTTCTGTCAAAACTGGTTGATTTTGCTGTCTGTGATAATTTCTCCAGATTTATATCGAGTTTTCTCAGGAATCGCACCATACAAGTTGTTATAGATGGGATTTCATCAGAAGATTTCAAGATTGATTCAGGGGTACAATTTTTTTTAAATGACTTTCTTTCCCTATATACTCTTTCGTAGATGACAACACCATTTGTCATTCGCATTCTTTTTGTAATGGACTGAATTAGAAGGTGAGTTCCAAAAGGCGGAATATGAATAATACGCTTAATCACAATCTCGCAACAATGTCGGAATGGGGTCGTGTGAATAGCGTCGATTTTAATTCCCATAAGACGCAATGTTGCATGTTTACGCATAGATCTGTGTTTGGAAATGATGTTGCATCTGTTGGGTGATATAAGTATTACGGAATCGGAAGCACTTGATGTTTTTGGCATGAAAATTCAGTGTGATGTTCGATGGACTAAACACATTTTTCAGGTTTCTAAAGAAGCTTTCAAGTGCCTCGGTTTTATAAAACGATGTAGATTACATTTCACTTTACCCAATCTTCGTACTTCTACCATGTATATCGGTCCAAAAATGGAATACAACTCTCATGTATGGGCCAGCGTCCCAAAGTCTATTAGGAAGTAGCTCGACCGCGTACAGGAGAGGGCCAAGAGGCTTGTTGGGGACAGAAGGGTATCCAACTCTATTGATTTTCTAGAGCATCGACCCAATGTGGGTTGTATTTCACTGGCACATTTTTGCCAGTTATTCGCTCTACGCATTACAAAGAAAATTCGTTTTTAGCAGAACAGTCCGTATGTAAAATAAACTCCCCCCAGGGATCTTTCCTTTCAACGTAGGAAAGTTCAAATCGAATGTCCACAAGCACTACTCCCTCTTTCCTCCTCCGCATAATCTAATGATCCAAAGAAAAACAGAAAATACTAATCTAGGACGGTGCATTTACTCCGGGGGTAAGCCCATGAACATATTTTTGTGTGCAGCTGAAATTTGGGCTTAAATTTAAAAGGAATGTGTTTCCTTAAAATCTACGGTTTTTAATCTGACATATTACGAATCTTTTAAATCTACAAAACAAGCTAATTTGTTTTGTTTCATGTTTCGAAAGTTTTAGGAATTGTTATTTATAAATTATTTTAGTGGTAATGAAATAGATAATTGGTAATTTGATGATGTTAATAGCTCTAAGAAATGCTCAACTAGTAGGTTTAATGTAATAATATATTTATTACTTTTTATCTCTATTTATACTCTATATTTTCATGACTGTTGCATTTAAATGATAATTTCACTCCAACTATTCTATTGTTGTTACCTTTGAATTAGATCTTGTTTGTTACCGATAGAGATGTAAAAGAATGTGTTATTAAAATAAAGCACAGTTGACTTCAGAAGAATAGAAAAAATAGAAATTAGAATGCATCATCTATAGTCATTTATAGTCATTTGGATAAATGTTAAGAAAATTTGTAATTTAAGTATTCAGTATATGTTGTCATTGTTATTTAAATTAATTAAATAATTAATTAAATAGATACATTTACGTACGCACAAACAAACACATATAAAAACGATATCAATTATAACAATAGAGAGTTTAAAAGAAGAAGTTATAACAACAACAGTTAATCAATTAATTAATTAATTAGAAAAAAAACAACACACACATACATACACAGACACATAGACACATACATACATTAAAAACTGTAATTCTATACGTTCTATTTTCTATCGTTACGATAACAAATGTTTACTGTTGTTTTCATTTTGGTTTTTTTGTTTGTTATGTAAAGAAAAGGTTAATTGATTAGAGAATGAATTGGAAAATGTAACACAGGTTTGCTTTTTTTCTAGATGTGAATGAATATTTTAATTTAAAATGTAAATTTAGTTTTGGTAATTTGTCGTCAAGTTAAAAGTTTGACTGTTGTGGTTGTTTTGTCTTTAATTGTTTGGTAATTTTCTTGGTGGTTTGTTTTTAAGAAATGTTTACCGCAAATCTTGGGGTTTCACTGGCCGGTGTAGGAAGTGCACCAATTTCTAAAAGACCATTATCTAAACTATTTAACGCATCGTCATCGCTTCGATAATTATCGATTCCATTAAGGCCCAACAATGCTCTAACTCTATCATGATTCTTTGTTTTGGCCGGCGATAGTTCAAAGCTTAATAAATGACGTTGGTGATTCAATTGCTTTTGCAGATGCCGTGTCATCGATAGTGTACTATCGCAACTTTGGCTACCCGGATCTGAGCCGTTCTCATCTAGATTATCTCGAGAGTTGGCACTGCAACCAGCGCCAGAAGTTTGACGCGATGAGACACGTGACGCGGCCGATTGTTTAGATAAGGTTGTTAAGTGACACGATATAAGCAATATGGCGGCTGATCTAGCCGCACCTGTGCGTGATGTTGAAACAAGTATGCCCTTTGAACCAGTTGTCGCACTATTATTGCCGCCTACGCCTCCCGTTGACGAACGACGATTGCCATAGGAACCGATTGATCCGCCACTAGAGCGTATACTTGAACGTGAGGAGGGACGACCAGATTGCACTGTCAATGGAATACCTGGTAAATGTGAAGGCATATCAGATTCACAATAGCCACAAAATAACAATAATGATATAATTTTAATAGCATTTTATAAAGAAATAATTATAAACCAAAAAAAAAATATACAATAATTAAATGATAACAACAATTGAATTGAATCATACAACACCACATTAATTAAACAAATGGCAAAGTTACTGATTGAACATTTGAATCATGGATTAATATTACCTGTTTCACTTGAATACATTATAGGTGGCGGTAAATTAGCATCACCGAAATTACGATGACGCGGATATTTCGTTTTGCTAAACAGATGCAGTACCATGCAAATAAGACCAGCCAGTACTCCGATACCTACACATACGCCCAACAGTGTTGGCAAGTCGGAATTCAACTCATCTATATCTGCGGAAACAAATTTTATTCAAAATAAAAATAAAACTTAAATTTATAAAATATCAAAAAATATTTACATAATTTAGCATATGTTATTTGTAAAATAGGATCTATTAATTAAGTAAGGAAATTTTAGTAAGTACTCGCACGTTTACTAGTAGGCTTCTGTTGTTCTAAGTAAAAATTCTGTTCTTGTTTTTTAAATAAATATGTATTTTACAGAGGCATATAATTTTTAGTTGCAGCACTTTTTAACTCTTTGCCATTTCGTCAGCTGTGATATAATAAAATTTAGTGAATACAAAGAGATTCACACCTGAACACCACTTCCAAATCGTACTAATTGGGCCCAAAACAAGATTGCTGTTGATACCGATTTTGATAAACGATTAAGCTCACTTTTGTTTGAATGGATATTTATACAAAAAATTATCATTGTCAGTTGTGTGATGATAAGCCTAAAATGTTATGTTATGTTGACACATCATTACATCCTGGTGGAATCACTGTTCCGTACTACAAAAAAATGATGGTCAGACTTTTTCGTTTATCAACTGAACAACCATGATGTGCAGTAGCTGTGATTACAACAAGATGGCGCAACATGACATACAGCTCATGCTACACTTCATTTATTGAAGGAATCATTTGGTAACCGTATAGTTTCACGTTTCAGACCCGTGAACTGGCCTCTAAGATTGTGCGATTTAACGACGCTAGACAACTTTCTGTGGCAATATGTGAAGTTGCTAGTTTACACCGATAAGCGATGACGACTCACCAATGGGAGGACAACATTCGATGCGCTATTGTCGATACAAGGTCACAAATGTTGGAAAATATCATCGAAAACTGGACCTCCAGATTAGACTAAATTCAAGCCAGCCGTGGTCATATGCCAAAGATTATCTTTCGAATTTAATTTAAAGAATTAATTTTTAAGTGTTAGTTAGCATTGCGATATGAAACATAAACTCATGTGAAAAAAATCAGTGAGCCGTCTCGCTCCATATGAGTTGAACGTTTAATACAGCTGACTTATCTAAGCAACTACAAAAAATCTTCAAACTAATGATGCATAAGTGTGGGAACAGTTTTATAGTCATAGATTTAAAATTGCAAGCTTAAAATAAGCTCTGAAATATTACTTCGCTCTGACAATGTTCAAAACGTTTATTTTTCTAAATATTAGGTTGCAATATTTAAGCGAAAAAACCATGTGTCGATGAGTCAACAGATTTGGGTATTCTGCTGTCATCGATGAGCTGCTTTGGCTTCTACTGTGCGTAGTATAACAACTCCAAAATAAACTTTGAAACACTGACCTAATCCTGAACAGCAGGATATATATAACATAACTATGGGTGAAATGGGATATTCGGCCATTCGTCTTTGCAAAAGTATTCGCTCGGTAATATTAATTCTAATGAAGTGTATCTTCAAAAAGCTTTGTAAATACTTCTGCGAAGCAATAGATGGTGTTGAAACTATGACAGATATGGAAGGTACTCCTGAGAAAAGATATATATCGTTTTGAAGAAGTTATCACTCACACCTAAAGTAATAAAGGTTGAATTGAACACAAAGTCACACTTTGTGTAGCGCCTTACAAATATTTCACTTTAGTTGCTACAAAGTGCCATCTCGTCGAGTGCCTTCAACAGCAGACTTACTGATGGTCAGTGAAACGTTATGTTGAAGTCCGCTAAAATCTTTCTAACAGCACTCCGTTAAATATCTTTAGCATAAAACGGGCAATAAACGATTGCTTTTTGACGATGGGTTCCGTAATAAGTTTAATATATTGTATATTATTGTAAAAATGTGGAATTAAGGAACTAGCGTAGTCCTTATTTTTTAATTTCACTGAGGAGCAGAGAGAACTTTAGCTTAAAGTCGTTGCTCCTACAAAGTTTTTCAATCCTAAGTACATGAGTATCTTATCTTCTTTTCCAGCTATAATGCGGAATTGGTTGCTAGAATAAACAAAATTATATTTGCAAGGGTCTTCACTATGACATTGAATTTATTGTCTAGGAACCACAGTTTTCACATAAAAAGCTGAAAAATTTCGTTAAGCCCAATACTGAATTTTTGCTTTTCTGGTATGTTAAGTATTTCATGTGGGAAGCTTATGAAAAATCGAAATCAAAAAAAATTTGCCTTCATTTATATATTGATAAGTCAATGTGTTGCAATTTAAAGATATTTTCTGTTTACGTTTATTCATTATTTTTATTTGGGTACGGTTTTCCGTCGACCCTCGTCAAATTCATTTGGAACCTAGACTCAGTATACTACTACTTTTTGTGGTGTAAAGTTAGGATGTAAAGTTAGAAAAAGGTACATATCGTTATATAAATTACCTCGTTAAAATATTGCCTCCCTTTAATTGTATGATTCGTGAAACAAAGATTAGTCATTGCGTACGCAATGAAGAAAACAGCAATTACTTATTCAAAGGATTAGAAAATATCTTAACAAAATAATGTACAAAAGAGCAGAAGTTAAAAAGTAGACCTATGCTTAGAAACTAGAGAGATTGAAACACCAAACGCTTAAATTAAATATCAGATGATAAATGTTTCAACAACTTGTGTCACTGGCTGTGACAGCAGTTTGTAAGGGAGCGAATTTAACAATGTTTGCACGTTTATTTCTAACAACAAAAATAAGTTACATATTACATTAAACTTAAATTAATGCCAACACACAACTTACCGCAGTGCTTCTTCCTTATAAACTGATATTACTTGTTCTTTAAAATTTCGAGAACCATCGTTGCTTTGCAATTTCATGTGTATGTACGTATGTGTGCACACACATGAAAACTAACGGTTAAACTTGACGAAACAAGCACTGCAATAAGTTAAATACAAAAAGGAACAACAACTTTTATATAAGCATCAAAAATTTTAAGTAAATGAGACAATTTAGACAACAATAAGGGGGCTCAAATTAGCCAAGCAAATAAGTTGAAACAAATAAATTACGCTAAACACATATATGCATAAAGTAGACTTAAAATACAATCAGCGACATTCCCACCCCCGTGGATCGGTGGCGATCCACTATTCCAAATCAAGAACAGCAACTTTGCTAACAGGACGCCTTAGGCTTCCGCTGCTAGTTTGTACGTCAACTCTTCTTACAACACCATCATTTCCAGGATAAACTTTTATTATTCGTCCTCTTTTCCAATCTCTTCGGGACACAGCTGGATCGCATATCAACACCAAATCACCAGGAACCATTGGTTTTGTATATTGACACCACTTAGACCGCCTTGTGAGGGTAGGCAGATATTCAATAATCCACCTTTTCCAAAAATGGTCCCTTAATTGGCGTGCAATGCGCCACTGTTTTCTTGTAACCACTAACCTTTCAATTTCTGCGGCACTGGGTGTTTGAACAGTGTTCGCAGAACCTAACAAAAAATGATTAGGTGTTAACGGCTCTTCATCCTCATGGCTGACAGGCAAATGAGTTAATGGACGAGAATTCAAAATATTTTCAGCTTCAATCAAAAAGCTTTGCAGTGTATGTTCTTTTGGGGCGACCTCTTTTAATGTTACTTTTAAAACTTTCTTAACACTTTGCACCATGCGCTCCCATATGCCACCTTCAGACGGATTTAGTGGGCAATTAAATTTTCATTCAATGCCCTTTGCTGACAGCTCGTTTCCAATCTTCATCACATCAAACACTTCTTCAAACCGTTTAGCCTCTTGACTCACACCAATAAAATTCTTTCCATTATCACTGCGCATTCTTAGTGGAGTGCCACGTCTATTAATGAAATTTCTAATGGCCAATATGCAAGCGTCTGTTGACAAATCATGGGCCACCTCTAAATGTACAGCTCGGATCGTAAGGCAAGTAAACAGAGCCACCCAACGTTTTTCATGGTGGCGGCCGACTGTTATATTTATTGGACCAAAGTAATCTAAACCAGTGTAGGTAAATGGACGAACAAATGGGGTGACTCTATCATCCGGCAGCAGTCCCATAATGGGTGTAATTGGAGCGGCATTGTTAAATCTGCAAACGTAGCATTCTTGGACTGTTTTACGTAAAAGTCTTCGCAATTGAGGTACCCAAAATTTTCTTCTAATTTCGCCCATTGTAGCTTCGAAATTTTGATGTTTCATTTTGTTGTGAACATGCGACACAAATAGTTTTGTTAAACGATGAGAGGGCGACAAAATAATGGGTCTCTTTGTGTCGAAAGGCAACCAACTGGCAGCATCGATACGACCACTTACCCGCAGCAAATTGTAATCATCAAGATATGGGCAAAGTTTGTATAAATCGTGGTTTTTCGGCAGCGTACCTCCAGCTTTTAAAATTTGAATTTCTGAAGAATAGGCTTTATTTTGTGAGAGACGACAAAGAACAGTTTCAGCCACCTTTAGCTCTGTGGCTGACAAACACCCCACTATTTTACCTTCTTTTTTCTGAGAGCAGCTTATAAACCTCAGAACCCAAGCCATAGTACGATTAAGCCTGAGAAAGGAGGAAAAGCGATAAAAATCAATTACTAGATTTGTACTAACCAGCAATGCATATCTCGGACGTAATTCTTCTTCACATAAATTTTCATTCCTAGAAGTGTAATTTTCTGGCCAATAATCTTCTGATTGGTACAAGAACTGTGGCCCCTGAAACCAACGGGTATTTTCATCAAACTCAATTTTTCTTTTGAATCTTGTAGCTTCATCAGCAACGTTAAATTTAGTTGGCAGCCATCGCCAGTCACTTGGGCGTGTTAAATCCAATATTTCGGTTATTCTGTGAGCAACAAATGGCTTATATCTTCTACTCTCAGATCCAATCCAGTTTATGACTGTTGTAGAGTCACTCCAACATAGGCGCCGAGAAACATTAATTTTATGTTCTTTTAGAATTGTGCACATTAAACGGCTACCAAGAACGGCGGCCTGAAGTTCCAATCGAGGAATCGTCATAGTTTTCAACGGGGCACACTTAGTTTTGGCAGAAATGAAAGATACGGCAACATTACCATGAGCCGATGTATATCGCCAATAAGCCACGGCACTAAATGCATCTTCACTAGCATCGACAAAAATATGTAGCTCTAAATCTGTAGGCAAGTCATCAACAAAGTAATATCGGGGAATTTTCAATTGAACTATATTTTCTAATTCCCGGCGCCAATTAATCCACATTTCTTCTAGTCTAACGGGTAATTTTTCATCCCATCGAATACCATGTCTCCACACCTCTCTCATAATCAATTTTGCAGTAATCATAAAATGACTCAAGAAACCAATGGGATCAAAGATGGACATGACAATACATAAAAACTCACGTTTCGTTGGGCACTTGCTGCCATTTATGATGTCGTTCTCTACTCGATGAAATTTTAAAATGAATTTAAATGTGTCATCACTTGGGTCCCAAAACATGCCAAGAATCTTTTCTGTTGAGGACTCTGACTCGTTGAACCAATTTGAAAAACTGATAGGTTGATTTAATTTGCCTTCTAGAGCTACAACTACCTCTGACGAATTTGATGTATAATTGCGCATTTCAAATCCTGCAGCTTTATGTATTTCCCGAACTTGTTCTGCTACAATTACGGCTTCTGATGGGCTTGAAAAACTATCTACAAAGTCATCTACATAATGATGGTCAATAATTGATTCTACGGCTCTAGGAAAACGGTCCTGAAACTCTAACGCATTTTTCTTTTTCACATAATCAGCAATGGAAGGAGAACAAGCAGCCCCGAAAGTCATCACAAGCATTTCATAAATTTCAGGTGGGTCACTGTCGTTTTCACGCCATAAAAATCTCTGGGAGCATCTGTCTTCATCAGCAACAACAATTTGATGAAACATTTCTTTAATGTCTCCACATACTGCTACTGCTCCAACTCTAAAATTAAATAAAACTGACGGCAAAGGATTCAACTGTTGTGGACCTTTAAGCAACTTTGAGTTCAATGAGACACCTTCCGTTTGAGCGGCTGCATCGAAAACCATACGAAGTTTCCCTGGCTTGTTAGGGTTAAAGACACCAAAATGTGGTAAATACCATGTTCTCGGATGCATTGTTTCGATTTCATTTAATGGGAGTTTTCTGGCATAATTCTTTTCGAAATACTCGTTTATTGTTTTTCTATAGGCGATACTGAATTCGGCGTTATTTTTCATTTTACGCTCGATGCCATAAAGACGGTTAAGGGCCATGGAATAGCTATCCGGCAAGACTACATCATCATTGGACCAAAGTAGTCTGGATTGAAATCTTCCGGCAACCCTAATCGTTGAGCTTTCTAATATTTTTTCAGCACGCAAATTTTCTTCAGACTTAATTGTAGGCAACGCCTTCACACCAAAATTTTCTGTCTCAAAATAATTTGCCACTAAATTATGCAGACTATCTGACTCTGTAGTCAGCAAACATGAATGGTTATTATTTTGGCCACCAACAATATTTCCAAAGACTACCCAACCTAAAGGCGTATTTGCAGCATATGGACCAGCATCATCCAATGGTACGATTTCATCTGGCAAGCCCAAATGGCAATGATCCAACCCAATAAGTACTTTGGGGGCCACAAATTCATACGATCTTATAGGTAGAGCATGATCTTTCAATAAGTCCTCACTAACAGTTTGGCTTGGCAATTTAAGGTTTGAAACTCCAAACACGTTTTTCAAGGCATATTTTCTCTTTTTATTGGTGCTACTTACATGCAAATCTACCACAACTGCTGGTTCATGTGAGCCCTTACCACCATACCAACTCAAATTCAATTGGCTTTGTCGACCCTGTAGTCCTAGCTGTCTTACAAGCGTGCTATCCATCATAGTTATTGATGAGCCTTCATCAAGAAGAGCGAATGTTTCTACTGCACAATTTGGCCCATACAACACAACTGGCAATACTCTAAATAAAACGTCGCACTTTTTGGTCATATGTGAAACACAGTTGAGCACTTGCCTGGCTCTGGAACAACTGGGCTCTGTAATATCGGTATTATTGCTTGGAATACTAGGCTGAACATCATGCAATAATTTATTGTGTTTTCTTTGACAATTTTCAATTAGGCACTGCTTTCGACGACGACAATCTTTGCTGCTGTGGCCACCACCAAGGCACGAAAAACATAATTTTAATTTCTTGACTTCAGTCCAGCGATCGGGCACACTTAAAGAAATAAATTTTTTACAATCAAATATTTTATGATTTGCTTTACACATATGGCAACTTTGTTTTCGTTGATCATCAACAGCATGAAGTACTACTTTCCTTTTTTGATCACTTACAGGACGACTAACTACTGTATTGGACGTTTGTATACTTCTTACCAGGTTTGCGACTCGTTGAAGCCAGCTGCTAAAATCGCAAACTGTAGGCCAGTGTTGTAATGTTGAAGCAAACTGAGCCCAATCCAGACGTTTGCTCATTGGCAGTTTCTGAACCAATTCGTCCATCAAGGTGGGATTTGACAAGTGTTGCTGGCCGCTTGCGGTCTCTAAAAATGATACTAAATTTCGCACCTTAATTGAGAATGGAATCAACTTGTCAACAGCAATTTCGCTTATGGATTGAATATCCTTTATTTGTTGCAGCTGACATCTGATGAGAACTTCGGGACGACCATATTGCAATTTTAGTTGTTCAATTACGGTTGGCACATTATTAGGATGTATTAGCAATGACTTCACACATTCCTTGGCTTCACCTTTCAGGGCCTTCTGTAATCTTAAGCAATTTTCAAAATCACTGTAGATACATGCGGCAGTAGAATGCTCAAAGGCAGACAAAAACATAGGCCAGTCCTCAGGCGCGCCATAAAATTCAGGCAAATCATACAATTTCCGCTGCATAGGCATGGACGGCATCGCATATTGATGGTTCATATGCTGAGTTGGTAACACCTGCTGCTGAGTTGGCAATATCTGATGCTGATTTCGACAACTTGGGTCCAAAGCTGAGTAGAACGTAGTACCACGGCATTCAATCGCGTTTTCATTTTCGGAAATATCAGCACTCATCGCTGGTGTTGCACTATTAACCCTTAGGGCATGTTGAGCATCTGACAATTGCGCTTGCAACATTTCAATTTGACGTTGAAAAAGTGCAACATCAGCATTTAAGTTGGCTTTCGTCGGGGCTTGCGATTGCAAGTTTATACAAGGACCAGGAACCAGTGGCGGTAGAACTTCATTACTTATAATATTATTTTTATTACCTGTTAGTACAGCTTTTGGAACAGCACCCTTTGATTTCGTTTTTTTATCACTGTTGGTTTCTGATGGCACAATTTCCCTCGGTGTAAAAGCCGCATCAACTAAATTAATTTCACTGATGTGCTGACCTGCGGCTGTTTGAAGGCGTGGGCTTTTCCTTGCTGGAGATCGTTGCATATTGAATAATTTATGCGCAAACTTTTTAAATCCTTAATGTCCCGGCGGCCAAGGGACCACAAACTACACTTATGTAAGTTGCGAAATAAAATTTTGTCACTGGCTGTGACAGCAGTTTGTAAGGGAGCGAATTTAACAATGTTTGCACGTTTATTTCTAACAACAAAAATAAGTTACATATTACATTAAACTTAAATTAATGCCAACACACAACTTACCGCAGTGCTTCTTCCTTATAAACTGATATTACTTGTTCTTTAAAATTTCGAGAACCATCGTTGCTTTGCAATTTCATGTGTATGTACGTATGTGTGCACACACATGAAAACTAACGGTTAAACTTGACGAAACAAGCACTGCAATAAGTTAAATACAAAAAGGAACAACAACTTTTATATAAGCATCAAAAATTTTAAGTAAATGAGACAATTTAGACAACAATAAGGGGGCTCAAATTAGCCAAGCAAATAAGTTGAAACAAATAAATTACGCTAAACACATATATGCATAAAGTAGACTTAAAATACAATCAGCGACAACTTGCTATTATTCACTGTAAAATTGCAATTTTAAAAATTGTATGATTAAGAAATAATTACAAATTGCTACTTTTAGAAAGTATTCTTAAATAAAAATGTGTATTATAATTAAAGGAGTTAAAGTTCAGTTACAATCTACAATAATTTCAATAAAAAGTTTTTCTTCTTTTAATAACTTATAAGTGTTCTACTGTTTATCAGCAGGAGATTAAAGGAGCTGGTATGTTATTATGACTTACTTTCCTTATGGCAGTATTAAGTTAGTATTTTGTAATAGCGCACTTACCTTGAGTGCAAAATACTCGTCGTGATGGTTTTGTATAACTAACAGAATGGAAACCACTCGCACACTGACACATGGCATTATGACGCACCTGAACACAAAGGGAATTTTCATCATTGTACTGGCATGTCTCATCGTAGAAACATTGTTCACCAAGTTTTTTGGCTGTTTGCAATGAGATGGTAAAAAAAGAAAAAAAGAAATGGGAAATAAATGTTGAAAACAATGAAAATATTTGTCCAAGCCAAATCCAGCACTATAAACTGATGTTCCCCTTATAATATTCATTATTACCAAAAATAAGAGATTTAAATGAATAAGTATGAATTTAGGTTGAATATTAGTTTCATTGGTTGGTTGGCTGACTGGCTGACTGAACAAAATGTAAAATACTTACGTTTATCGCATCCCCTGATTAGACCCAGTTGTACGGGGTAGTTTTTTTCACAGCCGCATGTATTTGTATCCTTTTCACAGATGACATGCAAAAGACTTGATTCACATTTCGAATTGTTACATGGAGCTCCAATATATTTACCTAAAGCTAAAGAATAACAAAAAATATTAAAATATTATTCCACGTTAATCGTGCTAAATTTCTTTTTATATCATAAAATTATTATTATTCAAAACATAAATGCATATCCATAAGGTCATTTCGCTACTGCATGTGTATCAGTGGAATTTTTCCCCAAATGTTGTATAGAAAACTCAAGAATCTTATATCTCAAACCAAATGGATTAAATGAGAATTATATTCAACTTACAAAGCAAAAACGCAGTCACCATTAAGAAATCATTCTTTATTCTCGTTTCTCTGCCTATAGGTGTTCATTAAAGCAGCTCAATATGTTTTTATAATGACTAATTTATCCCTAGAGTTAAAACTTACGAGTTTATGTATGTTTATTTCACCAAATTTTTGTGATAAGAAAGCGGTGTTAAAATTATACTATAATATACCTTAGAGTGCTTGTTTTGCCTATTTAGGCAAGAAGTGAAGTTTATTAATAGTTTTGTTTTAAAGCCTTCTAATCATTACTTAATAAAGAATCGTATGCTAGTAAACTTAAATCAATAAATAATATGCCCGTTATATTGAAACCGAAAAGTAAAGAAAGTAGCGAAAAAACTGAAAAAAAATAAAAGAAACTATTAAACCATCATCTCTTAACATGCAGGTGCAGAGAATATCTAAGAGAAATGAAGGAGTTGTTGCTATTAGTTGTCAAAATGAGAATGATAGATCTGTTTCACCTAATGAAATAAAAGATAAGATGGGAAAAGAGTACGAAGTGCGAGCTCCAAGGATGAGAAATCCTAAAATATTAATTACAGGAATGAGTGAAAAACTTGGCGAAAACAATATCATAAGAGCTTTAATAAAACAAAATGGCATTCAATGTAAGCACTTAAAATGCGTAAAAGTTTATAAATCCTACAAGAATTCCAATATTTACAAAGCATTAATTGCAACAAACGGAGACGGGTTTAGTCAAATTAATTGATAAATATCGAGTGGGATAGGTGCCGAATTTATGAAAGCTGCAGTGTACTAAGAAAGCTTATGGTGCGAAAAGGCAAAAGAAAGCTTATGGTTAAGTGACATAAACACTAATCATGATTGTAGGGACGCCAATTGTCTAGTATTAATAAGGAAAAATAAAATGGAATCAGAAAGAGTTGCATACTAGCAACAAAATGAGTTAATAGTAATGTGCCAAAATATTCAGAGCTTAATAACGAATATTGAGGAATTAAGGTATATTCGCAGTAATAGGAAATTTGATGTTATAGTTTTAACTGAAACTCGTATTACAGAAGATATTATGGATAATGAAATTAAAATAATTGAGTATAACACAATAAGATGTGGCAGTGAATCTAGATATACTGGTGGTGTTGTAATTTATATAAAGAACTGTTATCAATTTGAAATATTATCAGTGAATAACGTAGACAGAGATATTTGGTGGATTGTAGTGAAAGTGTGGCATATAAACTAAGCTATTATAATAAGTGGGAATATATAGATCACCGAGTTCATCAAAGCGAATGTTTTGTGAAAAATTTTCAGAATAAATGGACTACTTAAATGAATTGGAATACGAATCTTGTGTAATGGGTGACTTTAATATTAACTGGAGGAGCAGCAATTATGTATATACAAAAGAATTAATGATAATATCGAATGAAAATGGTTATAAACAAATAATAGAAAACCCAACAAGAATAACTGCAACATCACAAACGATTATTGACTTGGTTTTTTCAAATGTGATAAATATTAAATATAAAATTGATTCAACAACAGCAATAAGTGATCATGAATCTCTTATTATAAGGGGGTTGAGGGGTTTAAAAACCAAAATAAAAATGTAAAAAGAACAGTAAAATTTTTAAAATATAATGAAAATCAGTTATGTACGGCAATGATACTTGAAGGTTTATATGATATTAACAACAGTTTGAATTTAAATGATCAAGGAAATGAGTTTACAAATAAATTTTTAAAGGCTGTGAATAAATATGTGGAAGAAAAACAAGTATATCCCTATAATAAAGATAAAAGATTGTATAATAGTGACATTAATGGCAAAAAGGTTGTAAAAGACAATCTAAGAAATAAGGCGCAGCTAACCACAAGTATAGTGGATTGGTACCTGTACAAGGTGGATAGAAACAAAAAATATTAAAACACGATGCGAAAAGCTAAAAGAACATACATTCAGAATAGAATATTACGGTGTAATGATCAAATAGAATTGTGGAAGGAATTAAAAAATGTTGTACTAAAAAAGGCAGAGAAGATATTAAAGATGTAATATTTAACAACAGACATGAAATGGACACTGTGATAATAGCAAACAAATTTAATATGTTTTTTATAGATAGTGTCCAGTTAATACATAATACAATTGCTTTAGTGCCATATACAAATATAATAACTGAAACTGCACTTAATTTTGAGTTTGAGCATATAACCCTAAATGATTTAAAAATAGCGCTGTGTAAACTGAAAAATAAACAAGACTTTAACTTCATCAGTCCGAACTTGATAATGGACTGCTTCAATGTAATAGGTAACAGTTTATTGACAATAATAAACAAGTCATTCCAAACGGGTATCGTACCAGACAGTTGGAAGTATTCGGTAGTTATACCAATACAAAAAGTGAAAAATTCAAAAAAAATGTGAAGATTTTAGGCCAATTAACACGTTGCCGGTACATGAGAAATTGTTAGAGGCGATGGCGCACGATCAAATAGAAGCATACTTTGAAGAAAACAATTTAGTATATGAGAATCAATCGGGGTTTAGAAAAGGACACTCATGTGAGTCTGCGCTCAATATGGTCATAACATCGTGGAAAGAATCAGTGGCGGAAAAAAAAGTAGTATTGTGCGTTTTCTTGGATTTGAAACGTGCCTTCGAAACTATAGATAGGAATATATTGATTATGAAGCTACAACAATATGGCGTTGGGCAGAATGCTGGAAACTGGTTTAAGATCTACCTTTGCGGAAGGACACAAAAAACAAGAATACAAAATGTTTTTTCACCGTTGATGTCAGTTGATCTTGGTGTTCCTAAGGGTTCAATTTTGGGACCCTTACTTTTTGCAGTATACATTAATGATATGTGTAAAGTAGTTAGGAATGGAAAGCTGGCTCCATTTGCTGACGATGCGTTGCTGGCTGCAATCATTAGCTGGCACAGAAGACTGGAAGACTGATGCAGAGTGACTTAGAAAGAGTAGATAGATGGCTTAAAGAAAATAAATTAAAATTAAATGTTTACAAAACAAAATGTATGTTTATAAATGGCATTACTAGTGATAGCATAATTATCGAAGATGAGGAAATAGAGAGTGTATGTGAAATAAAATATTTGGGTGTGGTAATAGATAATAAATTAAGTTTTGATAAACATGTGCAATATGTAGTAAAAAAGGCTGCAAGAAAAGTGGGATTTTTTATAAGAATTAGGAAGTTTATTAGTTATGATACAGCGATAAAAGTTTATAATGTAATGATTAAGCCACATTTTGAATATTGTTCGACAATTTTGTTTTTAGCTAGTCAAAGAGCCATAGGGATCTTACAAAAAATACAAAATAGAGCGATGAGAATTATTTTGAAATGTAATATTTTGACACCTGTTAGAGAAATGTTAAATTTGTTGATGTGGCTGAGTATAAAACAAAGACTATATTTTAAGGTATTAGTATTCATATTCAAAATTAAAAATAATGCATTACCCTCATATTTGTCTAGATATATAAGGATAATAAGAGATGTTCAGCCTTATAATTTAAGAAACAATGAGGACTTGAGATTAGCCTCATTTAGAAGCGCAGCAACACAGAATAGTTTAATTTACAAGGGATTTGCTTTATTTAATGAATTACCAAATAATATAAAAAGAGAACTGAATTTTAATCGATTTAAACAATTAACTACAGCAAATGTTATATATATGTATTCAAATAGTCAAATATTGACTAAATAAACTTGAAAATAAGAAATAAATAAATAAAAAAATAATAATGACATTTTCAACCTCTTCCTAAAAAAGAATTACCGTTATTGGAAATAAAAATAAATATTTCTTTTTGCGAAAATCTTAGGGTTCTGCAGCTTGGATGCTAAATACATCGACTTCTAAGAATGTGATTAGGTTGATGGCCCAGTCGTTGAAAATCTCTATTAGATTTTGTGATTTGTATAAAGAGTTTTCACAAACCCGGTTTCACTCTTCGAAGTTAAAATAAAATAGCTTTGTATCTTCTTACTAAATATAGAATGTTTTCAAAGAGGTTTAGAACTTTGAAATATTTTTTTTTTTTTTTTTTTTTTTATATTTTATTTGCAATCTGTTTACAATCAAACAATAAACAAATATATTAACTACACTTAGAATAATGTAACAGTAGCGTTAAATTCCATTAAATTTAACAATCCAAAATTTAAAAACAATTTTTCAATAGTATAACAATAGCGTTTTCAACAAAATATATACAACTTAAAAACTAAACGGGAGATCAAGTATATGAAGTCTTTTTAATCGTCTTACTTCGTCACCGTCATCCAAAAGAGTTATGGCAAGAATGTTCTCGTGATTACTAAGTCGTTCCAAGTAATTACTGCTATACTTTCTGATTTCATCCCTAATACCCGGGATATTGAGATCATTATGAATTGTGTTATTTCTTATGTACCATGGAGCACCAATTATAAGCCTGAGAGTTTTGGACTGATACTTTTGAATTATGTCAATATTAGAGTAAGAAGCCGTTCCCCATAATTGTATTCCATAAGTCCATACGGGCTTTAAAACAGTTTTATATAATAGTAATTTGTTACTGGCACTTAACTCCGACCTTTGCCCGAGGAGCCAGAACATTTTTTTTGTTTTAATATTTAGTTGTTTCCTCTTTATTTTTAAGTGCGTTTTCCAATTTAAACGCCGATCGATGTTAAGGCCTAAGTACTTAACTTCATTTGAGTGGGGTATTAAAACTCCATTCAAGTATACAGGCGGACAATCACCTTTATTGAGCGTAAATGTGACGTGGGTAGATTTTTCCGCATTCACTTTTATGTTCCATTTTTTTAACCAATTACTTATTAAGTCGAACTGGAGTTGTATGGTGTTAGATGCAATAGCAGCGGACTCATTAATTGAAAGCAGAGCTGTGTCATCAGCATAGGTTGCGACTACTACATCATTTCTTGTTGGCATGTCGGAAGTGAATAACGTATACAACGTTGGGCCCAGAACGCTCCCTTGTGGGACACCGGCTTTAACATCACCAATTTCCGAGTTCTCGTCGTTAATGTTAACATAAAAAGTACGTTCGGACAGATATGACTTCAACAGAAGGTAGAATGGAGTTGGGAGCAAGTGTTTTAGCTTAAATAAAAGACCGTTATGCCACACTCTGTCAAATGCTTGTTTAACATCTAAAAACGCTGAAGAACAGTACTGTTTGTTTTCAAGGCATTCTCTTATTGATTTTACAACTCTATGACATTGCTCCGGAGTTCCATGTTTGGTTCGAAAACCGAATTGATGATCAGGTATAATATGTTGCGATTCTAGTTCCGGCATTAATCTTTTTTGAAAAAGTCGTTCAAATAGTTTCGACAATACTGGTAACAAGCTGATGGGTCTGTATGATTCAACGGAGTTCTCAGGCTTATTAGGTTTGTGAATCATAATGATTTTGGCATGCTTCCACTGTGTTGGAAAATGTGACAATCGCAAAATAGAATTAAATACAACTGTGAGAAAAATCACAGCCCTTCTGGGTAAATTCTTAAGAACTTTTGCGTCTATGTTGTCATAACCCGGGGACTTTTTCGCATTGAGCTTGCTTACTTCAACTTCAATTTCTCGACATCGGAATGGTTTAATAGGCCTACTCATTTGACATGCAACATCTAAGAAATTGTTAACTTCTGTGTCTTCATGTGTTGTGCAAAAGGAGAATGGTGTGAAAGTGTTTTCAAGGTGGGACTTAAAAGCAGAGGCTTTGCTAACGTCAGATCTGCACCAATTGTCATTAGAATCTTTTATTGGAACGTTTCGCTTTTGAGCTTGTTTGAGGTATTTCGTAGCTTTCCAAAGATTATGTTCATTGTTATTTTCCGGACGTAAATTACTTAAATATCTGCCAATGGAATTATTCTTTAATTCTTTTAATCTTCTTTTCAAATTGCTGGCTGCTCGATTGAAGTTCGTTTTATCTGAGGGTGATCTTGTTCTCATCCAAATTTTTCGAAGTCCTCTTTTCAATACGATTAGTTGCCTTATTTCAAGAGATAAGTGAAAATTTGAGGCTTTAATATTATCTTGCGGCGTGGAAACAAACGAAGCTTCATGTATTAATTTCGAAAAGTTTTCAATGGCTGTGTCAATCTCGTATCCAGTTTTCAATGACAAATTTAGATTAAGTTTAGCTTCAATATATTGCTTGAAAAGACTAATGTCAGTGCTTGTAGAAATAAGTTTAGAGTTTTTGCATCGCTTTTTACAAACGGTAGCAAAGTTAAGGATAATTGGACTGTGATCAGAACTTAAATCATCACTTGCTGCTATTTCAAGAGAAGAATGATGGATTCCCTTATACACAAAGAAATCTAAAAGATCGGGTATTTTGGAACTATCTGTTGGCCAGTATGTTGGAGCTCCTGTCGATATCGAACTGTAGTCATTTTTAGATATACATTTAAAAAGTTCTTTCCCTTTAGGGTTTATTAGACGTGATCCCCACCAGGTGTGTTTGGCATTATAGTCACCACCAACTATGAATCTATTGCCAAGTTTTCTGAAAAAGTTCTCATATTGCTCACTTTTTATACTATATCTGGGGGGCGAGTACACAGAATAAATTGCTACACTACAATTATTGCACGTTATTTTAACTCCAGCAGCTTGCATATATAATTCAGTTATTGGTTCTAAAATTTCATACTTGATAGTCGATTTTATAACGATCGCCGCACCGGCATGTGCCCTGTCGTTAGGCTGGTTGGCAGTAATTATGTCAAATCCTCTTATACGAAATAAGGATTTACTTGTAAGATGTGTTTCAGAAAGTAATAAAATGTCAATATAATTATTTTTCAAAAAGATTTCTGTTTCATTAATATGATTTAAAATGCCATTGGCATTCCATTCTGCAATTATGAGGTCTACTTGCATAGTTTTGTCATTAACATAGACATCATATTCATCAATGTATTTGTTAACTCTATTTGTTTTTCAAGCATAGTTTCTATTTTATGAAGTACGTTGTTTACACCATCACTTGTGCCACTGACAGCCTGGGCATAGGTAAGCTGTCCACTATTCTGAGGAGCAGCTGAGACGTGCGAGTTAAAGTTGTAACTTTCATTTACATTTCTTACAGTTACTTTTGTGCGCTTATTCACCAACTTTTGATAAACTACACAGCCTCTGTAGTTCGCGGTATGATTTCCTAAGCAGTGAACACATTTCGGTGGAGTGCTTGACGATTTTGTACATTCACTAGTTGGATGCTCTAGACCACATTTAACGCATGAGTATGGTTTTCTGCAATAAGACTTAGTATGTCCGAACTGTTGGCATCTAAAACATTGAACAATGTCATCATACTTTTTGGGAGCTTCAATACCCACAGTAGCGTGACCAAGTGTTTTCAAATTATAAATTTCATTATTGTTAGTATTAGGGTCTAAGTCAACAAAAAACATAGAGAGTGGGTTCCTTGTAATACGGCTAACTACGTTCCTTACACTCCTTACCTGATGCCCTAACAAAATCAACTCCGCTTTAATATCAGCGATTGGTGTTGTGTGATGAAGCCCTTTGATAACCACAGTGAAAGCCCTTTCCTGTTTCAGTTGGTATGTATGGAATACAATCTTATTGTCGTCAAGATACTTAACTATTTTCCGGTATGAGTCAACTGTTCTAATGTTCAAACGAACCTGTCCATCACTGCACGACTTGTAATAAAATTCATTGTTTGCAACAACCTTGCCCAACTTACTAACCATTTTGGCAATATCACCTACATTTGGAATAAAAATCGGTGGAGGTTTTGGCTGGGATTCTTGGGACAATGTATTGTCATTTTCGCTTTCATTATTGTTGTCGGCAAGAGCTGAAAATCGGTTTGATGATGAAAAATGAGATTTCTTTTGCTGGTATAATTTTGGTGATTCGTTAATTTTACGCTTGGTTGGAACTTTTTGCCAAGTATTAACATGTTCATCTACACCGCTTTCATAACTTAAATTTACTTCACCAGTTTCCATACTGGGAGTAAACCTTTTACACTTATTCAAGTTAATTTGGTTTTTTCCTTTTATCTCCGAACTCTTCAATTTGTTGAATTGCACTGATCTATTTAATTTATTGTTGTTCAAAAAAAAAATGTTTTATTTTGGATTCCAAAATTAAATTTTAGTTCAAATATTTATTATTTTTATTCTCTATTTTTTAATATATTTTCAATGAATTTTCAAATTTGAATTTTCAAACTAATTAAAAAACACAAGCTATCACTTCAAAAAATATTTTTCGAATGACTTTGAAATATAATAAAACTTTTCATGAAATGTATGTATTTTATTCTAAAGAGAGTCTTTTACTATTATAATTTTAATATGACTTCTGGCATATATCATTATGTCTGGCTTGGACGTAGTATAATTTTGGAGTCAAATTTTCAATGACTTTTTCCAACATTTGTGGCGGTATATTGGCAGTAACGCGCAGAATGTCTAAGTGTTTCATCGTTTCAAGTTTATCGACGTTGGCTAACGACTTCATATATCTCCACGGAAAATAGTCTAATGACGCTGAATGGCACGATCTTTGAGGCCAATTCAGGTGTACGAGCTGTGTAAGATATTGTGCCGTCTTGTTAAAACCATAGTTCCTACACATCATGGTTGTTCAATTGGTGAAAGTCTGTAGTCATCCCCTATTGCGGTTACCATTGGTTGTACCGTTCAGCATCGTTTTTAAAGTACGGATTAATATTTCCACCAGTCCAAAAAGCACACAAAAAAAAACAGTTTTTCTGAATGAAGGAGGATTGTCATCACTCCAAATACAAATTCTTATTGATGTACCCGTACAAAAGTAAACTACATCGCTAAGCAAAATTCACCTAAGAAAATTGGAATGAACGGCAATCTTGTTTTAGCCTCAATTTGCAAAATTTTGAAGTGTTGTTCAGGCGTCAGTGTATTCACGTTGAAATGCAAAACCATAAATCAGTTCACAACTCAAGGTTAGAAGTCTTCCCAACTTTCTTTGCCTTTGCGATATATTTTGCAAAATTGTTTTAAAATAAGAGCAACATGCAAGGTCTTCTCTTAACTCAATCCCTTTCACAAGAGGGTAATGTAAATACTTATTGCAAATAAGTAGGTGAGCGTTACTGTCCTTTAATTAATTTTACGTCTTTAAATATATTTAAAATAATTTTTGAGGAATCTGCTCTTATTCGAGATTCTAGTGACTTTTTAAAACTTTTTTGTAATTTATTAAAGATTATCAAAAATCGAAGACAATTAACAAAAAAGGCAAAGCATTTGACTGAATAAATAATAAATAAAGCATATGTCGTAAAAATATTTATTTATAACGAATTATTTTGCTTTCTTCAGTAGATCTAATCCTGAGCGGTCTAAGAAGATGAATTGGCGTTCCTCTTGCTTTAATGTCACGTACGTTTAGAGGAAACAAAGATATGCTTTTAAAGCATGCAAAAAACAGTGTTAATGCCGCCATTAAGAATCAAAGCTAACATTTTTATCTCCACGATTAATGTCTTCTCCAACCACAATCATGTTAGCAAAACATATTATTTGTTATTTTTGCTATGTATCGATTATTTGGAATTGCTTCATCTGCTTATATCATAAATACTTCTATTATTGTGGATAAAAAGAACTTTTTGTCCGAAATGTCGATAAGCGTGCAAGTATTATAATGCATTACAAAAACAAAAAAAAAAAAAACAAAAAAAATATTGCACATTTTAAGCTTGAAATTCTTTCTCTTTGTTTAATTATGATTTATTCCTGGTTCATTGATTTTAACACATTAAAAGTATCATAAATCTTATAAAATCGAACAATAGTGCACCATTTATATTGTAAATTTTCTTAAAAATGCCATTGAAAGTGTTGAGAAAACTGCAAAGTGATTTTTATTTAAATTTAAATTTGTTCCATCTGTAGAGTTCAACATATGTATGAATGTGTTTGTGAGTTTGTGTTGTCTTTAATTCGAATTAAAATTTATAAGCTTTTTATTGTCTTTTGTTTTATTTTTTATTTTCTAAACAAGATAACTCCAATAATCCTCTTTTTGTTTTGGCCTTTTCTTCGGCAACGTTGGCTGAAATATTTTTGAAATATTTGCATACTTGCCATAATTCCTTGAACTTTATAACAAAAGAAAATAATATTGAGATTTGGAATATTTTCTATACATATCAGAGGGCATACGGAAAAGGGTTTTTATAAGGATGTGAAAGTACTCTCGTTTGCTATCGTTGTTTAAGATTTATTTAATTCGTTCACACCTTTGCACTTGTATACAGTCTCATCTGTTGGACAACTATGATTTCGATTTCCGACACTTGAAACTGTCATGCCGCTCCACACCGTCCCTTATAACCCTTCATGCTTATAACCCTTCTCAGTGTTTTTGTGCAAAACTTCTTCATTGTGTTTACGCCATACAAAACGCCTGCCTTGCTTGCATCCGTAAAAAGAACCTTTAAGATGCTAAAAATTTTTAATATGTGCTCTCGTCTAAAATCCAAGCTATCCTTTCCATTTTTGACACTAAAACTCGGCCTTATAATTTGTTTGTTTCTTAAAACTCTTTTGATTTGCTTTTTTTAAGGACACTTGCGATTTTTCGTTGAGTTTTATCTTCTAAATAGTTGTTAATAACTATTTTTCGCTTTTTCAAGGTAGACTGTTTGATTGTACGCGGCATTACAATAAAAAATTAAAACAATTTTCACATTGCGAAAGCAAATATCAAACTGAACGCTTATAATAAAAAAATGAACAAATATAACGGTAATTGAAATGAATTTTTTGTTCTGTTCGACTTTCTGTGTGACCATACTTTTAAAATGTTTTTAACTTTGTTTTAAGGTATCGTGTTGGAAATTTTTTGACAATGTGTTTACACCAAACAATTTTATTGTATAATAATTGCTTAACTAGAAGTATTCAAAAGTTTTTCAAACATCATAAGCTTTGACATCTAAAATAGTTAAAAAAATTCTACCAATGATTCGCCCGACTTTCAATAAGAGCGACTACTGTAGATAGAACAAGAGTGAGAAATTCAGAGCTATCGATAAATGTGAAAACATAATTATAAATGTTATAGCGCTAAATCGTTTTCAAATAAGTGCTAACAAAGTGTTCAAAAAATAAATTTAAGTGTGAAAAATTTGGTGCTAAATTTACTCAGGTAATTTTTAAAACATATTTTTCTAAAATTGCATTTTTCATTTAAATACTGTGGCTTTACCTTTAACGTAATTATTTGATAGAAGATAAAAATAAATCCTTAGCACCACCAATGTTATGAAATTGCGAAAGGAAATGTTGATGAAAAGTGGTAAAAATTACCAACATTTTGAAGGAAAATGCGTTGGCCAGTCAAAAATTTGAGTACCAAAGTCAGCTGCAAAAGTACTAAACTGAATACACTACGCTTCAAATGAGACAGTTGTATTGGGAAAGAGAGAAATAAGATACTAAATATTCATCCTCAGCTTAATGCCAGTAGTAATGAGAATACTGAAATATTTGACTATTTCCTTTAGTTTAGTCTAAACTTCCAAACATACACATTTGTATATGTAGATAAATATATTGTTCGTAATAATATATTTATTGCAAAATCATTTGTTTTAAATGCACTAAAGTTTAAATATTGCCAATTCGCTTGCACACACGAAAAAGAGAAATAAACATACATATTTACTACGAGTACATTTTATCTGCAAAATGTACTGAAAACCTTGTTCTTTTTACATATCTGTAGCTTTGTGTGCGTTTTTATTTTAGTTTATCGGCCAGAAAACTAACCAAACATCATGTTTTATTTATTTTAGCATCGTAGTTTGTAACTGTGTCAGCGAAAAACATTTACCACAATATGAAAACATTTAAAACACAGCATTTTACATTATTATAATTCAGGTCACGTATTTACGTTGAGGATTCACTTTACATGCAGGATTTTATGGAAAAAAAGGTGGCAGGATATTTTATAAGATTTAACACATCTTAGGACTAAATTGTGGGCCTGCAAACAACAAACTTACTGAATTAGATTTAAGTACAACACTGTGTCTGCGACAGACAGTAAAATAATAAATGTCGATAATAAAGTTGAGGAAATAACATGTCATGTCGGACATGTCAGTTTTTGTGAACAATAAACTATGATATAAATGACTATTACTCGAAACTCGCTAAATTGATTTATTATAGAGGTCTAAAAATTTCAACAGTATTCAAAGCAATGTAGTCTAGACTGTACTTTGGGGTGGTTACAAAAAATAAATGTAGGATTTTCCAAGCATTTATGGTATAACGTGATAAGATTTACTGCTGCACCTGGCCGTGGCCCTAATCAGATGGTGGATCATTACCACTGTAGGTGGTATGTAGCGCCATCCTCGCCCTAGCAGGCCTTCGGATACGTATATCCGCCAGTCACTTCTAGTTGCAACTTCAAAAGCTTGGTCCAGAAAGCATGAAGCTTAATATAATTAAGAACACGACGACATTCATACTCACTGGACCTGGACCATTCATTGTGTTCATTGTGAATGATCCAACCCACAAACTTAAACGAGGGCCTCGAAATACCACGAGCCAGCACGATACTCTCGAAGAGCCTAACTCAATAATCAGTCAGAGAACAGCTAAATGCCTAAAGAGACAAATAGCGGAACTCTGGTAGCTTAAGGCGGCTGGGCTCCCCCCGCAAGACACAAGTTTAGATGGTTGTGATCCATTAAGACTTATAATGGCATTTATGGTACATTAGTTCGGTGCAAGTTGTCTTTTAATTTTTCGATGATATTTTGGAAAGAAATGTGATAACAAGTATGGTTAAAAAATTATGGGCCAAAGAAGAAAACGACAAATTTAATTCTGATAATAGGGTTCTAAAAGCAAAACTTAATTTCGAAGAACTTGATCATTTGTTGGACAAAGAAATTGATTATTTGGTTTCCTCTCGGACGCTAATTTTTTTAAGAGATTTGAAATCGGTACATATTTTTTAAATACTGATGCTGATGAATGAAGCGAAAATCAACAGTATTTAAGAGCTAAAAAAATAGTCAACGGCTTAAGAGCGGCTTAAGAGCTGACACAGCTGAGAAATGGTAAAATTAATCCAAGACTTCTACTTATCCTTGACAAAAGATGAAGAACAACTAGTTTTTATTACAAGTGGTATCTAAAAAGCTACCCTATGTAAGCCATTACCACCATACATTTTTATTTTTAAAATATTGTTACGGATGCATCTTGCTTAAGTTTTAGAAGAAAATGATTAAGTAATAAAATAAACAACTGGGTATGCTGCTTACTAACTGCGTGGCTTGCTAAACTTATGCACACAAGACAACAACGAATTGTTAGTTACAAACTGCGGAGAAATTTTATACACGAAAAACAACAACAATTAGATGTGCTGTTTAGTAACTGCATATTTTTCTAAGAAAACTTATGTACAACTTATGTACAATAACAACTATCTTAAAATTATTCCAGGAAGAAACTTTATCACCATAAAAAACAAAAATTCAGGAGCATAACAGTGCATAACATAACAACAATAAGATGCGGTACAAAGAAAGTAGAAGATTATTAATTTTTCTAGACATCTAGTGGACAAATATAAAAGGGCAGCGCCTAAGTGGATAGTTAGTTAGTTAGTTAGTTGAAAAATAAACCTCGTGAAGTAAAGACGTGCATCTTAAGTAAATTGTTCTGTAGTGTCAACTTTGTGTAGTTAAACTAAATAAATTTGTTATTGATTCAAAAATTCTAAAAAATTGGTGATATTTATTTTGCAATAAAGAACTTGCAGCAAAACGTTTATAAAAGGTATAAACGTAACAATATGATATGCAATTCAAAATTATAATTAATAAAATTTAATTTAACACCATTCAACAATTGAATTAATAAAATACATTTGAAACGGATACAATTGATTATTACAATGTTCTTTAACCTTTGCATGAAAATTTCTATATGAAGAAATTTATTACGAACTGAACTGCTAAATGCTAAATGCCCCTAAAACTATCAATTTTAGCAAAAAGTTATTAAATTTAAAACTAATAAAATTAAAATTTCCTATAAAATAAGATTTATATTCCTAAAAAAATAGTTTTGATTTTTAGAATAAAAGACTAGGACTTTTTTGGAAAACCTCTGTTTTTATTAACTTTAGCCTCAATGGGGCACGTGTTAATATTATCAGTTTGAGCTGCAACTTTGCCAATCTTATTTTCTTGTCAATTGGCACATTTTAGAAGGGTGAACCGAAGGTTAGGATCATATTTTTTTTATCTCATTTATCTTGTAACAACCCTACTGTACATGGCTAATGATTTCAATTGTTGTAGTTCAGTTTAATAAGGACAAATTTAAGAAAGCAGCATCAGAAGTTTCTTCGGCTGCATAGAAGCTGTCACAATGAGCTACTTAGGCTTTATTCGATTAGATTTATTTTAGAAATCGGGTGGTTTAATAATGCACAAAAAGAAAAAACGTGCTCTTAAAGCAAGTAAAAACGATATTATTTTAAAATCGAAGATTTTATTAAAAGTCGAATCATTTTTTAAATAAGCTAAATTTAAGAGATTGATGTGTTTGTTCTTGAATTACGAGCTTTTAACGTGAGCGCTGTATCACTCAAATTTTGTTATTTTAAAGAAGGTATGAAAAGTTTTAAGAAAATATGACTTATGACTTCTTTTAAAGAAAACCCCAAAGGAATTCCATAGGCGGTATGACTGTTTGTTTTTTAATTAATTATGAAGAATATCCGATTTTTACATTTGGGTTAAGCTAGGCGACTTAAAAAGGTGAAAATTTACTTTTACTTTACTGGTTGTGCTATTCTCAAAAATGAATGGAATGCGATGTCAGAAAACGTATAATTTTTCGAGTCATTTTCGAAAAAGTTTTAGAGAAGACTATATATAACCGATTCATAAATTTGACACTTTTGAATGGGAGTAATTAATTCGATGATTTATTACATATTGACAATATTTTCATTTTGTCTATTTCTGAAACTGACCGCTCACTTGCCTTGTAATATAAGCAACCTATTAAAAAGCTACATAATTGGACGGAAATTTTCTGTTGTTGAAGGAGACTTCGTTAGTGTATCCAAACCAATTTCCTCAGGCGTACCACAAGGTAGCATTCTTGGACCAGTTTTATACTTGATACATACCTCCGATATGCCTGTAAGTGAAACTGTCCACACTTCTACGTTTGCTGATGATACAGCGTGTCTAAGTTGTGACGACCAAAAGTCGGCAGCCTCGTTTTTGGATCACATAGCAATTCAATCACAAGCAATTAGACTCTATATATATGTTTTTCAAATTTTGTAATTTTTTTTTTGAATTTCACAAATTTTTACACATTTTACATTTCTGAAAATTTATCGTTTAATGAATTATATAATTTTTTTTAAAAGAGAACATTATTATTATACACTTTTCATTTTATATAATTCATAATTATATTTTATAATTACATTTATTATTTGTTAATGAAATATTTAAAATTATAATAGCCGTTAAGAAGCGCCACCTATTAACACGAGGATACATCCGTGAGAAGAACATACCATTAAACACAACCCTAAACAGTAGCAATCAGCTGTAGTTGAGTGGTATGGGTGTGTATGTGTGCCTGGCAGGAACATATAAAAGCGAGATAATTACGTTTTTAAGTGGAGTTGGCCACGGGCAAGCAACCGGGCAAGACTTCTTTTAAGTGAGTTAGAATTTTATTCAACTTAATTAAAATAGTCTTGCAAATAGGTTTCTCTCGTTCAATCAAAGCCAGAATCTTATTCGACTTTGAATTAAGCGAGACTAGCTAAGGTCTCCGGCTCAGTAAGTGCTGTCGCTACTTCACCTGGCCAGAATTTTATTCGCCCAGGTGACGGAGCCCAGAACCAGGCCGCGCTTTGTTCAGCAAGGCCAGAATTTTATTCGCCCTAGCTGAACAAGACGGACGAGATCGTCAATAGGCCACGTAAAGGGTGATCGTCATCGGCAGGCCCAGTAAGTGCTGTCGCTGCTTCACCTGGCCAGAATTTTATTCGCCCAGGTGACGGAGCCCAGAACCAGGCCGCGCTTTGTTCAGCAAGGCCAGAATTTTATTCGCCCTAGCTGAACAAGACGGACGAGATCGTCAATAGGCCACGTAGAGGGTGATCGTCATCGGCAGTCCCAGTAAGTGCTGTCGCTACTTCACCTGGCCAGAATTTTATTCGCCCAGGTGACGGAGCCCAGAGCCAGGCCGCGTTTTGGTCAGCAAGGCCAGAATTTTATTCGCCCTAGCTGAACAAGACGGACAAGATCGTCAATAGGCTAACACCAATTTCGACGTGGAAAGGTTGTCTCAGAATCTTATTCGTGACAACCGCGACAGGACAAAGATTGGTGGACAGGCCAACTGTTCTGCTCAGACTGGACCAGAATTTTATTCGCTCCAGTGTGAGAAGCAGTAGGCTAGCCGACGGAAAGTGGAGACGAAAGCTCTTGAAGGCCACGAAGCGGATGATCATCGTTGGCATGCTCCGTTGTGGTGCAGTTTAATTATAACTTATTTTAAGAGTGAATTATAAATAAAAGAATTTTTTTGAAAACAAAAGTGTCTCTTGTGATTAATTGAAAAACATTTTTTTGTAACGAACCCTGGACGCCGCGAGCTTTACCCCAGCATAATGCGAGAACGTGTCGTTACAAAGTTCGCATGAAAACTCCCATCAAGCATCCATAAATCTTCAGCAACATATAACTCAGTTAGAGTTGTGGTTAAAATTGTGAAGAATTAAAGTGAACGTTCAAAAGTGCATTCATGTGACCCTGCGAAGAGATAATTGTTCACCCGTTCGAATCAATAATCAGATTGTTCCACACCATACTTATGTGAGATATCTTGGTATACATCTTGACCCTCGCCTTACATGGAAACATCATATTGACTCAAAGCTAACACAAATGAAACTTAAGCTAACACAACTACATTGGCTTATTGGCAGGAACTCAAAACTTAGCCTAGATTGTAAGTTTCTAATTTACAAGACTATTTTAAAATCAATATGGTCTTACGGAATCCAACTTTGGGGCACTGGCTCAGCTTCAAATGTGGATAGAATCCAACGTATGCAGAATAAAATTTTACGGCTGATAACTTCCGCTCCATGGTACATCAGAAATTCGAAAATGCATCGTGATTTAGCCATACCGCTGGTGACTACAGAAATCATCAAATACGCAGGCAAATACTTAATGAAGCTTGAAGACCATCCTAACCCCCTTCCTCGCAATATCTTGAATTATAGTGGACATAGCCGATTAAAAAAGAGGGATACCGCAGCTTTAATTCTCAATGCTACAGATTACACATCTTAAAAATATTTGTTTTGTTTTTTTTAATGACAATTTTTTTTACCCAAAAGGTTAGTTCTGACATGGTCGGGACTAATGTAACTTTTTTTTAGAATTTAAGATTTCAAAACTTATTGTTAGTTCAGTTTCTTGAAGATACAATAAATAATTATTGAAGAAAAAAAAAAACAAAAAAAATGTTGTGCTTTAATTTATTTTATAACTCTTATTTATTTAAAGAAGTTTTCTTTTCAAGCCACTCTAATACACACATACAGATGCACAAATCATTGAGTTAAGTACTAAATCTACAACTTTGACCAACACATTGCAGTAGAGTAATTAAACAAAAGTTGTGGATAAAAGAACTATTATAAATAATTTATTTTATTGGCCATAGACAACGTTCTAAATTTGATACATCTGTAAAAACAATTTGAGGACGAGTATTCAGAAAACCATTTGAAACACGTTCACACATAAGATGAAATTGTAGTTTTTTTTCTGTTTCAGTAAGATACACAAAATCATCGTTGGTATAACATTTGAAACATGTATTTACTTTTAAAATAATTTACCATTTTCAACATGGTTGGTGGTTTGAAATGTTTTGCTAACATTTTGTTTTTGTAAAAGCATAATATGTCAACCATTGTAAATTTGTAAATTTTTATTAGCTGCAAAGTTTTTACAGAAAAAGGTAAGCGGTACATCTACATGTGTTCATAAGTTCAAGGTGACTCAAAAGCTTAACAGTAATCAACTTTGAATTTTATTATAAATTGTTACTTCCGAAAGAGTTACAAATATTTGACATGCAACAGTAGTTGTTTGCAAAACTGTAGATATACAAATAGAAATATACATCAAGTTAATGAAGCACAGGCAACGCATTTAAATTCTTAGTTTATATAAATTGTATCATTTCTGTTTGAAATAAAATGTCTTTTCCATTTTATGTTTGTACTTACCGGATTTATTATTAATTAAAATCTCATATTCATCGAGTTCTTCATCGTGGTAGCTGGAATCATCATCGTCAAAATCAGGCACATTGGCGGCTTCACGACGCATTAATAAACGTCGCTGGTAGTTGTTTAAAGTATCATCTAAGGGGAGAACAGAAACGGAAAGCTTAAAGCTGTTGTTGGCTAACATTCGCTGGGTGGCAATACTCTCTTCACCCTGCCCTTCTATAGAGCTCTTCGTTAAGTTTGAATTAAATAAAGCTGTGATATTTAATGCTTCTTCCACATGGCTGCCTGAAGTTGGCTCTTGTTTGATCGTTAAATTTGTTGCTACAACAGCACGTATCATAACGCTCCAATATAAAAAGGCCATTAAAATTAAATAGCAAATACTTCGCATATCAGGGTGACTGCTTGCATGCAGCAATTTATTAAATTGAATTTTACGCTTTAGTTGTAATGCTACAGCTTCCGCATATGTCGCAAACATATTGCAGGTTAATACCCAACATGTTGAATAGGTCGAGTATATAGACGACAGATCAAGATACGTGGTGGAGAAGTGAGAAAAAGTAGATGTAGGATTGACAGTTACCGTTGACGATGTTAGACCAGTTGATGAGTTCATCGTTAAGGGAGCTGGCGAATAGGAACATGCTGTTGACGGTGTTAATACTGATGGTGTTGTTGAAGGTGGGACTAATGACGATAGAAATGTGTTGTTAATATTGTGTGAGTTATTTATTTTCGAATATCGATTTCTCAAAATGCTAAAGGAGGAAATGGACGTTAGCTGCTGAAAATGTGTTCTATTTTTATGAAAATGTGGTTGCTGGGTCTTAGCAACATGTTGCTGCAATTTTTTATAGTTGATAAATTCATTGTATTTCTTATTGTTGTTATTAACCCGGCTGTATTTATTATTGTTGTTGTCTTTAGTGCTTTCATTTCTATGTGTTTCGTTTTCTCGTTGTTTTTGTTGCTGATTTGTTAGCAGTAGTTGCGGTTCTATTTTATGTTTTATTTGTTGTATCTGTTGCTGTTGATAATGATGATGACGATGTTTTACTACATTTACTTTATGATACCTTGTGCAATCTAAAACTTTGGCCATCGCTCATATACGTTTTACACCAGCCCATTTATTAAAAACTTGTTTGTGCCCGTAAACTTTTCTTCGGTTCTGATTCATATAATTTCTCGATATCCTGGTCTTTGTTTTCTTATAATATAAGTAGTTTGATTTTTCTTTTCTCGCCAAACCACTTCCTGTTTAGTTTTGTTCTTGAGCTGGTTGTGCCTGGGATTGTCCCATTGATTGTATCTCTGTGTTCGACTGTTTGTGGGTGTCACTTTCAGTTAGAAGACGTACAACCATTTAGCTCAATTTATTTTTTGGCTGATGTTCAATAAAGAATTTCATAAAAGTCCTTTTAGATTTTAGATTGTTGTGTCTTTAGTGTATCATTATTGTTGTAGTTGTTTTATTTATTTTTGTTTTTCATTTTGGTTAGGAAGCCTCATAAATGATTTGGTTTTTGTAGTTTTAATCTTTCACACTTCATATGTGTTTGTTATATTTTAAATATTTTTTCCAGTTTTATGTATTATTTCGATTGTAGATGTCATTGCTGAACGGAGTGTTGTTGCAATAAAAACTATTGTTTTAAAAAGAAATAGAAATTGTTAGAAATGCAATAAAAACAGTTGGATATTGAAAACTCCAAATGGTGGAAAATTTAGCAAAATGGTAATAAATTTTTAGATTCAGACAAGCATAATAAGTTTGATTTCCATGAAACTTTATATGCCTGTACATTGCATCCACTTTACTAAATTTTGCCGTTTATAAATAAGATTTATTACTCCTCAATTATTGCAAGAGTCAAATAGGAAACGTTTTTGTTAGATAACAAAAATAGTTACAAAGATTATAACTAAAAATGCATATTAGGTAAATGGCTTTAAAAGCTTTTCTATCCGGTACGTACTTATGTGAATAAAAATAAAAACAGACATATAATGTCAAATTTGACGTAGATATAATCTCACTTTTCCGATAAAAGTCGGACTAACTCAACTCAAAAGTTTGAAACAAAAGTTTGATCCAGAGTAGCGAAGTGTTCACTCACTGTTCATACATGTATGAATATGTACATTTCATTTTTTAGTCGCTTCTTCTCATACATGTGTGAGAGACTGAAAAATATTTTGGGTTTTCTCATTAATGAATGCGACGATTTATTTTTTTCTTTCTATTCATAAGTGAAAAAATGAGAAACACACAAGTGTTCATTTTTGAATATGTACAATTTTGATAATTTTTTGTAAATGAAAAGATCGTAAAAATATGTGTTAAGCATTCGCGTACATAAAGGCACATATTTGATAATGCGCAATTGTCGGCGTATGTAGGAAAAAAAATGTTTTTTTTTTTTCTTTTAGAATATATTGCAATATTGTATTTTGTGTTAATATGTACCCATGTGTTTTTACTACATTTTACGGTAAACTGCGATCATAGGTAGAAAATTTTTTCACGTTCATTTATGAGAAATTTTATAAAATTTTAACGTTCATAAATGAACATGTACATTTATAAAAAAGAACATTAATGAGAAGTAGCTGATTTATCATTTATCACATATGAATAAAACTAATAATTCTTGTTGTGTGCATTCATGTATGAACATAAGCAGAACATTTTTTCTTGTTCGTTTATGCGCGTGAAAAATAAACATAAAATTTTAGATTTCTCATTTATGAAAAATATCATGAATGTTGATTTTTGAATGTTCATAAATGAAAAATTCTGAACCCTGGTTTGATCAGAGATATGTAATTTTTGTATGGAAGAACCCTACTAAAAAGAAATTTGTAGAACATTTAAACATTTTATTGTATTAGGTCTTGTTTGTCGTTTGGGATATTTCAAAAATAAATCTAAACTAAAATGAACTTTAATAATATTTAATTCGAAGATGATTTGTTAAATTTTCAAAGAAAATAATTATTAGTAAAAAAGTAAACGAAATGACCTATTGTGTGTTTTATAAACTGCTTTGTTTTCTGCTTTGTTTCTTAAGCATACCTGACCACAACATGCTTTTAAGAAATTCCACGAAATAAGCTGAACTACAGAAAACAAAAACCACTAACAGAGAACAAGAACAAAACGCACAGCCAAGCAGGCACCTACACTGAATGATAATAACAATAAAAATATGTAGTGATGTTAAAGTAAAATACTCTTGTATATATTGCTTAAAACAGCTATATAAGCAAAACTTGGTGGGCAAATAAATTAATTCAAGTTAAATCATCTTTGTTTAAAGACCGCAGAGTTACCATCATCGCGTTTATTTTGTGTGTATTGAATAAACGTAACAATATGCAGTCTGAGCATATAAGGAATTCCCACAATTGGGGAGTTAAATGATAATGTAGTTTTCTTCGGATTTTAAACAATAAACAATTCGGCTTAATACAGTTTAAAAACTAAATTACAAGTATAACATAGTTTTAAGAATCAGACTTTCGAAATGCTCGTAAATGTATAATATTTTAATGCCCTCGTCGGCTGTTTTTAATTTTTAGAAACAGTATAATATGATTTGTTAAACAGTATAATTACAGCAATATGGTTTCTGATTAAAAAAAGTATATTTGCTTTATTAAAAAACTTTAAAATGTTTTCTTTTCCGGGTCAGCAAATCAAAAGCATGTTAATAGTAATCAACTTTATTGACCCAAAAAATATAAATAAAAAGGAAAACAAAGAGAAGAGCTAGAGCAGCAAGTATTAAACATCAAGTTTTCCTTACATAACTTTCCTTATTATAACTTTAGCGGGGATGTCAGAATATATTGTCTGGAGGGTGGTGACTTGTTCTTATTTTAAATGCAAAACTACCACCACCACATTTAAATAATTTGTAAATAAAAGGTAAAAGTATTAACAGGCATTTTATTTGAATGGAAACGACTCAACTATTAAATTAATACAGGATCATGCATAATTTACGCAAGATTTTATATAAACAGAAAAAACCTAATTACGAAATTATATAGCATACAAAATGACGCTTGTTTGGAAAAGGACATGTCGCCTACAAAAAAACCTTTGTATCGAAGCCTTCCGCGTCAGTTTTGTTGACACCATATTTATTTTTGTTTCTTCATTACATGGTTATTTGGAAACTTGTTGCCATTAACCTTCAAATGCAAATTCAATATATGCCCTGAAACTGTCTTTTAAATTATTTTACGCTCTGTAAGATAAAATGGCGTTTTGTATATACATTTAATATCACGACTGGTAATGATATTACGACTGGTAATACCACTTTCAAACTCGAGATTTTACAGGAACCGCACTATATGGGTTGTTATAGATGGGATTTCGTCAAACAAGTTAAGATTAACTAAGGAGTACCGCAAGGCCCTGTGCCCCTGTAGGCTAGTAGGTAGTGTACTAGCTTGTAAATATGGGGGTTGTGGGTTTGATTGGTTTTTTCACTACAAAAATAAAAACTGACTGTCGGTGGAGCTGCTCAGCGATGAAGGCATAGTCACTGGTCGCTGTGCCGTCTTATATACGGCAGTTAATTTCCGACTGTCCTTCTACTTTCACATCTGTTTCATCTATTCTCTATACCTTTCCTAAAGAATGTGGCACGGTACTTGACTAAATAGCTATTGTTGCCTGAAGTGCTACTTCTCTTTAAAAAAAAAAGGCTCTGTTCTATCTCCTATCCTATTTCATATTTTTCTAAAGGAACGTTTTTTGTCAGATTTTCAACCCTATAAACTTTTCGCAGATGACAGCACCATTTGTCATTTGTATTCATTCAGTAATAGACCGAACCAGTTGGAAGTAGGCTCCAAAAGACAAAATATGAATGACACGCACAATCACGATCTGGCAGCAATCTCCAAATGAGTCATGTGAATAGAGTCGATTTTAATGCTCGTTAGACTCAATGTTGCATACTTACGGATATGTTCGGAATAGTGCATCTGTTACTATGGGTGATAAAAGTATTAAGAAATCAGATGATCTTGATGTTCTTGGCATCAAAAAATATTGTGTGATGTTCGATGGATAAAGCAAATTTTTTTAGATTTCTAAAGAAGCTTTCAAGTACCTCGTTTTCTAAACTGGTTTAGAATATACTTCTACCCATCCGATCTTCGTACTATCTGTATCCGTCTTAAAATGAATTACTTTAGAGTTACTCGACCGCGTACAATAGAGAGACAAGAGGCTTATTGGGGACAGTAGAGTATCCAACTCTATTGATTTTCTAGAGCATCAACACATTGTGGTTTGTATTTTATTGTTTTATCGTTACTACAATGGTAAAAGCTATAATAAATTAAGGAAGTTATTTCCGTTACTTGCTCGTTTTGTTTTTAACACGCTTTTCGTTAAGGGCCCAACCATATGTGGTTGATTGGCCGTTAAATCGCACTATGCATTATAGGAAAAATTCGTTTTTTAGAAGAACAGTCCGTATGTGGAATAAACTCTCTCCAGAGGCATTTCCCATCACTTGCAATGCAGGAAAGTTAAAATCGAATATCCACAAACACTACTCCCTCTTTCCTCCCTCCCTTACTTTCCAACTTTTACTTTTCAAATGTTGCTAATAATAAATAGGCGTTGGTTTTTCATGTAGTTTTTTTCTTAAAATAAAAATCGCTAATAACAGTTAAGTTAATCTTTACCTTTCTACATATTTCGAATTATTCTCATTTCGCAGATATTTTTAATTTGATAAATTTAATTTTTGCATTGGCTTGATATAATTTTAAATTTGTTGTTCTTGTGCATAAAGTTATTAAATAAATTTTTTAATTATTTTTTGTTACAGTTAAATTATAATTAAGTGTAATTAGGTATTTTAATTAAGTGTTCTTGTTTCATTGTTTCGCCTATTATACCAGACTATAACGTTCTTAATCTTAATAAACCATCGAAACGATACAACGGAATGCATTTTTCTTCTTCATGTTATTTAAACAGTAATACAGTAGATATATGTATTGATTTAGGTTTTATAGATTAGCCACACTAAACAGTAATACAAGAGTACAATTAAAACATGCTCAGTAAACAAAGAAACCGAATATAGAAAGTTGTGCCCAATGCGGTGAAGTTATATTTCATGCCTGAATATTTTGCGAATTTTTTGCCAACCAAAATTGCATCAGAATTATCTTTTTTCCTAACCTGAAAATGTTAGTTGTCAAATTATCTTGTCTTGTTACTGAGCAAGCAACGTCCAACATAAATTCTTCGTGAATGTTGGTAGATCCTTTACATAGAAAATATTAAAAACTTCACATAAAACCCTCCTTTTATAAGCGCTTTTTTTCCATAGAAAATTTCGCCCTATAGAGTTGTCTGAATGCTAAAATTAAAAACATTGTGATGTGGTAATTTAAACAGTTGTCATTAATTCAATACACTATAGAGAATTAATATATCTTGAAGACCATATAAGTACATATCTCAAGGTTGGCTATATATAGCGTCCTTTAAGGCTAGTGACAATGACGAGTAAATTTTTAATCAACCTAGAATTGCTTAATGACTACAATTTATTATGGTCATGATTACAATGTTACTAATTGTTTTATAAAATAAATATTGTTTGTTGCCTTGTTGTTTTTATACCACCAAGTAAGTAATGTGAGGCAGCTGCTTATTTATTTTGTTTAAAATTGTTTTATTTTTGCTGCATTTATACATGTTGAAGGCAATAAAATTAGGATACATGACTATAATTTTATTACTTTTACAACGTATTGTATTAAGTTGTTTGGTAAAAAGTGAAAAATAACATGTTTTGAATAGAAATTTCTGTGATATCAAAGTTGATCACATCGAAAGCGCTTGCCGTTCATACCAAAGAAACAGTCAGCAAAGACAGGGAATGACAATAGTATAATATTGTTACGTTTTAATTACTTTGGTGAATTCCAATAATTGCCAAACAAAGAACTCTTATATTCTTGGTGTCAGCAGCAAAATGTTTAATACTTTTCATAAGCACCCTTTACAATCAACGTAATCCTTTAAAGTAAATGCCGCTTACAACTGCGATTTCTATTTATAGGCGAGTTGGTGGCAAGATCTGGAAGTATTTTATAGTTAAATGCTGCCGCCTTATAATTTTTCTATACTACAGATAAATCTAATTAGTTAAAGATTCTAATCTACATACAAAATGTATAAAGGAAACCTGAATTGGACGGATTTTACCACTTGGAAAGTCCTATTTTGATTTAAAATTGGTTTGACTAAACTAATTACGAATATTAAAAAAATATAAGCTTTCAAATTTGTTTCTTTCTTGCAACACCCTGTTAATGAAAATATATTGTCAGTAAGTTATTCATGGAATAAATGCATGTAGACCTTCGCGTGTACTGTTTGATTGTTTAAACAATATTTTTAATACTTCATTCTACTTTGTGGCATGTTTAAAAAGAATTTTATTCATGATGGCGTTAATTGAATTAATTTTAATCTTTTTACGAATCAAATTGTTTGTTATACAGCAATACTTTTATTGATAACAAGTTCAATTAATGTTCTATTTAAGATAGCTCATGTGCATATTTAAACATTGTTTGAATAACTAAATGGTTTAAATTAAAATATGCAATATATCAATTGCAGTGAATGCCGTAAATTTTATGATGCACGAAGTAAATAAGTAAAAGGCATACAACTCATGAATTAATCATTGGGTTTGTTTGAAACTTCGACCTTAGATAAAGGTGACGTTAAGCATTTAAAATATTTTCATAAGAATTAATTAATAGAAAAATTAAAAAAGAAATTACGATATATCAATTTAGTAAAAAAAATTTCTCCCTAAAAAATAGGGTTTTGCTAAAATGCACAGTATTAGCTTTGTAATAACATAACGCCAAGATAAACTTACTCTCAAGTTATTTCAATATGAAATTTTATTTGCTTAAAAGTTTCCGAATATGTAATTAAAAAAATATTTAAAAAACAATCTAAAGACAGTTACCCTGTGTAAAACAAGACGATATAAATTTTATTTTTAGCTTGTTTTTATTTAAGTTACAGAAATATTTTAAAGAATGTAAAAAGTTTTTTTTTTACTTTTTCTATACACTTTTTTTAATTTGACACTGATGTTTATCACTTAAAATTTATTATGACAATGGTCACCTGTATATAACCATATTAGGCAGGAAGACTATATAGAAAAATGTTGTGCAAAACAGTAAATGAAATTCAAAACATTTTTTAGTCTTATCTTAAGAAAAATTAACATAGAACAAAGCCTTCCAATATGAAACTATGCTGTATAATACAGAACAGATAACCACAGTAGATATAAAGTATATTTTAGGTAAAAAAGATGCATAAATGTGCTATGTAATTAGTTGAGTCGTGAACGCAAGAGTTTATGAGGAAAACAAGTTGATAAAAATTTATTAATAAAACATTTATTATTTGGAATCATTTTAAAGTTAATCCACAACATCATTTTACTGTGGATAAATTTCCATTAATAATTATAACAAATAATTACAAAGAGAAATAGTTACAAAAGGTTTTTCCACAAGAATTTTGTTTTCTAAAACGAAATAAAACAAAAAATTTAGATTAAGATGATTCTAATTTTTATTGTATTACGAAGAGAAAAGTTCGACAATTATGAATGAAAAATAATATCTGGCAAATATCCACCACGACCACGCTGACAGATGTCGATTCTTTCACCAAAGTTCTTAATCACTCTTTGGCAAAATGGCAGTCCTATTTCGTTAATCACATCACGGATTTTGAGTTTTAAAATTGAAATTGATTCGATTTGCAACGTATAGACTCTGTCCTTAACATTGTCACACGATCTAGCTGGTCACTTAATTGCTACTGATCGTGAAATTTTGCGATGAGGAAATTTGGTTTGATCGTTTTATTGGCTGTGTGACATGAGGGACCATCCTGCTGAAACCACGCGATTGACCGTTACCGCACTTCCGGCATTATCTTCGAAAAAAAACGACGCAATCACACCTCCAGATCACATAGCGCGCCATACAGTGACACTTTGAGCATGCAAAGGCTTCCCAATAGTCGCTCTAGGATTTTCAGAAGCTCAAATGCGGCAATTTTGCTTATTGACATACCCTGACAAGTCAATTTTATATCAATGAAAGGAAAATTGTAACTTTTTCAGTGATTTTTTAAACTGTTTCTTTTGGTATAAAATAAAAAAAGTGTAAATAATGTGTTTTTACTTAAAACTTTATATGTTAAATGCTGTTTAAAAACGTATTAAAAACATAATAACGATTTTTGCATATAGATAGTTGGTGAGTTGAGATCCATTAATAGGATGTAAGAATAGCTAATGCATTGACATAAACCCACAAGGTAGGCAGCTAAATCAGTCTTTGCGGGGAATTTAAGGAATTTTAGGAATGCTATATTCGAATGCCGAATCTTAATACTCTTTACAAGAGAAATAGCATCTATTTTGTTTAAAATACCAATTATTTTTCCGCAATAATACTTTGACATATAATAATACACATTATAATAATACACACTATTTCGGCTCTTATACATTTGAATTCAAGATTAGCCTTAAGGGTGTCTTGGTTTCCTTTCTCAAAGGAGAGGGCTCTTTCAATTTGAAATAGCACCATGTCAACATTTTAGCTTTACTGCCAGTCATTTAATTCCTCTTTTGTTTCTCTTCTTTTCTTTTTCTTTTACTGATAGTGCACTTATAAAGCTTTTAGTTCCATCCAAGCTATGCCACTGTGTTATTCCCGCGAGACTGCGTTTCCACTAACTCAATCAAGTCTGTCACATACTGCTGATATTTGTTTACTTAACCTATTAGAATGCTTTTTGTAGATTTGGGACACATATTTCTTTTTTTATTCTACAGATGTTTTCGTTACCTATTCTGCTGTTCTAGTATTCAGATGCTTTGGTAAAGTCATTTTCTGAAACTGTATAAAATTAATTTTTCCTTTTTTCAATTTATAGACTGTTGTTTTTCATTTATTCGCGTTTTAAGAAAAAATAAGTTAAAAATATTTCTTTATACGCTGTAATTTTAAATAGATAAAACTATCTTTTTTGATTGATATCACTTTAAAATGAATAGTTGCAACGTTTCAAATAAGTGTTAGTTAATTTTTTTTTAGTTTGTAGAGGTTTGAAACGCAACATTTAAAAAAAAATAATTTTGAATAAGTCTTTCAAAAATCAAATTCTTCTGCTATTTCTGTTTGCTTTAATTATTTTGAAATATTGTAAAGAATTATTTGCATTAAAGACTTTGCTCATGATATTTATTATATTCTATCTCATTAGCTGCATGAACTAGTTTGAATAAGATTTTTATGCGTCTACCCAACCATAAATTGCTTACCCTGAATAACACTTTTTCTTAAGCAATTTTAACTAAACAAAATGAACTTGAATATTTGTTAAGTCATTGCTAATTCTTTGTTTATTTATATTTATATAGTGAAGGTAAGAGATATAAATAAGAAATTCTTGTTTAGATTTTTAATTTTTACCAGCAATCTCCAAAACTGTATGATACAATTTCTGTAAAGTTCAAAATTTAAAAATGTATTTTATGCATTAATATTGGGTTTTTCAACAAGCAGTTTCGTAGTAGATGCATTGGCAATTGTTACAACGAATTCAATTTTGCACGAAAATAGCATTAAAATAATTAAAATCCACTATGAAAATTCGTAAAATTTGTGATATTTTGGGACAACATTATCGTTCTTCTAAGACCGCTATTAAGAATTTTGTCTTAAATTTGAGTCGACAGGCTCGATGCAAAATGTGTATGTTCGACCAAGTCATTTAACTGAAAACCTCAAAGCCGTGAGCAACAGTGTTAAACCAAATCCAAATTTCTTAATTCCTCGACGTTTTCAACGATTGGGTTTATCCAAAACCACAACATTTTTTTTAAAGATAAGTATCACTTCATGCAACAATGCCTAGTTAGTCAAGTACCGTGCTACATTCTTTAGGAAGGCGATAGAGAAGAGATGAAACAGGTGGTGAAAGTAGAAGGATAGTTGGAAATTAACTGCCGTATAAAGGCAGCACAGCGACCAATAACTATGCCTTCATCGCTGAGCGGCCCCACCGGCAATCAATTTTTATTTTTGTAGTGAAAAAACCAAGGTTTTCGTTGCGAATTGAACCCACAACTCCCATACTGACAAGCTAGTACACTACCTACTAGCCTACAGGAGCACCACATGGCGAATTTTGCGTAAGGATTTGACTTTGAATCCTTACAAGGATTGAAGCCGACCCACCATTCACATCGCCAAGGATTTGTTCAATTCATTCAGGAACAACCGGCTGGTTTTCTTAAAAAGTCATTTTTTCAGACGAAGGCCATTTTCACTTGTCACAGTATGTCAAGAAGCAAAATTGCCACATTTGGGCTTCTGAAAATTATAGGGCGATTATTGAGAAGTCTTTGCATGCTCAACGTGTCACTGTTGGTCCGCTATGTGGTCTGGAGGCGTGATTGGACTTTTTTTCGAAAATTAAGCTAGAAATATGGTAACGGTCAATAGATCGCGCTATCACGAGATGCTAACAACTCAAGTTTGGCCTATTATTGACGACATGTATATCACTGACATGTGGTTTCAACAGTACGGTGCCACATGTTACACAGCCAATGAGACGATCAGTTTATTGCAAATCAAATTTTCTAATCGCATTATTTTACGACAATCAGTAAATAAGTGAGCAGCCAGATCGTGTAATTTAACACCACTGGTTTATTTTTTGTAGGGCTATTTTAAGGACAGAGTCGCTACGGAGCCAATCGAAGCGATTTCAGCCTTAAAACTCAAAATCCGTAAAGTGATTAACGAAATAGGACTGCCATTTTGCCAAAAAGTGATTATAAGTTTTGATAAAAGAATCGACTTCTGTAGTCATGGTGAACATTTGCCAGATATCATTTTTTTCATAATTGCCGAAATTTATTCTTCGTAATACAATAAAAAATTTATCCATCTTAATCTTAAGTTTTTGTTTAATTTTGTTTTAGAAAACAAACTTCTTGTTGAAAATTCCTGTATTATAAATAAATAAATAATAATAGTAATAAATTTCAATACATTTTGAATTTGGATTTTGCTAACTAATGGACATTCCAGATTTAAGAAAAATTCAAGGCTATCTGGGAGTTTATATTAATATACCTCCCTGTGGAATATTTCACAAAAGCTTAATAATTTTTATAAAATAAAAGAATTTTTTTCTAATTGATGGAAAAGCCTATCGTAGAATCAGTTTAGCGAAACATTCATTTGGCCTTTATAAAGTTGTATGATATAGGCGTTCAGGACATCTGAGATATTTATTCAAGTACAAAATATATACAAAATTCTATTTTATATAATAACTAAAGAGTTTAAAAAATGTTCATTTTTGTATTTTAAATTCAATTTCAATTTACTTTACTTTTTTACTAAGGAACAAAAATATACTGGCTTTAAGAACATCATAAAAATTATTTTTTAACTTCACTTCTAGTGCATCCAAAATTGATTTTTATTGGACTCCATTTGATTCGTGGTTGTTGTTGAGTAAAATAAAATGGTTTCTCGTTTAATGCCATTACGAGTTTTTTACGAAAATTTTGAACACTTGACTAACTGCATTAGATAAAATCAATACGGCCGCTCTCACTCTCTCTTTCCCTCTCTCATCCTGTGCAACGATGTTAATGACAACTTGATGATGCATCGATGATGCTCTACAATCTGTATAAAGTTTATTTGCTTGTTGTTTTTTTTTTTGTTTTCTATTAAATGGAATAAATACTCTTCTTCATCATCTACTCCATATTGTTTTAAAAGTAGATGCCAACTATAATTACAATCACAATAGCAATGCTTGCATTTACACAAGTAGAACAACAAAATCAAAACACGTTCACACGTTGCTTGTGTTTAGTCACACCTATTTCTAGACAAGCCTTAAGAGCTAAAACTTATAACAAGGTGTCTGACAGTTTTAACAAGTGATTGATATTAAGAATAAAAACATAATAATAAACAGAAACATACTTAAAAGAACAACAACAATAAGAATTGTTGAACAATTGTCAAGTGAAATGGTTACAGTGATGATAATTTTTAAAGGCACCATACCCAAATGGAACGGGGAAATAATATTATGAATTTTGTAATTTTGTGATCTAACAGTTGTTGTGCTTCGATAGAAGAGTGGCGGATGTAGAGAGTCAAAATATGATACAGCCAAACTTTTCTGGTTTTCTTTGAAAGTTAATAAATGTTTCTTAATAAATTTAAAAAAAAAGACAATTTAAGCCGGACTGAAATTATTCCTTTAATAATAATTAGGAGTGCTAAATGAGAATCCCGAATTTCCAAAATCTTTTGGAATTTATATCTTTTGAATAGCGGGATTTATTTTTATTGTTTTTCCAGGAGTTTGCTAATTTTGTCACACTTTAACGTCAAGATTTTGCCAAACTTAATTTGACATTTCTTTGCTTCGGTGCTTAATAAACTCAGCGCAGTAGCACGCTTTTAAAAAAATTGGCATTTCGTCTACTTCATGATACCTTGGTCAGCATAAACTACTATATTTGACCACAAGTAGGTGAATTTTGCGCAAAATTTCAGCAAACCAGGTCTATAGTAAAAGTGTAAACATCTGTACATGCTCACCCAATTAATATTGCTGTTGTTCGTGATGGTGTGGCAGAAGAGCCATCTACGTCGACTCGGCGTCGCGCCCAACAATTGAACATCATTTGAACTTACAATTTTACAAGATTTAATTGGCTCAAGAGCTGAAACCTTCTGATAAATTCAAGCATCGTCAACACGCCGAATGGATAGTTTAACAGACAGAAGTAATTGCTATATTTGGGGAAATGAGAATCAACGTTGCAAAGCTGATACTTGGACAGAAAGTGACTGCTCGGCGCGGTTTATAAGTTGACTATGTCATCGGATCGCATTCTTTTGAAAATAAAGTCGACTAAGCAGTTACCGTGAATGGTATTTGCCGCCCTGAGATGATGTTGTAAATCTTGTAGTCAGAAATTGAGAATATGGACTTGGACGAGTTGTGGCTTCTACAGGATGAGAGAATTTAATACATTAACGATATTGGACCTCAATAATATATCAGAGTCATTGAAAATATGAATTATCGGATAGAGTTATGCCACCGCTGCCGTGAAAATTTAGGCGAAAATTTTCGATATTTCGCGACACACATAATCATTTTATCATAATAATATATATTAATACAGTTGTGTGAAAACTTTTTGTTTTATTTATAAATAACATCATGTGTTTTGCTGAATCTACCATTTTTTTAAACAATTCGACTAATAATTGTTTTAAAAAAAATTTAATTTACCAAAAAAGGTACCAATAACCTAAAAAGTTACGAGTTTGTATATTCGTTAGAAGCCTGTAAGCATTCCTAATTTTTCGTCACAAAGTTTGAATGTATGTTCAACAAGAACTGAATATAAATTTTTAAATGTAAATTTCCATGAAGATTTATTTTAGGGTTTTTCATGCACAAAATAAATATACGTGATTGGCTTTTCACCGCACTTGTATTAAATATATAAAAAATAAAAACAGGAGAATTTAAAAAATGTGAACAGATCTTTAATAGAGTGAAATTGCTCCGTTAACTTTTTGTAATGAAAAGTAGTTTTGAATTCGTTTTACATTAAATAACAGGGTGGCTGATGAAAGCTGCTACAAAAACTGCGTAATAACTTATTTTCTGTGTAACCAACCTATTCCATTTTTATTTTATTTTATAGATTGATCTTAAAATTTAACTAAAATGGAGAATTGGAACAATAAAACAAGAAATCAGATAATGCAACGCTTTTACGCTTTAGAGTCCGTAGTTTCCGTCCAAAGAGAATATAGGCGCACGTTTGGTGGCACTCCTCTTAGCAGATGGACTCTAATGAGGCTCGTGAAGATTTTTGCCGAGCGTGGCCCAATCGCAAGAAACTAACGCTGCTATAGCCGCTGCCATACAATCTAATCCTTGAGTTTCGACAAGGTGTCAGCAGACAGTAACTGCAGACAATTTTGCACCAAGTTTTAAACTAATTTCCATATAAGATTCAATTAAAAATCAAACTAAACCCAACAGACTTCCCGATTCGCTTAGAATTTTGTGAGAAGATCATTTAAATGGTGTCAGAGAATGAAAACGGCTTGAACTATATTTTTATGACTGTCGAATATGTAGTAATTCTAACCCACAGATACTCCATCAGATACAATTACAACACTTCGCGCCACAGTGTGGTGTGCAGTTTATTTAAGCTTCATTGTGGAGCCTTACTTATTCAAAGAAAACGCGGTTACTGTTATGGCTAATGGAGACCGTTACTTAAAGATGTTGAAAGAATTTTTCTTTCCAGAATTACGTCGAAAGAAAATCCCTTTCAACTCTGTTTGGTTTCAACAAGATGGAGCAACTTGTCACTTAGCCACGCCTGTTATGAAAAAATTGCGGCAAAAATTTCCAAATTAACTGATTTCTAGAAACTCCACATTTCGTTGACCTCCCAGGTCTCCTGACCTCACTGCGCCTGATTTTTTTTTTTGTGGGGTTATTGCAAAGAAGAAGTTTTCAAAAGAAACCCAACAAATTTTGATGATTTAAAGCAATCCATTCGAACGGTAATTGAGGCAATTCCCGCTGCAATACTCCAGGCAGTAATGAATAAGTTACCTAGAGTCAGTTATCGATTATTAAAATGTATGTGAAATGTTTAAGTAAAAGTACTTTGCCTATTTTTTGTTTAAAATTAAACAACGCGACGTAAATTTTCATTAAATCCATAAAGTGTATCTATTTTACTGTTGTCACTCCTCTCCGCATTACTGGCTGTTTGTTCGGTATGCGCTGTACTGGTGAGTCAGTGTTCAGGTATAGGTAGTTCTTTCATTAAGGTCGCATCTACTCATGTAAGTAGAATGCCCGCTACCTGTCATTTTATGCGGGACTAATTTTTAATAATTCCGTCTTTTATTATTATCCAGGTACGTATGTCTGTTTGAGCGTGTTTTTCATTTGTTCGAGTGTGAAAATTATGTCTGAGGTCGTGTTTCGTTTATACCGAACAAACAGCCAGTAAAGAATGGAAAGGAGAGACGGTATTTCATTTACTGGCGGAACAAATCGAAATAATAATTTAAACTTTATAAAGGTTAGTTAATTTAAGACCGTATTATTAACAACCCTAGTCTTAATGAGGATGGATAGGCAAAATATTCAATCCTTCAGTTTTCTGTAAAACCAATTTTTACTGTTACAACCCAAAGCTTAAGCGATGTTAGCCCAAATTATGATGGCAGTTAAGCCACATTTAGTAAGAATGTTTCAATTTTACCGCCAGATTATATTTTACCATCGTTTGTTCAGTGAAGTATTTGCTAGAATTTGACAGCTAATAGTTTTGGGCTGGTGTAAATATGGAATTACACGAAAAATCAAATCTTCTGAATTGTAAAACAATAATTGAAAAATGAAAAAGAAAAGTTGTGAGCACAACTTCAATCGTCAAAAGGTTCACACTTACGCAGAGAACGTAGGTTGCAGAAAAACGTGGATTACGGACTTCATGTATTTTGGATAAGGTTATTTCGAAAGTATGGCGGTGATGTTTTTCTGATACAATATAAAACACTGTTTGTTATTTCATTTTATTTTATTACAAAAACTATTTTTTATTTATTAAAATTTTTGTTTTTGAAAATATAAAAATTAATTTCCTAAAGAAGCTTTCCAAAGGAAAGCGAAATATTGAGAGAAAAAAAGAAAAATAAATCGTTATATGTAATTTAAAGGACCGTGTAAAAAGATAAAAATTTAATAGAAATTAAATTTATTAAATTTATTTATTATAAATTAAGTTACATAACTTCGCGTCGCAGTGTAATTTCGTCAAGGTAAGCATTAAAAACAAAGAAAAAAATAACTAAAAGAAATTATGCTGATTCACAAGGAAATTGAAATTGTGAAATATTGAATTATTTCAATGAATTATTCTCACTAATTCGGCACAATTTTAATTTATTGAATCAGGTTATTGAATCTAAGCCAAAGAATTAATTTCAAAATAAGCAAAAACAGTTAGAAAACAAAATAAGTAATTTTAATTTAATATTGCTCACTTTATTGTTTAACCCATTGCGAGGCAATAAACTGTATACTTTACAAGTTTTCTTCTTAAATCGAATCCTTTCGTAATCTTTAGATTTTTACTTTTACGATCTTAATGCCAATTAAAATTAAACGCAATTAACAGACGTATACCGTTAATCAAATGTAATTTATTTATTTATATTATTATTTTTTAATTTTATGCAAACCCGATTTATATAGACTAAGGCCAATTTTAGCTTTGTGTGTGAATTTTTTCATTTTTGTCACGTTTTTTAAATAAAGTAAACAGTTTCCGAAAAAATATTTTTCTTAGTTAAACAAAATTTTATTTGAAAGTTTTTACTAATTAATCGTACGATTACTTACACATTATTTAATCAACTGCTTTAGTATTAATATAAATTAAAAATTAATAAAGAAATTTTAAATTTAGAAAAATAAATTAGTTTGAAACCTAGTTAAGTCTATAATCGATTCAAATAATTATCTGAAATAGAACATTATATTCTACTGCTTTATTTTAAAGTATATTTGAACAGATTATATAGTTCATTAAATATCATTCAGACACCAGAATAGTTTAAATAAGTGCAGTTTTCTTTTTTGTAAACCAATGGAATGACAATCTTGAAAGTATGCTTTCCATATTTGGTAAAGGGTATAAGAATCATTGTGGGGTAAATGCGGTGAAGCAAACTAGCAAACTTTAAAAGTTTTAAAATAGACAGTTCTTCTTCTACCTAATTTAAATAAATAATTAATTTTACTAAAAGCATTTGGGAAAAGAAAGTGTGAAAAAATAGTTCTTAAGTCGTATTAAGCAAACGGATATTGCAGCTTATTGCTAACCGGAAACGGAAGTACTAAACATTAATTAAGTTGTATCACACATTCATCATTCACGCAAATTGCCATGAGCTTATTGTCGCCAACTAAATATATATATAAAAAACAAAAACAAAACTAAAAATACAAATAATAATAAAAATAAAACATTAAATAATAACAAATTTCAATGAAAGAATAAGTTACAATTTACAAAAATTACTTTTACAAAACATTTGGAAAAAACACATGCACTTTGAGGTCGAGATATAAATTAAAAATACAAAGCATTACAAAAACCAATTCACAAGACTTATTTTTATGAAATAATTTAATTTTTTACATGACAGCAATGAAGCGATGCACACCTGAGTCTTATTTTTTTTAACACACAGCCGATTATTTTTGTCGCTTTTTCTGTTTGCCAGGCTGCTTTTTTACCCTCCATGTGACACCTTGCATTTATAAACCAAAAACCCAATATAAAATTTCCCATTTGGATCAGCTATTTCGTAAGCAAAAGTTCAAAATGTTGTAATGCGAACTCAAAAATGCGTCAGCTCCAGACTCAGTAATTTAACCGATAACACTTTTTGCAATTAATTACAGCCTTAAATAAATTTGAATTGATTTTCAATTTTTATATATTATAATGACATTATCTCTGCGCTACCTCTTATTACCATGTGCAAAACAGGTTACTTATGCAACTGGATTTTTAATGTGTTTTTCAAATTTATCGACTTTCTTTCACTTTCTCACACACCCACTCGTGTATTTCTTTGAAATTTGCAATGTTGTCTTTTCATTTCCTCTTGTTTGTTTTATTTTCTTGCTACTTGTGCATTGTGTGATACACAGTTAAGAAGTCTGTCTGTCTTTCGTGTAAACACGAGTACAAGATTTTTAAAAAGCACTTTTGCAGGCAAGAGAACTTATACTTATTAATCCAGATATTATCTGATATTATGCAAATTATTTTTATAAAACGTTTGTAAGCAATTTAAAATTAACACATTATGACTTTTGCAGAAAAACGGGTTTTTCAACTAGAAGTTTGCTTTCTAAAACAAAATATCTGGCAAATGTCCACCACGACCACGCTCACAGATGTCGATTATTTCATCAAAGTTTTTAATCACTTTTTGGCAAAATGGCGGCCCTTTTTCGTTAAGCACATCACGGATTTCAGGTTTTAAGACTGATATCGATTCGATTGCCCTACCAATAATAATTCAGTTTTATTAAATCACGCGATCTGGGAAATTGGTTAGCAATAAGTTGATCGTTTGATTGGCTATATGACATGTGGCACCGTCCTGTTGATCTCAAATGCCAGTGATATTTACGTCGTCAATAATAGGCCAAAATTGAGCTGTTGATCCATTGACCATTACCTCATTTCCAGCCTCATCTTTGAAAAAAAAAATTCCCCAATCACGCCTCCAGAACACATAGTGCAACATACAGTGAATCGTTGAGCATACGAATGCTTCTCAATAATCGCTTTGGAATTCTCAGAAGCCCAAATGCAGCAATTTTGCTTGTAGACGTACCCTGACAAGTGAAAATTGACTTCGTCAGAAAAAATGATTTTTTTAGAAAAACCAGCCGGTTGTTTCTGAATGAATTGAGCGAATCTACGGCGATGTAAATAGTCAGTCGGCTTCAATTCCTGCAACACTTGACACTAGTAAGGCTTCATAGTTAAATCCTTACGCGAAATTCGCCCCAATTGTTGAAAACATCATGGAATTGACAAATTTGGATCTGTTCAAGAAAATCAAAAAATTGAACTGTTGGATTTGGCGTAACATTCCCTAGATCGCCGAAAAAAAATACTTTGCCAACAAAAAAGGCTGGCCAAAGTAAAAGCCTATATTTCACTAAACACATCTATCGATGCAGAAAACTTCAATCGGCGACGCATGCACATCAATGTTGTTGAGACTTGTTATTTACCGGAGTGTTCCGATAGGAGTGCCCAGTAGAATCGCCCTTCTAAGAGCATAGTAGAATTGTAGAAACTTTGAAGTTAGGTTACCTTCCTTCACCATCTGTTGTGCAAGGGCAAAGTTAGAGCTTTTCAAAGATTTAACCTTTTCATTGATGATCTATTAATCATCTTTTTGCAACTCCAAAATATATTTAATAAATATCTTTCGAATAATCTACGAAAAGCATGTTAACGTATTGAAAACCGAAAACATTTATCTTCTCCCAATGCAAATGTTGTTGAGAGAATTGCAATTTTATTAATCAAATAATAGAAGGTAAACGAAAGAGCGTCAAGTACACAGAATTGTTCTTGTGTCAAATTTTTCGTGGCTCTGAGACACGCGACTTACAGTTGTAAAACTAAAACTTTATCGCTATTTGAATTTAAATGGTTTTTTAGAATCTTTCATCAGAAAACTTGCGAAACGAAAACACCTATTTACTCTGATAGTTGTACATTTAATTCTTTAAATAAAAAAAGTCCTGGTGTTATTACCTGGTATTAATAACATTGTTACTCTATTTAAAACCTAATTTGAATTGTATGTTGTATCAATTAGAATCAGAGTTGTTGTGAAAATTTTGTTATGTTTTTTAGTTGAGCATCTTAAAATGTCAAATTTTTAAATTGAAATACAATAAAATTTAAATTGAATAACAAAAAAGAAGAGATAAAATTTATTGTAAAAAAAAATTTAAGTTTTGTAGCAAATATAATAACATTTGTGCAGCTATTTCAGAGTCCTACAACTTAGCATACATACAACAGATTATGGATTGAATATACATTTATACATACATTTATATATGTATAATGAAATATAATACACTAAATTCCCAGAATAAGCCATAATGATTATTTTTCTGCTATGTGTCCTGTATCTAAATTAGAATCACCCTTTTAAAGTAAATATAAAGAAAATAAATCGTCAAATCGATTTTACCAAAAATTTCGAAATATTTTCTTTCATATTCTAAAATTGGCGATTTTTTAAGAGATTTTGACTTATGACTTGTCTGTGAAAAGTTCAGTTTTTGTTTCCTTGTAAAAAGTCTCGAGTATTATTCCATTATATTATATTTTGAAGACTAAACAACTTTCGAATCAAAAACGACCTTGGAAAGTTTATATTGTTTGATTTATTAAATTTTTAATGGATTCCTAACAGTATTTTGGGAAGAGCTATTTGCTCTTATCAACACATATTTTTCAGCCAAACTGTTGAAAAAGCGCTTTGGAGTTATACAAAAGATTATGAATAATTTTAATTTAATTTTCATAATTAAAAATTCTTAAAGTGCACATATCGGGTGTTTTTTCAGAGGGATGGCATTTTAAGTTGGCAACACTTATTTCACTGGCAGCCGTTTTGTCAACTGTCAAGTGACTTATATTAAGTGTGGTTTGGTTTCAACATGAATAGGCTGACGCCTAAACAATTTTTCAAAATTATGCAAATTCAGCCTAAAACGAGTTTGCTTTTATCCTGATTTTCACAGTTTTACGTTTCGGACCCGTGAGCTGAACTCCAAAATTGAACGATTTAACGCACTAACCTATTTTCTGTGGAGATATGTGAAGTCGCTAGTCTACACTGATAAGCCCTAAAGGATTTACTGGTTTTAGGGTTACAATTTTCCCGTTATTGCCAATATACGGCTAAAGTGCCGAAAAGGTAATAGAAAATCGGGCCTCCAGATTAGACTACATCCGAGCCAGCCGTGGCGATCATATGCCAAAAGCTGTATTTAAATTAAAATTTCAAAAGATTACCTTTCAAACAGTTTAAACAAATTTATAATTGTTTTATTACATTTCAAAAATCTATGCCTCAATAAAAAAACACCCATTACACATATGATAAATTTAAGTAGAATAATTAATAGTATAATTTGTTTTGCCATTAAAAAAGCGTGCAGAACAACGAACCAAATTTAGATTTCAAACATTTTTGTTCAACTTTCGCTTCAATAGTGATGCTTTTGTGCGTCAACTTAACAACATTTTTTCTTCAAGAAATTGTTAAAAAACGTCTACACCACAGATTTTTATATATCTGTGCATATATAAAAACGTATATATCGGGTTTTTCAACAAGAAGTCTGTTTTTCAATTGTGGCAGCACCAACAACATGATAGTCTTGACATTAAGTTTTTTGACATATTCGTAGTAGATGCATTGGCAATGAACTCAATTTCGCACGAAAATCGCATTAAAATAATTAAAGTCCACTATGAAAATGGTGGTTCTGTTAAAGTTACATTTCGCAAAATTCGTAATATTTTCGGTCTCCTCTTAATAGCGAACTCAGAAGGAGAGGTCGGTAAATATGAGTTAGAAAACTCGATACAAAATGTGTAAACACAAACGTGTGTTCGACTGGTTTTGTCTTTGATGCCTTATAAGGTTCAACGGGTGCAAAAATTGAAGCCAACCGACCATTAACATCGCCGTAGATTCGTTCAATTCGTTCAGGAACAATGGGCTGGCTTTTCTGAAAAAGCCCGTTTTCGCTTGTCGGGGTATGTCAACAAACAAAATTGTCACTGTATTGTGCGCTTTTAGGTCTGGAGGCGTTATTGGGCCATTTTTGCTTCGAAGATGAGCAAATAACGGTCAATGGATGACGCTGTTGCGAGATGCTAACAATTAAATTTTAGCCTATTATTGATTACCTTGCCACATGCTACACAGTCAATGAAACAATCAATTTGTTGCAAACCAAATTTCCCGATTGCATAATTTCACGATAATCAGCAGTTAAATGGCTAGCCAGAACGTACGATTTAACCCCACTGGTTTGGGCTATGCTAAGGACAGAGTCTATACGGAGCCAATCGAATCGATCTCAGCCTTAAAACTCAAAATGGAGTTTGCCAAAAAGTGATTAAAAACATCTGTCAGCGTGGTCGTGGTGGATATTTGCCATATATTATTTTATTTTATTTTAGAAAACCAACTTCGTGTTGAAAAACTCTTTACATAACAAAATTATATTATAACAAAATTATGTTAAGGCTTGCTTTTCAAGATTCCGTATCCAAATACTTAGTACGTTAAAACCACCAAAATGCCTGCTCCTATTATTTGAATCGTAAAATTTAAATCGTAAAATTAAATTTTTCACATGAAATGGCTAATAACGCATTAGCATGCAATAAAATTAAATACAAAACAAAAAACGGAAATAAATAAAAAAATAAATGGTGTCCCATACAAGGCGTAATTTTCTTTAACATGATTTAATTTTTTTAACTCCCAACAAAGAAACTTTTAAAAGTTACAGATTGTTTGTTTGTTTGTTTGTTTATTTATTTGTGCATTTCCTGTAAAACAAGACTAAATCTTATTTTTATAGTACAGGAACGCATTGCGTTATACACAAAATTAACATAATTTTTTTTTAAAGTAAATTATGAGTAAAATAAAATATTTTAAAATAAAGTTAAATAAATAAGATAAAGATTATCTAAAAAAAAGTAAATACAAATTTATTGAAGCTATTAGCCTTGCTAGTAAGTTGTTGATATGGTGGAAGACCACTCAGATGTTGATGTCGAGGTATTATAATGTCTCGGTATCTAGGCGTTTGCAAAAAACATATTTTTTCAAACAAATATTTGGGGGTTTGTGTAAAGCCTTTCGAAGCTAACAAGTATGCTTTGGCGAGCAAAGTTCTTATCCGTAATGGAGTGAAATATTGCGTGGTCAAGAGCGACCGTAACTACACCTGACCAACTAAAGCGTTTACGTGTTCCGACCATGTCAAGCAGTTATTAAAAATTATGCCGAGATTTTTTGCCTTGTTAACAATTTCGATATTCTCAACATTTAAGGCAATGCCTCTTGAAAAAGTTGTTGCTAGAATTTTTCTACCTATTACAATACACTTAGATTTATAAGAATTCAAGCAAAGTTTGCACAAGTCCAGTGATAAACTTTCTTTAACTCATTTTCAGCAGCAGCATTTTCAGCTGGGGTGTAATTTTCACATCGTCTGCGTATTAGTGGCTGTTGCAATTTGAAAGCACTTTTGGCAAATCATTCACATATATTGAAAATAAAAAGAATAGACCCCTTTGGCATGCTTCTGATAACTGACAATTTGTCCGACCATATTTTATTCACAAAAACCGACTATGTACAAGTTAATAAGCTTGACCGATGTGTCTAAAATTTTAAAAAAGAATTTTAATTATGTAAGCAATATATCAGGATCCATCATGTTAAATGCTTTAGAGTGGTCTAGAAGCACTAAAAAACAATAAGTTCCCACTTTCTAATTCCTGTCGCATATTATCAATTACTTCTACAAGAGCAGTGATACAGCTTGGTTCTGACGAAAACCGGATTGCATACTAGAAAGTAATTTATTAACGTTAATGTATGACAACATTTGCTGATACAAAATTTTTTCAAAAGCTTTTGAAAGAAAAAAAAAAAAAGAATGGCAATTGGCCTGTATTCGCCATTTGCCTTGGGCAGAGGCACAATTGTGAATTGTGAAAAAAATATCAAATAAAATAAAAAAACCAAAGGGTTACTGCATGCGGGACATATAATGTCTTATGTATAAAATTTATGGTATGGCGTTGCTCATGCCCAATTCGATGTTTCACAGTACAAACTTTTTCGTCACAAATTCCACGGTTGTGGACTAAATGTCTCAATTTTTAATTTAAGTAAAATGCAAAATTTCCACTTTTTAAAAGAATCATAGAAACAGAGATTATTATTTTTAAAAATAAACCTCGAAATTGCTCTCATTTTAGAATAAATTGCTCTTTAAAGCATGATTATTTGTTATACTTTAATTTCCTTAGTTATGCTTCCAAAGGTATTTCCTCTCTCAAACAATGAAATGAATGACAATGTTTTTGTGCTGTTTGTGCAAAACCTTTTGTTGCTGTTTATTTTTAAAGGCCGTTTAAGTTTGTTGTTTGGTTTTGCTTCTTCATCATAAATTGTGTATGTAGTAGTGTATAGATTGTGGCTATTGTTGTTGGTTTAATTATTTTAGCAAAATGCCTTCTTCCATTCCTTTTTACACGAGCATTAAAGCCTACGATAGTGATGAGAAATAAATATGTTTAATAGTACCAAAGAAATAATTGTACCATTAGTAAAAATTGTAGAATAATAATAATTTTTTCATTAAAAATTTTAGAAATTTATTTGATAATAAATTTCTTTTTCTCTTAAACATCCCTTTCAATTATTGACTTCTTTATTTTCAGAATACTTTTTCAGAGGTCTTAGAGAAAAAATCTCTTGCAACCTTTTATTTTAACAAAGACAACTTCTTGGTAATCGATTCTAAAAGAAGAAACATTGTTCAATAAATATTAAAATGGTGCGATCGTTTGATCCTTTACTTGTTTTTCAAAACTAATTTTGATTTTAATTTGCTTTCCTTACTGCTACAAAGAAACATATAACGTAAATGTAAGACGGTTCTCTTCAAAGCCTCTAAAGCTAATGGCGTTGAATACCGCACCGCTGTTTTATGTATCACAAGAAATATAGTTAATATTATTATCTAGTTAATATTATCTTCATATCCACTGACGTGCAGTGATATGTAACGACTTATTATATTTTATACTTAAAATCTCGACATTTAATTTTTTTTTTGGAACAGCACTCAGGGGATGACCCCTACACATGAAATGCATTGTGCCACAACTAGGCAATTAGGTTATGGGGAGAAGAAAAGAGGCAGTAGTGTTTGTAGAAAATCAATTTGATATTTCCTACATTGAAAGTGACAGGAAAGACATCTTTATGGATTTTATTCCATATATAGGTTGTTTTGCTAAAAAACGAATTTTCCCTGTAATGCGTAGTGCGATTTTACTGGGCAATCAACCACAAATGAATGGGATTTCAACGAAAATCGAGTTAAACGCAAAATCGTACGATTAACGGGAACAAGTTCCCTAATTTCATTAGAGCACTTACCATTGTAGTAAAGATAACACATTGAAATATAACCCAGAAATCTGAGAAATTGTTATATATTGGCTTCAGGTGAAAAACATGTAAAACTACAATAACACATAACTTCATAAGCAAATTGTTGGTTTTCTTTCTTTTTTTCCAATAGATCGAAGTTCCAAAGTCAAGCATAAAATATTTCATATTATAAATAACGATCTGTCTGTGCTTTAAATTTTATTTGAATTAGTTCAGCCATCTTAAGAAGCCTGTTTCCCTTTTCTCCTCTTTATATCCTAGTAGGTAGATTGGCAGTTGTAAGCATATGTAGCCTAGAAGACGCCATAGATAAAGATCAACTAATTTTTCAAGCTTACTCAAAACGTTTAGGCTGTTTAAATATCCAGGTTTCAACCTTATCGCCCTTTTGGGGCTGTGCTGTGAAAGAACACGTAACCTTTTACACTTTCTACGGAATGTTTAATCTGCTTAACACTTTATTAATATCGGGAGATTTAAACAAACCAAATTAAAAAGAAATGTATTTGTGTTTGTGTATTAAATATGGCACACCCTCATTTCAAACTTTTGATATTTGAAGTCTTAAATTTTGGCTACAGTCAGAAATGTTGCCGTGACAATTAAACTACAAATAATTAGTATTAATTCAAATTGAAAAAAGAAAATGAAAACAATGTATTATTTTTTCTGAGCAAAATGCAAAAGTGCCAAAATCAGTATGTTTTTAAAAAAAAAAGTACTTTGATTATTTTGCATGACATTTTGTCTTCATTTTAATTGGTCGTAAATAAATTTTTTATTCCGTTAATAAAAGCAAAAATAAAATAAAATCACAATAGTATCAATAATGACTTGATTAAAAATTATCATTTAATTAATGATTTTCAGTGGCCTACTGATGATTCAGAAATAATTTTTAATTGGTCAAGTGAAAATTGTAGCCACAATAATTTTTAATTTATCAATTGCAAAGCAAAGATAAAAAAGTTAAAATTATAGTGGATATATAGCAGCCTACAATGGATACAATGCATAATTTGAAATGATGATTTTTCAATATTCTATATTTAATTTATAAGATGAATTTTAAAGACTTGGTAAGGAAAAATCGAGCTTATAAATATTTTATAATTTCTGTTTGTAGTTCCTGGAATTAATGGAAAAATGTTTGTCTTCCTTTGTATAAAATTTCAAAGCAATAACACATAACATTTTCTCCTTTAAAAAAATCCTTATACAAAATTCCGCATCATTTCTTAATAAGAGAAAAAATATTTATTAAAGAAAATAATATTTATCGAACATTGACAAGAAATTTATTTTCTGAATTTTGCACAAAAAAAGAAATATTAGCTTTTATAACAACACTATTTTGCTAAAGACAGTTTATTATCATTTATTTGAACAACGTTGATAAACGAGCATTACTAGAGTGAAATGTGTGCGTTTTCTTTAGAAGCCAATTAATCAATTAATCAAATTTGATAGAGTTGTAGCCATTTTGCCGTCGTTTATTTATTATTGACTAATAAGGTTAACATAACTGTAAATGGAAACTAAAACTGAATGTAGATATTGATAACAAAATGTTAGCTAAAATAGGCAAATCTGAAAATAATAGGAAAAACAGTATTAATAAAAAAGAGTGTTTTTGTATGTCAATAATTCATTCTGAACCAATTTGTAAAGGTTTTGGAGAAACTAAATGATCCAAAAGCGAATGTCAAATACTTGTTTTACTCAAAAAATCAAAATTTTACATAAATTTTTGATAACATGCAAAAAATATATATATCATAGAAAACATAAAAATTAATTAAACTTTAAAACTTAGTACACTCTTCCAAATGCACATTGGTTTTCATAGTGTCTAAAATTACAATATGTTTATTTTGGTACAATATGTTACAGAAAGCCGCATAATAGAGGAATTGCTATCAATCCCTTGTCATAATAATCTCATGAAATTTAAAGGTAGCTTGATTTCTAAAAACAGTTTCTTTCTTAAGTCATAAAAAAATTCTTATTTAATTGAGTTTTTTACATCTTTTGCACTTTGAAAACCAAACAGTAATTTTATAATGTCGTTGATTTGCTGATTTTATTGTGTGCGTTTAATTGACAGCTAATTTCGTGATAGCTTTTGATAAAATCTTTAATGGTATGCTTTCATCGTTGATTTGTGTTGCAGATTTCTGGTCGATCCAAGTAACACATACTAAGTACTGATCTTTGGTAATTTATAAGAAGAGATCTATACGTTCTTCAAAATCTCGACTAGTTTTAACAACTTGTTGCAATAATAGTCGCAGCAATTCACACTTTTTTTAATTTCAATTGGATATTTAATTTTATTAAAAAAATAACAGCATCATACTCTAAGTAATTTTTAAATGTCTGTCTATATTAATTGGAATATAAAGGTAAAACCACATACATCAATTACATCTCTCTGGTAGACCCTTTAAGTTTGAGTATATTTTTTATTTCTTTTCGTTAGTAGTGGTTATCAATTTACAAACTTATTATTATTTATTTTTAAATTAAAATTATAATAAATCTTAAAAACTAAAGCACTAGTTGCTAAGACTATCGGCTAGAGTGTCACTATTAATGTGTTTATCAACTACGATTTCAAATGTACGTTAAAAGAAAATATGTTTTTTTTTGAGACGCCCTTTAGTTTTTTCTTGTTATTATTGATTTTGTTTTTTTAACAATGTAAAAAAAAAATGTAAAACTAGAATTAAGTCGACAGGTTCGATACAAAATAAGCGAACAAAACCGCGTGTTCGAGCGGATCGTTTAACTGAAAACAAACATCGCAGCCATGAGTAACAGTATTGAAGCAGATCCAAATTTATCAATTCCTCGACGCTCTCAACAATTTTAGTTATCCAAAATCACTAAATGGAGAATTTTGCGTAAGGATTTGAGTTTGAAGTCTTACAAGGTTCAACTAGTGAAGGAATTGAAATCGACCGACCATTCAACCAACAACCGGCTGGTTTTTCTGAAAAAATCATTTTTTCAGACGAAGCCCATTTTCATATGTCAGGGTATTTCAAGAGGTAAAATTGCGGCTTTTGGGCTTCTGAAAATCCTGAAGTGATTATTGAGAAGCCCTGGCATACTCACTGTATGGTGCACTATGTGGTGTGAAGGCGTCATTAGGGCTTTTTCGATGAGGCTGGAAATGCAATTACAATCAAGGGATCACGATATCGCGAGATGCTAACAACTCAGTTTGGACCTATAACTGACGACATGGATATCACTGACATGTAGTTTCAACAGGATGGTGCCACATGTCACATAGGCAAAGAAATGATCAATTTTCTGCAAAGCAAATTTTCCGATCGTATAATATCACGACAATCAGCAGTTAAGTGGCCAGCCCGAACGTGTGGTTTTTTAGCACTGGATTTTTTTTTGTGGAGCAATGTTAAGAACAGAGTCTATACGGAGCCAATCGAATCGATTTCATCTTTAAAACTCAAAATCCGTGATGTGATTAACGAAACAGAAACGCCATTTTGCCAAAAACTGATTGAAAACGTTGATGAAAGAATCGACATCTGTCAGCGTGGTGGTGGTGGACATTTCGCAGATATCATTTTTCATTCTTAATTGCCGAACTTTTCTCTTTGTAATACAATAAAAATTTTAATCATCTTAATTCTATTTTTTTTTTTTTCATTTTGTTTTTGAAAACAAACTTCTTGTTGAAACCCCTTTTACATGTAGTTTATGATTTTTATATTATTTTAAACAAATAAAAAAATAAATAAATAATCGCACTGAAATAAATAGAATCCACTGTCGAGATAGCAGATTAAAACAAAACAATATTTTGCCTTTTTTAAAAATGAAATCAACATTAAATTTTGTTACATTTTCGTTTTACATTTTTAAATTTACTTGAAATTATACACATTTAAAAATAAACTTTTATTTATTTAAGGCGTCATTTATTTACACGAAATTATATGTTTTTATACTTAAATGTTTTTATACTTTAACACATGCAGTTAAAAAATTGAAAAGGTTTCGTAAAGCGTATACACAAATGCTACATAAATACATAATTTCAAATAAATAATTTAAATTATATAAAGAGTAAATGGATGTATTTATGCCATTAGATACATATGTAAAATGCAAGAAAGGGATAAAAAACATTGTGAGTTAGAAAGGTCAGCCCTGATGGGGGTCTTCACAATTTCACAATATATTTATTTTTTGAATTTCATATAATTTTCCAATGGCTATAATGGGAACTAATTAATTATGTTTTTTTTTATTTTAATTGTTATATTTTAATTAAGAATCAAATATTAAAGTCCCTAGCAGATTTTATGTTTCATGCGTTAAAAAATAACTCGTCCGTGCATTACTATGGACTTTCAATAGTTCAATTAAGTTTGAAATTACTAAAAGTGTTCTATTGTTCGATCTGAAGAATAAAAATAAATATTAAGTTCATTTATAATAATTAAGTGAAACGAGATAGACTTCTGTGTGGCAGCTAAATAAAATAAAAACTATCAAAATCTTATTATAAAATTAATTCCCCAATGTCAATAAAAATGTCTCCAACGTACGAAGTCTGTAAATTAAGTAATAAAACTGTTTGCTTAAATTCTTTTTATTCAAATAAAATTACAATTTTATACTGTCATACACAAAATAACTTCCTTCTGAAGCCACATAGCACTGGAGATGGTTCTTCCACTCCACATAGCAGGGCCGGAACTCCGATACCGGAATAGCCTTCAGCTGGTTGGTTACAGCCATCGGAATGTTTTTGATTGTCCCAAAATGAATTCTGTTGAGATGATTTTTCAACTTCGAGAAGAGGAAAAAATCACATGGACTTGTCAGGCGAATATAGTGACTGAGAAGCCTCAGGAATGTTTTTACTGGCCAAAAACTCGTTTATTGAACTTGCTTTGTGACAAGGAGTCTTTTCGTGGTACAACACCCAGTCATTCTTGATGTTTGGTCTCACGCAAAACAAAAGTGTTTGGCTTTGAGGTACATACTCTTTGTAAACGATTCCGTGGATATAGAAACAACAAATCAGCATGCATTTGATCTTTGACTTTGCCATCCTTACGTTTTTGGGCTTTGGAGAGGTTTAAATGTGCCACTCCATGGTCTTGTTTCTGGACTGATTCAAATATCATAGAATCGTTGCCAGTAAAAACAGTCATTTTCAGTGAAATTAAACAAATTAAGGCATCTCTCCTTCCTGCTGTCCTTTTAGTCTTACGTATTTTTGGAACCATTTTTGCACAGATTTTTCCCCATCCCTAATTCATTGGTCAAAATCTGATGAGTCAAATTTGACTCTTTCCCAATCATTCACAAGATCCAGGATTCTGCCGACATTTTCATGGGTTCTTAAAGCTGAAGGCCTTCGCCTCGTAAAAATGCCTTAAAGCAGAGCTCTTGACAAAGCACTATCTACGTACGTATGCTGAAGTTAAGTAAGAGTTTCGGTTGCACTGTGCCCAAACCTGAAGCGAAATTTGATAGCACACTGTTGTTCGAAACTAATGTCACACATTTTTAGAACACAACAGAAAAAACTGTTTCAGAAAAAAAAAACGCTACTGACGACCAAATGACTCGATCGATATGAAACTCGCGTTCAGGGAAAATCTGACGCCCCTTTATCTGTCGCTCCTCCAAGCGCCTCCAGTGTTGGCAAATAGAACATAACGTTGCCAGTCTCACTAATTAATTCACGAAGCTTGTTTAAAGTTTTTCCGTGTGAATGCATACTAATTAAATATAAATCTGTAAATAGGAATTTAAGTTTATCTGTTTATTTGTTGCGCTTGTTTTCGAAAATCTAGATAAAAAAATTTTTACTAACTAGACTTAAATTAAAATCTTATTAAAACTAGATTTTAAAGAAACAAAATTTGTTTTCAAATGAGGTGTTCATTTTTTAACGAGACCAGGTTTTATTGGGTCTCTAGTTCACCAGAAAATTTTGTAAAATAAAATACCAAAAATTTTCATTAACAACCACCACTAAATTAGTTACTTAAGTTATGTTAGCAAATAATGCATTCTGAATCATTAGATGTCTAGAATAAGACAAATCTACGTTAAAAAATGAAAGTATTTCATATAATAAAGACACCATACTTTACTTTTTTCGACATTTTGAGCACAAAATTTAACTTCCGTTTTTTTAAGATAATGGATAACGCAGATAAAGTAGCATTGCCAGAAGCTATTTACCAAATAAGTATAAAAAAATGAAATATTTCTAAAATATTTTTAAAATTTTCTGTATAAGCAGCAATTTTCTTCGTGCTTGATTCCTTTTCAAATAAATATTAAGTGATATTCTCACAAAATATTTATTACAAATCAATTTTCATTAAAAAGGAACATTTTATGATATTTTCATAAAAACATTCTTTCAAATAAAAATATTTGAAATGCTATGCAATGGGGGAGAGCATATCCATATTGCAATTTCACTTTCGCTCACAAAGCTCATCAGTGAATTTTACCCCAATATTGTATAGAAAAACCTAAGTGTCTTATATCCAAAGTGAAATTGCAATATGGATATGCTCTCCCCCATTGCAAAGCATTTCAAATATTTTTATTTGAAAGAATGTTTTTATGAGAATATCATAAAATGTTCTTTTTTAATGAAAATTGATTTGTAATAAATATTTTGTGAGAATATCACTTAATATTTATTTGAAAAGGAATCAAGCACGAAGAAAATTGCTGCTTATATTGATAATGATTCCGAATAATTATAGATTACTTAAAATTTTCTGTCTTATCAAAGGTCAAATTCGTACAGAAAGCAGTGGGGAAATAAAATTATATCACGTTTGTTTGTTGTTTTATTTCTCAAGACATATTAAAGCCCTAACGGAAAATTACTAAATGGTTATAAATAGAAGCTAATTAAATCTTTCAAAAATTTTGGCAGATCCTTATAATTTCTTATTAGTTTAAATTATTATTAATTTTTTATTATTTACTTTATTAATTTAATTAAATAATTGATTTTATTTATATTTATTACAATATTTTAAAAATGATCATAAAATTATAGTTTCTGTGTGATCTTGTGATTTTCTGGGGTAAAGGCTGGCTCAAGCTAATGTCAAAAATTGAACGAAAAGTCTGTCAAATGCTTAAGCAAACCATTGAAGACTTTTAGGTGGCTATAATGTACTTACACGAAAAAATGTACTTTGCATAAAAATAATTTCTTTCTAAATAAATTAAATTTATTAACTAAAAGATGTTTAATAATCATATTGTGTCCACTGCCTGATGGAGCTCCCATCCTTTTCATTGCCTTGCAGAAACGTTCCCGTAGTAACTTTATCTATGTTTGCGCTCCGCAACTTTATATAATTCATACCAGTATGAAAATAAAAAACGCAAACAAAATTCTTCAAGGTATTACTTATCACTTTTACAGCATTTTTATGCTACTTCTTTCCACGCTCGTTCCTTTGAATTGCCATTATAATAAAATGCGTCTTTTTTGTCATATAAGCAATTTTTTTTTTGTACGTTTTCTAGTAAATTTGCTTTCGTTCCCCACTGCAATTTGATTACTAATGTATCTATAGCACAATGCATAATGCAAAATCACCTGTTTCCCTACGGAATGTGCGAGTAGTTTCGTACTTTGCTTAAGCAATTGATAACTAACGAAACTTGACGAAAAGTTTTTTTAAGTACATTATAGTTTGCCAAATATGATTATTAAGTATTTGCACGGTTGGTGAAGTTGGCTTAAGCCAAGGTTATGCATATTATAGTTGGGCCTTAAGGCAGAAGCTTCTGTATATTTTTAATACATACATAAGTGCATTTTGTATTTGTTGCTACGTACTTTTAATTCTGCAAATTTAAAAGAAGTATTTGCAGAATAAAGTGATTCACCTCTGGTTCAACAGGAATTTTTCAGGCTCATACAAAATTTTATACTCCCAAGAGCGTTAAAAGCTAGAAAACGATAAATGAGCTGTAGTACAACGAAAGCAAAATAATCTGTAAGTGTAATTTTCCTTGCTAATTTTAAAAACATAATGTAAAGGATGAGGCTAAAAACTTTGAAAATAACCACCCAATTGTAATTTGTTCTGCACTTTCTAAAGTAATGAAAAGTATGATTATTTTTATTTTGTGAGGTGCCTGGAGTCTAACAGCTTACTTTGCGACTGATAGTATGGTTTACGTAGTGGGCGTTCTACAGGGGACTTGCTGGCTTTCCTGTCGGAACAATGGTGCAATTCTATACATCATCTCAGAGATAGTCCCCCGGGGGCACATTTATCAGTCTTTATGGATTACTCTACCATCTAGACTTGTGCTGCTGGCGGTATAAGGGAGCCCAGTCCCTTGAAGGCAAGCAGGGTATCAACTGGAAGCTTCATGTTATTTCCACGGGAATCAGTAATCCTCAGAGTTCTGCTAATTGTCTCTTTAGCCTTTTAGCTGTTTCTCTGACTGGTTATTGATGTTGGCCCTGCGGGAGTATCATGGTGGTTGTGGTTTCGCCCTTGCATGAATTGATTTAGTGGGCCAGGATCATCTTGCCTTTAATAACACCAACGGGTGAATGATCCGGATTCAGAGAATGTAAGTGGCTCTAGATATTTCCAAGACATTTGATAGAATGTGGCAGGATGTACTTCTGTCAAAACTTGTTGCTTTTATTGTCGGAAGCACTTTTTCTAGATTTATATGGAGTTTTCTCAGGAATCGCACTGTACGAGTTATTATAGATGGAATTTCATCAGACGAGTTCAAGATTAATTCAGGGATACCGTAAACTGTCAAACTTTCAACCCTATATACTTTTTCGCAGATGACAGCACCATTTGTAATTCATATTCATTCAGTAACAGGCCGAACCAGTTGGAGGTGGATTCCAAAAGACAAAACATGAATGATACGCTCAATCACGATCTCGCAAAAATCTCCGAATGGAATCGAGTGAATAGTGTCGACTTTAATGCCCGTAAAACTCCATGATGGATGCTTACGTATAGATCTGTGTTCGGAAATGGTGCTACATCTGCTACTATAGGTGATATAGGTATTACGGAATCAGAAGCTCTTGATGCTCTTGGCATTAAAATACAGTGTGGTGTTCTATGGATTAAGCACAGTTTTCAGGTTTCTAAAGAAGATTTCAAGTGCCTCGATTTTCTAAAATGGTGTAGAATATACTTCGCTCTATCCGATCTTTGTACTATTTAAGTCACCTATATCCGTCCAAAAATGAAATACAACTCTCATGTATGGGCCGGTGCCACAAAGTCTATTTTGGAGTTGCTCGACCGCGTACAGAAGAGGGCCAAGAGTCTCATCGGGGATGGTAGTGTAGTGTGTTTGAGTTGTGTCGTTATTGCCATCCATGCCTTTTGCATGCCGTCAGACACCCACATTCAGTTGGAATGTGCTTGTCCGCACAAAACAAGCAAACTTATGTGTTTGCGCAACGTTTGCACATTCCTACCACACACAGTCTGTTAATGTATTAGTGTGTAAGTTAGCTTTTAAGAAATTTAGATTGTAAACATTTAGGATAGAATAAGCCAGTCGCACAAGCGGCTGATTATAAAATAAAAATTATAAAATTAGTATACTGTGATTATTATTTTCATTCGACCTTTTTATTTTAATTAAATATGTATTTATCTTTCAAACGGTCTTTTTAATTAAATTTCAACGATATATTTTAATATATCGTTTTTAATATATCGTTGAAATTTAATTTAAAAAAAAAAACGTTTAAAGGATAAATACATATTTAATATTTAATAGTATATAATATAAAAATAGAACAGTAGGGTATCCAACTCTATTAATTCCCTAAAGCATCGACGCAATTTTGGTTGTATTTCACAGTTTTATCGTTACTAAAATGGTAAGTGCTATAACGAAATTAAGGAACTTGTTCCACGTTTTTTGCGTTTGACTCGATTTTCGTTGAGAGCGCATCCATTTGTGGTTGAATGGCTAGTCAGTTGCACTATGCATTGCAGGGAAAATTATTTTTTTTAGCAGAACAGTCCGTCAAATCAAATGTCCATATGTCTTTCCTTCTCCCCATAATCTAATTTCAGGTTTTGGTACAATGCATTGCATGAGTAGGGGTTAACACCTCAGTACTGGTCCGAAAGAAAAAAAAATCACAGTCAGAATATTGCTGAACATATTGTTACAACTTTCTATTGTTCAACTTTTAAAAATAACAACATTTTTAACCGGATTCTGGATCCTAAACCCAAGCATACTAAAAACCTTCTCTGTATGCGAAATCCAAACAAAATTTACCGATAACTAATAATTTATAGATGAACCAATAATAGATATTGCTCAAACGGGTTAACAACCTTCGCTAACTCATTTTAAATGAACTTTTTATTGTCAAAAACATTTTTTTTTATCTGTAGACTAAGATTGTCCCTTATAACATTTTAAGTATAAACAAAAGAAGGTGAGAAGACAAAAAACACAATTAGCAAATATAATGAAGCCAATAGAATGTCATTAAGTCAGTTTAGTTTGCATGCTCAGCAAAACCGTTTTATGCTCGTATTTCTTAAAGGGTTAGCTAGCTAATTCGTTTTGTTGTGTTCAGTGTTAAGAACACAAAGAAATTCGGGGATTAATTTAATTGAAAACTTGCACAGATGCAGTCACATGTATTAATATCTTAATACAAGTTTAAATCAACTAATTAAATTCATTAACATATTCAACTCTTATGGTGGAATAACACCCTTTTTTACAAAATATTCCTTACGTGCACAGTGGATTGAATCAAAAATGCAAAATGTAGAAATTATTAGTTTGGAAATATTCTAAATTTGATATAGATGTAGGAGAGGGCGACGTCATCAATCCTATTAGTAGCAGTAAAATGCATTTGCTGTGTTTATATAAGGATTAGTTCACAGGGTAGGAGGGGCACAGACGTATGAGTTACATGTTCAGACCATTTCAAATGTAAAAAGCGAGTTTATTTATTTAAACCTTCGTTTGAAGGTTATTGTTACGGCAACGAGTTTTTGAAACTCTAAACATCCGTAAGAACAAAATGTTCAATATGTGTATTAAATAAAAGAACGAAATAAATTTCTTCTTCGACTAACAAAGTGCAGTATGCATGTAAAATAAAGTACCAAATCTTTATAGCACGGTTGCGGTTGCAACCCAATGTGTATTGTATTTAGGGTTGCTACGGTGGTAAAAGTTGCATGTTGACATCATGAGCTGGAATCCTTTTGGTTTTGCCGAGTGCTGGGGTTTTAATAACTGCATACGTTTGCTTAAGTAAAGCAGAGATTGAGAGCGCAAATCTAGCTAAAGGTACAGCATTTAAAAAAATAACTACGCTTAAAAGCATTTCATTTAACTCATTAACATGAATTTTCTTTTAAGTTTTAAATATGTTTTTGAATTTTTATATAAAGTAAAAAATTTCTTTAGTTTTATAAAGTTTGCTAAACTAAGTTAAGCTACTGCTAGACAATAATATAATATTTAATAGCCATAAAAAATAAAAACTACTTCGTGATATTGTAATCATTTTCGATGTTAAAGCAATTAGGTCTTAGTGAAGGGTAAAATTTGTGATATTTTATTCGAGAGAGAGAGAACGATCTATGCCTACATTTTATTTCATTTATTCTTATTCCCAAATCCTTTACCTACTTAAACCATTAAAATAGCTTTCTCACAGCTGAATAGGCCTTGATATTATACGTTATAAAATGTAATACGCAGAACAGTAGTCTTTTCCTCAAAGGCTTTATTAGAGTTTATTAATTGAGCTGAGTGATTGTTCAATATTGCTGTGTTATCTTCTAAATCTGAACTGATGTATGAAAATAAATCCTTTATCGTTTCAAATATTATCAAAAACTTTGAAATATTAAATAAACGATTAATAGGTTTACTTTTGAGTGTTCCTTTTTTTAGGCGCGCATTCACCGTAATGTTCATTGAGGGCAGCTAGAGTCTGGATAGAATCTGTTTCTATGGTGTTTATAGAAAACATTTCGCATTTCTCGCTATTTGTTATATTCTATTTTTTGATCTTGTTACATAAAATTTACTTAAGCAACGTGTAGATATTGTAACTATGTAAAATTTAATAACAAGAGGTGAGAGGATATAAAGTTTTATTATTAATTAATGCTACAAGAATCTTTAGTAAGTGTGTCCTTCAAAGTTAGACTACGCACATCTAGTCTCTTCAAAATTGTGATGCACCAAACAAATTACTTTGATGAGAACAAAAGAATTTTCAATTGGTTTTTGGACATAAGATGCATCCTTTTTGTTACATGTTTTGAAAATTCATCGCCTTTGTAAAATGTCCTAAATTTAGCTGTATTGAGCGAACAAAAGTTAAAATCTACTTGAGTAAAAAGACTTTTATCGATCGATTGTAGAAATAAAGCTTTATAGTGTGACGCCGATACATTTTTCAAGAAAGATTTTTATTATTATTAAAATTTATTTATGTCACATTTAATTACAATGTACTTAAATAAACGGCCTAACATTTTCACAGAGACGAACAGCCATAAATAAATATTTACGTATTAAGCATGCTGTGAGCACTGTCGATCCCATTATTATCCATTTTTATTCGTTTTCATTATTGCAAAGTGTACGCTACTTACAAATACATACTAATAATACATACATACTCAAATGTATACATGTAAATGTAAGTAAGTACTATTCAATAAACGTACAACTTTTTATTACTACAATGCTGTAGGCACATTTACAAACATACGAGAACTATCTTAAATTTTCTTTTAAATTTAAGAGGCAGCACTTAGTTTTTCATGAGTGTTGCGAGCTGTTTAAAACTATTGTGTTATTATATATTATCAAAATGAAAATAGGATTTATATACAGTGTCGGACAAAACTAAGCACGAACTTCTGCTTCTAGAGAAGCGATGTAATAGCATTAACAAGCGACTAAACTACAGCATGCAAATTTTTGACGCTGCTTCTTTCATTCTAAAGAAAATAATAAAAACAATTACCGTTATTTTTTTATATAATTAGTGTCATGCCGTATGAACGGCGAGCACTTTCGATGTAATAACATCATTCTCAAGCCGTGTTCTAAACTATACTATTGAGTCAGTGTTCGAGTTTAGGTAGTTCCTTCATTATGGTCGCATCTACTCATGTACTGTACTATACTCCAAACAACTTAATACTAGAAATTTTTTATTCAAATTGTCAAATTATATCCAAGACTATAAGCCGTTTTTCTTCTTCAGGCTCTTTGGCTACAAAACAGTAAAAATAATCAATACGCATAATAAAAAGTATGCAGTCATATCGTCAAAGTCCATTGCTACACAATTGTCACTAAACGTTACGCCAAGAATCATGCAAAGACAGTCTTTAGAAGGTTAAAGGCTTTAAAATCTTATAAAAGTGCAAATAAGCCCTTTATTGTACATAAAAATAGTCTCGCCAGGTTTAAATTCGCAAAGAAACACATTAATTGATCCACCACACATTGGAACACTGAATTTTTCTCCGATTAGTCGAAATTTAACTTGAAAGATTCCAATGGATAAAGTTCAGTTAGATGACCCAAAGGACAACCTATTAATCTACGTTATACAAAAGTATCTTGGAAACGTGGTGGAGATAGTGTTTTGGTCTGAGAATGTCTCTCAGGCTCTGGCATGGGCCCGATTCGTAGAATAAATGTAACAATGGATCTTTTCGTTTATAAAGACATTCGCCAAATGTCATGTTGCCACACGCAGAGGAGAAAATGCCTTTTAAGTGGAAGTACCAGTACGATAACTAACCTTAACACACATCTAAATGTGTAAAAAAGTGTTTCGTTCACAACAAAATTAATGTTTTAAAGTCGCCAGCACAATCTCAATCCCATAGAAAACCTATCGAAAAATAAGACGCGATAGCTGTCAAAATATAAATGAGCTCTTCTAAAACGTGAAAACTGTCTGGAATGGAATTTCTTCAAATGTATTAATTGATTCAATGCATCGAAGGTGTGCTGCAGTTAAAAAAAATGGATACACCACAAAATACTGAGTGTTTTTACCACTTCCTAGCCCAGTATGCTTTAGTTTTGTCGCCTTCAAATAATAAATTTCTTTGATTTTGTATATTTTAAATGAAACGTAGTGCAATTTTTGTTTTATTATAGTTTGAAAATTTATGAAAAAATAGCAGTTCATGCTTTAGTTTTGCCCGATACTGTGTGCATAACAATAAAGCTAAAAGTTAATGTTCTTGTCCGTTAAAAAGTTGTATTCTTGTGGCTTGGATTTAAAGAATTGATTAATTTGAGTTACTTATTGCCACTAACAAATGTGTGTGATTAACAAAATAATATAGGTGGATGTTCTGTGGAGATTTGGTCAAAGGAAAAATAATAATAATTACTGTCGATAAGTTTTTCGAGCTGCTTTTACAAGTAAAAAAAATGATTTCAAACCTGGACATGATTAAGGCACCTAAACATCAGATTGACAGTACTAATCTTACAGAACAGCTTTGAGTATATTGTTTTATCGCTATGCAGGAATAGGTTGTTAAGTCTGCTGTACAGTTTACACCATAAATCGTTTTTCAAAACTCGTCGTGTGCAAGTCAAGTCTTAGCGGGTAAAACAGCCATATGTTTTCTAAACAAGAGGTCTGTAATACAAGCTACAGTAGAAAAAAAAATTAAAACTGTGTTTTTGTGGGAATGCCAGAATAGAATTGCGATTTTAATGCTAGTAGCCATTAATAAAATTTTCTTAATAAGTGTCGGTATGAAAGAGCAATCATATGTAAAGAATGTAAAGAATATTTTACCGAAAAGCTATTTCATATGAAAACACTAAGAGCAAGGTAAAGCAGCTACCCTGCTTTAGATTTTGCTTATATCTTTGAGAAACATTCTTAAGTATTTAAACGACGAAAGCCTACAATGGTTTAATTTTTGTACTGACTATTTCCGGTCCAGACAAACAAAAAATTGTAAAAATTCTTATTATCGAAGTTAACTTTTAAGCTGTTGTCTTAAGAGTTATCTACTTACAAAAATGGAGTTTTGAAAGCCAAAATAAATTAACTTGTGCCCAGGAAATTTTAAGTGACTCTAAATAAAATCAAACGTAAAAACCAAAAGAAATTAAGTTTTCCAAGTTTTTATATTTTATTTTTAGTCTTGGAGTATAAGTAACTTCTCTGAACTGACTATTAAGACTAGCAATACCATTTTAGAATAGACGAAGTGTTGCTTAGCTTAAAAAATTTACAAAATTTATTTTCTGGATTTCGTCATTTGTTATACTAGAGTTTGTTTGAATTCTGTTTCTTTATACAAATATCGTATATGTATATACATATAAGTTCCCTTCAGCTAAATTTATAAAAAATTACGTTTGGGATAGTATAGGGCCCGCCAAATAACTTTTTTCGATGAGGATGCGAGTTTTTTTCACAAGATAACGAAGATACGGAGCTGACGGTGCTTCTCTTTTTCCAAAATCCGTACGCAATTTTCGCACACATTCTGCAACATTACCATGATTTTCAACGAAATGTCGCAATATTTCCCAGCGTTGTTCAAGCATATACACAACCATATTCGTTCAGCGGAAGGATAAAATTAATTATCTGTCAAATCAAACATGAGCTAAGTGTTACCATTCACGAAATAAGCACTAGTTGAAAAAACAAACGTTAGATTGCGGACCCTTTAGTTACTTTAGCACTATAACAAAAATGATGAAATATCGACTGAACGGCTTTATAAGTGACTCATTTTCTAAACAATATATCATTCTCTCTATTCCCCGGGGGCACATTTATCGGTCTTTATAGAATACTTGACTATCTAGACCTGTGCAACTGGGGGTATAAGGGAGCTTAGTCCCCTGAAGTCAGCAGGTGTACAACTAGAAACTCCACGTTATTTCCGTTATTTGTCTCTTTAGACACTTAACTGCTCTCTGGCTGATTATTGAGGTTGGCCCCTATATGGGAGTATCGTGGTGGTTGTGGTTTCACGGCCCCATAGCGTTTGTTTTTAATGGGTGCCAGGATCGTCTCGCCAATAATAACACCCATAGGTGAATAATCCAGATCCAGTGAGCAGGAGTTGGATGGTCTCCAACTCTTCAGCAAGGAGTGGTGGTTTGCAGCCCTGCTCTGGACCTGTTGCTAGAATTAGACTTCGGCCTCGTAAGGCGTGAGTGGCGCTGCTTTTCACTCACAGTAGTTTGACCACCATCTGATTAGGGCTAACTGCCAGGTACAGATGTAAATCAAAATCACGAAATATCATTCTCTCTTTACAAGAATAAGAAGCAACAGAAACAAGCTAAAAGAGGAATTTCCGATGGCTTTTCAATATGAAATGAAATACAACAAGTGTGTGCTTTTCGTTATGCGGCAACTTTCTTTTAGAGTGTTATCAAAGTTTAAAGTGTGCTTTTGCCAAAATAAAAATTTATTTTAAATTCTGTTAATTCTTTTAATAATAAATTAATTTAATTAATTAATGTAATTTAACAAAGAAAGTAAACTCAATTAACTTAATTGTGAATTTATCGAAACTGAAGTAAATCTCCCAAGTGCGGTTTGAATTCACACACGGAAGTTCCATACTATATACGATGTCCCTTGTTTAGTTTATTTTTTTTTTTAATTGTTAAAGCGGATAAAGTAATACGGGGATAAATTTTCTAAAGATACAGAATCAGATACCGTGAAAATAATACTTGTAATTATTGCTCGTAATTACTTGCTTTTATAGCAAACTGACAATACATACTCTACGAAAATGCATAGTCTCAGCATGTTACGACTAAAAAGACCTTTAATGTAAAAATCATTTTACTTTCAGGACACCTTTTCTTGAATTTTATTTTATTTTTTTTATATTTTTCCTTTTATGAGACATTGCAGAACATACTCTGTGCACATTAGAGTAGTCTGCCTATAACAGTTTCAACCATGTCTGTATTCGCTTAATTATCGCTCCTATGAAAAATTCTTTTAATTTTCAAATTTATTAATCGTAGTGAGTTATATAGTGAACCTACATGCTCTGCGTAAATACTTGTAGCTGCCTACTGCAGTTAAAAAAACTGAAGCCATATGTAAAACGTAGAGTGTCAATGGTTAAGTCTCAAAAACAAGCCCAATTGTATAATAATCATGTTATTATTGGGAAACCCGTTAATAGAATATTTTATTTTTTTTTAATATTTGTTGCCTGGGGCACATCAGTTCAAAAATAGTGATATGAATACCACAGCACACTTTCTAATTTTGATTTGTCGCTATTGCTAGAGTTGTACCGAATCTACCTATTACGATTCCAAAGTTATAGGGTTATAGAGGGACATAGATATATTACCGAAAAATTATGTCACCCTAAGGAAAATAATATAAAATGATTTAGTATACAACAATAAAGGAGTTGACTCTAGAATCGAGTGGTTTAGAATAGAAAGGTAGACAAGTAGACTCGTATAACACTATCTTATAATATAGTTGTACGAGTATTAAAGTGCACACAAAAAACTTGTAGGCACACTATTTTACAGATATCCAAATGAACTAGTTGGGCTACTATGACACAACCTAATCCTAAAATAGTCTAAAGTAAAAACGGAAATAATACAAGTATATATCTAATGACATGCTAGTTATTATGTAGGCAGGGTTAATAAATTACTTAATACGAGAACGTACATACATACATTAAATTATATAAAACTAAATAAACAAAAGCCACCGATAATATAAAGAAAAATGTCTTTCGAATTTTATTTTTGTATGTCCTTGTACCTCTACAACAATAATTAAAAAGAAAGAAATACGCTGTGCTTTATTGTTGCTCTAATTTAACATCTTAATACATATGCATTCATATCGTTATGATGTGCGCAAGCATGTGTAAAATCCTAAAACTAATTTGAGTTAAATACAAATTGTGTACATTGGCAAAATAAAACCTTTTAAATGGAATATTTTTTATTTTAAACGTGTTTATTATGTACCCGTAGAGAATTATGTTGCGAAATAATTTCATGGATATGGAACTCATATCTATATATATATATATATATATATATATATAATCAATTTCTGTATAATTTCTCTTCAGGTTGAGGGCTATCAGTATTTATATAGACAAACTATTTTCTCATTAATTTAAATTTGTTCAAACACCTGGTTAAATATCGATTTGTTATTTGGATACTTCCGTGAATATTTTGAAAAGCTTTTAAATGTTGATATGTCGAACGAATGTCAGTTAGTATGACAGATATATACAGTAAATATAAAGACTATTTCCATGAGTTGATCAGGCTTTAATCTCGCGAAACAAACTTAGGAAATCTTTTTTAAGTATAAACAGAAAGCAATTTACTTTCTTATCGCTTGTTAAAGTGTTACAGTAATAACAAATTTTGTGAAACTTCGCATTTTTCCCAAAGCCCGTGGCAAAATTTTATAAAATAAATGAACAGATCGTACAAAGAGGTTCTTACTGTTGCTAATTCAAAAACGTTTTTCTTAATAAGATAAAAATTAGAAAGCATGAAAAAAAATACACTTTAGAATTGAAGTGCCAGAAACATTGAAGTTTGATCATTAATATTTTGGTATTGTTTTAAAGGTATGTTAATTTTTTATCAAAAAAAATAACAAAATGTTCATCAGATTCCCTAATTTTTCGACAGTTGCCATTTTTTACACACCCTATATTTACTTCATTTTTAGAGATAAAATAGAGCATATTTAAAAATGTTCCCACCCATTATTTCTGAGGATATCTGCTACATAATACTTCAGATAATTTAACTAAATTTGGCCACAAAAAATTACAGGTTTTCCTGAAAAAAGAAGAAGGCTGTTACAATCTCATATCGAAAGCGAGAATAATTTTTTCCCCATTTTTAAAATATATAACAAAGTTATGTGCAAAATGTGAAAAGAAAAAAAATTATTTTCAGTGCAGCAATCTTAGTGTAAAATCAAGTTACGTGTAACATATTGTTACAAAGATGATATATTAAGCTTTCAAAGAAAATAATTATTAGTGAAAGAGAAGTAAACCACCGACTGTGCATTTTACAAACGGGGATTTTACACTGGGGATTTTTGTATGGAGGTGAGGAAAAAAATATATTTTTGTAAAAAAATGTAGTGATTTCATCACAAATTTAGTTTTATTTATATAGTAAAAATACACAAAATTAATCAAAATAAAGAAAATTAGAGAAATGTCGATGGTTACCTGCAATGTAAAAAAACAAAAAAATTTAAATTATTTTTTTAATTTTTAATTTATTTTTAATCTATTTTTAATTTATTATTCTTAAAGAGTCTAAACTTCGTCGCTTATAACAATATGGTTTTTCTGGCTAAATGAAGGCATCAAATGTGAAATTATAAGATCTGATGTTACTTACCATCATTCGGTGCATAATATCTTCGTTCGTGGCAATTCGAATGCATTTACTGGAGTGTCTAACGCCATATTTTTTATAGTCTTTGTTACGACTTTCCTGAGCCTCTTCGGATAGTAGACCTACAGAAAAATTACACTTTTCAATTATATCTTTTCCATGAATCAGAATTTTGTGAAGTGTAGGTGGCATATTGTACCGCCCGTACAGTGCGACAAACTCTTCTGCCGTCTCCAAACAAAAATCACCAAATATTTTTGGATCACTACCTCGGTGATTGTTATAGCTTCGAGAATTATTGAAAACCTCCTGATTATGTTTTCATCTAGACCCGTTATTTCGGAAATCAAAACAGGATTAGCAAAGAATCTTCGTGACGTATTTCCTGAATTTGTCGTATCTTGCGTTCCTTGCGGATGACTGTTAGTTTTTTCTTACGTGAGTCCTTTGTATGGTACGAGTATTTTGTACCCTTCATTTTCTAACCAATGCATTAGATACTCATACTTTTCTTTTTTAAGTTCAAGCTTTGCAAACATCCCTAAAGTTTGTAATGTACAAATTTTGTGGTTGATTTTTGAAATACCAGAAGTAAAATCAATTACTTCTTGAGGGAACATAGCACGTACTTCATCCCTTTTGAATCGTTTGGCACGATCGCAACACTCCTCAAACGATTTACATGGTCGACCAAGTGCAGAACTAGTAGAACATTCAGCCTCAGTAAACTTAATTGTAAATGTGCGTTCAAGCCAATTTGCATTCTTTTTTTCAAATCGCAACTTCGTACGATTAGAATCCTGCCATCTTTGTTTGAAGTTAGAGTAAAAGCCTTTATATATTATATCCAAAATTTCGCATGCTCTAGTTTCGTTTAAGCCAACGTGCGATTGTTGCAAAAACTGTTTTAATTATGTTCTGTCTTTGTCAAACTCCAGAAGTTTCGAGCATAAAACCCCATGTGAAATAAAAAAACTTTCCATTGTCGTAAAACTCTTGGGCCTTAGTTTCATTTATAATTAAAAAGAGAAAAATCACTCCAGCTTTTCGCGTTTGTCGGCACTTGTTGAATGCCAAAAATCGATCAATGAGCAACTATAAACACTACGTATTTTTCAATATTTTACTGACAGCTACTTATGAATGGGCTCATATTTCGCAATGTTCCAAAGCATGAGCACTCATAAATCTGGGTGCAACTTCTGTAAAAAAACCATTCAGGTAACTAACGGAAAAACCCAAATAATTAAAAAAGTGCACTTTCCTTTTTTCCTTTTAATTGTTAACGCAAATTTATTAGCGCTTATTACTTTCCTACTGCAATCATGAAATTCAAATAACCTTTTGTTTATTACTTTTTTTTTTTTAATTCGGAGAATAATAAAAAAAATAATCAATGTTTTTTTGTGCATATCTCGAGCAAATTTTTTTTAAATTCATACCTTACTTAATTGTGCATAAAAGCGAAACGCGTTCATCGATTGTCATGAGTTATGTCTCATTCATAGGTTATACAACATAGGTTATAGAACTTTACTTGGAAGTAATAGGACCTGACACTTTTTTTACCGTTTTGGATTTTTTATGAATAAAAAAAATTTACTTTTTAGGCAAAAATATTTTTTTTTTCTTCATACATTTATTTATATTTTCGAAAATATTGCTTATGTAGCGAAACGTTATATACACAGATGAAAGTACTTGTAATTCTTGATTTTTCTAAATTTGTTTAAGTAAAATCCGAGTAGTAGTTCTTGAGTTATGTTAAACATAAGGCCTTATCAGAATTGAGTCGCGAATCAATCAGCTGAAAAATGTTGTAATGTGTAATGCAACAAATTTAGAGGTGGCACCTGGTGGCATTTGAAATTGATAAAAAATGTAAAAACAGATATGAGACAATGGGTCTCATGCATAAAAAGTGAGCTTGAGCTCGGACTCGATTCTTTGAGTAAAAGGTGCTTGTTGAATGCAAAATAAAATTGGATGTATTCGCTTTTACTCACTGCTCACGTTTGATCTCGTCTTGCTCAGTTCGAAATAAGTTAGATGAGCTTGTGCTCATTTGCATATGCATAAAAACAAGCTTTTGCTTTCTTTTGTGAGCTCTTGCTCAAATTTTGTTGAGCCTGCATTACAGTTGACTCGCGTGCACCAAAAAGGAAGGATGGCTGAATATTTTGTGCCACAAAGATATACAAAGTGTTATCAACAGCGTAAAATAAATTTAGCAAATGAGGATAAAAAATTATACAGGTTTGTATTTTGAATTATTAATTTTTTTTATATATATACTTCATAATAAAATGATAAATACATAGGTTTGATGATAGTAGCATCTGCTGGTTGGCTAATTATTTTTTTTAGGAGTCAGAAGAAGCACGTGGTGGTGCCCTCAGCAACATTGATAAAATTCGTATATATTTAAGATTTTGTGCAGATCCTGGATTCCAAGATGGTATAGCCACTGATATTGGAGTACATCAATCAACTGTATCGCGAACTGAATAGCGAAATCAACAACAATATTTGAATTCGGTAACGGTACACTTACCTGGAAGTTTGTTTGTTGAGGGATTAGAATTAGCACAAAGCAATTGTGACAAATCAGTTTCCCAGTTTTTAAAAATAATTTTTTTAATGCCTGTTTTATTTATGTCTAATTTATTTTTTATGCGACATTTCATGTTAGCTATTTTTTTTATTATATTTTTCCCCGTTAAGTCAATGCCAAATTTTTGCTTAATTTCAGTGACACATGTTTCTATTGTTTGTTTTTTTATATTTTTAATGCTTGGCAACTGACACTTTTCGAGTAAATATTTATTTTGTTTTATTTTTTCTACTAAAAATTTAGAAATGTTTTCAGTATCTATTTTATTATTATTTGATTCTACTTCACTTTCACTTGACGACATGTTTACACTTCAATAACAATTAGATGTTTGATCTCCCTTTGCAATTGGTCTGAACTCATTTTTATGCATACGAAATTGAGCAAAAGCTGTTGCTGTTTAGTTGAACTCGACTTACGAGTAATTGCTCACCTGCTACAACTCAGCGCTTTTACTCGTTTTTATGCATGAGACCCAATGTATTAGTAGTGATTTCCAACTGTGGGAAAGTATGGCTAAAATTGCAGGTCTAAATGTTTAGAGAAAAAAGGGATTTTTTTTTATGTTCATAAAAATAGACAAACAAAAAAAAAACTTAAGTCTCTGCAGAGTTTATTTTTTCCATTTAAGTATACAGAAATATCCTACTTTAAATAAAAACTGAAAAGAAAAACGTTAGCTCACATAATAAAATAATATTCGTTTTGAAATCCTTAGGTTTAAATTAAGTTGGTTCGGTAAAACCTACAAGTACTGAGCTTGAGACGGCTATAAAAAAACAAGTAGCAGGCAGATCGGAGTAATTCTTTTTGATTTGATTGTACGATTTAGTCTAAAATTTCAAAATATCATTGCATATTGCATGAAGAGTATGTTGACAATTTGACTTTTTCCGCGAAATCCCCAGTCTGCGGCGTAGTTTTCTAGAAAATCTTGTACACCAAGGCAATAACAACCTGCTTATAAGAATTTCTACCAAAGAAGTTAACAACAAAAAACGACTAACACAGAACAAAACACACAACCAAGCAGGTGCCTAAACTGAATGACAGCAACAACAGCAATATGAGGTGATGTTAAAGTAAAATATTTTTGTATGTGCGCGAACCGCTTAAACGAACCATTTGCTGGGCAAATGAATTAATTCAAGTTGAGTCGTCAGTGTGTAAAGACACAACAAAGCTACGATCGTGTTTATTTTGTAGGTATTGAAAGTAAATAAATCGTTTAATGAAAGAATTCCAAATAACAAAACGTTTATAAAAAAGAGGAATAAACGTAACAATATTTTTATTGCTTCTCGTTAAATAATAAACATTATTTTACTCGATATGTGCTTGGGTACGGTTTTCCGTCGACCCTCGTCAGATTTGGTTTGTGAACAAACCGGTTTAGGCTGTTTGCCATCTTCAGTGTTCTTTTCGTACTCGAGTACGAATAAAATAAAAGAAATTATTTTACTCTGTCAATCAGGTAGGCATTACAGTTTGTTTATTTATTTAAATTTGGAAAGATTTGTTATAAAAAAATAAATTAAATATATACTGTAGTTGTATAATCCAGTTAATTAAAGCCTGTATTTCTGTTTCACAAATCAGGTAGTTTGAATCCTTTTTATTTCTAGTTATAAAATAAACAGCAATTGTGTAGTGCTGCCAGTTAAGTTTTTACTTTGTAAAAGTAGTGATCATTATCAGAATTTATAAAATTTTACATTGAAAGCGACAATGTCAATTCAAAATTCCGAATTTTTCAGAAACTCAGATAATGAAAATGTTTTTAAATTGGCTACTGTGGAAAAATTACACAATTTACCAGGATACGACAAAAAGGATATTAAAATCAAAATTCAATTTGTTTACTTGAAAATTATTTAAAAATAAATGGCTTTCCTCAAACTGTACGACAAAATCCTTTATGAAAAAGAAGTCAGACCGATAAATGAAGTAACAGCTTTTGAAAACATCGAAAAAAATTAAAATGATGAGGTAGCAGCCCGAATTACTGGAGTTGACAATCATATTATAAAAAGGTTGGCAGTTATTCCAAATTTTATAAGCTCTAGAGAAATGGCGAACGGCCCAAACGTTGATGGTTATGCATCAAAAACTGCCTAACTTATGGCTCAAATGTATCCTGAGAAGAAATTTACTCTTACGGTACATAAGATTTGGCTCTTGGTAAGAATTTATCTGTGCTTACCAATTGAATAGTTATGAGAAATAGCACAGGAATACAAAAACAGGTATACGTATACTTGCAAGATATCACAGATTATACAGAATGAGGACCTTTTCAATATATTGGCGGCCTCTTCAGACCCACTAATTTCATCATGAAGATATGTAAGCTCTCGAAAGGATTGGCAAGAAGGTACAACTCCGATGTTTTAAGTCTATTAGACAGCACTCAAGTATACTAGTTAAAAAAAAAATTTAGTAAATAACTTAATATCATTATATATTATATAGCATTGGTATTATAAATATTTAGAAAATGTATATCTGTAATATAAATGAAAACATATAATGTTAGTTTAATATATTATATTTGAGTGGTTTTTTTTCTAGACTTCCATATGAGAATATCATTTGAAGCAAAAGAAGTTGTGTTTAAAATGCTTTTTAAATATAAAAAATATCATTATTTCAAAATATATGATTTTTCTGACAAAAGGGTCAAAAATTGTCACCGTTCACAGTGCCTATCGAAATGTGGGAACACTTATTTTGAATCTAAAGGATTTAAAATTTAAGTGATTTTTAACTATTAGATATATCTTGGCAACTTCAAAAATTATGATTTTCACAACAAAAAAACCACTGTTGTAGGGCTATGGCCATGCAGGTTACTTATTTTTAGCGGAAAAGATTATCTTTATATGAAAACAATCAAGAGCCGACACTGTGCACAATGCCGCGAATAACCTATAACCGTGATAATAATGTATATTGCAGCTTGAAGAGTATTCTTTCAAATGCTCTATACAGTTTTTAAAAATTTTTCTTACTTTAAAAGTTTTTGCAGCAAAAAAAGAGCATCGTGTCCACTGTGCGTCGATGAAAAACGGTTCGAAATACATTTTTTAAGCTCACCACAGAATGAAAATTGTTTCTCAAACAGTCTGGCAAGATATCTAGAATTACTTTTATTTGGGTACGGTTTTCCGTCGACCCTCGTCAAATTTGGTTTGTGAACAAACCGGTTTCGGCTGTTTGCCATCTTCAGTGTTCTTTTCGTACAAGTTGCGTTCTATTGTCAGTTGTGTTTATATAGTTCGTGTCTCCCTTCGTGTTATTGCGTTCGTCACTTTCTGTCTTTTTTGCCTGCATCTCTCTCTCCTTTTTCGTTTGTCTCTTTTTACCTAATTTGTCGCTCCCTTTTTCATTCGTCTTTTTTTTCTAACTGAATCCTTTTACGATCATGCTTGTTGTCCGTGTTTGTTTATGTGTGAACCTATTAGGTTTTTTTTCTTTCTCTTTTTTTTTTTTTGTTTTTTTATGTGACAAAATAATCTGTAATTGTACGTTTATGATGTTCTATATTGCTTTGGTCTTGTGCACCTGCGTAACGTTTTTGTGTTGGTGTAATGTTTGTTTTCCCGTAAAAATGTTTCAACGGTTCAAATATTGTGTCCGAAGCAGTGTTTATTTGTCCATTTATTATCCTTCCGTCAAATGTTTTTTGTTTGTATATTTCCTAATACATTTAGTCTCCTTCCTTTGTGCTGGGTATGAAGCAGTTTAACCGTTGTCTTTATATGTCCTGGTGTACATTTGTTGTTAAATATATGGTTCGGAAAGTTTGATTCTGGTGTTGATTTTGGTTCTCGTAGTTTTTTGTTATAGTCTCTAATGTGTTCCCTAAATCTGGTCTTAATTTTTCGTCCTGTTTGCCCGATGTAGCTATAATGGCATGTACAAGTTAATTTGTATACTCCTTGTTTGTCTAGTATATTTGCCTGGATTGTTTTATTCCGTAGTATTCTGCGTAGGTTGTTTCTTGTTCTGAATGCGGTATTGATGTTGTGTTTTCCAAAGAATTTCGCCAGTTTGTACGTTGATTTTTCCATATATGTTAATGTAGCCCATTTTTTCTTTTCCTTCTCCTGTTCTTTGTTCGTTCTAAATTGTTTCTTGATGTTATCTACGAGGCGCTTTTTGTATCCGTTGTTTTCCGCTATGGTGTATATTGTTTCCATTTCCTTCATATACATTTGCCGTGTTAGTGGTGTTCTCTCGAGTCTTGTTATTAACTGCCTGATTGCTGCGTTTTTGTGTTGCTGGGGATGATTTGATGAGTTGTGTATTATTGTGTCCGTTGCTGTTGGTTTCCTGTATATTTCATATTCTATTCTATTCGAGATTATGTTCCTCTTGATCGTTAGGTCCAGATAATTAATTCTCCCCTCCTCTTCCTTTTGCATTGTAAATTTTATGTCCCTGTGTCTTCCATTCAAGTAATCTAGAATTTGCTCATCGTTATTTCCTTCTAGTATACATATGATGTCGTCGACATATCTTGCGTAGAATATTACTCCGAAGTTGGTTTTTATTTCCTTTACGTATTCCTTTTCTAAGTTCTGCATAAATACTTTCATGAGGGTGGCAGATGTTGGATTTCCTACCCTAGTCCTGTTATTTGTCTATATATATTATTGTTAAATTTAAAGTAATTCTGTTCTAGTGTCGCTTTTAGTGTGCCTGTAATTTGCATTGCTAGTCCCTTGTCCTCCGTTTTGTTTTCTACTGTCGTATGAACAATGTTCAATGTATCCATTACCGGAATTGATGGATACAAGTCCTTCACGTCAAAAGAGACCATTTTTGTTTTCTCCGTTATTTTCACATTCTCCAGTTTATTAATCAGTTCTGTAGTGTTGGCTATTGTATGCCTATATTCTAGGTCTAAGGTGTCTTTTAATATTGTTTTCATATATTTCGAAAGTTTGTAGCCTGGTGCAGATTTGTAATTAATTATGGGTCTCATTGGTGTGTTTGGTTTGTGTATTTTCGGTAGTGCTATCATAGATGGTGCGGATGGATTCATCATTGTCAATGTGTGCGATATGTCTGGTTTTATTATCCTTGTTGCCTTTTTTATAATCTCCTTAATTTTCGTTTGGTATTCTTCCGTAGGATCTTTACCAATTCTCTTGCACTTAGAGTCTTTTATTAACTGTTCAGTCTTTTCGATGTAGTCATGTTTACCGATGAGCACCGTTGTGTTTCTCTTGTCTGCTTTTGTGACTAAGATGTTGTTCGCTTCCAGTTTACGTTTCCTAATTGTATTGTGCTCTCCATTCAAGTGTTTTGTAGACTTGGCCTCCTTCTCTATTATTTGTTTGCAGATGTGCCTGGCTTGCTCTTGTTCTTCGTTTGGGATCATCGCTATTGCGACTTCTGTGTCCACAATGGTTTGTTCTATTTCCTTTTTCTTGTTGTTTTCTGTGATGTTGTGTTTTAATCCCTTTTCCAATAATTGAGCCTCTTGCTTGCTGATGGTGACCTCTGTTAGATTCAAAAATCTAGGGTGGAAATTGCTGTTTTTGCGCGTTTTGTTGTTTGTTGAATGTGTTAGTGTCCCGAGTTTCTTGTTTAAAGTTGCGTATTTTCGTTCTGTTGTTTTCGCGTTTTCTGCTCGTATTTGGTCTAATGTGTTCATGAGTACATCGAGTTCGTAATTTCTTTTTTGGCGTAAAGGTTTCTGATTTCGAATTTCACAAAGTCTTTTTGTGCTCTTTTCATTGTCCTCCTGCTCGCTGTGGTGTTGATTCTAATCTGTATTTTGGCATATTTTGGTGTAACATTCGATGCGAGGCATTGTTTGTTGAACCAAATGTTTGCCTTTGTCGTCATAACTTTTAATTGTCGTCGTTTGTAAATTGTTATCAGTCCAATTGTGTCTAGATTGTAGGCCTGACAGGCATTTTTCGATATGTGCTTGGCTTTTCCGACGGGGTTATAATCAATTCTATTTGGGTACGGTTTTCCGTCGACCCTTTTTCCCCCAGTTGCACAGGTCTAGATAGTCAAGTATTCTATAAAGACCGATAAATGTGCCCCCGGGGGGTATGTTTAATTGATATACGAAATATACAGTAATCTTGGCTCTATAACAATCACCATTGACTGTAAAACGTTCAGACTAGGATCCTTTTTAAAAAGGTACGGGCCAATGATTCTACCAGCCCATAAAGCACAACAAATACTTCAAATAAATCATTTTGTTTATTGACGTATTTATATAAATAAAGTAAGCTTCATCACTAAACGAATCCCTCTTTTGAAAACCGGGATCAACGGCAGTCTTATTTTGAGCCTAATTTGCACACTCTGGAAGCGTTGTTCAAACGCCAGTCTATTCATTTTGGAAATGTCAAAGCAAACTAAAAATACATAAATCACTTGACAGCTGGCAAAATTATCGCCAGTTAAAAAGAAGTGTTACCAAATTAAAGTTCTACGCATCTGTAAAAAAAACTCACATGTTCAGCAATGAAGTAGGTTCGTAATATAGTGATCTTAAGTTTGAAAATGAGAAAGATATTCAAAGTATTATTATTGCGCTAGACAAGTGCATGTAAGAGATAGTTTTCAATTAAAGTCATTATCACCGTTTTTTTCCTTAATGAAAATTTTAAGAGTTTTATCAAATGAAAACGAAATTGTTTTAATGGTCCAGATGGATTACCGAGATCTTAAAAAGTAATCCATATGTTTTTCAAAAAGAAAATTCAATAGACAGACAATTAGATAAAGTTTCGCTATGTCGCAACATAATTTTTGATAAAAAAAAAAGTTTTTTTCAAAAGTTTTTACATAAAATGAACGAAATATTTGTGGAAGCGGTTCCAAGAAATAATTTGTTAAAAAGGGAAATTTTCGATCACATGCGTATGCCATTTGTTTTCCTATTCCTTCCAAGTTGTTAACTTGTTTGCTCATGCTAATGACTTCATGTGAGAAAGCCATCCGAACGCAATCATTGTGATCAACTACCTGGTCCATTACTAGAAATAATGTTTTGATTTAACGCTCAGCATGGGTATTGGGAAATATGTTTTCGGTTAACATTCCATACGATTGGACCCCGGTTTGCTCTTCAGAGTGGCAGAAATTAATGAACCAAGCCCACTTCAATTGCTGAAATTTAACCTTAAAACCTGTTCATGGAATCAAATCTGAATTTCATCACTCAGTAGAATACTTCAGGCTTCAAGAAGATTTTGAGCCCATTAACGGCACTTTGCGCTCTTCCGCAACCTGGTCGTAACCACAGATCTTTACGTACTTTTCAAAGTAGAGTTTCTTTTTCGATACTTCCTGAATCTAGTAGCGTCAGTTTTATTCATTATAAAGTTGCCAGATCTGAAAACCAAATATTGCAAATTTTGTCGAAATTTAATAGACGCATTATTTATCGAATGCTATTTCTCACTATAGAAAAACTGAGCGATAGTTCCCTTTGTATGTACAAATTCCTTAAACTGAATAAGTTTTTATTTAATTTACTGAAGCTTAAAACATCTCTCCATATCTCTCCAGATTTTTGCTGTAACCTCAAGGCTATTAAAATAAAATTACATTTCTTTTTCTTAATAAAATACTTTATTTCGTAATTTATAAAGACTTAAAGTGACAGGAAATAACGGAAAAATTTTAAATTTTATAAAATTGAATTCTTAAGAAATTAAATAATTAACAAGCTGACTGGCATGAACAAACAACAAAATCAGCAAGTGCAAGTGTTAAGATTCTGAGAAACTCAAATATTTTTATTTTAATTTTTTATTTTTATTGTATTAACCGAAAATGAAAAATAAATGAAACGAAAATATACACAATTTCGTTGTAGCGATTTCAAGCAAAAATCCTGTGACAAGGACTCAAGCATTGATTTCATGAATTCGTATAGCTGATACGTTTGAGAAACAAAAAGATTTAAATTAATAATCTTTTTATTATCTAAAAAGCAAACTCTTATTGAAATAATTTATCTTGATAATTTCCATCACATTTACATCAATTTATTTTCAATCTTAAATATCTATTTGGAATAAATTTGAATTATAATTCAGAACAGTTTTAAAATATCAAATTCGTATATAAGATCTGAGCAACTTAAACTTTCCGCCCAACGCATGGTGACTGTAGTGATAAGCGCTATCTTTACGAATTTCTTTGTCAAGTACACAAAAAGAAAGCCAATGATCACATGGTATGTGGAATCTCAAGATGAAGAAGTGATGTAAAATCGTGATAATGCGTATCGCGATAAATCAAACATTCCCTGCTGTTAACAATTATTGGGATTCTACTGCATTATAGTTTCAAGGAGTGGTCCGCTACACCCTGCACTTTTCCTAAAAGGGCTTTCAACTAGAAGTTTGTTTTCTCAAGCAAGATAAAACAAAAAATTAAGACGATTATTGTATTACGGCAATTATGAATGAAAAATTATATCTGGAAAATATCCACTACGACCACGCTGACAGATGTCGATTCTTTCATCAAAGTTTTTAATCACTTTTTGACAAAATTGCGATTCCATTTCGTAATCACATCACGGATTTTGAGTTTGAAGGCTGAAATTGATTCAATTGGAGCCTCTATCTTTAATATAGCAAATAATCTAGTGCTGGTCAATCACACGATCTGTGTAGCCACTTAACCGCTGATTGCCGTGAATTTATGCGATCGGGAAATTCGGTTTGCAATAAATTGATCGTTTCATTGGCTGCATGCCATGTGGCACCGCCCTGTTGAAGCCACATGTCAGTGATATCCACATCGCCAATAATAGGACGATATAGCGTGATCCGTTGACCGTTACTGCATTTCCAGCCTCATCTTGAAAAGAAAAAAAAACGGCACAATCACTCCTCCAGACCACATAGTGCACCATGCAGTGACCCGTTAAGCATTCAAAGGCTTCTCAATAATCGCTCTAGGATGAGAAGTCGAATGCAGAAGTTTTGCTTGTTGACATATCCTGACAAGTGAAAATAGCCTTCGTCTGAAAAAATAATTTTTTCAGAAAAACCAGCTGTTTCTGAATGAATTGAGCGAATCTATGGAGATGTGATTAGTCGGTCTACTTCAATTTCTGTACCAGTTGAACGTTGTAAGGCTTCAAAGTCCTAGTCAAATCCCTACGATAAATTCGCCATATGGTGTTTCTGGATAACCCCAGTTGTTGAGAACGTCAAGGAATTGACAAATTTGGATCTGCTTTAACACTGTGGCTCACGGCTGCAGTGCTTTCAGTTGAACGACCCGATCGAACACGTGTTGGTGTTCGCACATTTTTTATCGAGCCTGTCCACTCAAATTTAACAACCAAATTCTTAATAGCGGTCTCAGAAGTACGATTATATTGTCTAAAAATATAACGAATTTCACGAAATGTAACTTTAGCAAAATCGCCTTTTTCATAGTGGATTTTAATAACTTTAATGCGATTTTCGTGCGAAATTGAATTTACTGTAACAGTTGTCAATGCCTCAACTACGAATACGTCAAAAAACTAAATGTCGAAAATCATTATATTTATGTTGGTTTTGCACAATTGATAAACAAACTTCTTATTGAAAAACCCTATTATAAAGGCTTTATAAAATATACCATTTTATGTCATGCCCATAAATACAGCATTTCATTTCGTTTTGGACATTATGCCGCCATTTGTATACAATATTATGAATTTAAATATCATTGTAAATGGTTTGAAGGCAGCTAATATTTCGCACTTTAGTGATTTTAAATCTGGTATAATATTATGATCTTCATATTATAAATCAACTTTTCAGAGTTAAGACAATTCTTTTCCGAAACAATCATAATTTTTACACATTAAACATTTGCAATTTTTAATTTGTAAAATCATTAGTTCTATTGCTTTAGTATACTTGAATTTTTAAATTTTTTTATGGAAAAAACTATTTAAAAATTTTTTGCATTAACGAAGAGAATATTGAAAAAAGCTTTGTTGATTGATTAGGATTATTTTTCTTATTTTTTTCTTAAATTAGTTAATTAAATAGATGAAGTTTACAACAGATGCAAAGAAAACTAATAATGAATTTAATAACCCAGACTAATTTTTACAATTTTCCTGTTAAAAATTAACACACATATTTTAAATTTTCAATACAAAAAAATTTAAAAAAAAATAGTGCTGCATCTGTTATTATGGATGATAAAGGTATTATGGAATCGAAAGCTCTTAATGTCCTTGGCATGAAAATTCAGCGTGATATTCGATGGACTAAACATACTTGTCAAGTTTCTACAGAGGCTTTAAAGTGCCTCAGTTTTCCAAAACGGTGTAAGAGACACTTTACTCCATCCGATCTTCATACTATTTACACCACCTATATCCATCTAAAAATGGAATACAACTCTCATGTACGGGCCGGCGACCCAAAGTTTGCTGTGGAGTTGCTCGACCGCTTACAGGAGAGGCCCAAAAGGCTCATTGAAGACAGTAGGATATCGAAGTCTATTGATTCTCCAGAGCATTGACGCAATGTGGAACGTATTTCACTGTTTTTATCGTTACTACAATGGTAAGTGATCTAATGAAATTAGGGAAGTTGTTCCAGTTACTTGCACGTTTTTGAATTTATCTCGATTTTCGTCGAGAGCACATTCACTTGTGGTTGATTGGCCAGTGAGATCCTCTAGAGGTCTTTCCTGTCACTTTCAATGTAGGAAAGTTCGAAATGAATGTCTACAAACACTACTCCCTTTTCCTCATCCCCATAACCTATTTTCCTAGTTTTGATACAATGAATTGCTTATGTAGGGAATACCCCCTGAGTGCTGGTCCGAAATTTCAATAAATTCTAATTAAAACTCTTTAAATAAAAACTCAAGCTTTAAAATAAAATTTAGAATTTAAGTCGAATTAAGAATATTCATTTGTTACATCAAAGTTTCATAACTTTGAAACCGCCTATTCCAAAATGTCAGGATCATGGTAATTACGTTATACAACGATAAAACACCTCAAACTATAAGACCTCCGAAAAAATTATCCGCTTAGTAAAAATTTTACTTTTTATTGTTGTTATTATTTTTGTGGCAGATGCAATTAAAATGGTCAAAATCTACAAAGAAGCGTCTGTTTTAATTTGCCGTCAACGCTTGTAAGTTCGAAACATCAAGGTAGTTTTAAAAAAGTTAATAATTAAATATATCAACTTTGCAGTATTACTGCAGCTTAAGTAGGCAACTAAAAGTTACGTAAGTTGTTATAAGCGCATGTTTATAAATTTGCTTTTTTATTTTTGTAAATACGAAAACAGTACAAATTTACGTTTTCAGTTTCTTTTTTAAATACAAAAACTGAAAAAGGAACAATTTCAAAAAAAGCAGCCGATAAAAATTTAAAACACTTAAACTTTCGTTGAGCGAACATGTCATTTATTTAATTCTTTTATTTAATTTTGCTTCATTTAGGTAATTAAACAAAAATCCTTTACAACGCGAAGCAAAGATTAACAGCAAATTACCCGCACTGGTCGTAAATTAGAATAACTTTTATACTTTATCTTGCTTAATATTCTGACAGCCATAAATATTTTTCGTAACAGTAAAACGAGGCTATAACGAGCATCTGTTCAAACAAAGAACTGGCTACAAGCGAACCTTTTCTTTTATTTTTTATTATAAACAAAAATATAAAAATAATAAACTATAATCTACTGATAATTTATAAAATTAATTTGGTAATTAACAGTATTATTAAATATATTATGCAAAAAAAAATTGTTTAATAATGGACACGTGTTTACTGGAAAGTACTCAGTCGGCCAGATTATCACAAAAAAAAGCCAAAAATAAACATTTTTTAAATATTGAAACATAAGCGCCAAAAGAAATATTACTTCGCAGCAATGAACATCTCATTGTTGGTCATCCCGGTATGCAAAATCCGAATATTAAACGCGAAAACAAGTTACAAACCTTTCTAATGAAAAAGCTTATACTAAACTTCTCGGTCATGAAGCGGATCGTAAGCACGTTAATGATGATTTAGCTGTAGTTCTAAAATAAAGCCAACCAAAACGTTAACAAATGTGCAAAGTTTGCTGTCAAAACCTGCAAAAGCCAATTCCACTATCTGCCGAAAAGGCTTTAGCTTTTCGATTTAAATATAATTTTTTTAAAAATCAATGTAAAGCAATGCGCCACTTTATAGTAAAATTAAAAGTGCAAAGTTGAAATGTCGACCTCAGCATAAAATAGCAAATGAGACCCTTATTAAAGTTTCGCTGCAATCTGCTTTACTACACACGGCGAAAAGAATTGTTGATATGCAAAAAAAAATTGTTTTCGTAGTAGATGCATGGGCAATTGTTCAATTTCGCACGAAAATCGCATTAAAATCATTAAAAACCACTATGAAAATTGCGGTTCTGTTAAAGTTACATTTCGTAAAATTCATGATATTTTCTGAGGCCGCTATTACGAATTTGGTCGTTAAATTTGAGGCGACATTCTCGATACAAAATATGCGAATACCAACGCGTGTTCGACCGAGTCATTCAACTGAAAACATCGCAGCCGTGAGCCACAGTGTTGAAACAGATCAAAATTTGTCAATTCCTCGACGCTCTTAACCAAAAAGTTATCCAAAATCACCATATGGCGAATTTTGCATAAGCATTTACTTTTAAAACCTTACAAGGTTCAACTGGTCAGGAATTGCAGCCGACAGACCATTTAGACGAATCTCATTTTCACCTGTCAGGATATGTCAACAAGCAAAATTGCCGCATTTGGGTTTCTGCAAAAGCTAGAGCGATTATTGAGAAGCCTCTGCATGCTGAACGTGTCATTGTATGGTGCGTTACGTACACTGGAGGCGTGATTGGGCGGTTTTTTTTTCAAAGATGAGGCTGGAAATGCGGTAAGAGTCAATGGATCACGCTATCGCGAGATGCTAACAACTCAATTATGGCTATTATTGTGGATATCACTGACATGTGGTTTCAACAGGACGGTCCCACATATCACACAGCCAATGTAACGCTCAATTTATTGCAAACCAAATTTCCCGATCGCATAATTTCACGGCAATCAGCAGTTAAGTGGCCATCCAGATCGCGTCATTTAACACCACTGGGGCTATGTTAATGACAGAGTTTATACGAAGCCAATCGGATCGATTTTAGCCTTAAAACTCAAAATTCGTGATATGATTAACGAAATAGTATCGCCATTTTGCCAAAAAGTAGTTTTTTGATGAAAGAATCGACATCTGTCAGCATAGTCGTGGCGGCCATTTTCCAAATATCATTTTTTATTTATAAATGCCGAACTTTTCTCCTCACAATGCAATAAACATTTAAATCATCTTAATCTAAATTTTTTGTTTTATTTTGCTTTAGAAAACAAACTTCTTGTTGAAAAACCTTTTAGCTGTAAAATTAGTAGCTAGTAACTTGTTGTGAAATCAAGGTCTTCCTTAAGTTTTTTCTAATATTTTTTCTTATCGACTGGCATTCAAAGAAAATTAAATATAAAAACAAAATGATGAATTGTTTCACATAATTTTTTTCTGTCAAATGCTTATAAAAATGTTTTTTTTGTTTTATTTAGGATTTACAACTTTAAATTCAAATGAATAAAAACGTGAATTTAATTTCTAAAGAAGCTTTCAAGTGCCTCGTTTTTTTAAAACGGTGTAGAAGATACTTCACTCCATCCGATCTTTGTACTATTTATATCACCTATATCCTTCCAAAGATGGAATACAACTCTCATGCATGGCCTGGCGCCACAAAGTCTATTTCGGAGTTGCTAGACTGCTTACAGGAGAGGACCAAGAGTCTCATTGGGGACGGTAGGGTATAGGGTATTCAACTCTATTGATTCCCAAGAACATCGAACCAAAGTAGGTTGTATTTCACTGTTTTATCGTTATTACAATGGTAAGTGCTCTAACGAAATTAGGGAAATTGTTTTCGAAACTCGTATATTTTTGCTTTTGAATCGATTTTCGTGTAGAGCGCATCCGTTATGGTCGATTAGCCAGTGAATCGCACAACGTATTACAGGGATTATTCGTTTTTTAGCCGAAGAGTTCGTATGTGGAATAACTTCCTCCAGAGGTCTTTGCTGTCACTTTCAAAACACTACTCCCTCTGCCCTCCTCTCAATAACCTATTTTTCTAGTTCTGATACAATGCACTGCATGACTAGGTATCATCTCTGGGCACTGGTCCGAGCGGAAAGAAGAAGAATTTCACGTGTGTTAAATATGATATAGGTCTTGTCAAATTTTCGTGATTGCCGTGGAATTTCTTAGTGTTTAATAGCCTCTTATTTATCGACATAAACTCGTGACTTCTTACAACCCCAAAGGAAATACTCAAATTGCATGATTATAATGGCCAATTAACAGAGCTGTAACATTCTGCATTCTGAGGGCATATGGACCAATGGTTTGGCACTATAAAATATCCTCCGGATGTAATGGTTTCTTGGAAATGGCTTATAAATTATCTTCACTACACCTATACACCCATATAACTGTTAACCTTCCCATTGAATCAACGGTAAGCTTTGCGTAATCTAACAAAAGTTTTTTATAGAAAAAGTCGAATTCATTATTAATTTTAAATTTCAACATTTTGCTTTGACGTGACTCTCTCTTCAGTTGAAAAGCAAACTACCCTTTATATTTCTATTTTTGGAATACTCATTTACACATCTGTGCAAAACTTTCATTGAAACATCATGGCACAGAGTAAGCGATGATTGCAAAGACAAACTTAAAAACAGTTTCTTTTTTAGGGCTTTTTGTTCTTTTTTTCATTTGAATAAAAGCAAAAGCCTCCAAATTCAATTTTAATATTCACAAGGGCAAGGCCATTATGCTATTTTTTCGTTTATTATAGCAAAAAAAGCCTTTTTTTGACTTTTACTAAAGAATTGAAAAAATAAATAAAACGGTCATTTTACGCAATTTTTACAATGACGACAACATGATAACAGATTCAATAAAAACAATTAAAATGGCTGACAACGTAATAAAATATGCAAATTCGATAACAATAAAAAAACTCCTGCTATTCGACTTGAAACTTCAAGTTTGAATTTAAATTATATAAGTTTATATTTCAAGGAAAATCTTTCATTGTATATCACAATCCACCAACTAAATAATTTCTCCAAAAATCATTAAGACAAATCATTTTAAAGGTTTTTCAAAGCTATAACTTCTAAACTGTTTTACTTTTAACAAATCATCTTAAAGGTTTATAGTATTGAAATAATCTTTTTTTTAAATACATATTTTTATTTGCAAATTATTAATTTTTATTCCAATTCTACTTAATTGGGTGCAGCCAATGCAACACGAAATGTTTAATATTTTAAAAATGCTTCAAACATCTAGAACTCAAATCATCGGCATTCGATCAATGATTTAAGATGCTGCCGACTAGCTAATTTTTTTGTTGGAGAGGTAATGTAAAAGCAGGCCGCTTTCCATTTATCCATACCCTTATGATCCTCAATAATAGTAGAATTTTTTGCACGGCTTGAAGTCCTGCTCCACTCGTTGTCTACTGATGATAAGCGAGTTTCTTAATAAAGTCCTGAGTAATTGCCATTTGCTTTAAATTAAAGTTTCCTATGATTTTCACATCCAATAAGAGTTTTCATAAATAGTTTGTGTCACCAGCTTGGAGAAAAAATCATCTTCGTGTAACTGCAGCATTTTATATTTTTAATACTTTTTGAATCATTTCTTCCTTAACAAAGAAACTAAAAGTTTTTTTTTTTTTTTTTTTGAATTATAATTTTCATAATACAATTTTATATGTATGTATACATAAATATAGAATCGAGTTCTCTTTAAACAAAAGAACACTAAATTATGGCTGTAGTTTTACTAAAAGGATATTTATTTTAAAATTAAATAGGAAGCATCTGAAATGAAATTTTGTTTTTTAGAAAATGTTATTTTCTAGTTTATTTTAAACTTTTTCACTTTTTCATTTCACTTAATATTTGAAATATTTGCTAATACATCCTCAAATGTTGCTACTTAATAATTTCTGCATATTTTCTAAAATAATTAACAACAGTTTTATTCGAAAATTTAAATAACTTTTAATTGAAAAATATTTGTATGCATGTTATGATATTCCATAAAGAACATCACTTCAAAAGCATGCTGTCAGTAGACAAAAAAAGTAATGAGATAGAGGGAGAAAGAGAGCTTTCAAAAGAAAACTAGTTTAATTGTTGTTTTAGTTTTCATTTATACATACTGTAAGCAATAACTGGCAAACTTTCCTGTTCTTATAAATAGATACTTTTATTGATATTTTATTTTTACTCCTTAAAAAGTTAATAACAATTTACTTTTGTTTAACAATAGAGCAACATATCGGGTTTTTCAACAAGAAGTCTGTTTTTCAATTGTAGCAACACCAACAAGATGATAGTTTTGATACATTGGCAATTGTTACAATGAATTCCTCGACGTTCTAAACAATTGGGCTTATTCAAAACCACCGCACGACGAATTTTGCAAGGTTCAACTGGTGCAGGAATTGAAGTCGACCGACCATTCACATTGCCGAAGATTGGCTCAATTCATTCAGGAACGACCAGCTGGTTTTTCTTAAAAAGTAATTTTTTCAGAGGAAGTCCATTTTCACTTGTCAGGGTAAGTCAACAAACAAAATTGGCGCATTTGGATTTCTGAAAATCCTAGAGCGATTATTGAGAAGCCTAAATTTGCCGCGTCCTTCACTATTCCTTCTGTTCAGTTAAATAATACCTGAAAAAAACTGTATTCACCTTCTAAAGTGTTTTTCAACAAGAAGTTTGTTTTCTAAAACAAAATAAAACAAAAACATTAGATTAAGATGATTCAAATTTTTATTGTATTACGAAGAGAAAAGTTCGGTAATTATAAATGAATAATGATATCTGGGAAATGTCCACCACGATCGAGCTGACAAGTTTTTAATCGCTTTTCGGCAAAATGGCGACCCTATCTCGTTAAACACACCACTTATTTTGAGTTTTAAGGCTGAAATCGATTGGATTGGCTCCGTATAGGCTCTGTCCTTAACATAGCCTCACAAGCAATAATCAAGTGGTATTAAATCACAGAATCTGGATGGCCCACTTAACTGCTGATTGGCGTGAAAATATGCAATCGGGAAATTTGGATTGCTGTATGACATGTGGCACCGTCCTGTTAAAACCACACATCAGTGATATTCACATCGTCAGTAATAGACAAAAAATTACTTGTTAGCATCTCGTGATAGCGCGATCCCTTAACCGTTACCGTATTTCCAGCCTTATCGGAAAAAAATGGCCCGTTGGGCATGCAAAGTGAAAATGGGCTTTGTCTGAAAAAAAGATTTTTTCAGAAAAACCAGCCGGTTGTTCCTGAATGAATTGTGCGAATCTAGGGCGATGTGAGTGGTCGGCCGGCTTTCATTCCTGTACCAGTTAAACCTCGTAAGGTTTTAAAGTCAAATCCTTACACAAAATTCGGCATGTGGTGGTTTTGGATAACCCTAGTTCTTCCCCCCCCCCTCGGGGGCACATTTATCAGTCTTTATAGAACTTCGACTATCTAGACCTGTGCAACTGGGGGTATAAGGGAGTCCAGTCCCCTGAAGTCAGCAGGGGTACAACTGGAAGCTCCACGTTATTTCGACAGAAATCAGTAGCCCGCAGAGTTTCCGCTATATGTCTCTTTAGGCATTTAGCTGTTTCTCTGACTGATTATTGAGGTTGGCCCTTCGGGAGTATCGTGGTGGTTGTGGTTTTGCAGCCCCATAACAGGTCTGTTTTATATGGTGGCTAGGATCATCTTGCCTTTAACAACACCCACTGGTGAATGATCCAGATCCAGTGAGCATACTAGTCATATGTTCTGGACAGGAGTTGGATAGCCTCCAGCTCTTTAGCAAGGAGTAGTGGTTTGCAGCCCTGCTCTGGAATCATTAAAATTGCTACTAGGAAGGATCTGTTGCTAGAATTGGACTTCGGCCTCCTAGGGCGTGAATGGCGCTTTGACCACCATCTGATTAAGACTCACTGTCAGGTGCAGATGTAAATCATATCACGAAAAAACCCTAGTTCTTCAGACCCGGTCGAACACGCGTTAGTGTTCGCACATTTTGTATCGAAGCTGTCGACTCAAATTAAACGATCAAATTCTTAGTAACGGTCTCAGGAGGAGGATTATGTTGTTCGAAAATATTACGAATTTTACGAAATGTAACTTTGAGAGAACCACATTTTCATAGTGGATTTTAATCATTTGAATGCGATTTTCGTGAGAAATTGAATTCATTGTAACAAATGTCAATGCATCTACTACGAATACGTCAATAAACTAAATGTCAAAACTATCATGTTGTTGGTATGCCACAATTTAAAAATAGATTTTTTGTTGAAAAACGCGATATTTACACAGAATTTAAAAGAGAGTTGAAGTATTGTATTACTATATATAAATGAATATGTATGTATGCGCATATTTTAAAGATCTAATTTACAAAAAAAAACACTTTTTAGCATTAATTATATCTAATAATTATTTTATTGCTGTAAAACATCATTTACTCTTTTTAACCTTTAGTTCGTTTCGTAACTTGCCGCATGTATATACCATGTACACTTTAAAGTTTTCAAAAAAGAATCATAAAACAAATGACATCCAGACGCAGTATTATTTTTAAAACGCTAATGATACTTGCTCCTTTTGGTATTTGCATAACTCAGAAGAATATAGCAAAAATATCCTTGTTAAAAAATGTATCTGCAGCTAGCAGTCATATTACGATGAGGATCGAGTAGCAAAGGAAATATCTTAATTCAGCTTAAATTCACGCAATTTTTTTTTTTAATTTATTAAGAAAAAAACTTATTACAATTATGTTTAATTTTTGAAGAAAATATGAAAACGGAGTGAAGCATTATTTATATTTAGCCAAATAATTTGATAAATAAAAATATTTTTATAGTTTTTTTAAACGATCTTTTTTTTTATTTATCTTTAATAAATATCTTTTTTTCTTTTTAACGATCTTTTTTATATATTTTTTTCTTTTTGATATTTCCAAAGGAAAGCGAAATATCGAAAAGAAAACAAATATAAAATAACGCTTTCTTGGCTAAACCGACGGTTAACAAAAAACAAGAACAAATAAAGACATTGTCGAAAAATATTTTGGATTGTGTGTGCACTTCGTCTTACCAAATTTTAGTATTGATTGATTATAAATATTTTTATTTATCTTTAATAAATATCTTTTTTTCTTTTTAACGATCTTTTTTATATATTTGTTTTATTTTCGATATTTCGCTTTCCTTTGGAAATATCGACAATGTCTTTATTTGTTCTTGTTTTTTGTTAACCGTCGGTTTAGCCAAGAAAGCGTTATTTAATAGTACTGTTCCAGTAACGTACTTATTGTTGAAAAGTGAACATGAATGCGCGGTGCCTTAGGTGAAATTTTTATTTTTACTAGCATGCCTGACACTTGAACTATTCGTCTGAACTATAAAATATATAAGAGTTTTACAATTGTTTATATCATCATCATGAAAAATTCAATATGCAGCAACTTGATTGCTGGAATGCCACTCAATCGTAAAATAATAATGTGTTATTGCTGTTTTCATTTGTTAAACTCCTTTGTCTATTTTGTTTATTTGCTTGTAAAATTATATTAATATGTGTGCATCTATAAGTACCAAACTTATAATACTAATTTGAATTTAATTCAAATATATATATATAATATTTCTCACTATATAATATATTTCTCAAAATCTCTTGTACAATGTGAGCGTTAATGAGGATTATTTTTCATTGTACATAAGTACGTACATCGAAAAAAGAGATATAAAATTGATACTTTGAGCTAAAATCATCACAGCAAAACAGAGAGTTTCAGCTATTTAATGAAAGTAATAAAACTCAAGTACCAATATGGCATGAACAGTTTGTAAGACTAACCTAAAATTATTAGGTATATAAATTCTTTCTGTTATTTTTCTGGAAATAACAGATTTAATATATTTAATAAGAATAAGCTACAAGTTTTTTTAGTTTCTTTTCGAAAATTTTAAATTTGCAACGCATATTATGCGCAAATTTTTAGTCGCAGCCTATTACGGTTCAACCGGAAAACACCATGTCAATATATTAAAATCATGTTACTTTCGGAATTTCCTAAATTTAGTTTTATTTTTCCTAATTGTCTCTAGAGTGACATAGCAACACGTACTCTGAGCAGTCTTTATATGCAAGCGTTGCTATAACGATTTGAAAGACAATGCCATATTCGTCAAAGTAACTTTATCTATGGGAACACCCGTTAATTTGTAAATTTATTGTTCACACTTATTAATATAGTGAGCACATTTCTTTTATACAAAGTAGTAAATTTGAAATGTCCGCCTACTTTTATTAAGAAACTAAACTAATTTACGTTTCAATCATGTCACTACAGTCACTTAATTATGTTTTTAATTTGTTGCGCTAGTTCCTATAGCGAAAAACAACAAAAGCTCTTACTTGAAAATCACAACACTATTGGGACACTCTTTTATGTATTATTTTTTTACATGTTACTATAGCGCACATAGTTTTAATGACACTATGCATTAAAACTACGACGTGTCTGCCTATCAAGGTTCATAGCCACAATTTTACAAATATCATGTTACTTTCGAAAAATCCAATAGTTTTTATTATTTGGTATTAAAGTGGTTATGGTAAATACCTTCTGTGAAAATTTTAGGATCTCCTACGGTTCCAAATATAGATGGCTGTAACAAATGGGCAGACATGGCTGCAAATACAATCAGGTTAGGTTTTATTCTTTGTGTACGGAAAATTTTTGTGTACAAAAATTAAAAATTATCTTTCACATAAAATTTGAAAAACAATTTTATTAATTGTCCCAAATAAGCGATTTCTGTGCATAAACCCTTTTTGATTAGTACCAAATTATAAATAATTTATAATTTTATAAATAATTTATAGCATTATTACGAAGATGATTTGTTAAAGTTTTCAAAGAAAATACTTATCAGTAAAAAAAAGTAAACTAAATGATGTGTTATATCTTTTACAAACTGCATAGTTTTCTAAGAAATCATATACATACAAGACAACAATAATGTGCTTTTAAGAAATTCCACGAAATAAGCTAAATAACAGAATACAAAAACAACTAGCATAGAACAAGAACAAAATACACAGCCAAGCAGAAACCTACACTTAATGATAATAACAACAACAATATGGGTTGATGCATAGGCGAGAACCGCTTAAAACAACTATATAAGCACCACCTGCTGGCAACAGAGATGAATTTAAATGGAAACATCGTTGAGTAAAAATAACAATGTTACCATCGGTTTATTTTGTGTGTACTAAAAGTAAATAAATCGTTTAATTTAATTTAAAACTCCAAACTGCTGTGTTATTATTTTCCAATAAAAGAACTCACTAAAACAAAACGTTTATTAAAAAGAATAAATGCAACAGTATCCTTTGACTAACATATTTTTATGAAAACATCTTCCAAACATTTTTCTTGGTACTAAAACCACTGAAATCACTTCTTTTATTTTTAAACATGTTGAAAATGTATTTTCATAAATATGTTTGATCTTTGGAATACTGTGTTGTATTTGAGATATTTAGATTTAACTCCGTGCTATTATCTATTCAGACTTTTGAAAAAAGATGTATTTTTAAAGTCTTATACAATATGTGTGCTGAAGCAAAAAACTAATTAAAGATTAAAAGCTTAGTTTTACAAAAAATATTGTTTTTCGTTTACGGACGAAATGATAGTTTTACTTCACAAATTTACTAAATAAAATACTGTAGCTCCGTGGAAGCACATTAAATTGTTCTTGTTTTCTTTATAACGTTTTCAACAATAATATTTTATGTTGATAAAAATTAAATATGAAATGTTTTAATGAGCCGTAAGCATATTTATAAAGCTTTTTCGTGACTGCTCACGTTACGAATAGTTTTTCAATGATTATCGTGTTTTTGTTGTCGGCCAGGAATATATATACTACTTTGTTTTGCCGCCATTTTGGTAAACATTAGTCTTGACAGTTTATATTTGGCAGGCAAATGTATTATGGAAAAATATTCGATAAACCAGATTGATTTTAACGATTGAAACCGTTAAAATCAATCAGCGATTACTGTGACGATGAGAAAGTTACGTGAAATGTTTAGGGGGAAAAACGTGCCAACAAAACGCACTATTTATCGTATAGTGAATGAATTCGAAGAAAACGTACTGCAAGATCGGCTAAAACATTACTTCTACTCAAGAAAGTGTTCAAAACAATCTATCAATCTCAATTCGACGCCGTGTTCATGAGCTTGGTCTTCAAAGAATAACTTTGGCCACAATTTTGCACAAGGATTTACATTTGTTTCCATATAAGAATCAGTTGACACAAGAACTTTTTCCACAAGACCATTTACACCGCCGTACTTATGCCAATAGGATGTCACAGCCCACCCATGAAAAAGACATAGTGAGTGACGAGGCATATTTTCATTTGAAGGGATATGTGAATAAACAGAATAGTCGGCTATGGGGAATGGGAAACCCTCAAATAATTCAACAGTTAACTTTGCATTTATTAAAAGTGATAGTCAGGTGTGCAATTTGGTTAGGAGGAATCATTGGACCTTACTTCTTTGAAAATGAAAAATGTGTTAAAAAAGGGCTCGCATTTGTGAGGGAGACATTTATCTAATATTGTATTTCATACATAATTGCCGACATGGAATAAAACATTTATCAATATAAGATCCATTCTCTTTCATTTAATGAAAAATTATAAACAAAGTTCCTGGCGGACACCCTGTATAAAACTTATTTATTCAAATTTAGTTTTAGATATAAAAATTTTCATTATATAATTTTTATTTGAGAACCGAAATAGCCATATGGAAATGTTTTTATTGCAATAATATCTCTTCTATTTAATAGTTTTAGACAACGAATACTTTTTAGAAAATCATAAGTTTAAACATTTTTAATATTTAACTAAAAACTAAAATTGTCAATAAAAAAGCTAAAAGTGAAATAAAGTTTAAATTTACATTGTGAACTAAGTTCAGTTCGAATGAGTGATTGATAAATAAATAATGTAAAATTTCCTATTAACCTTGTTTTAATTAATAGAAAATATAATAATAATGGATTAAATGTACTAAACTACAAATTAAATATTTTTATGAAAAGGTACCATTTAGATTTCGCCCACTGTAAACTCACAGATTTTAACAATATCAAACAAGGAAGAAAAGGCCAAAAATTTAAAATTACCAAAGCACACACATATACAATTAAAGAACATAACAAACTCCCCCGAGTAAGAGTGTTTTTGAAGCGTGTATAAATCATAGGTTTCAATGTTCGTTCGTTTATTGTACGTAACATCGTTGCGTATAGTAATTACTTACGTATATGTAAAAACGAGAGTAAATGTTGCAATTTAAATAATTCAAATAAAAATTTATTTTTATTTACTTATTTTATTATCTACACCTTTAGCACATTAAAGACATTTAATAAATGCGCATTATATTTTTGTTTTCATTAGTGTTGAAATTTATTATTTAAATTAAAAACTCGGTAATTATTTGAAACTAATTTTATTTTTATTGGTGTTATAATTTATTTACTTTTGTATTCCTGCAGCACAACTGGCTGTTGTGCTTTTGCATTTTACTTTTAAAATCTTTTTTTTTCTTATTTAATTACATTTTTCTACATGACAAGTGTTGTGGGTGTGTGCATTTCACAATTTTGTTGTTATTGTTGCATACGACACATATATAACCACGTTTAAGTACATTTCTATATACACATATATTAGAAATATGTGTGTATTTATAAATTATATATTGGTGTACGTAAGTTGTATGTATGTATGTTAAAGAAAAACTTAAAGAGTGTATATAGCTGATGAAGGAAAAAACAACATTTACCTTTTTTCAGGAAAATAAAATGTGGGTTACAGCAAATACATAAAGGTTTAATTTTTCCGTGATAACTTTTTTCTAATTTGAAAAATCTGATTACCAAATTGCCTAAATAATATCAAAAATAACAACAAATCTAGAGCACAGTTTTAATGTTTTACAATTTTTATTTCATATATTTTTCAGTGAACTTTTATTACAAAAAAATTTATATATTTTTTATTTTATGCTTTTTAAATTTAATTAGATATCGGCGTTTTTTATTGGTTGTATTTCCATTATACATATATTTTCAAATTACAAATTAATTATATACTTTTTTTAGTTAGATATTTTTTTTATAATTAATAATAATAACTTTTCTTTTTCAGTACACTTTATTTTTTATAGATAAATATTTTTTTAACGTTTTAATTTAACAAAAGTTCGATATTAAACGTTGTTTGTGGTTTCATTTTCAATTTTATACTGTAACACTGGTTTCGCAATCTGTATGCAATTATGACAGGTTTGGTAGAAAGTCTTGTATGTGTGCCTTTCCTATGTTTTCTGCTCTCTTTCTCTCTCTGCCTCTCAATATCTTGTTTGTTTTCCGTTTCCTTTTTTAATTTATATTCACTAATAGTATGCATGCGCAATGTCACATATATGATACAGTTAAGTTGCATGTATATATGTATGTATGTGTTTGTATATGTATGTAATTTTTAAAATGGAAAGCTTTTTGAATTTCAAATAAAATCCGTTATTAAAAGGAAATTGTGTTTAGTATAGTGAATAAGATAATAGCTTTTAAACAGTAATATTAAACCAATTAAGTACAATCTAAAAGTTGTAATATTAAACGTGAAATAAATTTATGACAAATAGAGTTATTGTTACTATAGCGAGCCAGTTATACATACATATTTACATTATTTACACAAAAAATATTTCGAACTGTATTTCTGGCAGATGCTTTCTTCGGAATTCATTTACCTAAAACATATTATTTAGACCAAAATTTTCGACAAGATAGCCGGGGTACCGATTCCATCTATAATGACAGGATAAACGAAAATCATTCTTAAATTCAAAAAACTTCAAATATCGATAACATATTTTACTTAGCTCACAATTACGCTGTTTAAATTGCTACGCTTAATATAAAATACTTGCTTCATTTATTTATTATTATTTACAATGGCTGATTAACATGTAACATTTAAACAATATGAATATGTTAAGTTTAGTTCTGAACAATAACTGATACCTTTTCGCCGCAGAACTTTTAATAGTATGTTGTGATACCTGGAAATCGTCATGCATGATAATGTTTCACTATATAACTAATAATTCTTTTTAACATCAGTAAATTCCCCTATGCCAAGTTGTTTCAGTAAGAATGCGCAGAAGTATTGTGTGTGTAGACATGCTTTCCTATCTTAAACCATAGTGATTTTGTGATACAAATTATACCTACTTTTTTCCAAGAAAAACTTTTGCCTTCTTTAAAAAAAATAGGACGAATTTATCAGATTTATTGGTGTTTTTCCTTTTCGCGCATCGCTTTTAAGGGGCATGGTATATAATTGCGGATATATTAGCAAATGTTGTTACAACTCGAGCTCCGCTTATCCGATTTAGATAAATAAAAACACCAAAAGATGCTCGTGAAAATAACCTTTCATGCCAAAATTGTTTTAAATTTTAAAAATAAACCAAATTAACTGATAGAAGCAGATGGATTATAAATAAAACAAGTCATATCTATTTAAAATCGATGCACAAATCTTGATTTATGCCACCTACTTATACGTGGCACTTCCCCGTTTAAATTAAAATAATTTTTTTTGTAATACAAATAGGAGTATAAAAATTATAAAATATTTTAAAAATATACTAAAAAAAGATAATAAATATATCTTATTCTTTTTTACGGTCTTTTTAAATTAAATTAACAATATATATTTTTTTCTTTTTCGATAAAAAAAAGAGATATTTATTAAAGTTAAAAAAAGGTCGATTAAAAAACTACAAAAAATACTTTAAAAAAAATATATATATATATATAAACATACTAAAATGTATACTTAAATAAAATATATAAAAATAATTTTAAGTACTACAATAAACTTATGTATACTAGAATAAAAAAGAAACTTAAATGTATTTTAGTATACTACAATATACTGGAATAAACTTAAATATATTGACACATATATTACATTATACTAATATATACTGCATTGAAATATACTAAAGTGTACTAAAATATTATGCTGTTTATTTCTCCTCCACCAGTAAATGAAATAATATTGCTATCTCCTGTCCTAACTGGCTGGTTTGTAGTCGAAGGCGAGCGCTTTCGATGTGAATGCATCATTCTCAAGCCGCGTTGTAGTTTGTACTGGTGAGTCAGTGTTGGCGTTCAGGCAGTTCTGTTGTTAGGTTCGTATCTATTCAGGTAAGAAGAATGCCAGCCTCCTGGCATTTGTATGCAACATGAATTTATCGATATCTCCGTCTTTTATTTTACCTAGGAACATGTGTCCGTCTGAGGGCGTTTTTCGTTTGCCCTTTGAGTAGTTTTAATGGTGTGAAGATTGAACTGCCTGAACGCCAACACTGACTAACCAGTAGGAACAACAACCCGGCTTGAGAATAATGCTTTCGCATCGAAAGCGCTCGCCTTCGACTGCAAACCAGCCAGTTAGGACAAGAAATAGCAATATTATATTAAAATATAACAGTAAATATGTACCAACATTTATTTAGACTGTAATCATTACTTACAATTGAAAATATACATTGTTACATTTATTCCTTTTAAGCAGCGTTTTGTTATTTTGAGTCCTTTTATTGCAAAATAATAACATAGTACTTTAGAGGTTTTAAGTTAGCCTTGCCGCATGGGTTAATGAACTAAGCCATTGCCGAATTCCAATTTAGCTATTAAATTTCATGGTGAGATATTATTAAGTTGGAAATGCAACGTAAGCATTTTTGCACTGACAAAATTTCACCTGTTGCAGCCAATCAAAATTAGATTATAATTTTTGTCGAAGTGGCGCAGTTCATGCGGAGAAAATCAAAAGTCAGTTTTGGCTACGAGGTCGTTAACGCATGTGACGCCCGCATCACTAAATTCAAGTATATTAATTGTTCTGAACACTGATCCTTAAATAAATGTTAAATAAAGTATTGTTTTAAATGTCAATCCTTAAATAAATATTAAAAAAAGTTAGTTTTCCTTAACAGGGCGAATGTTGGTCGCGTCCTTACAAAATCAAATTTTTTTGGTCAACCCGAGCGGAAGAGTCTTAATTTTAAATTAAGTTACACGATTTAATTACTTTCACTGTACTCAAAATAAACACGATGGTAACTTTTTTGTCATTACTCACTGATGACTCAATTTGCATTAATTCATTTTCACAGTGGTGCTAATATATCGGGGTTTTCAACAAGAAGTTTATATTTCAATTGTGGCAATACCAACAACATGATACTTTTGACATTTAGTTTTTTGACGTATTTATAGTGGATGGGTCGTTAAATTGAAAACATCGCAGCCGTGAGCCACAATGTTGAAGTAGATCCAAATTTGTCAATTCCTCGACGTTCAACAATGAGGTTATCCAAAACCACCATATGACGAATTTTGAAGCCTTACAAGGTTCAATAGGTGCAGTAATCGAAGCCGACCGACCACTCACATCGCCATAGATTCGCTCGGTTCATTCAGAAACAACCGGCTGATTTTTCTGAAAATTTAATTTTTCACTTGACAGGATATGTCAACAAGCAAAATTGTCGCATTTGGGCTTCTGAAAATCATAGAGGTATTATTGAAACGCTTTTGCATGCTCAACGTTTTACTGTGTGGTGCGCTGTATACTGGAGGCGTTTTGGGCCGTGTTTCCTCGAAGATGAGGCTGAAAATGCGATAACGGCTATGCTGTCGTAAGATGCTAACAACTCAATTTTTACCTGTTTATGACGACGAGGATATCACTAACATGTGTGATGTCATGACAATCAGCAGTTAAGTGGCCTGCCAGATGGTGTAATTTAACACCACTGGATTATTTTCTGTGGAGCTATGTTAAGGACATAGTCTATACGGAGCCAATCGAATCCAGTTCAGTCTTAAAACTCTAAATCTGTGATGAAATTAACGATCGATCTAAATCTGTGATGAAATTAACGATCGACATTTTGCCAAAAACTGATTAAAAACTTTGATGAAAGAATCGACATCTGTCAGCGTGCTCGTGGTGGATATTTGCCAAATATAATTTTTCATTTATAATTTCTGAACTTTTCTCTTCGTAATCAATAAAAATTTTAATCATAGTTTAGACTCTTAATTTCTTGTTGAAAAACCCTTTAGTTGTTTAAGCGTGTCTAGCACAAACAATAATATTCTACTTTGACATCACCGTTGTTATTATTATCATTCGGTTTAGGGGCCTGCTTGGCAGTTAACAACAGCAGCGAACCTGCCAATGAACTCGATGTTGCAGCGTAAGCAATTCCTATATTGTCACACGCACATCAGTCGATGACCGATGAAATATGCTCGATCAACATTTCCGGCATGTTGGCTGTATCAGCAACTTTATTGGTAGTGCAACGTGACAGGGGTGTTTTCAAGCCAAGTTAATTGAATTTAGGCAATCAGTCTTGGCTACGTTGGTAAACTAATTAATTGATTTAATTGAATTACTTGTTTAGTGAGTTTATAATTAAAGATTAATAAAAATAAAATTAATTTGTGTTCTATAACGGTGCAGTTGGTCGCGCTCTGATATATTTTTTCATAAAAGTAAGTTAAGGTTCCTTAACTTGGCTGTGCGTTTTTTTTTGTATTTTGTGTTAGTTGTTTTTGTTTTCTGTTGTTTATTTGGTAAAATTTCTTCCAAGCATGTTTGGTGTGTATAAGATTTCTTAGGAAACTAAACATTTTGTAAAATGCACAGTGGGTAATTTTGTTTATTTTTTTGCTGATAAGAATACACATAGCGCACCCTAAATACAGAAATACAGAATTCTTAGAAGAGACAAAAAACTGTTTAGTTCATCGTGCAGAAACAACACACATAGACAGTTAGTGAAGATAGTGATATGAGAGACGTTTTTGCAGTAGTTAGAGATGTGTACTCTGAATTTATTTATGGAAAAAAAGTCAGTTTCGGAAAATTTTGAGTTGTGACCCTTTTACTAAATTTCAACATGCTATTTACTTCACTGTGGATTAGGGTTTATATATTACATCCAATTTTCCTTTATAAATGATTAATTAAAATAAACTTATATAAATGGATGCAATTAATAGATTTTTACTGTAATTTAATTACTTAATTTTATTAAATATCTATTTGCAATAAATACTTAAAAAGCAATAATTACTTTCTTGCTTGTAACATTTCTATTTCATATAATTGTATTTTTTTTAATTGTATATAACTGACATGCGAGTAGTTCACTTTAATTAAGTAACATAGAATTAGAAGCATATAGCAGCATAAAGAATATAGGAGTATATAAAATATATATGAAAGTATATAAACATATAAAATATGCCTTGTCTTCCTATGCGAATAAACATCAGATAATATTTTTACGTTTTATTTATTATTTTGATTCTTTTAAATATGGAAAATAAAAAACGCTAGGATTGCCTTTCCTAAATGTCACATAATTTTTTCAGCTCAGCTCAATATTATACACAAAAACCTTTTTGAGATAAAACGCCCGTTTTTCTTTCAGTGCTTGTGGCATCCTTTTAATAGTTGTTTCTTTTGCACAAGTAACAATGTCATGTAAGCATGAACCAATCAGAAGAATATTGCAGCAACAACTTTGTGCCTTGTTTGTTAAATACACTCCACTTCGCATGAATAGGTGCAGTATTTTAGCAATTAATTTAAGTTTGCTGCTCTCCAGATAATTCTTTGAGAAGATTATGTTGTACTTTTTATTAAAGGTCTACTTACCAATTGCAAAAAAGAATGTAAACAAAGAAAAGTCGAAAAAGTTCCGTTAGATTTAATCTGTGCTTCTTTTTATAATTTGTCAATAAAAATGTAAATTATTTTTGCGTCAGTTGAATAGGTGCATAATGAAAAAATAAATAAATAATAAACATAAAACAGTAAAAAAAATAAAAAAACACGAAAACAATAAAGTTTTGTTTATTAATTTTTTTTCATAAATTTTTAATAATGTGTACTTCCCCCTTTCGACAAAATTGCCTCATAAATTCTATTTGGAAGGAAGTTATACAGCTGCGATAAATATTGTAAGGAAATTTGCGAGCATGCTGATTTTATTGTAGCAACTAACACTTTCCTAGATAACCATCCCCACACGTTTTCCATTATGATTAACTCCGGGGAGTATGGTGGCCATGACATCAATTCAGTATTTTGCTCGCGAATCCACGTTTTAATAATCCTTGCCGTGTGGATAGGAGCATTATCCTGTTGGAAAGTCCATGGGATGGGTTCAAGCAACGCTTGAAATTTTGGAAACGCCGTTTGTAGAATAGATTTATATAAATTTGCTGTCATTTTCGTGGTTTGAAATTCCAAGTCTATGGCTCCATAGTACCATATCGCACCTACTCAACTATGGCGACGACTTAATAAACGTTCATCCTTCCTTAAATCATGGAAGTAGTAGTTAAAATTATGTAGTCCATCAAAGTTGAACTTTTTCTCATCTGAGAAAACTACTTTATGCCACTCACTCTTCCAAGTCATATGTTCTTTGCAAATATTCAACCGTAATTTCTTACGTTGCCGGTTTAATGGTGTAGTTTTCTCCAATTCAATTCGTTTTAAGTGTTCTACTGCATTTATTACCCTTCTAATGGTAGAAACACTAGCACTGCAATCATTTTTTGCTTTGATTTTTGCAGCATAGTCACTAGAATTAGAGGCTATTCTTACAATGTGTCGCCTTTCCGTAGCTGTTGCGGCCATTGTTTGCCTACCTTTCATGTTTTGCATTATTTTTCTTTATTTCTTAAGTAATTCCACACAACTTTAGGACTTTTTTTTTAAATTTGTAAAACTTTCACCGCCGGACAAACCTTGATCATTCTAGGCATCAATTTTTTGCTGCCATATTTACCACCGTTAATGATTTACCACGGCCCATTTTCAATTAAAACCAATAGAAAATTATTTTGGTTTTTTGTTTTTAAAAAATGCTGAACTATCAGGCATGTTCTTGAAATCACATACTTTCAAATCACATGCGGTTTTAAAATCACACTTGTGTTTTTATGCTGTTCTGTAAATCACACTGTTTTTGTAGTTTTCGATGTGATTTTACTTTCCTGAAAGCACAAGAAAACAGCTGATTTACCTGACAAACACAAAAATTGAAAACACAAAAGCAAATAAAAAATGTTCAGTAAAAAAGGTGCCCTTACAATTTTCTAAATTTTAAAGTGTTTGTTTTCAACAATAAGTAATTATGTAACAAAATTAATAAGAAAACATATTGGTTGAATTATTTCAGTAATTTATTTTACAGTTTTCATTGTGATAGTAGCAAAATTACCCTAGTGATTTCAAATTGCAAGTGGCAAACGTGAACGTTTTAAAAGCACATAAATTTGTGCACAGAACACATTTCTTGTGCTTTCAAATCACTTTCATGAAATGTGATTTTCAGAACAGGCCTGTATTTTTGTACTTAAAATTGACACAGATGACCAACACGGCACCTATTCAACTGACGCAAAAATAATTCACATTTTTCTTGAAAAATTATAAAAAGAAGCACAGATTAGATCTAACGGAACTTTTTCGACTTTTGTTTGTTTACATTCTTTTTCGGAATTCGTAAAGTTTTAATAAAAGATACAACATAATCCTCTCAATGAATTATCTGAAGAGCAACAAGCTTAAATTAATTGCTAAAACACCGCACCTATTTATGTGAAGTGAGGTGTATGTATATTTTTATTATGCTAGGGAAGAGCTATAGAGTTGTGTGGTTTAGTGGCACCGTAGTCATATTTTTTATAGGATTTACATCCAAAATGAAAATTCATAAATAACGGGGTTTTGCAATGATTTTTGCTTCATCGTACTTGCTTTACAATTATTGGATAAAATTAAATTGATTGTTAAGAAAAAATTAAAACATTTGCGATCGTAACTAATTTCTTTATGCACTAAAGCAATATATCCGATCCAAACAAAAACAATTTTAACGTATTACAAATCAGATGCTGTTGAATTAAGACTATTTAAGGACATGTTGGCTCTATTCTGTAAACCTGCAGACAAGGCAAGTGTTGAAAGACGGCGATGAACGCAGTTGAGACTTCAATAATTCATAAAATATGAGTTCCTAGGTGTAAGTAAGTCAGATGATTAACTAAATTACATTGTAAATCGCTAAAAATATATACAAATACAGCATGTATGTATGTATAAAATACCAAATTAATAAAGCAAACTTATAAGATTATCTTAACTGGAATTTTTGTGGATAAAATACACTAATTCCCAGGGTTTTTGGCGACAAAACCTTTTTATTTTGGCATTCTACCTAAAAAAAACTGAACATCCTTTGTTTAGGGTGCACGTTAAATCTTCTTTTGTTTTTTTAAATCGCCAAATAAAGTTTTCAGATCATTACAAAATGACTCATGAGGAAGAAGTATATTTGACTCTTTTTTTTTAATATTATATTTCTTTTAACATTTAACTTGAATTAATCACCACATTCTAATAGTGTCCTATTTGTTCTGAATAACTTATCATTAAAAATTAGTTACTGATTTCAGAAATAGAACAAGATTTCACTTGGATTGCCAATCTGTGACTGATCTATCAGTCAAATATGACTAAGACTTCTACAATGTTAAATATCAAAACTGCAGTAAGGTGAGCAGCGCAGGCATATAAATACATACATGTGCCTGGAAATAGCAAGTTCAAGAGAGGTGTGAAATAACATTTAGTAGACTCAATCTAGCTTTGTCTTTATATATATAAATAACTAGCTGTACGACCCGGCTTCGCTCGGAAACTGTTTGCTAATGATTAATATTTCATATGGAGTTAGAAAAAATTTTTCAGTACAAAGAAGAAATGACACTAATTTTTCTCAATTTATTGTTTTAATAGTTCTTAAGGTAATTTATTAAAAAATAAACAAACAAAAAAGGTAAGCATATAGTTTATTTTAAATCTTGATATTAAACAATATTTTTTGTTTTTCTATTGGGAGAGAATATAAGCAGTGCTGACGGTGTCCCAACTCTTGAGCATGCAACATACAATTACTCGTGGGAAAAACATTGGGATTCTAGGTTTAAACCACACACTTATAGCGATTGTCCTTGGGATATATTAATCATCATCGCGAATGCAAGGCAAACGGGAAATTGGATACATTTAAACTGAAATGGTAAATCACTTGGTGTGATAGGTTTTTTTGGAGTAAGCAGCTCTTCACCTACAAACTTTCCTATAATTATTATTGCTAAGTTTATGCCATCAGCGTCTTAATAACCAATCTAGTGCCATCGCATGGTATTGGCCGATTCAGGTTACGTAACATGACTATTACCGCTCCAACGTTAAGCTGGAAGTTATGTGGTGGCATTCCTGGTAAGTTTAATGAATTCAGGAACTCTACGGGGTAGTTAACAATATTTTCAGGATCGGTAATGGAACCAATCGATTTATGCGAATATCGTTCGCCATTAATTTAGCTTTGGATATTTGAATTTATTTAATCAACGCATTTGTTTTTTGCAGCCAAAAAAAAAAACAAAGTAGAACTAAACATTAAATCGCGACCTGCAGTCGGAGAACAAATTGAGTTAATGCATAAACAATAAAAACAATACCAAAACAACAACGATTCAATAAAACGTGAATATGTCTTAAAAATAAAACTAAAATCAAAACATCAACAGAACAACAACAAAACAATATTAAAAGAGCAGTGACATAACAAGAGTGTGAAAAGGGAAAAGTGGAATAAAAGAGATAAAAAAGATCAACAAGTAATGGCACAACGGGCCGCTTTGGGGCCAAAAGGACCAGATCAGGGCTTTTATGGCTCTTGTGGTGATATTAGTGCCTTTTTCCGTCCCTATTCTACTTAAAAATATTTTTGCTGCAGTGTGAACATTGCATTGACTTTTGCGGAACTACTTGTGATGAAGGCCTAGCACTGGTCACAAAGAAGTTCAAAAAGCTAAAGTTAGTGCATGGTCACAGTATAGCATGTTGGATGGTCAGTTTTGAATTTCCTTCATTGTCATGACAGCAAAATTCAGAATTGACTTCTGTAACATACGCGGGCTGAGGGCGAATTTTTTTCCCTGTATATGCTCACATTTGTCTCCATCGTCCGGACATTTTAGCCTTATGTGAGACTCAGGTCTCTGAGTCATAAACTAAGGCAGAATTTGCCTCAAAATATTTCCACATTACTGGAAAGCTACTTGAGTAGCCGTTTATTTGTTGTAAAGCACGAGGAGTTTTTGAGCCCACCACAGCCAATTAGAGCCGGAGTTCCTCAAGGGAGCATCTTGGGTCCGATTTTGTATTTATTGTATACCTCAGATATGCCTACACGGGACGACGTTCACGTTTCAACATTTGCTGATGATACTGCCCTGCTTTGTGTTCATGCAGACCCACACCAAGCTTCACTACGTCTTCAAAGTCATGTGTTCCAAGTCGAAAAATGGTTAAGAAAATGGCGAATAAAAATTAATGAACAGAAGTGCATTCATATTACTTTTACATTACGCAGGAGTACATGCCCACCTATCACAATAAATAATCAAACAATACCTCAACGTTCGGTCGTCAAGTACCTCGGTATGCACCTTGACAGGCGTCTAACATGGAAGCACCACATAGAAGCTAAACTTATGCAAATAAGACTTAAAACTGCTCAATTAAACTGGCTAATTGGTCGGAATTCTGTTCTCAGTCTGGACTGCAAACTTTTGATCTACAAGTCTATTCTAAAGCCAATATGGAGCTATGGAATTCAAATGTGGGGCACTGCCTCAGTGTCAAATGTCGAACGGATACAAAGAAGCCAGAACAAAATCCTCAGACTCATAACTGCTGCCCCATGGTATGTGAAAAACTCAAACATTCACAAGGATTTGAAAGTGCCCTCTGTAAGAGAGGAAATACAGAAGTACGCATCCAAATATTTGAGAAAACTGGAATTTCATTCAAATATTTTGGCACGTGATATATTAAATGATAGAGGCTACAATCGTCTGAAGAGGAGAGACGTTAGGGCTATTAGTATAAGTAATTTATAGTGTTTTCCTTTTTATTTTTTATTTCTTGTTAACTAAAACTTTTTGGCTGGCATTGGCTAGACATAAAGATAATTTTTACTTTTAGATTTAAGATTTATATACTTATTGTTAGTTCTATTAATTTAGAAGATTCAATAAATAATATTATGATACAAAAAAAAAAAAAAAAAAAAAAAAGGTCTCTGAGGATGCTGATCCACAGGCTTTTTAGCTACCTGGGTATCACCTCCTGTCGCTATTTAATTTTCACCGGGGTCTTGCAATTTATATTCGCAATGAAGTTGTGTACCAGTGCCAGCAATCATTGGGCACAAATGATCCTGAATTTAGCTGTGTCTGGGTTAAATTCAGGATCAGGTCACACCCTTTGCATTTCGGGTTTCTTTACAGAAGTCCAAATACCGGAAAGGATAAAACCTTAGCTGGCTTCGATTTTCTTTCCGACTCCATATCGAAGATTCTCGACAGTTGCCCGAACAGTGAAATTGTTGTTGCTGGTGATTTTAATGTTCACAACTGTTCTTGGCTTCGCCATTCAGACCATACAACTACAGAGGGCCTGTATGTTGAGCTATTTGCCGCGCACAATCGCCTTGCGCAATTAGTGAATGAACCAACACACATTCCATGTGTTGATGGGCACCATAGTAATACACTCGACCTTTTTCTAACTTCACACCCCCAAAAGTATGAAGTTAATGTTTGTGCACCTCTCGGCAACTCCGATCATTGTACCCTCTCCGCCTCCTTTTCATATTCGAAGCTTTACGACGTTACAAAATCGGCTACCAAACGTCTAAAATATATTTATGAGAAGGCTCGTTAGGCTGAGCTTAACGAATTTTTTAGGCAATTCAATTGGAAACTATGTTTCTTAGATAATAATGTCAATGCCATGGCGGAAATGGCTGTAAACATAATTTTGTTTGGAATGAAAACCTTTATTCCATCCAAAACAATTTCGATTAAAACCAGATCCAAATCTTGGTTTAATCAGACGTGCAAAAATGCAGTCAGATCAAGAGACGAAGCATTCAATATCTGGCGTAGAAACAAAAACGCAGATACTGATTTGCTACGCAAAAGGGAGAGATCTTCGTTTGCCAAAGTAATAAGGAGTGAAAAACATCTTTACGAAGAGCGTCTTCGTACTAAGCTTCTTGCTACTTCTAGGGGTAGTAAGAACTTTTGGTCATTTGTTAAAAGAATACGGGATAATGCTAGTTCTTCAATTCCGAGTCTTTTTAAAGAATGATCAAATATTCACTGACCCGGTTGACAAAGCAAACCTTTTAGCTGGTATATTTGCAAATAATTCTTATTTGCCGGAAAGCAGTCAACCACCGCCAGAGCTCGAAAGAGTATCCGTTACTATGCCAAAGATATTTTTTCGATCTCGAGCGGTTAAAAAGGTTTTAGCTGATCTCAACATCAACAAGTCCCCTGGGCCGGATGGGATACCAGCACTGGTCTTGAAACAGTGCTCTTCGACGCTAGCGCGTCCCTTAGCAGCGCTTTTCAGCACATTGTACCAAGTCGGGCAATTTCCAAAGTGCTGGAAGGTTGCCAATGTAACGCCAATCCCCAAAAAGGGAGAGGCTACCAACCCTGAAAATTACCGCCCAATAGCAATTTGTTCTGCACTTTCTAAAGTGTTTGAAAGTATGGTCAATTTCCATCTTGTGAGGTACTTAGAGTCCAACAACTTACTTAGCGATCGACAGTATGGTTTCCGTAAAGGGCGCTCTACGGGCGACTTGCTGGCCTTTCTGTCTGAGCAATGGTGTAATTCCATTCATCACTTAGGAGAAAGTAAGGTGGTGGCTCTAGATATCTCCAAAGCATTCGATAGAGTGTGGCATAACGCACTTCTATCAAAACTTGCCGCTTTTGGTGTCGGTGATAATTTCTCTAGATTTATATCTAGTTTCCTCAGAAATCGCTCTATACGAGTTGTTATAGATAGGATTTCATCAGACGAGTTCATGATTAATTCAGGGGTACCGCAAGGCTCCGTTCTTTCTCCTACTCTATTTCTTATTTTTCTAAACGACCTTCTTTGTCGAACTTTCAACCCTATATATTCTTTTGCCGATGACAGCGCCATTTGTCACTCATATTCATTTCGTAAGAGACCAGGCCATTTGGAGGTTAATTCCAAAAGGCAGAACATGAATGATACCCTTAATCACGATCTCGCGACAATCTTGGAATGGGCTCGTGTGAATAGAGTAGATTTTAATGCTCGTAAGATGCAATGTTGCATGCTAACGCATAGATCTGAGTTCGGTAGTGGTGCTGCATCTGTTACTATGGGTGATATAGATATTACGGAGTCGGATGCTCTTGATGTTCTTGGCATGAAAATTCAGTGCGATGTTCGATGGACTAAACACATTTTTCAGGTTTCTAAAGAAGCTTTCAAGTGCCTTGGTTTTTTAAAACGGTGTAAAAGATACTTCACTCCATCCGATCTCCGTACTATCTATACCACCTATATCCGTCCGAAAATGGAATACAACTCTCATGTATGGGCCGGCGCTCCAAAGTCTATTTTGGAGTTACTCGACCGCGTACAGGAGAGGGCCAAGAGGCTCATTGGGGACGGTAGGGTATCCAACTCTATTGATTCTCTAGAGCATCGACGCAATGTGGGGTGTATTTCACTGTTCTATCGGTACTACAATGGAAAGTGCTCTAATGAAATTAGGGAACTTGTTCCCGATACTCACACGTTTTCGCGTTTAACACGATTTTCGTTAAGATCACATCCATTTGTGGTTGATTGGCCAGTGAATCGCACTACGCATTACAGGGAAAATTCGTTTTTTAGCAAAACAGTCCGTATGTGGAATAAAATCCCTCCGGAGATCTTTCTTGTCATTTTCAATCTGAGAAAATTCAAACTGAATGTTCACAGACACTACTCCCTCTTTCCTCCTTCCCGTAACCTAATTTCCTAGTTCTGGTACAATGCTTTGCATATGTAGGGGTCATCCCCTGAGTGCTGGTCCGCAAAAAAAAAATGGCTCTGTCACTTAACCAAAGTTAATCGCTATAATTTTGAGCAATGTATGTTAACAGTTTTGCAATTAGTTCATCTTTAGACGTTGTGAATTGACAAGAGCCCATTGGGACAGAAATCTGGCCTGTTGTAGATTCAGTCAGTTTTTTCCACTGCCAATGTCTAACAATATATAAGAATAGATAGATAAACCTAGACGTAGATAATCACTCAAATTTTAAGAAATGTTGACTGCTAACAAAATAATTCGAAGTTTAGCTTTTATTTTTTACTTTAGCAATAAAATATTAGAACAAAGAATTTTGATATTGGATTTTTCAGTATATAAGCGATATACATATATATGTTTTGTTAAAATTGCATCGAGTAGAAAATTAGTTTTTAACTTCAAAGTGAAGTGTAATTGTCGGGGACTTAATATTTTTAGTATTAGCCAACACGTCTAAATTAAATCACTGAGCACTGTTTAGGAATTGTATAGAGTTTAAGCACAGGCTAAGTAAAAAAAATTGAGAAGTGAAAACGATTTATTTATGTTTTCACTAATATGTTTTAATAATAGTATATTGAAAAGTGAAAATACATACAAAATTAATATTTTTTTTCATGTAATATGTTCAAAACCTTCTTCGAGTTGCTCTTTAAATTTTCTCATGCGAAAAAAATGTTCGTTGGGCTCTCCTGGCAAATTCTGTAACATAAGCAAAGCTGATGTTTATTAAAACGTAAGTATATATATGTACATATGCAAGTCAATTTTTTATATAAATATATTTTTATGGTATAAATTTATATACTTTTAAAAAAACAACTTTAAAAATTAAACTTAAAATGCATATTTTACTAAATTAAAAACAAATTCACCAAAGAATTTGAACTTTATTGAAAAACATTCAATCTATTTACATACATATGTACATTTGATTTTATTGCGAATTTTAATTGAAGTAAGATATTTTTCCCAAAATTGTGACGGTATTATCTCTAAAAAAATCTGGCAGCTATGTATAGTAATGAATTAAAAAAATGTTCAAACAAAAAAATACATGCATTACTGTTGAAATATTAGAACAATTTTCGGTTTGGCCGAATTTGAACATGTTGCCTCTGTTTATTTGGTCTTTTCTGTTTGTTTTGTTTTTTTTTTTTTGCATAAGTGTGATTGCACGTATGCAAACTTATTAGCATACAAACAACCACATAGTTTCATCAAACCAGTTCGAACGAACATGTCGAGTCGTGAATAACTTATTTATGTTAACAACAACAACAGAATAAAATTAATAAATGAATTTTCTAAGTTTTCTGTAAAATATTATAATATTGTTTTTATACAAACCATCTCCTGAAAATTTCCAAACGAATAAAACAAAAATCAGCAAAATCGCTCCAGCCATTCTCACGCCAACTCATTACATACTTGGACCATTTCATTTTTATATATATAATAAGATAAGATTGTACATCAAAGTATTAATAAATCAGACTTATTCCAAAGATAAAGCTAAATGATATAAATTACTTGTAAATAGATAATGGATTTTAAAGAGTTTTCGAACCAAGAAATATTATTATAGCTTTCTTAATAGTTGCATCGCTGTTTGCTACAAATAAAAAAATCACATCCGAAAGTGAAATAACTAATGTATGCTGCATTCCGTGAGGTTAAAGAATGTAAACATTTATCAAGTAATTGTATTATTGTAATTGTATCAAGTTAAAAAACAAACAATTTAACAGAAATATTAAAAACACAACCTCAAGCGTATGAAGTTGGAAAATATTTGGAGATATTGCAGTCAATGACAGCTGGGTTGCTTGTTTTTGTTTATGGTAAAAAGCTTTTAGCTATTTGCTGAATTTCAAAGGTTTTTTATTGCTCTGAATAAATAAACGCAACAAAATTAGCAACAGTAATTTCAATAAATGATTCGTATGAAATACCTCTATTTCGTTTAAAAGTTAAGTTCAATTTTATCAAAAGTTTCATAAATTATATGGATGAACAATATATTTTCCATTTAAGGAATTCTTTTACTTAAAAAACAATAGCGGTCAGAATAAATCAAAACCCGGCTCGGAAATCTTGAAAATGTGTGGTACTAGAAAATAAATAAAATAATTTACTTTTGTTTAAAGAAAGTGGAAATATAGGGTGCATTAATTGTGAATCTCATTCTTGCGCCCAGTTTTTTTGCTTAACTTAATTTGACATTTTTTTTGTTTCTGTGTTTGAAAAATTTAACTATGGAAAGCAGCTCGTTAAGATTGTTGAAGTCTTTCACGAAAACAGACGTTCACATCAAAACACATTTCATGTACTTTGTGATTAGTTTGGTCAGCATAATCGAACAAATGTGTCTACAACCGGGAGAATTTTGCACAAATTTCAGCAAACTGGGTCTGTGGGAAATGTGAAAAGACCCATGGATGCCCATCTAGTTCGTTTTGACGAAATAATTGCTATTATTTGCTATAGTGTGGCAGAAGAACCGTCAACTCAACTCGAAGGCGTGCCCAACAATTTAGCATCATAAAGATTTGAATTTACACGTTTACAAGGTTGGATTGACTCAATATCTGAGGCCTATTGAGCATTTAAAGCATCGTCAATATGCCAAGCAGAAGTGAATGGTGGCTTTACAAAAAAAAATCATTTTCAGCGGCGAATTTCCACACATGCCACAGCCAAATTAGAAACCACGCGTCATAGAGCTCTACTTCTTCGATGTCAAACAGTTACCATGAATGGTGTTCGCTATCTTGAGATGACAGTATACTCCTTATGACCAGAAAGAAGAATAAGAATCGAAATAATTTGTATTTTTAACAGAATGGTGCCAACTGCCACACACCCCCAGAGGCAATGGCATTCTTTTACGAAAAATTCTATATTATTTCACACCATTGGGATTCTTTCTTTGATAATAATTTAAAAGAAATAGTGTTCATTAATAGTCAAGAATAATTCAAGAGGTAAAATATAAGATAATTTAGTACATTAACGATATTGAAACTGAATTATTTTCAGTGTACCACCGAAGCCGTGGCCACAAATTTTAAGGCAATGTAGCAGCGCCCAGTAACGTGTGGGATACCAAAACTGGAATCTATCGGGGCAGTTTTACCCAAAAATCAATTTCAGACAATTTAAATTCCAAATTAAAAAGAACTAACTAAGTTTGAATCGTTATTTGTGGCATGCGCTAACAACAAGTTTTCTCTAGAAATCGTTGGCTTCTGACTTCTTCTTCGAATACTACACTCTTCAAATGTTACCTTCTTTCAGCCACATCTAGCACCTGTTACAGCAAAAACAAAAAAACATTTCTCATTTCGAGCATTAAACTAAAACTTTAAACAAAAATTATCCTGCAGATATAATACGCCTCAGTATTTCTTCTCTAAGAGAGCCAAACTTTTTCATGAAACTAAGAGAGAGAGAGAGAGAGCTAAGTTGCATTTTTTATGTGTATTTAAGATAGCGAACAAAAATTTAAAGCGAAATGCGAAATGTAATTCTGTTAAAGTTACATTTTGTAAAATTCGTGATATTTTCGGACAACATAATCGTCCTTCTGAGACAGCTATTAAAAATTTGGTCGATAAATTTGAGTCGAAAGGCTCGATATAAACTGTGTAAAAATATCGCAGCCGTGAGCCACAGTGTTGAAGCAGATCCAAATTTGTCATTTCCTCGACGTTCTCAACAATTTGGGTTATCCGAAACTACCACATGGCGGATTTTGCGTAAGGATTTGACTTTGAATCCTTACAAGATTTAACTGGTGCAGCAATTGAAGCCGTAGATTCAACCAATTCATTCAGGAATAACCGGCTGGTTTTTCTTAAAAAATCATTTTTTCAGACGAAGCACATTTTCAGTAAAATTGCCGAGTTTGAGCTTCTGAAAATCCTATAATGATTTTTAGAAGCCTTTCCACGATCAGCGTGTCACTGTATGGTGTGTTATGTGGTCTGGAACCGTGATTGGGCAGTTTTTTTTTCGAAGATAAGGCTGAAAATGAGGTAACGGACAATGGATCACGCTATCGCGAGATGCTAATAACTCAGTTTTGGCCTATTATTGACGACGTGGATATCACTGACATGTGGTTTCAACAGGACGGTGCCATGAAACGATCAATTTATTGCAAACCAAATTTCCCGGTCGCATAACTTCACTGCAAGCAGCAGTTAAGTTACCAACTAGTTTGTGTGATTTGACACCACTGGAATATTTTTTTTGGGGCTATGTTAAGGACAAGGTCTATATGAAGCCAATAGAATTAACAAATAGGACTGCCATTTTACCAAAAAGTGATTAAAAACTTTGACGAAAGAATCGACATCTGTCAGCGTGGTCGTGGTGGACATTTACCAGATATCATTTTTCATTAAAGTATATGCAAATATAAGTATTAACAACATTGTAATGCTATACAAAGAATGGCAACGCGGTCAATAAAATGAATAAAGAAATTCTCTTTGCTAATCGGACGAGCTAGACAACGCACGTGTTTTATTTTTGGATAAAAATTATATTTGAGGACGACGATCAAATTCGAAGGAGTGTGTAGTTTTATTGTAAAATAGAAGCAAAAGGTTCCAAATTAAACCAAGTTAAGTTTATAAAATAAAAAAGTGGTTGCAAACGATAAAAATATTTTAATCTTGTAGCCCGTGTATTTGTTTTAACCTCAATTTCTCAAAGCTTTGAAACTGCAGCTTTGGTGTAGGATGGAAAAATTAGTTAAGATAAACACTATTGCAGAAATTAAGCAAGTAGCTCTGTTTTTAACTTTGGTTGACCCAGACACGTACAAGCGGATAAAGTCAACCAGAAAAAGCCACGGACAAAGTTTTTAAAGATTTGGTTAAAGTAATTTTGCCACATTATAAACCCACTAAAAATAGGATTGCGGAGCGATTTAAATTTTACAACTGTGGGCAGAAAGTAAACGAACAAATTGGGGATTATATACTTAACCTCAAACTTTTGGCAGCCACGTGGGAATTTTACACATTTTTGCTAGCAGCACTACGTGATCGTCTTGTTTGCGGAGTAAGGAGCAGCCAATTACAAATCAAATTACTGTCAACAACAAATCTAACATGGGAGTTAGCGTGTACATTTTCTCAGTCATTTGAGTTAATTGATAAAGAGCAGGAAGACATGTACCCAACGTCATCGCAGGAATTAAATAAATAGGTGCCCCTGTAGGCTACTAGGTAGTGTACTAGCTTGTCAGTCTGGGGTTTGTGGATTCGATTCCCAACGAAGACTTTGGTTTTATTCGCTACAAAAATAAAAATTGACTGTCGGTGGGGTTGCTCAGCGATGAAGGCAGAGTCACTGGTCGATGTGCTGTCTTATACGGCAGTTAATTTCCGACAATCCTTCTACTTTCACCACCTGTTTCATCTCTTCTCTATCCCTTTCCTAAAGAATGTAGCACGGTACTTGACTAAATAAGCGTTGTACCCTGAAGTGCTACTTCTCTTAAAAAAAATAAAGTATTTCCAAGATCGTATTCAAACCTGCCTAAATGCTCTAAATGCACAACCCAACATGGAGTAAATGCGTTGCTGTTTGAAATGTGGAAAAAAAGGACACTCAACCAAGGAATGTTTTCTCCCGAAAAACACGAAAATAAATTGAGAAAAGACAAACAATGGAAACGGTAAAGTCAACTTAAACAAATTGGCCTACAAGTTGGGATCATTAAATTGAATGTCGAGTGCACCTCTTTTAAAATAATACTGTTAAATGAAAAGACGCTGGTGATGGAAGTAGTAGTAGTGGTGCGGTAGTATCTGTTATATCTAAGATTGATGTTAAATTATACTTTAATAATGTTAAGTTACAAAATGTAAATATACCTCCTCTACAAGTGTTAACAGGTAAAAAATTGATGTTTAAGAAGAAGTCTCAGTAACAGTTAATGATCTGTATTCACTTAAATTGTTGGTAATTAAAGGCAACCGACACCTTAGGCCGCTGAACTCTTCTCCCTTCGTGGAGAAATATTTTTCAAACACAGTATTGAAAATCAGAAATTTGATATCCGATTCGCTCGGTAGCATTGAAGAAGAAACTTAATGTGAATTTAGTAATTTGTTTGCGGTAAATACTAATCCAATTAAAACTTTTACAGCAAATGCTTTCATTAAACCGAACGCTTAACCGAAATTTTATAAAGCATATAAAGCCTGTGGTTTGCGTCATTAAAAAGGATTCTGAAGTTAGATTATGTGGTAATTTTAAAATGGCTATTAATCTGGTACTTGAAATGGATATATATATCATTTGCCCCTAATAGATGATACACATATGAGCTTTAGAGGCAACTCATATTTTTGTATGCTAGATTTGAGTAAATCCAAACTCGGCAAAATTACTTACTATTAATTCTCATTTAGGTTTATTTGAATTCTATCGTCTACCATTTGGGGTAGCATCGGCACTGTAGTGGAAGCACCCTAATGTAAATATCTAATATTCACACGCGCAGTCATTAACACAACAAACTAAATAGCTTAAATCAAATTACTCAAGTGCAATGCACTAGCAATGCACTTATGTTTGTTGTTGTTATACTTTACATACATGCAATGACTGAATGGCCTTCAACAGGCAGATACATAGCGTGTGTGTGTCGATCGGTGAGTTTCAGGTGACACATAGGTGCAATAGGAACCAGGTCACATTTCACTTTTCGTAATAACAATAATATTTATAATAAAATTTGTATATAATTAATATTAATAAATTAAGTACTAGACTACTGAAAACCTTCGCACAGTCAGTATATAAACGACTGCAATTAAGAAGGAAAATCAATCTTTGTTTATAAGTCCAAAGCTCCTCGTTGAGTTTTTAATATTCTACTGCTCTCCGCTGAGCAATTAAACATAAACATAAAAAGATTAAAATAAAATTGAAAATAAATAAAAATAAAAATAAAATATTGCATTTTACTACAGCACCCGTGATCTTTCAAGGAGGTATGGATCAGATTACGTGTAGGTTAGCAGGGCATTTTAATTGCTGGTGTCAGCCGTGACGATTGCAAAGGCAAGTTGTTTAAGGTTTTAGATAGACAACAAGAGTATAATATTAAAATTAACTGGGCAAAGTATAAAGTATATATTTTTGTCAAACATATTCTTACTCCTGAGGGTATAGAGCCGTCAGAATCGAAGTTTGAGGCTATCACGCAAGCACCTGAACCCAAAAATATTCAACAACTTGAGAGTTTTCTAGGTTTGTTAAATTACTATTCAAAGTTTTTGCCAAATGTTTCCATAACTTTAACACCGTTATATAAATCCGGAATTGGAATCAAAGCTGCTCTCAAGCTTTCACTGAGTGTAAAGAATGTGTGCTATTGGTAAAAAAAATTATTTGCTTATTCATTTTGACCCATCTAAGCCAATCATTATTGCTTATGATGCTTCGCCTTACGGTGTAGGAGTAATTCTTAGTGTTTTTGGCGAAGGGCAAAAAAGGCCATATTATATAGTTTTGTAATAGTATGACAGGATCGCCATGTAATAGTATGACAGGATTGTCATACAATGATGTGGGGACAGAAAGGCTATGTAATGGGTTTCGATGGTCCTATAATGTTGAGTTCCCTATAGCCCCTTCTATATTTTGGTAGCTGTAAGGGTTTCAGCTAGTAATTAGGCGTTCAAAGGAACTGCCAAAAGATTGAAACTATGATTGAAACAAGGCATATGCTGCCAGCTAAAGTTATCAAATAATAGTCTATCTTTATTTAATTTTCTATGGCTTATGTACTACTTATGAAAATCTAACTTATAATCTAGAATTGAGTATTTACAAAGTCACTCAATTTTATCATTAACATATTTAAACTATTGAAATTGTGTCAAGTGATCAAGTGCCCGACACATGCCAAACACAAGGTGTTGATGTAAATTGACACCCAAAAATGTGTTGGCATATTTACAATAGAACTGCATGTAGATACTCTACATGAGTTGTGTCGGCTCGCATACACTATGTTTGCTGTATGAATACTGTAGTACACTACAGTTTTTTCTACTTTGAGTAATGCGGAAAAAAACTACCCACAAATCAACTGGCAGGCGTTGGCAGTAGTGGTATTTGCCCTCAAAAAATTTCATAAGTTTGTTTACATATCATTTATAATTGCCGAACTTTTCTCTTCGTAATGCAATAAAAATTTGAATCATCTAAATTTTTTGGTTTTATTTTGTTTTAGAAAACAAAAATTTTGGTGAAAAATCCGGTAAGACTCTTTTTTACTATTCGTTTTTAAAATGTTTGCTTAACTAATTACTGCACGCTCAGAAGCACAAAAAAATGTTATATTACCAGAGATATTTACCGAAATTCCACCTGAAATTAAAAAATATTATTTTAACAACTTGATGCAATTTAATTTACTTTAAATGGTACAAAAATATTTATTTACTTTGCTTTTGTTGAATGCCTTTCCATTTTTCATGTCAAATACCCCTCTGTGCATTGTCTTTATTTAGTCTTTTTAATCAGCTGGGGGATTATGACATTTCAGTGTGATTGAAAAAATGCACACTGAAACAACAGATATGTTTCCAAATCTTGTTTGTCAAGTTAGTTTCCCACTGTGCTTAGTAATCAGGTTTATCGCTCCAGCATTAATAAGCGCAAACAAAAACAATTTCAAACCTGAGAGCTGCTGCCACCTTATTATTATTAATACAATAAATATTGATTATGTACTAAAAACTAATTTCTTGATTATTATTTGTTTTGAAGTAAAACAATGTGGAATCATTTATTAAAAAAATATTTTTTAATCATTTTATTAGTGATTTGTATGACTGTAACTCGAGTTACAATCACAAAAAAAAACTGTGGCAAATATGCTTGTGGCAGGTTAGAGCTAAATAACTCTACAGGTAAAATATAATTTTATTATTATTTATTATTTTTTATTACACTATGGGACAGTATACCTAACTCTTTAAACTCTAACTAACTGTTAAACTCAAACTATCAACTGTGTGCTATTTAAAAAACTTTAAAATTTTTGTTTACATGATTTTTTTAAAAAATTATAATATAATTTAATCTAATCCATATGGTCATTTTACTTCTGCTTCTATAGTTAAGCAGTGGATTTTACCACAAATTTTCTATAGAAAATTCGAGAGTTCTTATATCTTAAGCCAAATTTTATTTAAACACTTTTATACAAAAACACACCAAACATTTCGAAAACAAATACACTTTTTATTTGCAATCTTCCTATATAAAGGGTTCCTTTGGAAGCCATTCATATGTAATTTGAAAAAGAAGGAATCTAGCACAAGTTAACGTAGATTAAATTAAAAAACGATTCCAAAAAAATAAATTGAAATTGTAATATTTTTTTATTTTTAAAACTGTCAATAATTGATCTCTTAGCAAGCAAATAACAAATCCGTTTTGAAATTCGAGTGCTAAGGTTTTTCTGTTACCATTGTGTTATAAAATTCGCAAAAATTGATTTTAGATCTCAATATTACTAACGCTAATTAGGCTTTTTAGATAAATGAAATCTTGGTGCAGTCCTAGAAACTAAATATACCTGATGAAAAATGACTTGCTAAGTCTTCGCTGCTAAGGCGCAACAACTCAATAGATTTTCATAATGCAGCTATACAATCATTTATAACTACAGGCAGATAATATTTCTTTTTTGTGGTTTATTTAAGAAAATAGTCTCATCCTAGGCAAATAATATCCACTGCAAAGGAATTTTAAAATGTTCCTGATTCATTCATAAAAGTATGAGTTATTATAGCATCTTACTTTAACACTACTCGTATTAATATTTCTTTTTGGTTTTCTTTGAAATTGCAGCTTCCAGTCATCAAGGGTCTCTATCTCTCTCAATTCAATCAAATTAACACAAAGAGATTTGCTTACATTTTAGTTTAATCCAGCTTTCAACAATTTAACGAACTAAATTTTTTTTTTAATTTATTGTGTATTAAATAGTTCTAAAAAATATCTTTTAAGGTGCATAACAAAGTAACTTTTATGAAAGTATATTTTTAATGTTAATTTAACGGCTTAACTATAATATCGTAGTTATCACACAGGTGATACACCTTGCAACTTTTACCATTGCATAAAATTATATAACCTCAAATGAAATGAAATGGACCACAAATGTATTCATTTTACTTTTACCCATTTAACCAACTGGTTAAATTAAGTTAGGTGAGTAACTTTACATTTCAATAAACATGAAAATATAATATAATATTGTTACGGATGTGTCTTGCTTAAGTTTACGAACTGCGTGGCTTGCTAAAGAAAACTTATGGTCCAAAAACAAAATTTCTAGTTACAAATTGCGTAGAAATTTTACACACGCAAACAACAACAATTTAATATGCTGTTTGCTAACTGCCTGGCATGCAAGACAAAAACAAATTTCTGTTTACTAACTAAACGCGCAAGACAACAACAAACATGTATGCTGTTTACCATCTGCGTAGTTTTCTTAGAAAGCTTATCTACCAGAGACAACAGCAAATAGTTTTAAATAAATCGTAAGCAGAAACCTTATAAGCGTAAAAACAAAAACAAAAATACACACAGGCATACAGGCGCCTATACATTGAATGGACAACATACAACAACAAAATGTGATACAAAGGAAGTAGAAAATTCTTAAAATTTCTAGACTTCTAGTGGACAAATATAAAAAGGCAGCGTCTGAGTGGATAGTTAGTTAGATAGTTGAAAAATAAACCTCGTGAAGTAAAGACGTGCATCTTAAGTAAATTGTTCTGTAGTGTCGACTTTGAGTGTAGTTAAAGTAAATAAACTTGTTATTCATTTAAAAACTCTAAAAACTGGTGTTATTTATTTTGCAATAAAGAACTCACAACAAAACATTTATAAAAGGTATAAACGTAACAATATGTATATATATATATATATAAATTAAAAATGTATAAAGTGAGGTTTGGATAACTTCAGTTTTATTGATACCAATGCTAAGTAGAAATATGGGAATTAATAATAAAATCTGATTTCGGGCATATATCCACCTCCAGTATATCGACAGACGTCCGTTCTCTTCACAACATTTTAAAGTACATTTTACAACAAAGCTGCGCTTACCTCGTGAATGCAGCGCCGAATTTTATCTTTCAGAGCGTCAGTTGCTTGTGTGTTATTCACGTCAAGCAGGTTTTTCAAATAGGTCCAGAGAATATAATCCAACGGTGTTGAACCACAAGAACGAGACGGCCAATTGGCATCTCCAAATCGGGAAATACCAATCGCCAAATTTCTAATACAATAGCCAGCTGTTTAGCTGGCTGAGTCTTGCTGAAACCAAGGGACACTAATTTTTATCTGGTTCGTTAGCGTGGAAAATTCATTTGTTAAAAATGCCTTGTTTTCGTTTAGTTTTTCAAACATTCGACACAAGCAATGGTTGTCGTCTTAAATTCATCACCGAATTGAATTTTATAAGCGTCATGATAAAGATATTTATGCAAAATGTTTCTCAAAGTGCCTCTAGTGATGCCCAGTTGTTGTAAAAGTCGACGAGTTGATGTTTTAGACTCCTTCTTAACACTTTGCTGTACAGCAGCATTACAAACGTATTCAATATTACAGTTCCAGAGTCTTTTTGATAAATATTCTTGATAAAATTCTTTGCTCAAGAGTGAGTGTAACGTTCCATACTTAAAATTTCCTAACTATTTACTACAGAAGTGTCAAAGGATGATAGCTCAATTCTTAACATTTAGTCATTTGACAGACAATTTACTTCCTAACCTCAAATTTACCTACCCATTGTATATCTGCGAATAACCTATAAAGTACAAAAAAAAACTAAAATATCTTTCTTGCAGACAACAAAAGATAAATTATTTTGAAAATTGACGGAGAAAAAATGTATATAATTTGTGAAATTGCGAAATAACGTTGGCTCTGATAATATCATTAAACTGGGAACATTGAAAAATTAAGCGTTTTGAAACATCGTTAAACAATCTTTGAAGCCCGAATTCCCAATATTTTTCAAAAATAAATTCTAGGTTTTTGGAAATTATATGCAATATTGTTTACTAATTATTATTATTCGTTATTATATTCTTTATTAGCATAAACATTTACATAATTAAAACTTGTTGGCCTAGTCACTTCTTTAAATAAAACATATGCACAAATGCAAGTTTTCTTTTGATTACACATAAATTATGCAGTTTTTCAACCAAAATAATATTCTCATCTTCTCGGAAGTTTTAAGGGTTTATACTTTTTGACTTGGGGCTATGACTATTTTGCATAAATAAAAGTGGCCCAGGAAAACTAAATTGTTTTTCAAAATAAAGTTATTAATTTTATCGGAATATGATCCTGATATGTCATACTTATTTCTGCAGATGAATGGGCAATAAGAACTAATTATTTAGTTGTTAACAGATGACTATTGCCATAACATGTTTTATTATATCAAAAGTCTATATGAATTATAATACATATATGCGCTAATAGCTTAATGCTAATTTTGACGAATTGACTCACGGGAAAAAATGTTATTAATGTGACGATTGAAACGTATGTAACTCTAAGGTTTTCTGAGGGCAGATAGATTGTTGCATAGAGTATTAATTTTTAAAATCTGAGTGTTCCACTTCCAATTAATAGAAATTGGGGTTAAAACAAGATTTTCATTGCTCCCGATTTTCATAAACAAATTTTGTTTAGCGTTGAAATTCAATTTTCTTTGAATGGACACATCAATAAGCAAAACTGCCGTATATGAAGTGATGATAATCCTCAAGTGTATGTTGGGAGACGAAAACATCCAGAAAAACTTACTGTGTGTGTGTTGTGATTTATATGCTGCAGAAATTATTAGTCCGTACTTCTTTAAAAGCGATGCTGATCAGAACGGTACAGTCTATTGACTACTATAGAGCCATTATTACTGACTTTCTCGTTTATCAATTAAACAGCCGTTATGTGCAAGAACTGTGGTTTTAACAAGATCCGGCAGCATGTCATACCGCTCGTACCATAATAGATTTATTGAAGAAAACACTTGGTAACCGCAAAATTTCACGTTTTGGGCGCGTGAATTAGCCTTCAAGATCGTGCAATTTAAAATCTCTAGTGGGTTTTCTATGGAGATATGTGAAGACACTAGTCTATGATGATAAGCCAGAAATGATTGACCACTTGGAGAACAACTTTTGGAAAAAAAAGTATAAAAAATTGGACCTCTATATTAGACTATATCCTAGATAGCTCTGAAGGTCTTATGCAAAAAACCATTATTAATGTCAAACATAATTTTTTGAAAAAAAGGATAAAATTTTTTCCTGAAGAAGCTTTCCAAAGGAAAGCGAAATATCGAGAAGAAAAAAATATATAAAAAAAGATCGTTAAAAAGAAAAAAGATATTTATTAATTTAATTTTATAAAATATAAAAATTTTTCTTTGATAAATGGCTCTATAATTATCTATCGAATTTATAGATAAACATGGCTTTCACAGATTTAACCTTCAATCCCTTTCGAGTTCTTTCATTAAGTTGTAGCTGCTGCTAAGAAGACATAATTATCAACAGAAACAGAAAATGGGCAAAGCTGACTGAAGTGCGATCATGGAAAAAAACAAATTATATTTTCTTTAAAAAAAGTTTATAAAAATGGCCATATTATTTTCATATTAATTTATTTAATATTTAAAACTTAATTAAAAAATTTTTTCTCAATAACCGAATGTCATTTGTTCTAGTTCCTATTTTAATATTTTGAGAGAAAAAATAGAAACACTTCATTAGAAGTCGAGGTTTGCGAAGCTTCTAAAACCTAAGTATTCGCTCTTTATTCAAATCAGTGGTATCAGTGGAAAGCTTATAATTTTGAAATTAACAATTTGTTAATTTTTAATTAGTTTTAACAGTCGTTTTGTTTAGATGTCATTTACCTTTAAAATTGTAAATTTTACGTTAAAGTGGTTGTTTGAAAAATAAAATATAGAATTTGAGTTGCCCCAAAATCTAAACGGATCGAGATATTCTTATATTTTAAAGCAATATACATATAAGAGCCTTTAATGAAATGGTAAAATATTATTTTATTTTTTTCAATTTAACGCAAAAATTCCATAAACGGGGAAAATATATTAACAAACAAAAAATTTTTTTTGTTGAAAACTGGCTTTATTAACTATAGGTCTGTCAAATCCTTTTTGAAGTATATAGTAAATATATGGGGCTTTAATAATCTGTTTATTTTTTGTAATCGGTGCTTTGCACTCTAAGGAATTTTAATACAATCCATAAATTTTGTTTCAAAATTAGCTATTTTTGAATAGGAACGGAGAGTGAACCCCATAAATATTTGACGTGATTTTTCTTTTGTTCGCATTTCCTGTAAAATAGTCCAAAAAAATTTGCTAGTACCGAAATAAGTTTAATTATATACGCAAAACAAACCTGCCACCGTTTTTAGGTAAATCCAAAAAAAACGGAAAATTTTACGTTTTTCCAATTTAGAGGCTTGTTGTTACTTTTTAACGAAACAAGCTTACCACTGTTCTATTATAAATTTTAAGAATACAGCCAATATCTTAGATTGATAATCCGAACATAAATAAGTGCTGTTTTTATTTCTCGTCTTATCTGGCTGTTGTTCTTTTTGTGTTAATGGCGAGCGCTTCCGATGTGAAAAAATCATTGTCCAGCCGTGATACAATTCGTAATGGTGAGTGTTCGCGTTTAGGTAGTTCTGTTGTTAAGTTCGTATCTATCCATGTAGGTAGAATGCTAGCCACCTGGCACTTTTATACAAAGTAAATCTCCCAATATCTCCGTCTTTTATTATTATCTAGGTACGTGTGTCCTTCTGAGAGTGTTTTTCGTTTGTTCGTATGCATGAGTAGTTTTAGTGGTGTGAAAATTGTATCTGAGGTCGTTTTTACCTGTTCGGTTATAATGTCACTGTTGAAAGTTTTTGTTTTGTAGATTTCTATGCCCTCAAGAATGTCTAGTCTTCGTCCTTTTTTGTTAGGATGTAATAATGTCATATATTCATCTATTTCCCTTGGTGTGTGTCTGTGAGTGTCAAGGTGTAATGTAAAGTGAACCACGCCAAAAAAACTAAGTTAAGGTTGGCCAAAAATTAAAAAAAAAATTTTCTAGCCCGATTTTCTCCCAAACTTTACTATTTTACAAACTATTTTAAAGGCCTGCTTACGTTACTCACGAGGTATCCAATGTTGGGGGCATATCCAGAATCCCCCCCCCCCTTTAGCCTAGAGGACCGACCATCTGCAACTGCACTCAGAAATACCTCTGCTTGGCCTTATTAGGATATCTTAAGTGGTTCCTGAGCTATTTCCAAAAACAAAAGTTTTCAAACCACTGTGCAGAAGTGATGTGGTAAATGCATAATAATCTGATAAATGATAATGATGATGGTGCTGATAAAACCCGTACAAGTAATTCTTAATCTAAAGTCGTTTCATATTATCTTTTTTTCGTTTTGCATTTCAGACACAACATGGTTTTTGTGCTAATATTGCGTCGCAAATATTACGTATGCGCTGTGGAGGATAACACAAGATTCAAGTGTTTACGTTATAATTTTTGATTTTACTTCAAAAACAAATAATTAATATTAACATGTTTATTATTTTAAATATGTTTATTATCTCAACACAATGTTGAGGTGTATAGGGTTTTTACACTGATAATAATCTTGATTTAAAAAAATACATTGCTTTTATTAATCATAGCAAAGAAATGTTTTTGTAAAGAAGATTGAAAAACCATAAAATATTGTTACTTACTTGCCCTGTAATAAGCACAGGGAGATAGTAAGTTTACCTCAAATGTTGAATGTTTTCTATAGTTCAGAAGCTTAGAATCTACATAAGTCATATTTATTTTATATTCATATATTTTATATATTATATAACATATATGAACATATTATTATAGTCATATTTATTTATTCCTTTGAAGGTAGAATAAAATTAATATTAGTTTTCAGCAGGGCTTTAACAAGTTTTTAATTCAAAACTTTATAAATAAGGCAACTTCATAAGTATCAAAAGACGTCTGTTAAGAAACTATGAACCACTGAAATAAGTAAAAGCACATAAAGGAACTTTAGAACGTGTATCGAAAAAGACAACACCGTATATAAGTATATTATACGTGACTTGAGAAGCAAAAAATAAATTTTGCAGGTATGCATACCTGCATACATACATACGTATGTAATAAACATTGCCTGATTTAAAAGCGATCCTTTTGTTTCTTTAAAAAACCCGTTGTTAACCAACTGTAACAACAAAGCGATATATTAAGAATGTCACTGCAAGCAAACATATTGTTATGGCTTCACTTTTGCAACGTTGGTCTTCTATTCGTTCTAGTTCCAAATCGGTTTTTCAGAGGCATTAAACTCACGAAGTATCCACCAATCTGACTCTACAACCGATTCAGCCATAAACTGTTTTATTATTATTTTTCATTTTAACTAAAATGTCCTTGTTCTACAACTGCTTTTATTTTCCACTCTATACTTTGCTCGCAGTTTTTTTGTTTTATGTGACATTTAAATTACTGTAATGTGTATCGCAATTTTCGTTAAACTCTCTGATACCGTAATTAAAAGGATTATGTATCTTGCGGCGTTATAAATCTATATTTTGATAACTTTCTTTATTTCTCTTAATCTTATATTCCCAGAAGCTTTTACCAATAAGTTACGAATATTAAATCTTATTTTCGTAATAATATTTAATTTATTAAGCGTTTAATAAAATAACGACCGATTTTACTCACATGTATCGCTCTTTCATCCTCTTAACTATTTTTTATCACTAGGATTCCCCAGCTAAAATAAAATCGCAGTTTAAAAATTATTATCATGATTTTAATAATAATAATTAGTTTTTTTATGAGGGTCAAGAATAAAGATTATTAAGAAATAATTTTTATTGATTGCAATAATTTTAATGATTACAAAAAATTATTTATTACAAAAATAGGCATTAAATATACTTATCATTTTATATTGCTGAGAAGCATTTAGAAATAAAAAGATTACAGGGAAAGAAATTTTAAAAATTCATATTTATTTTTTTTTTTCAAAAATTCAGAAATTTTTAATGCAAAACAACAAACAAAATCCAAAGATTACCTTTTTCCATTTTAATTATGAAACAAATTTTTAATTGTGCACTATGGACGAAATTATCACATTTTGCAGCAAATAATTATAGGTGTAGTTAACAAGCACAAAATCCTTAAGGGAAAATTTTATTTTGTTCTTGATTAAATCATTTTTACAATACTAAAAATTATGATTTACATTGTGTAAAAAGATTGTTAAAACAAAAACAACTTTTCATCTATTCTAATATGTACTAAAAATTTACATAAAATTGTACAGTACAGGTTTAATTAAAAAAAAAAATATATATATATATACATATATATATAGGGTACTTTTTATAGAGGTATAGAACTTTAAGCTTACAACCTTTTTTTTTTAATTGGCGGCCATTTCGTAGCTACAAGTGATTAATGTTTAGTTTGATTTGGCATTTCAACATGAATTGAGATGGATGCCGGAACAACGCATGCCGAAACAACGCTTCCAAGTGTATGAAAAGACATAATTACATCTCGAAAAACTGAAAAACTGTTTGGTGTGTTTCGTGGGGTGGTGCGTACTTTTTTCAAAACGATGCTTGTAGAAATGTTGCAATCAATTGTAAACGCTATGCAGCCATGATTGCTGGCTTTTTGGTTCGTCAGTTGAATAACTATGATGTACAAGAGCTTTGATTTTAATGAAACGGTGCAACATGTCCCACAGCTCGTACCACAATTGATTTATTGAAGGAAAGATAGTGCGTTTTAACGCATAGACTATTTTTTGTGGGGATGTGTGAAGTCACCAGTCTACGCCAATGATCGTAGGAGGATTAGATTTCCATGTAATTGCACATATATGGCCAGAAATATTGGAAAAAGTCATCATAATTTGGATTTTTAGGTTAAACTACGCCCGAACCACCTGTTGCAGTTATATCCCAAAGTTATATTTAAAATATAATGTCAAAGGATTATCTTCCAAATAAAGTAATTTTCATGTCAATTTAAAAAATTCATCTTTGCTTTTAAACCATTTCAAAACTCTAAAAAAAACAACCTTTATAAAGCTTTGAAAAATATTGGCATTAGAAAATAGAACTGTTATATTAAGTGAAAAATTAGTTATTGCATATACGCAAGTAAATGATTCGTTTATTTTAAGCTTGAGAAGAGGGCAGGTAAACTTAAAAAAATTAAAGTAACACGCAGTGAAAAAGTTTCAAACTTAAAATTATTACCAATAAATATTTAAGAAAATTCAATTCAAAATAGCGCTATTAAACGAGGTAACCTTAATTTATAATAAAATGGCCAAGTCAGTTATTAAAATTGTGCTGAAATATCACGAAGATTCCATAAAGGGTGGGCATTGTGGAATTTATAGAACTATAGAAAATAAATAAAAGGATTACTACTGGTAGATCTAAAATACATCTAAATATGGGAAAGCATGTCACGTACAAGTATATCAAAAAAGAAAAAAAAGCAAATTGCTTAAAGTAATAATTAAGTAAAAGCATTCAATACGGTGTATGTAGATACAGTAAGAACATTTCTAAGACCCATTCAAGAAAATGAATATATAATAACCATAATTTTTGGTTTGAAAAAATACTAATTCAACATTCCAAAATCTGCTAAAATTCCAAAACTAAAGCCAAGGCGATATTTGAAAATTTTGTTGTTAGATATAGTCCAATGAAAACTTTCATTTCGGACAAAGGAATAGAATATGAAAATTCAAAACTGACAAGGTTTTATAAACTATTAAAAATTAAAAAGCTTACTCAGCTCATTATTACCAGAAATAAAGTACGATCGAAAGAAGTCACAGAAGTCACGTTCATACACATCAGTAGACGAAGCCGACTGTGATGAAGAGCTGAAATATTTCTCGTATTGCTTTAATACAACACCTTCAACAGCACATAATTACTGACTTTGTTGGTTAGTCCTTCCAAAATTACCAAATACTTTTCAAAACAACTATTTGAGGTGGACGATTACTTTTGCGAGACATGAACTACCTGATGCTCTGCTTAATAATTATGTGCAACCGTTCACGCTGTGGTTTCGGCCGAAACCATATCTGACAAGCTTCTTTCGCGTTTATCAAGTCAAAGTCTACTTTGGAGCTGCTCGACCGCATACAGTAGAGGGCCAAGAGGTTAAATGCGGACAGTATGGTATTCAACTCTATTGATTCTCTAAAGCATCGATGGAATGTGGGATGTATTTCACTGTTTATCGTTACTACAATGGCAAGTGCTCTAGTGAATTTGTTCCCGTTACTCGCACATTTTTGCGTTTAATTTGATTTTCGTTGAAAGTGCATCCATTTGTGGTTGACTGACCAGTGAATCGCACTGCGCATTACAGGGAAAATTCGTTTTTTAGTAGAACAGTCAATATGTGGAATAAACTCCCGCCAGAGGTTTTACCTTTTAAAGTTCAAATCCCCATAATCTAATTTTCTAGTTCTGGCACAATGCATATGGTTCAAGCAATTAAAAAAAAATACAGTCAAAAAAAACTGTCAGCTGTTACTTTGTTTTTAGTATACGATTATAGGTTTTATGAATATTTTCCTAATGTGTATAAGTTAAAACTCGTGTGCACCTAACATAATAAAGACCTAACAATTGTATTATACATATTGTTACGTTTATATCGCAAAATAAATAACAATTTGTAAAAGATGCAAGTCTTTAATTCACTAGGTTTGTGTTTTAACGAAATATCCACTCAGACGCCGTCTTTTATATTTGTCCGCTAGAGGTCTAAAGTAAGAATTTTCTACTTCATTTGTATCACATTTTGTTGTTGTTATGTTATTCATTAAACGTATAGGCCCCTGTTGATCTGTGTGTATTTTTGTTTTTGTTTTTATGCTGTTAAAATTTCTTCCTGGAATTTATTTTAAGATAATTGTTGTTGTCTTTTGTGTATAAGTTTTCTTAGAAAACTACGCAGTTAGTAAAGAACATACCCAGCTGTTTACTTTATTACTTAATTATTTTCTTTTAAAACTTAAGCAAGACGCATCCATAACAATATGTATGTATGTATGTATGTATTTTAGCAACTATAAATGTAGCAGAGTACATAAAATTAACCGCACTTATTCTAATATATTTTTAAAAGAATATCTATGACTAAAAATATATGTATATAAATATAAAGCGTTTTTCAACAAGAAGTTTGTTTTTTAAAACAAAATAAAACAAAAAAATTAAATCAACATGATTCAAATTTTTATTGTATTACGAAGAGAAAACTTCGACAATTACGAATGAAAAATGATATCCGGCATATCTCCACCACGACCGCACTGACAGATGTCGATTCCTTCATCAAAGTTGCACTTGATCACTTTTTGGCAAAATGGCGGTCCTATTTCGTTAAACACACCACTTATTTTGAGTTTTAAGGCTAAAATCGGTTCGATTGGCACCATAATGACTCTGTCCTTAACATAGCCGCACAAAAAATAATCCAGTAGTGTTAAATTACACGATCTGGCTGGCCACATAACTGCTGATTGCCGTGAAATTATGCGATCGCAAAATTTGGTTTCAATAAATTGGTCGTTTTATTATCTGTGACATGTGGCACCGTCCTGTTGAAACCACATACATGTCAGTCAATAATAGATCAAAATTGAGTTGTTAACATCTCGCAATAGCGTAACCCATTGACCGTTACTGCATCTTCAGCCTCGTCTTCAAAAACAAAATGGCCCAATCACGTTTGCAGACCACATAGCGCCCCATGCAGCGACACGTTGAGTTTCAAAGACTTCTCAATATAGGCTCTAGAATTTTCAGAAGCCCAAATGCGGTAATTTTGCTTGTTGACATACCCTAACAATTGAAAATGGGCTTCGTTTGAAAAATTGTTGCTCCTGAATGAATTAAGCGAATCTACGGCGATGTAAATGATCCGTAGACTTCAATTCCTGTATTAGTTGAACCATGTAAGGGTGCAAAGTCAAATCCTTACGCACAATTCGCCATGTGGTGGTTTTGGATAACCACAATTGTCGAGAACGTCGAGGAATTGACACGATGTTTTCAGTTAAACGATCCCGTCGAACACGCGTTGGTACTCCCACATTTTGTTTCAAGTCTGCCGACTCAAATTTAACGACAAAATTCTTAATGAATTTATTGTAACAATTGCCAGTGCATTTAATACGAATGAATATGTCAAAAAACTAAATGCCAAAACTATCATGTTGTTGGTGTTGCCACAATTGAGAAACAAACTTATTGTTAAAAAACCCGATACAGCATGTCGACGAAAGCAAACGTACTTGGGACAACTGCTCGGTTTGATAATTGGAATTAGTAGTTTAGTTTGCTTTGAGTGTAATAGAGTGCGATATAAAAATGAAACGTATTTGAGGAAACATTTATTTCAACTTGCTCGCTACAGTTTTCAGTTGGCAGGCCCATAGTGTTTTGCAAGTTATTTTAATTATTACTTCGATCATATTCCTGTCAATCATACGCGTATTTTTTAATTGATGTTTTTGTAATGACAAAAAATGTGTTGAAAAGTTTACTTATCGCTTTTCTTACAGAAAACTAAACGGCTTCGTTCTTAATATTGCTTATGTTTTTTAATATTGAATTTTAAATTGTTAAATAAATTGCGTACTTTATTGTTTAAATAGAATTTGTAATCATCTGCTGCATTCACTTTTAATAAAAATTTCTGAAAAATACTGTGTCAGGCGGTTAATCAATTGATTTCATTCATTTACATATCATTAAAAATTTTGCAAAACTATTTTTAAAAGCTCTTATTGGCTCGCATTTAAATTATAATAAATTCAGTTTCAATTCAATTATCGATTCACAATGGCTAACATTAAAATGTTCAAATTAATTTTAATTATATTAATGACAATATTCATGCACATAGATTTGCAATCGGCGGTGCACTACAAAAGAGTTACTAAAACAAGGGCCAATTGCGGTAAATTCGGTTGCGGACAAAGGTGATAAATAAAAGCAACAACAACATCCATTTATTTATGTGACCTCATCAGACAATGTTATCAACATAACAGCACATATTTATATTTTTAGGGCAGTAACTTTTCGAGCTATAAAACCGAAAAGAATGTGCAAATACTACTCTACTAGTGCGAGTATCATCGACTATAAATAAATAAGCAAAATGCTTTTAATCAACATTTATTCAAAATGTTTCTTATTATTATTAATAATTATTCTGTGTAATTCCAAAAGATTGTCTCCTAAGATAGAAAATCGTGTAACTGTAGTTCAAACGAACTGCCGAAAGTATTCCTGTGGCCAAAAAAACAAGTTTTAATATTTTATTTAATTTGTAAAGAATATTATCAAAAATATATTCTAACGTTTAAATTTTGTTGTTTAAATTTTTACTATGAATGGGATTTTTAAAGAGCAATTTAAATAAATAAATAAATATTCAGTTGTGTTTGTTTTTTTTTTGCGTTTTTTACTGAAGCTTTATATCATTTTAAAAATGTCGTGAACCAATTTACAGGCTCTAATGAAATCACTTCTTTAAAATAAACAATTCGAAATAATTTTCCACATGATAACATAGAGACACAGACTGAGATAGAGTTAATCGTGAACTCTATACTGGGTCATGTGAAACCTATGAGAAAAGAAAATATTTTCTTTACCACCGATTTTGATCTATAAAACACTGAAAAATATTTCCAAGTTGTGACACTATTGCATTTATTTATTGAGTCTGTTAAAGGATTTCGTATCCTAAAACGTTTGTTGAATGAGGAATATATCGGGTTTTTCAACAATTGTGGCAACACCAAAAACATGATAGTTTTGACATTAATTTTTTGACGTATTCATAGTAGAAGTATTGGCAATTGTTACAACGAATTCAATTTCGCACGAAAATCGCATTGAAATAATTAAAAACGACTATAAACACGACTATAAAAAGTTACATTTCGTTAAATTTGTGATATATTCGAACACCACAATCGGTGGATTTGGTGATTTGGTCACTAAATTTGAAACGACGGGCTCGTTACATAATGTGTGAAAACCAACCAACCACAAATATAACCATATCGTTTAACTGAAAACGTCGCAGCAGTAAGCCACAGGAGGAATTTGTCAATTCCTCGAGGTTCTCAACAATTGAGGTTACCCAAAATCACCACATGGCGAATTTTTCGTAAGGATTTGACTTTAAAGCCTTACAAGGTTCAACAGGTGCATCAATGGCAACCGAACGACCATTCACATTCTCATAGAATCGTTCAATTCATTCACAAATAACCGGCTCGTTATTCTGAAAAAATAATTTTTTTAGACGAAGCTCATTTTCACTTGTTAGGGTATGTCAACAAAACAAAATTGCCGCATTTGGGCTTCTGAAAATCTTAGAGCGATTATTGAGAAGCCTTTGCATGCTCAGCGTGTCACTGTATGGTACGCCATGTGGTCTGCAGACGTCACTGAGCCATTTTTTTTGAAGACGAGGCTGAAAATGCGGTAACGGTCAATGGGTTACCATATCGCGAGATGCCAACAACTCAATTTTGGCCTATTATATACGACGTGAATATCATTGACGTGTGGTTTCAACAGAACGATGCTACCTGTCACACAGCCAATGAAACGATTAATTTATTGCAAACCACATTTCCCGATCACATAATTTTACGGCAATCAGCAGTTGAGTAGCCAGCCAGATCGTGTGATTTAACACCACTGGATAAATTTTTGTGGGGTTTTGTTTAGGACAGAGTCTATTCGGAGCCAATCGAATCGATTTTCGCCTTAGAATTTAAAATGATGTGATTAACGAGGACTGCCATTTTGCCAAAAACTGACTAAAAACTTTGTTGAAAAAATCGACAACTGTCAGCGTGGACGTGGTGGACATTTGCCAGATATCATCTAAATTTCTTATTTTATTTTGTTTTAGAAAACAAACTTCTTGTTGAAAAATGCTTTATAGTTACAGAACGAATTTCATTAAACGTTGGCTTCTATAAAAGGCAGTAAATTGTATTTTGGCTAAAGCGGTCTAGGTGTTGTCGTGACAGACATTGGCTACTTTAAGTATTTAGTTGGTTTGTCTTTTGATATACTCGTACATGACATGTTTATCCATATTTAGTTATATCTTTGGTCATGTTCTTCCAGTAGTACAATGTTTCTATTTTTCTCTAGTTCTATAAATTTCACAATGCCCATCTTTTATAGGATCTTCGTAATATTTCAGCATAATTTTAATAATTGACTTGACATTCTTGTTATCTAATAAGGTCACCTCGTTCAATAGTGCTATTTTGAGTTACCTTAAATACTTATTGTCCATAATCTTAAGTTCGACATTTTTCACTGGGTGCTACTTGGAATTTTTTAATATTAAGTTTACGGGTCACTTTCTCAAGCTTAAAATAAACGCATCATTAATTTGGGTATATATATATATATATATATATATATATATATATATATAACTAATTTTCCACACCTAATATAACAGTTGTAGAAGTAATAATTGAATAAATATTTTTTCTCAAAGCTTGATAAAGAGTGTTTTTGTTATAGAATTTTAGAGCTTTTAAGTTGTTTATATTGACATAAAATTTACTTTATTCGAAAGATAATCTTTTGACATTCTAATTTAAATATGAGATTTGCTATACTACTGACATGGCTGGCTCGCACATAGTATAGCCTAAAGATCTAATTTTCAATTACTTTTTTCTACATTTTTGCGGGATATTGGCAATTAAGTGGCTAATGTTATCCTCCTACGTAGACAGCGGCGCAGACAGTTAAATGGACAAAATCAAAACGAATTTTGTTTTCAAATTAAAAGTTATAACTGCAGTTTATATTTCTTCATATGATACAAAAATCGTATCGTATTGAATAAAATAATTTTCATTATTATTTATATTTAATATATAATATAATGTAACGAATACGTGAACATTTTTAAATATTCAAGATATCTAATTAAAGAAGGTACATAAGTCAATGTAGTAACTACTCGTTTCACGTAGAATTACAAATTCGAACACTTCTAGTTGTGGTCATATACACATATTGTTACTTTTATACCTTTAATAAACGTGTTGTTGTGAGTTCTTTATTGCAAAATAATTAACACCAGATTTTACAGTTTTTAAATTAATTACAAGTTTATTTACTTTAACTACACACAAAATTGACACTACAGAACAATTTACTTAAGATGCACGTGTTTTCAACTAACTGACTATCCACTCAGACGCTGCCTTTTATATTTGACCACTAGAGGTCCAGAAAATTAAGAATTTTCTACTCCCTTTGTATCACATTTTATTGTTGTTATGTTATTCATTCAATGTATAGGCGCCTGTAGGTCTGTAAGTGGTTTTTATTCACTCATTGTTAATCTTAGTTTATGGAATTTTACTGTAGCCTGTTGTTGTTGTTTTGTATTGATAAGATTTCTTAGAATCTTATAAACATAATAATAACAAACATACATTATAGATCATTTCACTTTTACTATTTTTTTAATGATAATTATCTTTTTACTAGCTATTCTCGTAGCAATATTTTCCTCAAGAAAATTTTAATTTTTTAATAAAGAAAACATTTTAAGAATTTTTTTTTTGAAATTGTTAATAATTTTTGTTTTATAAAAAATAATTTCCTGAAGAAGCTTTTCAAGGAAAAACGAAATATTTAATATATATGTGTTAAATTTAATTAAAAAAACCTTTATACAGATAAATACTTATTTAATTTATAAAGAAAACAAATATTCCCTTCCATATTCCCCCCGGGGGCATATTATAAATCTTTATGGATCACACGACCATCTAGACTTGTGTCTTGCGAGGTAAAAGGGAGCCCAGTCCCCTTAGGCTAGTAGGAGCCAACTGGAAAATACTTTATATTTCCACGCGAATCAATAAAGCCCCAGAGTTCCGCTATTTGTCTCTTTAGACATTTAGCTGTTCTCTGACTGATTATTGAGGTAGGCCCTTCGCTAATATCGTGGTAGCTGTGTGTTTCGAGGCCCTCGTTTGAGTTTGTGGGTCGGATCATTCACAATGAACACAATGAATGGTCCACGTCCAGTGAGCGTGAATGCCGTTGTATTCTTAAATTATATTAAGCTTCATGCGTTCTGGACCAGGAGTTAGATAGTCTCCAACTCTTCAGCAAGGAGTGAAGGCTGCGGCCCGCTTCGGTCTTTTGAAGTTGCAACTTGGAGTGACCGGAGGATATACATATCTGAAGGCCTTCTAGGGCGAGGATGACGCTACATTTCATGCACAATGGTATGATCCACCATCTAATTATGGCTTACACAAATGTTAATCTTATCACGTATACCCTTCCATAATTTAGCATTTTTTTCATATGCCATCTTTTCCTTTGAGATTTTTCAAATACAAGGGGATTATCTTGTTAAGTGGAATAACTTATTTTAAATTATATTCTTTCATTTCTTTTTTAAACCCACTGATTAGGATCATGAACGCAAAATACAACCCTGGTACTGTCGTTGCTAGCATAAATTATTTTTACTCTTGATATGTACACCAATACTAACATCATGTGCAATATGCGAAAAGTGTAGGCTACAGTTGCCAAACTCAAAACAAATATTAAAACAAAGAAAAGAAAGAAATATTTTGTGTATTAAGTTGAGAAATTTAAACTTAAAACCGTTTGGGATTGGTTCGCCAGTACACGAAATGCTGTTGTCACTTCTTTTGGTGAAAACCGTCATTACTGGCTGTTCGTTTGGTAACAGCCAAACAACTAAACTAATAAAAAACAAAAATAACAAAAAGCAAGCAAGATTAAATTGAGAGAAAACAACACGAAACAGAACAACCAAAACAAATTTATTTAATTTGATGCAGTGCCTTAAGGCCGGGGCACATAGAATCCGTCATGCGTTATACTTTGACGTATTCAACTGAAGTCAAAGTAACGACGGATTAGGTTGGCACAATGAGTACTTTGTTGACGGATAAGAAATCAACTGTTTTTTTTTTGTTTTTCTTATTTTATATTTTTTTGCAGCAAAGTTTTATTAAAGTGCACATTTGAAATGGAGTTAGATGACATCTTAGACTTTCTATTAATGGTTATTTGTACTATTTATTCCATTATTTATTATTATTATTATTTATCTTTAATAAATATCTTTTTTCTTTTTAACGATCTTTTTTTATATATTTTTTTCTTCTCGATATAGAAGCTTTCCTTTGGAAAGCTTTCCTTTGGAAAGCTTCTTCAGGAAAAAATTTTTATTTTATTAATAAAAAAAGATCGTTTAAAAAAACTATAAAAAATATTATTATTTTTATTTATAATTTATTTTAAAAATATTTTACTGCGATAGAGCGAAAAAAAAATAAAAGCGAGAAGAAGAACTGAATGAAAAATGTCAAAGTACTCAACAGTTAAAAGTTGGCCAACTTTCGTACTTTGCGTTGACGGAGACGTAATGATTGTGACAACGCTGATAACAAAACGTGTATTTCAACTTACTTGTCAGTTGAAAAATACAACGTATGACGGATGACGGATGACGGATTCTATGTGCCCCAGCCTTTATGACGATATTCTAGACATCATTCATTTCATTCGCAACATACGATTACATGCAATTGCATGTGTGATTGAATAAAAACTACTATTTACATTTCCAAGGTCCAGGATCTCTTTATATTTTTTATGTATCATTGAAATCGATTGCGTGTTATAAATTTACCGGGTTTGTTTCTTTGCATCCATGTGTTGAACAAATGTATTGCCTTTTCCATCTTTATTTCTAGATTCATTCAAATCCCCTCCCCAGCTCCAAGTATTTGACTCAAAAGTAAATTAACAAGCATGCAAACATATACATTTATTTAAAACTGCGGTTATACGTATATTTATCACTTTTTATACTTATTTCTACAATTTTACGGTCAGTTTAATTTTAAAATTTTCTAGAATAAGATGAATGTGATATTAATAAAATTTACATTATTGTTATTGATATTGATGACAACCTGTAATTGTGAACTTTATAAACACAGCAAAAAAAGAATTACCAAAACGAAAACAAACTGCGGAAAATTTGGTTGTGGAGGAAAATAATCCAATTTGACAGCTGCTGAATCAAATACAACAGTTCGGTGCTTAAGGAGATATAAAAGTTCAATAACTAAACAGAATGAATACCGCCATGTGATAAATTCTTAACATTAACTTAGCAATAGAAATGTCCAAAAATAAATTTTAGTTACCCTATCCTCGTAAATGCCTTTTTTAATTACGTAAAGTAAATTACATACAAATTAATAAAGTAATATAATTTTAACTGGATTTAACAGCAAGCATGGTTTTTCAACAAGAAGTTTGTTTTCTAAAACAAAAGAAGAGAGTAGTTCGGCAAATATGAATGAATAATGATATCTGACAAATGACCATCGCGACCACGATTCCTTCGTCAAATTTTTTAATTACTTTTTGGCAAAATGGCGGTACTATTTCGATAATCAAATCACGGAGTTTTAAGGCTGTAATAAATTTGATTGGTTTCGTATAGACTCTGTCCTTAACACAGCCCCATAAAAAATAAGCCAGTAGTATTAAATCACAGAAGCTGGCTGGTCACATAGCGCACCATAATGTGACACGTTGAGCATGCAAAGGCTTCTCAAAAAGCCCAAACGTGACAATTTTGCCAGATACTGAAAGAGAGGAATTAGTCTTGCGCCTCTGTTTTCGCGCCAATGAAAAGGTAGAAGGGCATTCGTAAAATACGAAATAAATACTGTACGTAGACTGCAGTAAACTAAATGCCGTCACCAAGAAAGAAAGTCATACGCTGCCCAGAATTGATTATATCTCAGATGCGTTAATCGAAACGAAATGGTTCTCTACCTTGGACTTGCAGAGTGGTTATGGGCAAGTAGAGATAGCAGATAAAGACAAGACTAAAACTGCTGTTAGCGCGAGCTATAGTTTGTGGCAGTTTTAAGGTGATAACACTTGTGCTCTGCAGCGTTTCAGCGTTTAATAGAACGTGTGCTTAAGGGTATCAATTGGAAGACATGTTTGATGTATCTGGATGATCTATACTTGATAAGAAAGACTTTTGACGAATACCTCAAAAATCTAGGTAAAGTATGTAAGCGTATAGCGGCTGCACGACTGTTTCAAAAAGAGGCCAAAGACTTGCGGCATCGTGTAATAGCAGAGGGCGTTATATGTTTAAAATGGCAAAACAGTTAACATGATGGCATAATTTCAGAAGGTTAACGGCAGAGATAAAATGGTGAGCGATGAAATTGGGTTTCGTTAGGCTTCGTCTTAGAATAAAAATAATAAGAAAGTATTCAGCAAGAAGGTTATATCGTTCCATTTCTGGTTGTTTGTAATATTTTCATGTTTTTATATTTTTGTGTTATTTTTTCTTACCTGGCAGAAGGTATTGAACCTCCTGCAAAAAATAAGAGATAGTTAAGATATCAGGTCTGGATGGCATACCTAATTATCCGAATACTTGACCAAACTAAGGAAATTGCTAATACGGAGTACACCAGGACTTGACCAGGCCGTCATAAATTTCAACAGAAATTTTGTTGCTTGGAAAGCACTCAATTATTAAACGCATTCGACAAGTTAATCAGCCCAAAAAACAAAAATTATAAAACTAAAAAAAACTCCCTTCTATATACATAGCAGGTGGAAAAAAACTTGAGAAATAACAATTGGGGCTATTCTGCGTTTCGATTCGAGTCGAAATTTTCTCCCTCTGGCAGCTTTGGTATTCTGCGTTTCGATTCCGCTTAGATTCTTTCGATTGTATGTATTCTGCATTACGATCGGAACTCCGTTTTTCTCAGTTGCTTTTTTGTTAACGGAGGGGTTTTCTTTATCTGTTTTTTTTAGTTAAAAAGTTCAAAATTTAAAAAAATTTAAGTAGAATATGAGATAAAATGTTCAGAAACGATAAAAAACACTTAAAATTATTTTTAATTAATTTATTTAATTAAATTAATTTTTTTTATTTTAAATTGTTAATTTTTGTACCCGAATATGATGTGTTTTTTATGTGTTACAGTTCAAAAACAACAACACAGCAGCAGTATGAAAAATTGGCAAATTTAATGGCATCTAAAGCAGACATTGCATGTGGATACCACCAGCGATCAAAGGAAGAAGTGGCAGTGTTCTGGGAAGAAGTTGCAGGAGTCCTTAATGCACTATATCCTCCAACAAAAAATGCTAATTTTTAATTATGTATACATACAACTTTTTGTATTAAATTCTCCATTTGTTTATGAAAATGATAACAACAAACAAACTTGCTTATTTTGCTATTTCATTTCCACAGCGATGCTATCAATTTTCCTCTTCTTCTTTCGATTCCGTTTTTCTTCAGAATACCAATTTTCGATCGCAACGGAACTGAATGCGGAGACTTAATCGAAACGCAGAATAGGGGTGAATATTTTCTCCCTTTTTTATTGATGATACCAACTTTTTTCCCCGCCGAATTTTTTTCTCTTCCCACAGTTGAAAAAAAGGGAAAAATATTTATTCATAATAGGAGAAAGGGGAAAAGGGAGAAAACTCAGGCGGAATTTTTATTCATGATTGGGCGGATTGTAAATAAACAAAACAGTTGGTTATAAAACTCAATGATGCCACTTTTTAATTTTTTTTGTTCCCGCGGAATTTGTGATTGAAGGAATTTTTTCTCGAGAAAATTATTTTCCGTGAAAAAGAAATTCCTAGGGAATATTTGTGATTGGGCTGAATATATTGTAATTGCAAAATAATTACACACAACGCTTTAGAGTTTTAAATTAAATTGCACGATATATTTAGACGAGCTATTTACTTTTATACATACGATAGTGACTTTACCACTTTAACGCCTAAAAACTGCTGTATCAACTTTTATGTGCTCTATTGATCATATTCAAAATTGCACTGACTCTCACCAGTTGTGTCTTTATTCGACAACATTCACACTTAGTCTGTCTGGGAATGTTGTCGAGCCTTTATATTCTGTTTTGAGCGGTTTCAGAATTTCCTGGAAAACTCTTACTCATCACATCAAACTCTTATTCATCAAATTAATCTTAGTTTATGGAATTTTACTGTAGCATGCCGATGTTATTTTGTGTTCACAAGATTTCTTAAAAACATCTTAATTTGTTAACAGGCACAATAGGTCATTTTACTACTTTTTTACTAATACTTATCATTTTATAACTTAAACAAAGCATCTTTGTTACAGTATACTCAATATGCGAGTGCTATATAATCTGTGTCCTTCAGCCTACGTAAATAAGATAATGTTGATGTTGGCTGAAGGACACGTAGCTACGGTCGGGAATACAGCAACAGATGTGATTTGTTATGAATTTCTTTGAATAGACTCAAAGAGCACTTTGGCTGAAAGACTCGTAATGCACTTAGATGTGATAGCAAGTAACTTAAATTTGGTCTAATCCTGTACTCTGTAACGACACGCTTTACCTGGCTGCTGGGGTATACTCAGCGGCGTCCAGGGTCGTGTTGTGTCGTGGAGACAAAATAAAAAAAACCCGCGGTTGCTCAGGTTTACTTAATTTTTTTATTTTGACAATATCTTCCTTCTTAATGGCAGCTCGTTGTCGGCTTCTTCTACTTTACACTGTGTGGGTGTATGAGTGCGGCAGTGTCCGTAGTCTGTGTCCAATATATACCGGTCAGTGGCGTTTCGTTTGGGGCACCGTTCGTTGAAGTGGCCGTGTGACCAAGGGAAATAACCAGAAACACTGTAGGTTGGGCTGGGTCAAAACCTCCGCTCAACTGTCCAATGCTCTGGTCACCCACTATGGTGACGGTAGACACAAACTCCGCTGGGTCAAAACCTCGGCTTCGTTTGTGACCGAGCCACAGTTCAATATGCCGTGTGTCCAAAGGGAAATCACCAAAACACTGTAGGTTGGGCTGGGTCAAAACCTCCGCTCAACTGTCCAATGCTCTGGTCACCCACTATGGTGACGGTAGACACAAACTCCGCTGGGTCAAAACCTCGGCTTCGTTTGTGACCGAGCCACAGTTAGGTTTAGTATGACGTGTGTCCTATGGAAATAACCAAAACACTGTAGGTTGGGCTGGGTCAAAACCTCCGCTCAACTGTCCAATGCTCTGGTCATCCACTATGGTGACGGTAGACACAAACTCCACTGGGTCAAAACCTCGGCTTCGTTTGTGACCGAGCCACAGTTCTTAAACTAAACATAATTCATACACCAACACACACACCATAATAGCAGTCTATTTACACCACAGCCGATGGCTGTATTCACCACCAACCATCAGATGCTGCTTAACAAAACTATTGGCTGTATTCACCACCAATCATTCTGCCCGGCGGTGTTGCCCAACGAACTGCCGTCAAATACAAAATTATAAATTAAAATGACTTAAACTAAACATAATTCATTAACTTAATATTAACTTAATTAAAACAAAGACCTTAATCTTCTAAAATTAGTGAGAGTACTTATTCTATTATAAACAAAAGTAGGAATTCAGAAAAAATAGATGAAATATTATTTATGATTGAACAAATCACAAAATATATATGTTTATAAATAAATATACATTGTTTTATACACTAGGAATTCAGATACAATGGAGAAAATATTATTGAAATAAACGTTGGAAATTCAATACAGCAATAATATATAGGTTTGTCGTGCCAAAAACGACCCTAGGACTTTTGGCGTCACACTGCCCTCTCCCCTATGAGGTGATAGTTTCCGACACTTGGATGCGTGCCATCCCTTTCCGGCTGACATTCACCCTATACTGCCGCCCGTTCACCTCCTGTTGGAAGCGTAACCTCTGGTGACCACTTCTGCTCTCTAAAACCATGGCCACCTTCCTTTGCACTTCGGGGGGCGTCTGATTCAAGGCTACCTCCCGCAGACCAAAGGGTTCCGTTAGCGCGCTCCATTCTTTCGCACTCCTTTGTGGCGTTATGCAAGTTGGGGTCATACTGGCCAAATTTGAGTCGTTGTACTCGGTTGGAATTTTTATCAGCATTTCTCCTGCAGGTATCTGTTGCATCGCCTTGTGCTGTTCGCAAGATCCACAGCTTCGCATATATCGACTGATGGCTTGTGACATACCTGGCCAGAAGTATCGGTTGGCGCCCTTACTGAATGTTCTCTCCATTCCCAACTGTCCTTCAGCTGTAGCGTCATGGTTTGCTTTTATGACTTGTTCCCGGAATGGTGTTGGCACGTAAAACTTCCTCGGTGTACAGTCTTCATCGTTCCAATTCCGGGTTGAATTTTTGCACAGTTTATTATTTTGAGTTGAAAAATTTGAAATCTTCTCGGGTTGTTTTCTCAGTTCCCTCATACGGTGTGTTACCCATGGACATGGGGCCTGCTGACTGGTCTGGACCAATTTAATAGCGTCCATTGCTGTTTTCCGGGGGACATTGTTCTTCTTCACCCTTTCTGTTATTCGCGCCCCGACAACGCCACTTACGTTTTTACTCGAAATTACCCGATTAGTCTTCGGTATATCCATTGGTGGCATTCTACGCCTGCTACTCGCACTCAGGCCTGCGCAGTAGATGACAGTGTCGAATTTTCTCAAGAAATCTAAGCCAATTACGATGTCTTCAGTGGCCTCATCTAGGATAAGAAATTCTATTTTAGCGGTCTTCTTTCCCAACGTCACTTTCAAACGCACAGATTGGCTGATTCTTCTTCTTGACCCATCAGCCAGAAGCATGCTAATGCCAACAGAATCCTGGGGTGCTTTACCAAAACGTCTCAGTTGACTAGGGGTAATGAAGCTTCTCGTGGCTCCCGTATCGAGTATTGCATCCACCGCCTGTCCCTCGACCAGAAGGATTGCTCTTAGCTTATCTTCTTCCCAGAGCATGGTGGTTTGTGGTATTTGGTGCTTGTGGTTGCCAGTTGAAGCTCTTGATGACGCTCTTACCGTGGTTTTCGTCATCATACGGTGGTACTCACCCCGGTTTTGCGGAGCAATTGGTATACTATCCAAGTCATCGGCAAGCTGGAGGAGTTCACTCAGAGAAGCAAAATCCTTTCGCCGAATATACCACTGGTAGTCTGACCTCGCGTTTCTGAAGATTCTATCTGTTTTTTGCTGTTCCGATAGGCTGCTATGTCTCATTAATTGTTGCAGGGCAAGAATATATTCCTTAAATGGTTCCTTGGGCCGCTGCGTTCTTTTACGGATCTCATCTTCCAATTTCTCAAAATAATTGGGAGGAAGAAAAAAATCACACAAATCCCTCTTAAATTGGTGCCATTGGTTCCAGTGCCGATTGTTGTTTCGGAACCAAATCAACGCATTTTCTTTTAAAACTTCGGGCATCACACGTGGTAACTGATTGATGTCCACATTATACATCTCGGCGAGCTCTTCCGCTCGTTCCACAAATTCCAGGGGATCTTTGCCGCCCGCATACTTCAGTCCCCATTTTCTGACTAATTCCACTATCATGATTCGGTCATCGTTGCGTGGTGGTGATGTGCTGTCTGTCACATCCATGGCATCTATGACTGCTGTCGTCGGCTGCGATGCCGGCCTGGCAAGCGACTGGCTAGTGGTCCTAGTATCGCTATTTGGTACCTGGGGCATCTTATATTTCACGGGGGTGTCTGGTGTGGTGGTAGTCGTCTCTTTTGGTACTGTTAGTTTTAGTTGCGTGGTACCAGGCGAGTGCTCGTGCCTGGTTTGCAACTCTAACAGTTCCTCTCTTCGCTTCTCGCTGTGTTCCGCTGTTAAGAACTTGGCGAAACGCTTCCTCAATTCTTCCACGTTGCCTGAGGAGGGTTGGGCAAAGACTCCTAGGTATTTTACCAATTCGTCTTTGCGTAAGGTATACGCCCATGATGTCTTCAACATCTTAACGTCTTGGGGGATGAATCACTCCTCCCTGTCTTCTTCTTCGTAACCCTTATGGGGTCCCTGCTCGGGCGCCAATTGTAACGACACGCTTTACCTGGCTGCTGGGGTATACTCAGCGGCGTCCAGGGTCGTGTTGTGTCGTGGAGACAAAATAAAAAAAACCCGCGGTTGCTCAGGTTTACTTAATTTTTTTATTTTGACAATATCTTCCTTCTTAATGGCAGCTCGTTGTCGGCTTCTTCTACTTTACACTGTGTGGGTGTATGAGTGCGGCAGTGTCCGTAGTCTGTGTCCAATATATACCGGTCAGTGGCGTTTCGTTTGGGGCACCGTTCGTTGAAGTGGCCGTGTGACCAAGGGAAATAACCAGAAACACTGTAGGTTGGGCTGGGTCAAAACCTCCGCTCAACTGTCCAATGCTCTGGTCACCCACTATGGTGACGGTAGACACAAACTCCGCTGGGTCAAAACCTCGGCTTCGTTTGTGACCGAGCCACAGTTCAATATGCCGTGTGTCCAAAGGGAAATCACCAAAACACTGTAGGTTGGGCTGGGTCAAAACCTCCGCTCAACTGTCCAATGCTCTGGTCACCCACTATGGTGACGGTAGACACAAACTCCGCTGGGTCAAAACCTCGGCTTCGTTTGTGACCGAGCCACAGTTAGGTTTAGTATGACGTGTGTCCTATGGAAATAACCAAAACACTGTAGGTTGGGCTGGGTCAAAACCTCCGCTCAACTGTCCAATGCTCTGGTCATCCACTATGGTGACGGTAGACACAAACTCCACTGGGTCAAAACCTCGGCTTCATTTGTGACCGAGCCACAGTTCTTATCTCAGGGTATAAACTCGGCTGGGTCAAAACCTCTGCTTTGTTTATAACCTGACTGTCTTACCTAACAGTCCAAAATATGATAATAAAAATTACCTGTTGTTCCGCCGCCGGCTGCACTACAAATTGCATTCTTATTCATGGTGTTTGCCCTTTTATACTCATGCTGTCAACACACAGCTATACACCAACACACACACCATAATAGCAGTCTATTTACACCACAGCCGATGGCTGTATTCACCACCAACCATCAGATGCTGCTTAACAAAACTATTGGCTGTATTCACCACCAATCATTCTGCCCGGCGGTGTTGCCCAACGAACTGCCGTCAAATACAAAATTATAAATTAAAATGACTTAAACTAAACATAATTCATTAACTTAATATTAACTTAATTAAAACAAAGACCTTAATCTTCTAAAATTAGTGAGAGTACTTATTCTATTATAAACAAAAGTAGGAATTCAGAAAAAATAGATGAAATATTATTTATGATTGAACAAATCACAAAATATATATGTTTATAAATAAATATACATTGTTTTATACACTAGGAATTCAGATACAATGGAGAAAATATTATTGAAATAAACGTTGGAAATTCAATACAGCAATAATATATAGGTTTGTCGTGCCAAAAACGACCCTAGGACTTTTGGCGTCACACTGCCCTCTCCCCTATGAGGTGATAGTTTCCGACACTTGGATGCGTGCCATCCCTTTCCGGCTGACATTCACCCTATACTGCCGCCCGTTCACCTCCTGTTGGAAGCGTAACCTCTGGTGACCACTTCTGCTCTCTAAAACCATGGCCACCTTCCTTTGCACTTCGGGGGGCGTCTGATTCAAGGCTACCTCCCGCAGACCAAAGGGTTCCGTTAGCGCGCTCCATTCTTTCGCACTCCTTTGTGGCGTTATGCAAGTTGGGGTCATACTGGCCAAATTTGAGTCGTTGTACTCGGTTGGAATTTTTATCAGCATTTCTCCTGCAGGTATCTGTTGCATCGCCTTGTGCTGTTCGCAAGATCCACAGCTTCGCATTATCGACTGATGGCTTGTGACATACCTGGCCAGAAGTATCGGTTGGCGCCCTTACTGAATGTTCTCTCCATTCCCAACTGTCCTTCAGCTGTAGCGTCATGGTTTGCTTTTATGACTTGTTCCCGGAATGGTGTTGGCACGTAAAACTTCCTCGGTGTACAGTCTTCATCGTTCCAATTCCGGGTTGAATTTTTGCACAGTTTATTATTTTGAGTTGAAAAATTTGAAATCTTCTCGGGTTGTTTTCTCAGTTCCCTCATACGGTGTGTTACCCATGGACATGGGGCCTGCTGACTGGTCTGGACCAATTTAATAGCGTCCATTGCTGTTTTCCGGGGGACATTGTTCTTCTTCACCCTTTCTGTTATTCGCGCCCCGACAACGCCACTTACGTTTTTACTCGAAATTACCCGATTAGTCTTCGGTATATCCATTGGTGGCATTCTACGCCTGCTACTCGCACTCAGGCCTGCGCAGTAGATGACAGTGTCGAATTTTCTCAAGAAATCTAAGCCAATTACGATGTCTTCAGTGGCCTCATCTAGGATAAGAAATTCTATTTTAGCGGTCTTCTTTCCCAACGTCACTTTCAAACGCACAGATTGGCTGATTCTTCTTCTTGACCCATCAGCCAGAAGCATGCTAATGCCAACAGAATCCTGGGGTGCTTTACCAAAACGTCTCAGTTGACTAGGGGTAATGAAGCTTCTCGTGGCTCCCGTATCGAGTATTGCATCCACCGCCTGTCCCTCGACCAGAAGGATTGCTCTTAGCTTATCTTCTTCCCAGAGCATGGTGGTTTGTGGTATTTGGTGCTTGTGGTTGCCAGTTGAAGCTCTTGATGACGCTCTTACCGTGGTTTTCGTCATCATACGGTGGTACTCACCCCGGTTTTGCGGAGCAATTGGTATACTATCCAAGTCATCGGCAAGCTGGAGGAGTTCACTCAGAGAAGCAAAATCCTTTCGCCGAATATACCACTGGTAGTCTGACCTCGCGTTTCTGAAGATTCTATCTGTTTTTTGCTGTTCCGATAGGCTGCTATGTCTCATTAATTGTTGCAGGGCAAGAATATATTCCTTAAATGGTTCCTTGGGCCGCTGCGTTCTTTTACGGATCTCATCTTCCAATTTCTCAAAATAATTGGGAGGAAGAAAAAAATCACACAAATCCCTCTTAAATTGGTGCCATTGGTTCCAGTGCCGATTGTTGTTTCGGAACCAAATCAACGCATTTTCTTTTAAAACTTCGGGCATCACACGTGGTAACTGATTGATGTCCACATTATACATCTCGGCGAGCTCTTCCGCTCGTTCCACAAATTCCAGGGGATCTTTGCCGCCCGCATACTTCAGTCCCCATTTTCTGACTAATTCCACTATCATGATTCGGTCATCGTTGCGTGGTGGTGATGTGCTGTCTGTCACATCCATGGCATCTATGACTGCTGTCGTCGGCTGCGATGCCGGCCTGGCAAGCGACTGGCTAGTGGTCCTAGTATCGCTATTTGGTACCTGGGGCATCTTATATTTCACGGGGGTGTCTGGTGTGGTGGTAGTCGTCTCTTTTGGTACTGTTAGTTTTAGTTGCGTGGTACCAGGCGAGTGCTCGTGCCTGGTTTGCAACTCTAACAGTTCCTCTCTTCGCTTCTCGCTGTGTTCCGCTGTTAAGAACTTGGCGAAACGCTTCCTCAATTCTTCCACGTTGCCTGAGGAGGGTTGGGCAAAGACTCCTAGGTATTTTACCAATTCGTCTTTGCGTAAGGTATACGCCCATGATGTCTTCAACATCTTAACGTCTTGGGGGATGAATCACTCCTCCCTGTCTTCTTCTTCGTAACCCTTATGGGGTCCCTGCTCGGGCGCCAATTGTAACGACACGCTTTACCTGGCTGCTGGGGTATACTCAGCGGCGTCCAGGGTCGTGTTGTGTCGTGGAGACAAAATAAAAAAAACCCGCGGTTGCTCAGGTTTACTTAATTTTTTTATTTTGACAATATCTTCCTTCTTAATGGCAGCTCGTTGTCGGCTTCTTCTACTTTACACTGTGTGGGTGTATGAGTGCGGCAGTGTCCGTAGTCTGTGTCCAATATATACCGGTCAGTGGCGTTTCGTTTGGGGCACCGTTCGTTGAAGTGGCCGTGTGACCAAGGGAAATAACCAGAAACACTGTAGGTTGGGCTGGGTCAAAACCTCCGCTCAACTGTCCAATGCTCTGGTCACCCACTATGGTGACGGTAGACACAAACTCCGCTGGGTCAAAACCTCGGCTTCGTTTGTGACCGAGCCACAGTTCAATATGCCGTGTGTCCAAAGGGAAATCACCAAAACACTGTAGGTTGGGCTGGGTCAAAACCTCCGCTCAACTGTCCAATGCTCTGGTCACCCACTATGGTGACGGTAGACACAAACTCCGCTGGGTCAAAACCTCGGCTTCGTTTGTGACCGAGCCACAGTTAGGTTTAGTATGACGTGTGTCCTATGGAAATAACCAAAACACTGTAGGTTGGGCTGGGTCAAAACCTCCGCTCAACTGTCCAATGCTCTGGTCATCCACTATGGTGACGGTAGACACAAACTCCACTGGGTCAAAACCTCGGCTTCGTTTGTGACCGAGCCACAGTTCTTATCTCAGGGTATAAACTCGGCTGGGTCAAAACCTCTGCTTTGTTTATAACCTGACTGTCTTACCTAACAGTCCAAAATATGATAATAAAAATTACCTGTTGTTCCGCCGCCGGCTGCACTACAAATTGCATTCTTATTCATGGTGTTTGCCCTTTTATACTCATGCTGTCAACACACAGCTATACACCAACACACACACCATAATAGCAGTCTATTTACACCACAGCCGATGGCTGTATTCACCACCAACCATCAGATGCTGCTTAACAAAACTATTGGCTGTATTCACCACCAATCATTCTGCCCGGCGGTGTTGCCCAACGAACTGCCGTCAAATACAAAATTATAAATTAAAATGACTTAAACTAAACATAATTCATTAACTTAATATTAACTTAATTAAAACAAAGACCTTAATCTTCTAAAATTAGTGAGAGTACTTATTCTATTATAAACAAAAGTAGGAATTCAGAAAAAATAGATGAAATATTATTTATGATTGAACAAATCACAAAATATATATGTTTATAAATAAATATACATTGTTTTATACACTAGGAATTCAGATACAATGGAGAAAATATTATTGAAATAAACGTTGGAAATTCAATACAGCAATAATATATAGGTTTGTCGTGCCAAAAACGACCCTAGGACTTTTGGCGTCACAACTCTTTATTTATGAATAATCTGCCAAATGTTCCAAAAAATAATTCTTCTTAAGACCTGGCATTGTTAGCTACGGGGCTGTCAAATCCTTTTTGGAGTATGGAGCCTTAACAATCTGTTTTGATGTAGCTCTTAAATTTTGTTTTAAAAATTGACTCTATTTGGGTAGGTCTGGAGGGTCAACCGTTACAATTTTTGGCACACCGAAGTAAGTTTCAATTATATAAGCAAAAGAAGAAAACAAATTTCTAGCCCGATATTCTCCCAAATTAAAAAGAGATAACCTAGACATGTAAGCATGTCAAGGTCTACTTACGTTCAAAATCTCTTAACAATATTTGAGTAATAAATAAACCTTTTGACATTTTCAAAAAATTTTATGACAGATGTTCTCAGAAGCCCGCTTTATTCTCAGGTGCCGATCGTCCATTACTTTACTCAGAAAAACCTCTACTTGGCCTTTGTGAAATTTCATCAGGATATTTTCTCAGTGGTTCATGTGCTACCGAATTATTAAAGCAAAAAACGTTTTACAGCCACTGTGCAGCGCGTGACATGACAGTAAAGTAGTCTCGGTTGCAAATTACTTGCCTAAAATTATATCCTGGAGCGATGGGGGTCAGAAATGTGTAAATAGAGTAGTGGTGTCCTTCGATATGCCGATTAATAAATAAAGGAGACTTTTTCTTAAAAATTGTTTCAAATATTCAAGGGCAACATATCGCTTTTCCACGAGTGTAATGTTTATTCCAGCCAATTGTGTTGTGAGTTGATTAACTGGCAACTTCATGCGATTTAAATGAAATTTTTAATTATTTTAGAACTTCCCCTTTTATTAATTCACGGAACTATAACTATAACAACAACAAAAAACACAATTTCGTCATACATGTTATTTTTTGTTTTATTATCATTTTTTTTGTTCTTTTCCTTTTAGTTTCTTTTAATGATTAATAATCGAATAGATTAATTTATACAACTTGATGTTTATTTTGCTTTTTATACTTTAAAAAGTATATTTTTTTAAGATTTTGTTTTTATAATAAAAATATTTAAAACTTGGTTTTTTTACATGTTTTTAACAGGAAGTTTAGGAGGAGTTGAATAGAGGAGATGTTAAAAAATACTAAAAATAAACAGAAAATAAGTAGTAAAAAATTTATAATTAAAAATTTGTATGTTATTTTTGCTTATTGATATAATAAAAATACCCTTAATATCTAAACGTGTTTGTATATGTATATAATTAATATTTTAGTTAAATTTAACTTATATTATTCATTTTAAAATACGAGCCAAATATACTTATATGTAGAGCAAGTATTGAAAGTTGTTTTTCTGTTGTATTTCGTAGCTGAAATAAGGTTTTTTAACGTTTTTTTGTTTTTGTTTTTGTTTTTTTTTTGTACTATTTTTAAGTTATTAAAAAATTAAATTATATTTACAAGTAATCATTTTAAAAGTCTGATTTATGTTTTACTATTTACACAAAAGTTTTGTTTTATTAAACTAAAGTTTTCATTTAAAACTTTATACAAAAAACTCAAAGTCAAGTTTTTTTAGAAAACTGCGTGCTTGCATTTTTGAGTTATGAGGAACAAGGTAGAGGATGTGGAGGGGGATCGATTGGTTGGTTGGTTTTGAATTAAAAGTAAAAATTTTTATTTTATTTTAAAAGATTTTTATTAGTTTTATTGCTTTAGTTAAGTTTAAGGATTTGTTTTTCGTATTTTTAGTTATTTTTTTACATAGTTTTTTTATTTATATAAATATAAAACTAATATTAATGTATTTTGTATATAATGTACAGATGTGTTTTTATAATACATATTTAAATTATAAATTCATTTTGGTTTTTTATTTTATTTTAATTATAAGAAAATATATTTAATTTAATTCATAAAATGATAGTTAAAGTTTATTAACATTAGAACTACAAATAAAAATATTTTAAATTGAAAGCTTTAGGCTTTAGATAAAAAAAGATATTAATAAAATAAAATAAAAAAAAAACAAAAACCCTAATCTAGAATTAAATTATAAAAACGAAAATGTTAAAAGTTCTTAAGTGATAGATAGATTTTTTCATATTTAATAAATTTACACATTTTTTTCCAATAAAATCTAGTGAAGAAACACGAATGAAGAAAATTTTAAATCAGAAAAATTAAAATTATTAAGGAAACATGACCACTTCACTACAGAGCCATAGGAGGAAATAAAAATTCTCTTCAAAAACACAAAATGAAATAAATTGAAGCTTAAGCAGCAGCAAGAGTAAAGCAGAGAAATGAAAAAAACACGTTTTGTACACAAGAACATTTCTGCCCTACTTTAGGGAAGTTTGACTATTTAGCAAATATTTCCTCAAAATATAACTAAAAACTTCGTATATCATTAGCTGTGTGAAGTCACGTTTTCATTTACATAAAATTTTGAAATATAATTGGGTCTTTAGAAAGGAAAAATATTTCTAATAGCTAATAAAACTAGTTTAATAACTTTCTATAAAAATAGTAATTACAATGTTCATTTTTACATTTATCCATTAAAATATTTATCTTTTATAAGTGTGTGTAATTTTTTATGCATAAATAATTTTTTTTTAATCAGGAAAATAAATAAAAATGATATTATTTAATTGCCATTAATCATTACTCATTATGTACACTTAATTTAATCGGTATATACACGTAATAATACACAATTATAAGAATATAAGAAGTCTGTTGTGACTTTTCAAGAAGATTCAAATTCAATTCTTTGTTTGACTTTATTGTGAACTTTTAAACAAGACGATTCCTGCCTGTTTTATAGCTGTTTAAGCATGTGTTCCAAGATAATCTTACATATCTTTGCTAAGCTTAAAAGTTTCAGCATAAACTGTTTTTGCTCTCCAGACCAATTGTTTCATTTTTATCACAATTTATATTGTGTTGTTGATGATGCCTTGTTATTGATGTTGTCTGTCCATTGTTGCTATGATTTGTAGCGGAGGTATTTGTCATTGTGGTTGTCGCCGATGCCGTTACAATTTTATGATGGCTTGTATAACGCTCTGGACTTGGTTCGCGGGAGGATGACATTGATGTCGATGTTGAAGAGATTTCTTCTAGACAATTATCAAGCAAATCACCGCCGCCAATACTGCTTGATATACTTTGATTTCGATTGCGTACAATATCTATGTCATCATCTCCTAAAGTAAAATGAAAAACGATGAAATGACCACAATTTAAATAAATTTTCATTTAAAGAATTGTAAATTTCACTAAGAAGAATATAATCGACATCATAATTCAAATCTAGAATGTAATTTATAGATCTAGAAGTGTTTGAATTTGAACATTTATTAACTCGTAGTGAGGCAATGTATTATTGGATAGATAGGGTTGTGTTGGCTGAAAAGGTGTAGGAGACGCCTAGGGTTTTCCTAAGACCATGCTACCCAGAGCCAAGCCATTACTAATGCCGGATAAATGAATTTATCCCTATGGCAAGGAGGAAAACGTCTTCTCATTTTTATGCAACATGGGCAGAATTTTTGGGCAGTCCAAGACCACTAAAGGATAAACACGGGTGATAGCATGCTGAGATTAACATGCAGTTATTACCAAATGGCCGATAGGGCCCAAGTGTACCGTTTGATTAAGGTTACCTTATCTAAGTTTGCCCAGTAGAACATGAGATCTTAGCGATTTACCATTTTATTTTTTACTTGTAACATTTGCATTATTCATTTATAGAATTTCATTACCATTTCTCAAACCAAAGTCGCTGCTGGCAGCACTTTCACTAAATGATGAAAATCGGGAGCGATGACCAGTGCCTACGTTAAACGAGGGCCCCAAGCTTTGTTTTTCCTTTAAAGATTTCAAACGGGCACAAAGACTCTCTTGTTGTTTTTCAAGCAGAGTGGGGGCAGCATTAAATTGTCCTAAGAGAAAATAGTAACATTTATTAATTAAATACTTATATGAACAAGTCAGAACATTTTTATTTTTTGTCTCTTCACATCTACCCTTTCTCACGAAAACTTACCTTTTGTGGAATCCTCTTCAGCGAAGGAGGAAGATTTCAAAAGAGTATCATTTAAACTCGTTGAACTGTTACTACTATTGAGAGAATCTAAGGAAGAAGATGATGATACGGTCGAAGTTGTTGACATTAATTCCTTTTGAATTTGTGAGTCCACAGATTGTGTCAAACGATCGGGCGAATTTAATGTGTACCTGTTCGTTAAGGGCATTGACATTGGTCCTAGAAGAGACGACGACAACGACGTGTCTAACGATATGGGAGGAGTGGTAGGTGTTGTAGTTAAACTACCACTGCCACTACCATTATTTAAATCGTTCGACGAAGATTGCTGCATCCTTTTCCTATATTCATTAATAGACAATTTACGCTTTGGTTGCGGGGGTGGCTCTGGTGCAGTTAGCTGAGGATTGAGACGTGGGTCATGACTCGCAGTTTTAGTGTGTATTTTTAAAGGCGTTATAGTCGCAGAGCTATTACCAGAACATAAGGGTACTGTTGAACTACCGGATGGAGTAGAAAGAGGAGCTGGCATTTCTGTAGAGGAGTCCTTGACATGAGTTACAGTCGTGGAACTAACAAGAGAAGGAAAGGCTTGCGTATCTTTTACGACAGCTGCATTGTTCAGACCAAACAAGGCAGTATGTGATACGTAGCCACCTAAAGTGTTGTAGCTCTTTAATTTAGTATCCAAATACTCTGATAAAACACCACCTCCTGCCGGTACAGAAGCACTAGTTATTGGAGGAGATGGTGTTGTAATATTAGAGGGTAACAGGGGTGAAGCTAAACTTGGTGGTGTTGTAGTATTGTCCAATAATTTGCCATAGATCGTATTATAAAATGGCAAATGGCTTGTTGAATTAACAGTTGATGTTAATATCGGAGAGGACATGCCATCCGCTAGTGGTGGTGTAGGTGGTAAAGATGGTTGTTGAAACTGCGTATTAAGATTATTATGGACTGGCGGTAGAAAATTGGAACTATTTGGAAAGTTTTGTGAAGGTTGTAATGGCTGATGTTGTTGGCTTACTAAAGAACTGCTGGCTGCAACAACAACATTATTAAAATGAGGTATAGTGGGATGTTCTTTCAAGATAGGTGTAGGTGTTGGTTCCAACTGTGATAGTTTTTGGGAAACAACTGCCGGAATACAACTTGTATTTTCAGCAGACATAGATATGGGTATCGTATTTGTTGCTGTTGCAACTACCGGTTGAGAGTTGGTGGAAATGTTGAACCCAACAGGCTCTTTTGTAAATGTGTTTCCGGCAGTTAAGCTGGGAACCTTTTTATCCTGTCCTTTTTCTATTTTTACAGTTTTGCTGGTGCCAATTTTGACTTCTTCCTTTTGTGGCAAAGTGGTTTCTTTTTTCGACTTTTTAGCGGCTACTTGACTCTGCTCATCTGAGAGTAGTCTTGATGTTTCTTTTTTGTGCTTGTTGCCCCCCGTGTTAACACTGTTAAGCAAATGCATATCCTTCGTAAGTTCCAATTCGAAATTAAGTTGACGCTTTTTGCTGGAGGGCTGGTAAGGCACTGTAGAGAGAACATTGGAATTACAATTGCTGACATTATTAGCGCTAGAGGTTGATACTGATCTTTGTCTATGATGTTTTTCTTTATCTACACCTCTTTCTTTTTCCAAGTTCAGACTCGTCGTAGAAACGGTTGCCAAAGAGCTCGATTGGTACGAATAGGAGGACAACGATGTATTAGATGAAGTTGAAGATCCTGAAGATGACTTCTTTAGCGATCTCACTTTCTTTGATGATCCAGACGAAGATGTGTTTACAGTGGCGTGTTTGTTTATTGAAGATGAAGAAGAAACAGGTACTTGCAGATTTGCGCAATTCTTATGACTATTCAGACCGCTACTGGAACTAGTGGATCTTTCTCTTTTGTGCAGTTTTTGTTTCTTTGAATTACCACTCACAGCAGCTGAAGAGCTTTTATGTTTTAGACTTGATTTATCCGCTTTTTCTTTACACTCATGATGATGATTATTATGGTGATGGTTATGATGGTGTTGGTGGTTAGACGTTGAAGTGGATGATGATGATGTTCGATTTTTGTACTGATCAATTTTATTAGCTAAGCAATTACTCGATAAAGAGTTGCTATTTGAGTTTAATATCAAAGAGGATGAAGATTTTGTTTTTTTGTTACGAGATTGAAGAAATAGAATGTTTTCTTTGTGAAAGCTGTGTAATCGAGCTTGTATATCATCGTCGCTTAAAGATTTATGTCGTTGTATGGGAGCTGCTGTTCCACCCTTAATAGTTGTACTTGAAGTAGGAGGTGGCGGAGTAGTAGCTTCTCCATCAGCGAATGTATCTGCAGTTGAGGACCTGACCGCTAATAATGTAAAAGATGGTGCGGTCGGTATTTCGGTTGTACCACTGATTAGGGATTTTTTTGAACCTTTTTCATCATCCTTAGTTTTTGCACTTGTCTGTACGTGTTCCGACATGATCAATTGCTCTTTTGTTAATGTTTTCTTAATGTCAGCTAAAGTATGTTCTATAGCATCGAGTTTTGGTCTTTTTGGTTTAGGTTCCTTAATATCCAAGTGAAACTCATCTTTACTTTTTATATCCAGAACTTCTGCTTCAGTTTTTATATCCAAATGAGATTCATCTGTACTTTTTATATCTAGAAGTTTCTGACCTTCTGCTTCAGTTTTTACAACTTCAATATGTCGGTTAAACTTTTCTTTTTGTTCCGCATCCTCATCTTTCGCAAACGCTACTTTTGCTTCCCTTTTAATTTCAGCATTTTCTATGGTTTTAGCATTATTTTCGATACCCCCGTTATGTTCTTTTGATACAAGCTCTTCCTTTTTTTCGGTGTTTTGGGTAACAACATCATCTGCTGCGATACTTTCTTCACGTTCAACGTCAATTTTAACATCTTCCGTTCCGCTTGTATCCTCTGGCTCAATTTTAACTAAGTTATCTTCAGCTTTAATCATTTCGCCACCCGGACTTGGAGATCTTAGGATATCAACATCATCTTCCTGTTCATTAAATTCGACAATATCAGATTGAGAAGTTTGCTTGGCTGACTTATCTGAAGTTTCTCTTTTTATTTCGGTGTAAGTCAAGTACTTTTCATGTTTAACAGCACACTTTACTTGCTCTTCCAACCGAGGAGTGACCTCGTTTAGTAAGGCTGCGTTATCAAATTCTTTTTCTACTTCAATTTCTGACGACAGTAGATCTTGTATTTCAGGCTTATGGTCTTTATCTTCCGTATGGTACATTTTTGTTTCGTTATTATCACATTTCTCGACATCTACATCAATGTCGTCGTGCATATCTCTAAAGGATAAATCCTGTACCATTTCCTTATTTTCCAAATCTTGTGCAAGTGGTCGATTTTGACGCAACATATCAAGCTGCATTTGAACTTGCTGCTGGTGCTGAACAGGTGGTGGAGAAGAAATAGTATTTGCACACAAGTCCCCGCAACTTTGCGATAAGTTTTCATCCCCTTCATCTGTTCCAGTAAGTAATAAGCGTCTCTTTTTCAACGGAGTAGTGAACCCATTTGGAACGTAGTTTGTAAGTGAGACTGTTGGACAAGTTACAGTTGGTTGTGTTTGCGAATTCGAAGAGCCGGTATTAATAACCTCCGGAGTGGGAGATGGAGTCATTGGGAATGTATGTTGGAAGTCTTCGTGAGTTTCCTCACTAATTGCTTGTCGTAGCCAACGTTTTTTAACAGATGAATTGTTGCTGCACGTGCTGACTTGTAAAGGCAAACTGAAATTTCGATTGCTACTGGTCAATTCCGATGAGGGACTCAGCCCGATTGTTAACGGAGTTTTTAATGTCAAATCCACAGCTGGAGTTGGTAAAGTATCAAATGGCCTTTGAAGTTGCTGCTGTTCGTATTCATAGGAATGTTTATGTTCAGTTTGTGTGTGCGTTGGCGGACCGCAGGTAGAAGCTTCAGTTTGATGAATGAATTCCTCAACTTTTTGTGCTGCAATACTCAAGTTTTGTGGTTCATTGGAATCGCTTTGTGATTGCTTCAGATCACTCATCGCAGCTTGAAGTAATGAATCTAAGCCCCCAGGTATTACTGAAACACCACCTGCACCGCTGCAAACTTCTGAAGTGACAGGTGATTGCAATGATTGTGTGTTTTGTTCAGCTAAGGGATTGACATTTTCAGCAGAACTATCTTCCGTTTGATGAAGCCAATTATTCATTAAATGTTTTTTTGTTTTTGCCTGTAATGGATATTTAAATTCCGCACTATGAATTTCTGCGTTATTACCGTCTAAATTGGACTCCAATGGCCCGACCGCAGCTTCAATTAACAGACAAGCGCTGCTTACTTGCGATGGGGGTGTAGGAGGAGAAGCCCCCGCTTCTCTCGACGATATCATGTACTGAGATGATGATTGATGCGGTGATGCTTGTAAGTGATGTTCAGCTGCTTCTGTTGAAGAATTATGAGCAGGTGTTATGTTGGGATTTGCAAAAGCCATTAGCAGCCCAGCCGCCTGATCAACGTTATTGGTTGATTCCGCAGGTAGCCGTGCAGTTGTAGAAATACCTGCAGCCACTACGCTTGGTGAAATAGGTGTTGGAAAATGTAGCTGGTTCAGTGAAGCAACTGTTTGTATTGGAGGTGAATGCATGGCAGCACAACCATCTGACTCTGATGTTACTGCGTCGTGATCATGTTGGTGGCATTCTTCTGCGGATTCTTGGCTGTTCATACGACTTCGTCTTCGTTTTCGCTGGTTATTATACCCACTACCTTGTCCACCCTTAGCACCAGGCTTACGTTTCTTCTTCGATCTTCCCGTCGTTCCTGCATGACTGTTTGTACGTTTCGTTCCCCCGTAGTTTTCACCAGAGTCCAGTGTTTTATTTGGTGATGTGGGAGTTGTATTAAGGCTGCTAGGGTTTTGTCGCTTGGCTTGTTTTTGTTCTTGTTTTCGTTGTTGATTGCGTTCCATTTTTTCTATAGCTTTTAAAATTGCCTCCATCTTTCTATCCTCTCGTGATAATTTTGGTTTTTCTTTAGGTGTGGAAGATAACGGTGTCGATGTTAGGGGATTATCGTCGTTGTGATGCTGTTCGTTATCTTCGGAAAAACTAGTAGTGCGACAATATTTGCCAGGTGTCTTGCGCCCTGGGTGTATATTATTGTGCTGGAAATGGTTGTTTTTCTGTGGAGATTTATATTGGTGAAGTTGCGATTGTAGTTGTGGCTCCTGTGGTGATAATGTCATGGAATTTGACGAATTACTAACGACTATTATTTCTGAAGTTTGGTTGTTTTGTTGTGTTGATTGTTGTTGTTCTTGTAACTGCTGCTGCTGATCTGCTGTGGCTTCCACTGCTTCAGGAACTACTACAACTTGTTGCTGTTGCATTTGCGCAGAATACAACTGAGAATCAACGCCGGCGGCACATGCTGGCGATGCAGCTGATAGAGATGCATTCGGCGAATGTTGTGTATTCAAAGACTGTAAGGCAACTGCAGCTATTGTAGTTTCCGGTGAAGCAGTTTCTAATATACCTGAAGATGTAGTAGTTGGGTGTTTAGTTGGGTGTTGAGTTGGTTGGGGGTGCTCTTTCTGTTCCTGCAACATTAATTGGTGTATAGGATGCTTTTGGGTTTGTGCATGAGGTTGTTGGTCTGTTGCTGGTCGTGTTGGCAGACACAATGATGTCTGCGACTGCTTCTGTTCCGCTGTAGTGATGACGTCCTGAGCAGCGTTAAGAGTTGCTGCTCCTTGAGTTATAACACTTATAGACTGCTGTTGCTGTACTATAATTGCAGGTTGTTGTAGCACCGACTGATGTTGACTTTGTTGTTGCTGATGTTGGATTGACATGTTTGGAGACGTTAGTACTAATGGTGTGGGCAAAGACTGCATAAGCTGTTGTTGTTGCTGTTGTGGCAACAGTTGAACAGTCGATTTCATTTGAGTATTATGAAGCAATTGCTGTTGAAGATGTTGTTGATATATTTGCTGTTGCTGTTGTATCGGTGAATGCATGTGTTGTGTTGGTGATGGTATCGATATAGATGGCGACGATGACGATGTGCATACACCAGAATCATGGGCTATATTTGTTAGAGTTGATGATGCAGACGATGCGTTACTCAAATTGCTGTTGCAAGAGAGCGGCATTAGAGCATTGTTACTGACAATCTTATTTGTAGATGTCGTCTTACTTAGATTATTAGGACTGCTCGGGTTAATGGTGACAGTATTTACCAACGACGTTACACCCATATTGCTGTCACCACTGGCACTAGATGATATCGAACGATTACGATTCAAGTTTTGCTGATTAACTTTACGTTGTTTTACCGTTATGCTTCCAGCATTGCCAGACCCTACGCCATTGTGAGCAAGTGATTTACGACCCGCAGTTGATTTTGCCGCCGGCGGCAATTGCGGAATTGGTGTTCCAAATAAACAATCTTTTGCTAAACCACAACCACAGGAAGTACTAGTGGGCTGTATTATTATTGAGGACGATTTCTTATTTTCTAATGCCAACAAGTCGTGTGGCTCATGACGAATAGTAATTTCTGTACTGGCTCGGATGTCCGTCAAAGCCACTATAAACAAATGAATAGTTCCTTTTTCGAATAAATGTTGTATCTCTGCATTTGGACGGCATGACCTTCGTACGAATCTTGCTTCGTTGCCATACGTTCGGGTATCAACACAGATTTCGGGACCTTTAAGAAATGTTGGCGGGCTTTGCTGAGCTGGTAAAGTTGTTGTAGTGGTTGTATAAGTTCCGTCTGGATTTAACATTGTTGTAGTTGTAGTTTGGGGCAGTAGCTGGCTAGATATAGCTAAATCAGTGCCCGGCAACTGATAGAAAAATATAAAGGGGCCTGGTGTTTTGTGAGCCTTATAACTGGCAAGGTGGTAGTTATTTGGAGGAGGACTATTCATATTTACTGATGTATTCTGTGTTTTGTATTGTGTGGTGAGCATATATTTACCCCTTAGTTCACAGATGGGCGAATTTGGAACTATATCTAAATTACTAATGAGTATTTTTCCACCTGCATGCGGCACTGTCGTCGCGCGATTTTCTAAGCTGCCATTGCTGAATTCTTTAAGTATTGGGTTTTCAGTATTTAAAATACTTTGAAGAAGAGAAGGTTGTTTAGATATAGCATGTAGACGCGCTCTCAACTCGGGGGAGTAATGGTTTGTTACAGCCAGTTCATAGTTTTCGATCCACTGTCTTAGGTTAGCAGCATGCTTTTCCGCAGCAGTCATACCAACCGTGCTATTACCTCCATCATGAGCTCCAGACTTTTTACGTTTCGTATTCTTTTTGGTTTCCTTTCGTGCTGGTTTACCGCTGGCAGTAAAACCGGCAGCAGCAGCCGCAGCCAACTTTTCAGCCTTCTTTGACCTTTTACCAGATACACCTTCCTTAACTTTTTTCAAAATTTTACTTTTCTTTAAATTTGTACCTCCCGACGTCAATAACTGAAGAGCCGTAGAATCAGTAGATATATTGCCTGTAAGGCTAAAACCAATTCCACTTGGTGCCGAACGTTGTTGACTGCCTAACACATCGTTGGGCAAAAGATTTGCTACACCACTAATACCACCACCATTAACAGAACCAGCTGTTCCAATGGTACCAGCAGAGACTGCAGTTTGGGCTTGAGCCGTTAACATGAGTTGTTGCTGTTGCTCCTTTCGTTTCAATAACTGCAAAGATCGGGCTCGTGCCTTATCTACAACACGAGGTTGACATAATTCACACAAATACTCGTCAGGTATATTTTGACGATCGATTCCCATACAATCAACATGTTGCCACGCACTGAAAAGATACATAATTAAACATTAGGCCATTGTTAAGGTTGAGAGCATTTTAATTCAACAAATATGTGACAATACTTACCAACATTTATCACAGCATATCATATAGCCATCATCATGAGTTAAATCACAAATACAACGAGTAACTGAATCGTCTTCAAGTTCTGCTTCAGGAGCAGTTTCTGTTTCCTCGCCGGGGTCTATATCTCCTACAACCAACCTAGAATTGCTACTAAGCGCTAAATAAGAAGAACCGTCGTCGTGATTGACGCGAGATACTACACAAGAAAAATAATGAAAATTTAAAATGTAACGTAAGGAAACTTAAAATTTTCGAGATTTTCTTACCTTGTGGATTATAATTTGGAGGCACTACGCCTGTTCCAGCTGAAGTTATGGCACCTATACCTCCCAAAGACCATTGCTGACCATGACCTGTAGTTGAATTAATGCCTGATGGTGCAGACGTTAAAGCTACAGAATTGGATGCTGTTGAGGGCGGTAACTGCACAGCAAATGAAGTAGGTAACACCAAAGGCATAGGATTAACGTACGTATGATCGAGTAAAACTGCATGTAAGATACGTAAGCGTATATCTTCGGTTTCTACCGACGCTGGTCGTATTTCCTCGCCAATTATATCGTCATCGTCATCATTAGACGAATTATTAGCACCCGGTAAAGTTTTAGTAGCTTGCAAATGTATTACCTGTGCTTGGGGCTCCATTATAAGTGCAGATGGCGCTCGTGACATTGGTAATGGCGAAGGTGACGATTGTGTTGACGTCGGAACTACGCCAATTAAATTGGAAACGGAAGTTGACATGTTACCACCTGAAGTCATACCCAAATTTAGGTTCGTTTGAGCTGTTACACTTGCTAAGTTATTATGGCTATTACCGCGTAGGGAATTATGATTACTATTGTTATTGATTTGGTTAAGATTGTGGTTGTGGTTGAAAGAATTTGTTATTAGTGTGGTCATGGTAGCACAATTTGAAGTTGAAGTTGTTATAGAAGTACATGAAGTTAAAGGAATAATAAAATCAATTAGTGTTGAACTAGGAGATGCATCGGTTGCATATATAGTAGCCGTTGTTGGTACCACAAATGCACAACCTGAGTGTTTATCTTTAATTCTAATGTTCGAATATTTAAATAAAGCAAATAGATCGGTTAAAAATATATCATGAGTTTTGTTTTTTGCGCACGGATTAAAAAAATAAAAAGAAAATACAAAAAATTAAATAGTAAAAATTGTTTTAAAGTAAAGGATGGAGAAAATTTTATAAAACAACTATTTTTACTGAATTTTTTTGCGAAATCAAATATTTAATCGCATTAAAAAAAATAATATCTATAAAAATTATGGGCGATTCCTTGAATATATCAACGACGCCTAAAATATATTGCTTAGAATGAAAAAGCCTCTTTTTTGAAAATAGTTCAATAGAAAAAATAAACTGCTTAAGTATTTATAGGTTTTTGAAATATAAAAGAACAAGAACAAAACGAAAAGTTAAGTTTGGACATTTTTAACGTTTCAAGTGCAGGTTATTTTTTGGAAATTTATGTTTTTTTTATTTAATAAACAAATACAAATTAAATAATACTTAACTAACTTTGAATAAAAACTAAAATGAACAAGAGCATTGCATATTATCAAAAATAATTGCAATTCTGAAAAAGACTTTTTTATCTTTAAAAAAAAAGCAAAAACCAATTATAAAATCTTAAAAAAGATTTAATTTTCCAGAAGACTTGGTTTAATCTAAAAGCATAAAAATGCTTGCTATCCCCAGTCACAAACCAATCTTATCAATTAGTTTAAATTTTTATTTTATTTTTTTATGTACGCTTTTGAAACATCGAATGATAAATAATAAAAGCCTTATGTTAAAAATCAGAATTAAGTTTCCCATTTTCTATTTTCCTATATTATACCCTTATTATTTTAAAAATTTATTCATTTATATTATTATTTTATAATTATAAAATAATAATAATTATAAAATAATAATTATAAAATAATAATAATTATAAAATAATAATAATTATAAAATAATAATAATTATAAAATAATAATAATTATAAAATAATAATAATTATAAAATAATAATAATTATAAAATAATAATAATTATAAAATAATAATAATTATAAAATAATAATAATTATAAAATAATAATACTTGAAATATTGGGCTCGGTTACGGTTTACAACAGTTGTTATTTAAGTGCTGTATTTTAGAAAAAGCGATTATGGTTTACAACTGTTCTCAACGCTGTTGTATAAAGAGTTTTCTATGTAAATTTACTCTGATTATGGTTTATAACATGTGTAGTTATGTGTTGTCAGTAATGTCAAAAACTTACAACTGCTCATTACCTGTTGTTTTAAAGTCAAAATTCAAAAACATAAAATCGAGAAAATTTTGTAAATACTTTGTACTCTTCTTTTGTAAAGCTTTAGCACTTAAAAACGGTTTTCAGGGAAATATCTAATAAAAAAACAAATGGGAAAAACTTGTGGAATTAATGAAAAAAAAAACCTGAGGTTGGTCGTGGGAAGCTACCATTTGTTGTGAACAAAATGCAGCCCAAGGGAAAATGGGAGATTTTAATTCTTTGGGACCACCGATTAGATTCACAAAAGAATGGAAAAGATTATTTAATTTTTTTAATTAAGTGTTTATTTGTTTTAGGTATAAACTCACTCACTATAAAGTCAATTTAAAAAGAAAATTGGCAACAAATAAACAAAATTTCTAAGCCACTGGTGGAGGTCGGTCCACCGAAATAAGCCTAAGCCCGCTTGAGCAGAACACTGTTGAGCTTGTGTCCATGCAGACGCAAATAAATCCATGTGGATCTGCAATAGGCTTACAAGCTCAATAAGATTACATTGCAGATCCATTCGTATACTGTTAATATTGCTTCATATACAAATGTTGCACTACTTTTGGAGGAGCTTCAATTCGTATGTGTGTTCCATCTACACAACCGAAAAAAAAATTTACTTACTCTGTATTTGGTAATTCCAAGAGGTTGGAACTGTCTCTAATTCTTTTACGGATACGTGACATGTCAGTATTCTTTCTGTCTTCTTCATCATCATTGTCATGAAAGTATAGATCTACGTTTACATATATTTTATTTACACTTATTATTTTAAAACCGTTTTAAATTTTGCTTCAACGCGACAAACGCTTCTTCTTACGCAGGTATGTATTTTTATGGAAATTTCAATACAATCAAAATGCAAACCTGTAATGTATTCAACATCTAGATGTTGTAATCCATAATCACGAAAAATATAAATATTGTGTTGTAGCCGAGGTGTTGTAAACCGTAATCGGGCCATTATTTCCAAAGTTATTGTTACTTACTATTAAGCTTACTATTCTTATTTTGAAAATTTATAATTTAGCTATATGTATATGTAAAGAGAAAACTAACTGTCCCTATTCTGTGCTTCACTCGAAATTAAAACATTCGAAATTTTTAAAGCATTGCTGTTATGTTGTTATTCTTTTAGATGTTTTTTGAAATTGAAGTTTAATAATCATTCGGTATTATCGGTAATCGGCATCATTATTGTTAAGAGCAACAAATCTGCGCAAGGAAAATATAAATGTACTATTTTAAATAAAAACAAAAAGAGATAGAACGCCAGACAACATTTAAAACAAAAATTATTTTTTAGAGAGGCGGTTAATTTTAATATTTGTAAAATACTATAACGAGCATTTAGAGCTTATTTTTGTAAAAGCATTTTCTCCTGTTTGAAAGTAAAAGTGCTAACTATCGAAAATAACCTAACTACTTCGAAGGCAGTCTATAAATTCATATCATGAAGTTGCGGCAATTAATTTTGTTTAGATCGGTATATTCGAAACCAAACAGCAAATATTTTTTTAAAACTGTTTGCTAATACGGCATTCTCACGGCCATAAGCCTACAGCAGGAACACAATTATACTATATTATTCGGAAATTTGGCAAGCATCAATCAAAATAAATCGTTGAAATTTCAAATAGTATTTGCAGTTGGAAAAGGAAAAAATCATTATAACCTTTACATTATTTGCCTTCCCGACGAATTAACATTATATACGGCCTACTCATGCGATAAAATTTGGGATATTTAATTCAACAAACACTTAAATAAAACCCAAAGATATTACAAATTTATTTTTTTTTTTTGTTTTATTTGACTGTCGTTGATCGAAGTACCTACCGGTCATTGAGTACAGCAAACCCAGCAAGAAATGAATGATAGAAACAAACACATAAACAATTTGCACTTACACATTTGCAACAATTTTGTATAAATGGGCATTGGTGTTGAAGCGCTTTAATATGAAAATGGAATATTTTTTAGTAGACTAATCTATTCCAAACACAAAGCAAAATTTGTATTAAATTTTTGTGTTTTAAGGTATTTTGGTAGTTGTGAAAAAAAATTCAGATTGTTTTCATTTGCAGCAAACTTGCTGTAAAAGCTTCAGTCATTTTGTGAGGCATTTGAAGAAGTTGTTGAAAGGATATGCGAGACGAACTACGATATAATCATTGTTGGAGACTTTAACATTGACTGGAATAGGAATGACACTTACAAGAATAGAATACAAGCAATTTTAAATGATAATGGACTTAAACAAATAGTTTCCGAGTATACGAGGGTGACAGAGAATACAAGGACATTAATAGACTTCGTTATTACGAATACAAGTGATGTAAAAGTTAAAATTAATAGTGCGAATAATATAGGAGACCACGAGGCAATAGATATATGTATTGAGAATAAAAGTATTAAATATAATACAAAGAGACAAATGGAAATATTTGAGTATAATGGAATTTTGTTCAAGAGAGAATTGGAAAGGAGGATGTACCGTTATGAAAATGAAAATGGAGATATAAACGGCATTACATATAATTTTGATTATTGGATTGAGAACACAATAAAAAAATTCACGTTTATAAGAACAATAAATGAGAAAACCAATGACAAAAGATGGTTCAATAGGGAACTAAGATTACTCAAGATAGATAAAATTGCGAAATATAATACCGCAAAAATATATAACACAGGCGAAGCATGGAACAATTACAAATTGATAAGAAACATATATAAGACAAGGATAAATTATGAGAAGGACAAATATATAAAGAAGAGGATAAATAACGCCAAGGACCAGAAACAAATGTGGAAGGAAATTAAAAAAATAGTAAATAATAAAAAACATAATGTTATAAAATCTGTGATATTTGGACAAGAGGAGATTACCGGAGAGCAACGAATTGCAGATCAATTTAACTATTACTTTGTTAACAGTATTAAGGCAATTCGGAATTCAATAGAAAATGTGCAATATTGTAACAATATAAATGTAATAAATAAAAGATTTAAGTTTCGGCCAATAAACCTAGAAGGACTCAAAACGATATGTAAGGAAATAAAGAATAAACCAGACTATAATAATGTGTCGATGAGAATATTTATGGAAAATTGGGAATTAGTAGGCAGAACAATAATGAATATAATAAACAAATCACTGGAAATAGGAGTATTCCCGGAAAACTGGAAAACATCATCAATATCACCAATACAGAAAATTGCAGATACCTTGATATGCGAAGAATACAGACCAATAAATACATTGAAAACAATTGAAAAAATTATGGAAAAAATCGTCAAACAGCAGTTGGAGAAGTATTTCGAAGATAACGAACTATTCTCTCGATGTCAATCCGGATTTAGAAAAAAATTTTCTTGTGAAACGACAATAAATTATGTTATAAATAAATGGAAATATGTGAAAAAGGGTAGGAAGATAATGGCATTGTTTTTAGACCTCAAAAGAGCTTTTGAAACGATAGATAGGGATATTTTAATTGGAAAATTGAATATATATGGAATAAAAGGAAGAGAATTAGAATGGTTTAAATCATATTTATCCGGAAGAAAACAGATGGTAAAGGTTAATAATATAAGATCCAAAAGCATAGATAATGAATATGGAATACCACAGGGATCAATTTTGGGAGCGTTACTCTTTATTATATATATAAATGATATCCCAAATATTGTGCAAAATTGTGAAATTATCTTATATGCTGACGACACACTTATGTTTACGGAAGGAGATACGGAAACGGAATGTATGGGAAGTATGAAAGATGATATGAACAGAGTGGATAGATGGTTGAAGATGAATAAAATGAAATTGAATGAAAATAAAACAAAAATAATGCAAATAAATATGGACAGTGGACCTGAATTTGAAATTAATAACCAAGTAATAGAAACAGTAGATCGGTTTAAATATCTCGGTTTCATAATAGACAGGAAGCTAAAATTTAGGGAACACGTAGAATATATATGCAAGAAAATTGGAAGGAAAATCGGATTTTTTAAAAGAATACGTGGCAAAATATCCACATTAACCGCAATAAGCATATATAACACCATCGTAAAGCCACATTTTGAATATGGATCAACAATTCTATATACATGCTGCACGATGGCACAAATAGAGAGACTTCAGAAAATGCAAAACAAGGCTATGAGGTCATTATTGAGATGTAATATATATACGCCGATAAATTTTATGCTATCTGCGTTGAAATGGTTGAGTATAGGACAAAGGCTTAAGATGAACACACTCTGTTTTATTCAGAAAATGAAATTAGGAAATGCACCACAATACCTTATTGATCAGTTGAACTATGTTGGAGATGTACAACCATATTCATTACGAAATTCTAACAACTTCAGGCTTCCAATGACCACAACAATGTTAATGCAACAATCCATTTTCCATAAGGGACTGAATCAGTACAACATGCTTCCAAATGAAATTAAACTCGAAACTAATATAAATGTATTTAAGAGAAGGATCATATATTACATAAGAAATAACAGTGATTAAATTTATTTTCTTTTATAACTTTGTTGATTTTACTCCTTTTGTTTTGGCTTAGATGGTTGTAAAATCTTATACTATATTTTAAAATATTGAAATTGTTGAATATGAGAGTATAATCTATACTACTTAATAATAAATAAAAAAAAAAAAAAAAAAAAAAAAAAAAAATTTCTGCATGTTGCCCTTAATAATGTGTGCCTTTAAATGCCATTTCATTAAATTTAATTTTTATGAAATGTCTGTCTATTGAAAATATGTCATGGCATAGCAATTAAATTAGTTTGGGGTTTATTTGAGCGTTTGTTGAATTAAATATCCCACCCAAATCTTATCCCATGAGTAGACCGCATATAATGTTTGATTATTGTTATTTACAAAAAAAATCCGTTAAAAAGTGCTATAAATTGATCAGTATTGTTTCTTCGAATTTAAATATTTCTTGTGTCTACGTATCCTTCATCTTGTAACGGATACCAAGATATTATTCTCCCCACCAAATTTTTTTTAATTCATAAGAGGTGATTTAACTTTTTATGTTAATAATTAGATTCTAACCTTAAAAAAGACATAAGCTGTAAATATTTTTCCCTTTTTCTGTCAACTCTTTTTTTTAGCTTAAATTAAAAATTTAAATATCACTTACTTGACTTTATAATACTCTGTTGATTTTCGAGACATTGAAGATTCATGTATTTTGCGTTCCATTGACTGAGATCGTGAACCAGGAGCACTTTGAGCCTGCCTTACGGTGTTAGTGTTACCACTGTTTATGTTTGTACACAACGCACCATTAGCTGTCGAAGTGGCGGACGTGTGTTGTGTAATAGTTGTCATATTATTGCTATTATTAGAAACTGTAATATAATTGTTTGATGATAAGGAACCTGCCGTTATATTTGAGGAAGTTGGTGTCGCCGAATTATTATAATGAATTGAAGACGAATGCTGATGATGATGATGTTGTTGTGTCTGCTGATTTGTACCCACAATTCCAACAGCTGATACAGAAGCTGTAGTTGGATATAAAGTGTATTCTCGAGGTGATAATACAATATTTGAGTTATTTGATTGTATAATTGTGTTCTGCGTGGTACTACTAGATGGAGGTGGCAACATATTGCTATTACTATTACAATGGCTATTGGAGCTGTTGGATGTTGATACAGGTGTTGCAGCTAAGGATGTTTTCGTTTGAAAAACATGCTGTTGTTGTTGGTACCTTTGATTGCCAAATGATTTTTGAGACATACTTTGTAGTATACGGGCAGATAATTCATCAGTCATTTGTGTACCATTTACCATCATAATATCATCAGTTAACAATGACGAAGCAGTTGCTGATGGCAATGTTGTTATTCCAGATGAAATGGAGGAAGTCACACCAGCTGTAACTGTCTGATTTGCATTTGTTTGATTAAAATAATGATTTCCGTCTACGGTATCAAAATTTTGTAAATTTTGTAAATTTTGATATTGTTGCTGATGATGTTTACTATTTATTTTTTGAGGAATCAATGACTGTTGCTGTATTACGGTACCTTGAGCGTTGACAAATTTAATATTACTGTTGCTGGTAGCAGTCTGAAATTGATTTTGTTGTTGCTGCTGATGTTGTTGTTGTTGTTGCTGTTGTGTTTGGTTTAGACCTTTTTGATGCAATTGTGTCCCGGGCGGTAATTGAGACACCGATTGTGCATACTTCGAATTGATCTTATTGAATTTAGTTGACCCACCTCCACCACTCTTATGATGATTAATGTATGTGGTTTGTGGCTGCAATTGTTGATGTTGCTGTTGAATTTGCATACTGTTTTGGCTATTTGACTGTTGATGTGGCAACGTTGCTATTGCCACAGCGCCAGCGCTGTTGAGAATAGCATTGTTATACTGTTTGACGAATTTTGATTTGCTACCACCCCCCTTCGTTGTATGATGCTGTACTGTCAACTGATTTATATTCTGTTGTGTTTGCTGCTGTACACAAGGAGCCTGTGTAATGAATGTTTTAACTCCTTGTGTCGTTTGCATATTATTCACCAGTTTCGTTGTAGCTGATGTGTTGTGACTGTTATTCATTCGTAGCGTTCCGGCCGTAGATGATTTTTTAATTGCATTACCACCACCTCCGCTTAAAGTTGCGGTTGTCACCTTTGAACCAGCCGTATTATTTGCTATAAATTTCTGAGGCTGTTGTAACACCATGGTTTGCGCCGGCGCAGCACTGCTAGACATTATAGCTACGTTGTTGTTACTGTTGGTAACATTCGAAGTTGTATTGCTATTGACACTGTTGTTTTGTACTCGTGTTGACGTCAACATTTGCAAGCTTCGATTTCCTGCAGTCATATTTAGTTTTTGTTGTCCAATAGTATTCGTTGGTTGTAAATATTGGGTATTTACTGATGAAGTTTGCTTAATAGATGAACTTTTATAGTTACCAACATTCGAGGTAGCTACAGAAAACTTTTGCTGCTTGGCGCCGCCACCCGTTATGTTACCACCTGTCGTTGATGTTGCGTACAAGTTTTTAGCATTAACAAAGTTTATGGTTTGTCCACTATTTTGGCGTTGTTGCTGATTGGTACCAATAATTTGACCCTGGCCAGTGGCTTGTTGTTTGGACAAAACTGTCAAATTGCTTAAAAGAACTTTGGAGGTGGTTGTTGTTGAATTAGCGTTTTGATTAGTTGCATCGATTATCATATTACCGGTGGTACCGTCCGTGCTGACAATCTTAAATATTTGCTGTTGATTAATAACGTCTCCTGTGGTTGATATCATCATATTGCTCGTGTTGTGATTATTAGAAGTTGGTTCGAGAAATTCTTCGGAAACTTGAATCATATGGGTCGTTTTAGTTGGCTGCTGCTGCGTATGGTGTTGCGTTTGATGATGCATCGATGAAGCAGCCAAATTGATCTGCTGCACATGTTGTGATTGTTGATGAAGAGTAGATTGCGGGTTAGAAGTTGTAGATGTGACGGTGGTTGAATGAGATGTATGTTGTATTATTTGCTGTTGTTGAGAATATTGTTTAGTTTGCGGCATGGGCACGGTTTTTAAGGTTTGTATATGCAAATTTGGTTTATTTATCAAAGACGATGACGGCGAACACGAAGATGATGATGTCAACGTAGACAAAGATGAAGACAACGATGTAGACAAACCGTGAATTTTTCGTCCTATTGCCACAACACTTGATCCTCCTAATTGTAACTGCGGTTGCTGTTGCTGCTGCTGCTGATGCTGTTGTCGCTGTTTATACTGCTGTTGTTGATGGAAAAGACTACTATCCACCACAATAGTTGAATGTTGCTGTGTTTGCTGAAAATGATATTGTCGCTGCGATAGGTGATTTTCATTAACATCATAATATTCATAAAACTGTACTTGACTTTGTTCATCAGTTTGTTCTTGTGATGGATGAATAGAAGAATTTATTGTATTAATTGTTGTTGTACAATTGTTGATTCTTGTAAGAGATGCTGAAGATGGTTTCTCAACTACAATTATACCCGAAGATTGTAAGGGCATTATTTTCAAAAAAAAATTACTAAGTTCTTGTTCTTTTAAAATTTTGAAGTTTTTTTCTTTAAGTCTTTTTTTTTTATTAAAAAACAACAAAAAAAAACTTCTCCGAATACTATTAACGAACTGTGAGTGATTGTGATTTAGATTTTTATCGTAATGAAAATCTCAAATTTTATTTTAAAAGCAAAACGAAACCAAAATTCAAGCAATTAGTTTTTAATTTACTCACTTTACTTTTTCTCTGTCAGTAGTAAGATTTCCGGTCAGTTAAGACTGTATCCTTCTGCTTCCTCTCTAATCCTTTTTATGGTATTTAAGAATTTAATTTCTTATATTGTTTTATTTATTAATTTATTTAAAAACTGTTGTTATTGTTCAATTATTTGAAAATGTTAACATGTTTTGTGTATTTTTCTTTAATATATTTTTTATTTTTATTGCTTTTACCACTTAACTGTTATCATCATTAGTTGTATTTGTTATCGAAGTATTTTCTGTTGTTGTTTTGAAAGTTTTCTTAACCTGATTGTGTTGCAGACGACGCTGATTTTGTTGAAGCGGTAGTAGCTGCTGACTAATAGTTTGTATTGTCGTTTTTTCGTTAGTTTCCAGTTGTTGTTGTACATAAATTGGTGGCGGGCCCCCAAAATCATGGGGGCTTAATTTTAAACAATAATCCGTATTATTTGGAGTTTTAAGGTTATTAATTAAATTCTTCGATCGTTGAATATTCTTGGACAACATTACACTATTAGCCATCACATAAATCAACATAACTTTGGTATACGGAATCTTCCGATTGTGATAAGTTTTGTTTGTAGTTTTTCGATAGCAATAACTATAACGATAATTGTGGCTACTATAATTTAACGGTCGTTTACGTTTCTTGGGCTTCCTTTGGAAACGTTTACAACAACCACTGTTTTTTATTGATTCCACGATCGTTGTTTGCTTAACCGTTTTCTCACTCAAAATTATAGTAAATTTAGCTTTATTTTTCTTTTTTACTTTTATTGTACGTATATATATTTTTTGAATCGATTCAGATCGACTTAGATTTTACTATAGTTCGATTTAGATCGTTGTTATAATCACAAACTGCAAAGATATAAAGTATATTAAATTATCAACTAAGTACAAGGATTACATTTGAAAAAATATTTTAATTTTTCAATTTATTTGTTATTGTTATTATTAGTTAAAAACTTATTCGAAAAAAGTTGAAAAAATTTAAAATAATAAATATATTTAAGGTTTAATGTCTGTTGCAAGTTCAATATACATATATAGTATTACATTTGTTTAAGAGTTTAATAATATAAAAAAGAGTTTTATATATCGTATAATATATTATGATCCTTATTTTTTTAAGTTTTAAAGGATCGACCGAATATTCTTTAAAGACTTAAATCGAGATCGATTTGATTGGAAAATAATTCACAATAGAGATGATTCAAAACATTAAGGCAGAAACAAAATTTCTTTTTAAGGAAACAGTGCAGTCAACGAGACAAAACAAAATTTACTTAAAAGTGCTACAATCAACAATTTCTCCATCAGTATTTAATAATTCATTTATTTTGTGAATATCAAGTTTTGTTTCTATTTAGATACATGTTTAGTCTAACCAGTCTGAAGTTATTAAATTTATCGAGTTCAATAACATACGTGATGGTAGTTCTGATGATACGTTAAATTAAACAAACTTTCGCAGTGATTAAACAGTACATGGAATTCGACAGTTTACGTAAGAGTTTTCGGGTTAGACAGTTTTGTATATCATAAATATAGGGGTTTTAAAATGTGTATTTATCATTGTATAGCATCACGCATGGTAAACAGATCTAAAGTAATATTAAAACTCGAAAACGAAGAAAGTATGATTCAAGTAGATTAAAATATTTTTAAATGGAGTATGAAAGGTAAAGAAATAGTACTCAATATCTCTGTTAAATTTTATGCAAACAAATTCATAGCGAGAGACTCATCAAGGACTATCACAATATACATTTTTATTCGCAGAATAACAATCTAGTAGTTATTTATTTTATATTTTTCGTGCAATATGGCACCATTAATTTTTCAAGAAAAAAACTTCGAAACGAGAAAACTCTTTTGCCTTTTGTGCGTAATTAATGAGTGACTTCTTCAAATAAGAGCTATGCAATGCTATGAAGAACCTTTTTGATAATATGTTTATATGTTTATAACAATTGAAACAATGCAAATTTTGTTATTACAAATATTTATATATCATGTATACTTGTTATACTTGATGCCAATGTTTACATATTACATTTCGCTTGTGCGAACAGGTACGAGTATTTTCTTTAACAGCCTATTTCTGAGATAACTGTGGTAAAAAAAAATCACCGCTTGCAACTGATACCATCTGACTATCTAATCTTAATCAAGAATACAGTTATAAAAGTGCCAGCAATAATATAATAAAAACTTATTTTTATAAAGTGTGCAAGCAAAATAAATTTATTCATTAAACAAAAATTTTTTTATTGTCTTTTAAGAAATTATACACTTGAAAAAAAATTAAAAGACATGCAAATTTATTTGTATTTATTGATTCAGTATTATATACAAATTTACGTTGTATATAACGTAATGAAATAAAACAGAGGACAAGTAAAATTTCAGAAACAAAACAAAACAACAATGTGTAACTGAAGATTAAAGGAGAAAAAAAACACAAAGAGTAGCAAATAATTGACAATTGACAAAACAGTATTGCCAGGCAAAAATTAAACATGAAAACTAACTGAATCCTAATATGGGGTGGTTTACACTCCGTGATTAATGAAGCTAAAACCCAAAACAAATTGTTTTAAAGATATTTTCCCATACATGTTCATGTTTTACTAAACATTTTAAATTGGCATGTTTAAAATTTAAACAGATCGCAAAACACTAAAGTCAGATGTGCCGGATATATTTCTGTGTGATGTTTATTTCTGCGTTTTTGGATTCTTGCTTTACATTGAAAATGATTTTTACTTATGTAACTTAGAATTATTAAAAATTAACTAAAAAAAATTACAGTCAATATTAATTTATGTAAGCGGTAGTAGCTGTATTTTTAGATCTGAAACGAGCGTTTGAAACAGTAGATAGGCAGATATTGCTGATGAAGATGAGCAGGATCGGTATTCGGGGGCAAGCATTGAAATGGTTTGAGAACTACTTGACAAACAGAAGACAGAGAACAGTGGTTGGAAGTGAAATTTCACCGGAACGGAGTGTGGATATTGGTCTGCCACACGGGTCGGTGCTCGCACCATTACTTTTTTTAATTTATATTAATGATATACCAAACTGTTTAGAATTTTGTAAAATAGTTTTATTTGCTGATGACGCTCTTTTGTATTTTAATCACTTATATTTGAATGATGCGATAAATGCTGTCCAGACAGACATGGATGGATTATATGTATGGTTATGTGGGAATAAGTTGAAACTGAATTGCGAAAAAACTAAATATATGATATTAAATCGAAATTCTGAGAATAGTGATAATGTCAAACTAAAAATCAAGGACTACGAAATTGAAAAGCTGATGCAGATGAAATATCTAGGTATAATTATTGATAATAAACTTAAATGGGATGAACATGTAAATTATATCGAGAATAAAATAGCAAAGAAAATAGGTTTTATGTATCGAACCTGCAAATATATTGATAAGCAGTACAAATTAGCTATATATAAGTCAATAATAGAACCTTATTTTATCTTTAACCCCACGATAATTTTTATGCTGAATAATACACAAATTAAAAGATTACAAATACAGCAAAATAAAGTGATGAGGTTTATTCTGAACAAAAGGTACGATACGTCAATTTCTGAGATGATACGAAGTTTAGATTGGCTTAGTATAAAACAATTAATAGCATACCACACTCTAAGATTTGTACATAAGTTAAGATTAGGGCTATTACCAAATTATCTTTATGGGAGAATGCAATATAATTCTGAAGTACATGGCTATAATACGAGACATAGAAATAACATAAGACTGCCTAAAATCAAGACTGATCTTCAAAAGAAAAGTGCATTTTTTGAGGGATTCAAGATGTATAACGAATTGCCAATAGAAGTTAAAGACTGTCAGAATGAATATATATATAGTAGATTAATAAGAACATATTGTAAAACATTATTTGTTATAGCATAATGGAATATAATTATAAAATTTACAGTAAGGCTGATAATATATCTAGGTCATAAAGACCGTAATAATAATAATAATAAAAAAAAAAAAAAATATCCAAGTATACTTTCTTTTACACAATTATTAAACTAGTGTTAAAGTGTAACATGATATGAACATGCGGTCAAAAATTAATTATAGGAATAAGTCGACTGAGCTGGAATTCATATATTTTCTAAAACTGGCATACTTAGCGAGAGAACGTAGCAAAATAACAAAATTGATTTGTTAAAATTCAATTAAATTCAGTCAATCTCACGGCGCCATTACAATCTCATTAAATTTCATACTTCTCTGGCATGAAACTGTATATCTTTAGTAAATTTTTGATAACTTTTGCATTTAAAGAAACACGAAACTTTTACGGCTGATCATGAATTGCTTTAAGCGTAAAAATTATACTTAAGAAAATTTAATTTGAGGAATTGAATTTGACGTTTGGTGAGATAATTACCTTTATTGTAGACCCGACCTAAGTTTCTCATAACAAATTTCTTTGCCTTAGTATATGTTTAGATATCCGAAAAATTGCAATTTTTTATTTAAAAATAGTTTTGCAAATACTTTTAATAATTCTATTTATAATATAATTTTAAATCTCTGCAACATTTTTATTATAAGATTTTTGAAAAATTATTTTTAAAAAATTTAAGAGATTCGATCGAAAATATTAAAATTTTTATCTTTTCTTCGTAGTTTGGTATCAAATTGTATAGGTTAGGGACTTTGAAGGACATACTTATTTAAGTTGTTCCCGTAGTTATGGAGGTGTGTTTGCTATCTTTGTTTTTTTTTTACAAATTTTAGTGTATTTCTAGTCCTTGTTAAATATTAAGGAGATTTATAGAACGTAGGTTAAGATATTACGCAGCAGGAATGTAATATTGTAGCGCCGAACAGAGACGTTTTATATTCTTTATTTAATCCTACTGCCGTATTTTTTATTTCATCAAATTTTAATTTATTAATTTTCAACCATTTATTAGCTTCGAAGTCTACGATTTTTTTCTTTTTTGTTGTTTATTGTTTCATTTCAATTTAATTTAATGAAGTTTTGTTTTGAATGTTGAATGCGACGATAATACAAAAACGACATACCATTTGGACCATACATTGACTGATCTTCAAAGTATTCATGACCTAAAGTTAAAAGCAATTTTTCGCCTGCATACACGAATATAAACAACTATTAACGATTTGGCAACATTGTAATCATGTTTCAATGAGTGAAAATAAAACGTAAGATACAAAACAAACTCGTAAAACAACATTCATATATACATACACAGTTCCGAGAAAATATAATAAAAACAAAAAATGCAAAATTTCAAAGATTACATAACAAAAAATCGAATCGAAGCAGCAATCATCATCTTTCATATGTACAATTGATATACGTATCAGATACACAGCCAACGAATGAATAATACAAAGAATGGAAAGACAAAATACAACACAATACCAAACGTGTAGCGAAGGCTAGAGTAGATACAAGGTTTTCATCGTGAAAACACGTATGTATGTATACGTTTAAAATCAGTGGAAGCCGCCGCCGCCATATTATTAAATTTTTTTCTTAAAACCAAGTCAATAAAATTAGTAACTACATACGTAATAATAAAGTTTCATATTTTATATACCGAAATGATTTGAAATATTGAATAATTATATTATGTTTAATGCACAAAAAACTTATATGTATGTATGTATGTATATATTTCTTCTTATTTGCTTTTCACAATTTAATCAAGTTCCTTGGAAATTTAATATATAACTATTCGCAAAATATATCTGTATATATGTATATATACTTAATATATAATTTATACTGTAGTTTTATAAGACCAAGAACATTTTTTATTACATATTGAAGGCGCACACTCAATACAAAAACAAAAACCGAAATATAAAACGAAGAAGAAACTACAATGAAAATAGAATCAAAAGTTACATGCATACATAAAATAATAAACGAAGCAAGTTTTCGTTGTTAAGCTTCGAACAGAATCTAGGAAAGGAAAACAAACAGAAAGAAAAAACAAAAAACTTTAAGGAAAAGGAAAAGTTGGCGATACGCTCCCATAAAATTCTATCGTAAATATTTTTCTTACATTTGAAAAATTGGTACGTTTATAGGTTGGAAACCACAGCACATTTTTTGAATTGAAGAATTTTTTTATTAGTTTTGTTCGCTAACGTGCATGTGTCTTTCTGATCTGGCAGAAGTTAATTCAACGTTCTATTTTCCAGTTACTATTTAAAAATCGTTGACTAGAGTATATGCGCGGAAATCGCGAATGCTGCTAATGTATAGGTCGGTCAAAAGAAGATTAAGAAATCTTTAACAGGAACAAATTATAAAGCTTAAATTAAAAACCAAAAAAAAAAAAAAAAAAAAAATAAAATGCAAAGTTCACACATAGCATCTTCTATTGGGCAATTAATGAGTTTATAGTTGAGAAGGAAAGGCAAAGGGAAAGAGATGATGCTCCGTTTTAGGTATTTGAAATTCTCTTTTGCTTTAGTTTTCTTATTTTTAACAAAACATAATCAGGAATTGCAGCAACATAATGGTGATTAGCGAAAAGGCATTTATTTCGAATAACTTCAAGCAAGTAATGGAAAAAACATCGCATGTCTAGATTGAAGCAAATCAAATGCTAATAAGAGCGTTACCATCCCAAAGGTTATCGATTTCATTGGATTTGAGTGGAAATTATAAATGAAGCGGCTTTGGTTAACCTATCTATCATTGCCGCAATGACAACTATGAAATTCGATACTAGATTTTTACTGAGTGACTTAGTTAAGGTGTAGTAGGTTTTTACTAAGATAAGAGATCCCCACAACTTTTCGCACATACATATGTATATCTCTCTCTAGCGACATTACCTGAAAAAGAAATTCGAAACACAATGTAATAGGTAGGAGGATATAATTTTTGGCTCGAAATAAAGAATAACCGTCTTGCTTTAAAACAGTTTAACCTAAACAATAACCAAAATTTTTCTCACTACTAGAGTACACTACACTCTTTCAGAAGTTAAAAATTGAAAAAATATGTTCATCTATATCTATTTTCAATCCATCCGTTAAATATGTTCTACCCGATATAGTATATCAGATGCTATTCAGAAGTCGCTACCGAGAAAGTTTATAGAATGTCCTCGATTGTTCTGCTTAGCACCCTGCCCATACAGGTCATCATGCAACACACTACTCCCGGCAGAAACTGAAACTCGTGGCCTTATATCTCATGTATTCGATTTTATTACAAATCAGACAGCAACTACTGAGCTGCATCAAAATCAGTTAGCAAAGTTTTGTGTTTCGATTCTCTAACAATACTCTTTGTCACTGGTAACCCAGAGTTTTCTTACTTATAAGTTTCCATCGCAATTAACCGCTCTTTGTTTTAACACACATGCAGACAACAACAGCTTTTGTTGTTACAAATATGTAAAGGGTTGCCAACTCTTCTTCTTCTTGTGTCACAATATGTAAAGACTTTGTGGCGGCATTTTTTTGTTTTCGATTCTGCCGGTGCAATTCAATTATGTTAAAATTAAAAATTTACTCCTGGTAATTCAAAAAAGAATGGCAATTTTTTTAATATTTTATTATTAATGATTGTTTTGATACAATTTTTATGATTTGCCTTTAGTTTAAAGAAATAATACTGAAAACACACAATAACGCTAATTGCATATTGTCTAATAATTTCTTTAATATCATGCGCTTTAGAACTGCTTAATAATATAATTGAAAATTTTAATTCTTTAGCCAAATTTCATTTTAATAAAAATATAAATCTGTTTTTTGGTTAAAAGATATGTGTTCTAAAATATATTAGAGAAAGTTTTACAATGTTCGAAAAATATCAAGTGAAATTATTGCAGATAGAATACGAAAAAATGTGTATACTGTGATTTTACTTGGAACTTTATGTTTATTGACAATTAAATTTTAACTTTAAAATTTTGAAGCATTACTGTCAGTACTGCAGTTTTTGACGGTACTGGAAACTAGATATTTCCACTTTATTTTTTATTTTAAGTAAACTCGTGACCATATTTATAAAAATAATTTACACTTCTTCAACGCAATTGTGCATAAGTTTTTACAATAAAGCCAAATTAATAAGATTAATTTAAACTAAAAATTCAAAAATCCAACTACACATAGTGTGTTAATGATCTCTAAGCTTATTTTAACCAAAATCTATTTGGAAAATTGTTTCAATATAATTTGCAAATATATAGCAAGATTTTGAAAATAAAACAAACTCTTTGTTCTTGCATAGTTATTATGATAGAAATAAATAATAGAGCAGATTTTAATTTTTTAGTTGTAAATCTATACAGTCGAAAAAAGTATATTAACTACACAGTCATAAAACTTTGGCGTGTGCGAACCTGGAGATATTAACCTAGCAATTTAAATAAAATTCTCTTTGCGAATTTGAAGATACAAATCCACGAATCTCTTAAATTTTCATACTTCAACTTTTTTTCATACTTTCAACTTTTTTAAATTTTGTTTTACAGACTTATTGGCCGACCTCCCCTCGCATTTCACTTAAACTATATAATTTAATTTCATGTGATTTAATAGTTATTTAAACATATTAATTCTTTAAAAAATTTAATAAAACGAACTCTGGTCAAAATGTTTCTCGCGTACTATATTAAATATTTCATCTTTTTGTTTTTCTTTTATCAATTTAATATTTCTATTGCTTTCGTTTATTTTTCAATTCGATAAAAAAAACACTGGTGGCTAGCTAATAAATAGATACGTACGGAAACAGAAATTTTCTAAATTTTTACATATATTCTTGGTTTTCGCTATTGCATTTAATAGATACACAGATATTGCATTTCTATCAGTCGTGTTTTTGTTTTCTAGATTATACATTAGTAGTTGAGTGTTTCAGCTTTTTTAATTTGTTTTGTGTTTGGCATTCTCTTTTACTTTATATCTAGTATATGTAGTTAAGCACATAAACATTAAATAATTCTATTAATCGCTAGAAGTAGGTATGTTAAAAAAATCGCTGTTATTGTATCGATTAAAATTTGTCGAGGTATTAAAAATTGAACACCAAGTATTTAATTTGAATGGAAAAATTCAAATTTTAGTAATAAAAATATGTAATATAATCAGGAAAATTAAGTTCTTTAAATAATTTGTTCTAAATGTATTAAAGAATTAAAAAACGTATTTATCTCCAGTAGAGTTAACTATTCTAACTACTATTTTCTAGTTGGAAAATAAACTTATTGAATTTTTCTTACGATAATATAGAAAATTAAAACTCCTATCATCTTTCTTTTTTGTGCAATAAACAAAGAACTTTGAGAAAAAACATTAAAATAAAGTAAATTGAATTAAATTAAATTTACCGATTTGGTTTTTAAATTGTTTAATTAGAACTCTGCAACAGTCGCAGGTTTTTTTCCCAACATAATATATTAATAATTATATAATACTTAGCTTCTGCTTGCGAAACTCTATTATTGATTAATTCTTATGCAATTCTTAGTAACTGATAAAATAATTATCTTAATGTTTTTCTATAAAATAGTAATTTGTGTAACACATAAAAAAATTTTATCGTCGATTGCAATTTTGTATTCCACTGTTGTTTTATTAGTCTTTTTTAAGTTTTATTACTCTCCCTGTATTCGCATGATACAGTTTTTTAATAGACATCACTATAGTTTGCTTACTCTCTCATTAATTGTTTAGTTGTTTGTTTGTTTAGTTGAGCCTTTGATTCGTTGAACGGTCGGTCGGCTGTTTGGTCCTATAGTTCGTGGCACCCAGAAAGTGAATGCACTATTATTTTTGCCTTGGCACTCGTCATCTACTCAGCAGTAACAACACTGCAACAATAATGATTATTTATTTATTTGATGTCTCTATTTCATTAGTTTTGGTATTTTAAAAAAAAGTATGCAACAACTAACTATACGTATGTATATAATTTTTTAAATTTTTATGAAAAAAGAGCAAACAAAATTTGCCAACATTTTTATTTAACACTTTTGCATTTTAAACAACCTAGAGCAATGAATAACAAAATACTTACATATATTGTAATTGTGCTGAGCTACAATAACGATGTACAAAATTTTCATATTTCTGCTAAGTAGTAGTTGTAATAAAGTGCCACCTTTTTTAAGCCATTTTTCTGTGTTATGATTTTTAAGATTTATAAAAAATGAATGTATCAATATACGAATAAGTAAATATTCCATAGTTTACATTCTATTATTTTAATCTAAACTTTTCAATGGTTAACTCATACTAAAATTTATATCAGGCAATTTTATACCATCAGGAGAAATCTTCCTGCGGTTTTTTAAACATTGTAGTAAATAGGATAAATTTCAATGAATCTCAATCTCACATAGCCATTATTTTCAACGACGTTCGTTTTATTTTATTTATTAACAGCTCCGCAGATAAACATCGCAAATATTACATCCATTTTTATGGACGTGTAACACCAGTTCGTATGATGTTTGTACTGTTTAAGATGGATATGTCATTTATTGATTGTTTACAAAGCAACACTATACATATATACACCTACTTACGCGAAGTATCCCTAAACTGTAGCTTTGAATTTCTGATACAATTTTGATTCTCAATAAAGAAAAGAAAAGCCCATTTTAAAAATTATCAAAAAAAATTTGATTTGTTGTTTAATTTGTTTATATTGTTATATGTATATACAAACGGATATTTACTCGAATGTATGTATATTTTCTTATGCATAAACATTTCATTGCATTGCCATACAAGAAAAACCCGCGGAACTAGCAAATATTAAAATAGTTTAAAGTAAATAAAAATTCTAAAAAAATAACCCCTGTTCAGATTTATATGATACTATTTCTAATGTCATGTTTTTTAAAATCACATCGTGCGTTTTAGTAGAAAAATTTTTATTGCACTCGGTTTTAATTTATTTTTGAAATTCGCTTTTAACTTCTTATTATGGTTAACGGTGGTGAACTTCAAGTAAAAAATATAGAAAGGTAATAAAATACATAACTTTACATTGCTTTAGCACATAAATTACACAATTACGTGTGGGAGGAAATAGATTTAAGTCTCGTTGCTTCAGTTTTTGCAAGTTGCAGCATTAAGCATTTGGAAAAATTCCTTGCTGGTTTATCAGAAAGACAGATGGATGTTTTTTTATTAAAATAGAAATATAGGAAGAAACAGTGGTAAACCAATCAGAAAAATGTTGCGCTCTTTAGGAGAATATGATTCATCGAGGCTATTGTATTACAAAATGGGTATAATTGAAAAAGAAACCAAAGGTTCAAGATATATATTAAATCCATAGCTCCAAGATTATTATATAAATATAGAATTGCAATGAATAAAAAAATATTGATTTATTTATTTATTAATATTCAAAACCTGCACAACAAGAAACAATCTTATATTTAGAGTATAAGAAATTTAGTTTAGTTTATTTATTCAGTAGTATTTATAATACTTTACAAATTTCTTATACATAATTATTCTCTCTTTACTATACATAATCCACCATGTTATTCCTCACAAATTGTGTTATCTTTCTCCTACTTATATTAATATTCCTTTCTATTTTTATATCATTTGGTAACAAATTGTATATTTTAAGTCCCTTAAAGAATAGAAATCGTTGCATTGCTGTTGTTGTTACCCTTGGTAATCGGAAATTTTTAGTGTTCCTAAGATGGTATGGTTGTACTTCCCTCACATAGTCAAGCTGTTCTGTAAGGTAATCCGGTGCGATTCCCATTTTCATTTTCTGAATGAAATGGAGTGTGTTCAATTCCAGTCTCTGATGAATATCCATACATTTCAGTGTGTCCAACATTAGTCCAACTGGAGTGTATATATTGCATCTTAGTATCGTAAGCATAGCTTTATTCTGTAGTTTTTGCAATCTTCCTATTTGTGTTTTTGAGCAATATGTGTATAAAATTGTGGAGCCGAATACAAAGTGTGGTTTTATCATTATGTTATACATATGTATCGCCGTCATACGAGATATTTTATTTCTAATTCGTTTAAAAAAGGCAATTTTCCTCCCAATCTTCCTACATATATAATCGATGTGTTCCTTTAGTTTTAAGTCCTTATCGATTATAAAACCGAGGTATTTAATTTTAGTTACTTTTCCTATTTCTTTATTATTAATTTTAATTATTGTTTCAGTTTCCATATTCATTTTCAATAAATTAGTTTTGCTTTCATTAAGTTTTAATCTATTCATTTTAAGCCATTTATTTATTTTATTTATGTGGTGCATCAGATTCTCCTTACATTTTTCAACTGTGTCTCCTTCCAAATAGATTAATGTGTCATCCGCGTATAAAATTATTTCGCACTTCTCATTTATATATATATTATGAATAACAGTGCGCCTAGAATAGAACCCTGCGGTACTCCAAATTCATTTTCTACTTTGTTTGATCTTATACCATTAACTTTTGTGATTTGCACCCTATTTGTAAGATATGACCTTAACCATCTTAATTCATTTTCCCTGACGCCATACATATATAATTTCCTAATAAGTATTTCTCTATCAATGGTCTCAAATGCTCTTGTGAGATCCAAAAATATTGCCATTATTTTTTTCTTTATATCCATATATTTCCATCTGTTTATCACATAATTTACTGTTGTTTCGCATGAAAATTTCTTCCTGAATTCCGATTGATATTTTGAAAACGTTTCCATATACGTTTCTAATTGTTCCTTAACAATTTTCTCCATAATTTTTTCACACGTTTTCAGGGTATTTATTGGGCGGAATTCTTCACATTTATTTGTTTTTGCGATTTTTTTCTATTGGTGTTACCATTGAATATTTCCAACGGAAAAACTCCTGTTTCAAGTGACTCATTTATTATTTCACGCATTGATTTTCCAATAATCATCCAGTTGTCCGTAATGAGCTTTATCGTAACGTTGTTGAAATCTGGTTTATTTTTCATATTATTAGAAATATTCTGAAGTTCCTGTATTGTTATTGCACGAAATCTAAATCTATCCGTTATCACAGGTATGCTGTTCATATATTGCACATTTTCTATTGTATTATTTATTTACTTAATACTATTCACAAAATACTCATTAAATTGGGTTGCTATTTGGTAGTTGTCCTTATATTCTAATCATTAAATATCACACCTTTTATCACATCTTTATTTTTTTTAAGAACTAAGTCTTTGATTTCTCTCCACATTTGTTTTTGGTCTTTGGCATTATTTATCTTTCTATTTATGTAACGGTTCTTCTCGGTTTCAATTTTGGTTTTATACGTATTTCTAATTATTTATTAATTATTCCATGCTGTATATGTATTTTCTGTTTTAGCTGCTTGATATTTAATAACTTTTTCTTTCTTTAATAATTTAAGTTCTCTATTAAACCATTTGCTTACGTTACTTTTCGTATCTATAACTTTTTTTTTCGTAAACTTCTTAATAGTATTTATTTTCAATGGCTGAATTAAAATTATTAACTGTCTTATTTAAATCGTCATTTTCATTATTTCCTAATATTGTGCTAATTTCTTGACTAAAAATCGTCCTGTTATACTAAATACTTCCACTTCTCTTGTGATGATTTCATTTTGATTTTTGATCATGATTTCGATTTTGATGTCTATGGCTTCGTGATCTGCTATTTTAATTGTACTGTTAGTTGCTGCTGATATATTTTCATTATTTGTGATGACGTAGTCTATAATCGTTTCTGTGTTTTCTGTTATTCTCGTATAATCTGTTACTATTTGTTTTAGTCCATTATCATTAAAAATGCATTCTAGTCGTTTTTTATACGAAGACAAAAGTGAATAAATGTTAAATATGGGATGGCAAAAATGCAGAGTCTTTGACGGCACTGAAGTAAGGAGGAGAAGTTTTAAATGCAAAGGATTCAATCATATAGCATATGAATGTAAAATTCAGAAAATATGTGTTAAATGCCATGGGGATCACAAAACAAGGAAATGTGATAAGGAACCAATACCTTAGCTAAGTGCATAAATTTTATTAGAATGAATAAGAAATTAAACATAGGATTAGATGAAAATCATGCTACCTATAACAGAGAATGCACAGAATATCAAAATAAACTCAAAATGAGGAAGATCAAAAAGGGTTTATTGTGTTAAGAATTAAAGGATATATGTACATATATATTTTATACACAAACGCACAAGGCCTTACAAATAATATCAATCAGGAGGAAATAATAGCTGCAGCCGAAACACCAGATATTATCATATCATTGGAATCACATATGACAGAATACATTACCGAAGGACTATGGCATGTACAGCAATTTGGGAAATATGCATTTGTTAATTATAGGGGTTTATCGTTAAGTGGTTATTAATTAGAGGATATATGTGAGGAATATATGGATATAATTATTACGGGAGATTTTAACATAGATTGGACAGACAATTGAATGATAATGGTATGGAACAGATAATGGGTGAATATACTCGAGTAACGGGAACATCAAAAATGAAAATTCATAAAATAACTGAGCGAAATTTTAATCAGAACATAATATCAGACCACGCAATAATTAAAATACTAATGAAAGATGGTGTAGAAAAGACCGCAAGAGATGATAGCATTATAGACCTTTTTAAATACAATAAGAAAAAATTTACAAGGGAACTAAGTTTGATAAATGCATGAAAGAGTCAATGCAAAAGTTTACTTTGAGAAGAACATGGAGTAATCAAAATGTAGTTAAAAAGTTGTAGTTGAAAAAGTGAAGGAGGTGGGGAAATGTGAAGAATTGTCGCTCCATAAATACGCTGAAAACATGCGAGAAAATATTAGAAAAAATAATAGGAAGAATATATGGAGGATAATACATTTTTCACTAAATGTCAATCAGGTGTTAGGAGAAAATTTTGGTGCGAAACGACTTGAAATTTTCTTGTAAATCGTTGAAAGAACATTGAGAAAAACAGAAAAATCATATCTATATTTTTGAACCTTAAAAGAACTTTTGGGACTATTGACAGGAAAATATTAGCTCGTAAATTGCACATGCATGCTATTAAATGAGTAGAACTCGAATGGTTTAAATTATACCTGGAAAATAGAAGGCAGATCACTAAGGTCAACAGAACACAATCTAAAACTATAATTAACGATTTGGGACTTCCGCGCGGCAATATATTATGTGCGCTACTGTTTATCATATACATTAACAATATGCCAATTTTACTTGATGAATATGAGGTTGTATTCCATGCGGACGATACACTCATATCACAGAAGGATCTTAAGGGAAGAGTATCAGAACAATATGACATATGATATGGCAATTTTAACACGTGGTTGAAAATGAACAAATTTAAATTAAATGGGAAAAAAGCTAAAATGCTAGAGGTAAATATGAATTGCGGTATAACGTTTAAAATTAATCACATAGAATACATATGTATGTAGAAAAATTGATAAAAAAAATTGTTTTTTTTTTTCAGGAGAATCAGGAATAAAAAGTATCTACAATGACAGCGATAAATATTTACAATACGATGATAAAACCTCACTATTGGAAAGACTACAAAGGTTACAGAATAAGGTAATCCGGATTATATTAAAATGCAGCAAATATATATCGATTCCGACTATGCGTAACAAACTTAAATGAATGAATATAAAACGACTCGATTATAACACTCTCAGTTGCATACATGGTAAAGCTCCGAAATATCTGTGTGAACAGATAGAATATTTCGGTGAAATACAACCATATGGACTACGGAATACCAAAGACTTCAGGTTAAGGAAGGCGACCACTACAACAATTGTTAGAATTTAATTTAATATACACTTTATAATTTTGAAATTTAAAAATGTAAATATATTTTAAAGTATTAGAAATACTACTTAATCAATCAATCAATCAAAAATTAAAACGGCAAATACACAGAATAAATACACAGCAGCACTTTAATTCCTAAAAAAGTTTATCGGAAGGGACTGCTATATTTTTTTAAAAAATTTACGCAACGCGGTAGAATACTTCTTTTAACTTCACTGAACATCTTTCACTTATTCTTATTTTAGCTCTATTTATTTTAGAAAGATATTTAATATCAATTGCTAAATCAATATTCCTTTTTAAGTAATAATAAAAAAACCTTAACTTGAAATAACTTTCAAAATATTAGCTCACAAAACACTCTACCTAAAATTATAAAAATATTATATAAAATGTAAAATAAAAAAAAATGTTATATCGTTAACCCGGTATTAGATGTTAATAAAAAAAACTGCATTAAAAAATTATTCGCGACTACAAAACTCTAAATTTTATCAAGTTTTTCGTAGACAAAACGAAAGTTAGGGCTTTTCTATATTAAGATATCGATATGCACTTTTGCTGACATCTCTAAACAAGGAATGGTTTTGGATGTGTAACGAGAAGCAAGTTGTTTCAAAACTTACTTTATAGCAGTTTTGAAAATAATTTGTTTTTACAAACGACAAATATGTGAGGTAAATCTCTTCATAGTCCATTAACACAGAAATTGCAAATTAAATCATATTTATACAACAACATTGCACATGTAGACAAAACTATTCCAACAAGAAACACTGTACTTACAACAAACGAAAATCGATTAAAAGAAATTAATAAAACTTAGACGCAAAAACAATCTAATGCCGATAAAAATAATACACATTAAACAATTAGCAACAAAAAAGGTACAGAACGGAAAATATACAAACACAAAGAAGAATTATTAAATACATTTTAACGCTTAAAGTAAAACAGAAACGAAAAACTTATTCGGAATAGAAATCGCTAGCTAATTCATCGTATAGGAAACCGTTAATCCAGTGTCAACGGTGCATTACAAAGTCAATATAAAAATTTTTTATTATTTATACACTTCGAAAATTTCAATTCAATATTATTAAATTTTGCTTTTAATTTCATTCAAATGTTTAGCCAGACCACTCATTTTATTTTTATTTATTTAAAAAAAAACCTTTGTTATTTTTATTGGGTGAGGTGGGGTAAAGTTTTTGGTATAAAGTATCCGTACATCATTCTAAGGCACGAGAAAATAAACAAGTGGCCATTGTGAAAGTATCACTTAAAATCGGTTGTCATCAATTAGAGTGCTTCAAATGAGAATATATTGATAATTTCGCAATGAAATTTCTGCATTAGAATTATAGCTTACAAGGAAGGTAATCGGATGGTTAAGCACGAATACAAATAGAATTTTGAATAAGAGTAGTAAAGTAAATGCATATTTAAAAAAAAAAATCTTATAAAAGGCACATTTAATGATTAACTAGATTTTTCTTCTACAACAAAACAAAAACACGTTTTTGGGTTACTTCGTTTAAATCTAAGTACCATTAGTATCTGGTTGTGTACCCTTTATTTTTTAAAACCTATTCGCATCTGCGTTGCAAAGATTCTATAAAAAAAGGACTTATTTATACAGCAATCGCGAATTACTACAGAATTTCATAGATTTTCTTAGGCCCGCAAAATCCTCTGATCTGAATCAGAGACAGTTTACGAATATATTGGATAAATAACGTTAATTAAGGGTTTTTAGTGATGGTTACATTGCAAATTTTCAAAAAGATTTTTTTTATATTACCACTATTTGATTACTTAAGTTTTCAAAAATATTAAATTTCTATTCCAATTGCCAATTTTTCCTTTAAAACTACATACATGCACATACATATACTTAAGTAATGTGTGATACCATCAATAACAACTAGTTCTCCGAGTCCTCCGGCAGTCAGAGAGCCCCAGAATAGTGTTACAGTTTCACAGTGTTACAGTAAAGTAAGAAAAGTCACGGTGTCGTCTACGCTTAAAGGCAAACTTGAACTTCATTATACGGACACAAACCGTATTTTTTACATCCAACCCTACCATGGAATTTATGTATTAACAGCAATATTTTGCAGTTTTAGAATTAACAAGTATTTGTAACTTTTATAAAAGTGTGGTAATTTAGTTAACACAGCGTTCATCACAAGGAAAAAACTTGTAGGGTTTTCGCGCTTTAATTATGAACCGTGGTATAACCTTCCAAAAGCAGCTTCAATTGCAGGTGATGATCTTTTGCACTTTTAAAAAATTGACAATTTTCTTTTTTTGAGATAATTTTTACAATTTATACACTGGAGTTTAAGAAGTTGCCACATGTTAAAAGCGAATCGATAACAGATTGTTCTTTTTTGTATTTAAATTTACAAGGTGCCAAAATTGCTTACTTTTGCATTGCAACCTTTTGACAAACTGAACCGAATTTTTTTTAAAGCTGTTTTGGATTCGCCTTGCATATGTTATTAATTTAAGGTTTTATCTTGCCTTGGTTTTTTGCTTATACAATTTTTAGTGCAAATCCTATTGTGGTGACGATACAAGTGAAATCTGCGTGATGTACTGAAAAACAAATATTCATTGTATTTCTATAGAAAACATTTAAAGAAGAATTCAATTTAAACAAAAAGTTGTTCGGTTAATAAATTGAGCTACTACACCGTTAACTACAGAAAGGAAATTTATTGTTCAAATAAGTTTTAGTTGAAGGTTTTGTATCACAAAATAAAGAAATGAATACAAACAATAATTTTCGTTATCAGTGTAGAAAAACTATGTGTAGAGAAGATATTTACACTTAACAAAACAAAAAGCTTATACATTTTGATATTCATAGGACAAAAAACACATAACATAAAATGAAAGAACATAGAGATAAAGAAAAAACAAAAGTAACTAGTTTTACAACTTTTGCTTTCGATTAAAATATGAAAAGAAAATGTGGAAAAATTACTAAGCTTATGTTCTATTCTCTTTTACTGTGAAAGAGAAAACTATAATATAATTGTTTTTTTTCTAAAACATCTCTTTTTCAGGCGAAAAAGAAAGAATGCGATGGAAAAAAGCTTTTTTCTGCATATGAAGTAAATAAATACAAAACAGTGATTTTAGAGATGATTTTTAATACAAAGGAACAGGAAAATATAAATATTATATACTAAAAATTAAAATTTTTTTATCGTTTTCGCATATTATAGAAGAAAAAGCAAATAGAAATGTATAAGAAATAAAAAACGTGTCTATATAAATTTTGACTAAAAAAACTAATTTTTAAGAAGAGTAAGGTATTTTAATATCGTGACTCATAACATTTCTATTTTTATCACTTTTGTCAATTAAAATACAAATGTTTAATATTTTGATTAAATGCAAGAAATAAAAATAATAGAATACTAAAAATACCACACTGCGCAAGTCACGAAAAACTATTATCGCTTCAAGTGGATATACACTAAATATATGCACACATATATATTTATAATATAGTATGTAAGGGCATAAAATATTAATACAAAAAATCATAATATTTGTACTGCTTCAAGTTAAACCTCATCAATTTAACAATTGTTTAGAGTTCTTTTTAATTATTATTAAGTATTTGAGCAAAAACGCCAGACACGCGTTTCAAACACTACTACATATTTTACATATTCTTGTAAGACGCCATTTTTATGAATAAAGTAATAAAGCAAATTAAGCAATAACTTTTAGAACGAGACGAACACTGTATATTCTTTGAAATTTGCTAAGAAAAAAAAAGATAGATATATAGAAAAATGGCTACTTCATGACTTTAAAGCCCAGAAACAAAAATTTTCTAGTTTTAATTTTTAATGGAAGTTTTGCAACAAAAAACACTTTTAAGGAGTAATTCGTTTTTATAATGTCTTCTAATAGCATTAGTTTTATTAAATTTTCTTGGTTTTAATTATTGTTTTTAATATATTAAAATTTAAGATTAATTTATACATTTGCACGTTTGCACATACATGTATGCATATTTTATTCCAATATGGCGGCCTGAACTTTGACAAATCAAATTGGGAAAAAGAGTAAAATAAGCATATGAATCTACAATTTTAATTAAGAATTGCAACGAAAATAGAAATCTAAATATTCTAAAAACTTCTACATTAAAGGTTTGGAAAAACTTGTGCAATAACCGAATTTAAAGTCGTTGTCGGGAAAAATACTTAAGGCACACCGAATAAATTTAAAAATAATTTTAGCAACTTACCATTTTGTTTGTTTTGATGTTTTTTTAAGCCATTATAATTTATCTATAGCAAATTTTATTTGCTAACGTGTTATTTTTCACAATCAATTTCTTTGAACTTAAGACGTAATTACGAAAAACAATATTTTATCTTTATTAACTTTTGTTTGCACTTCTCACTTAAAAGTTTTTCAGTTTTTTAAATTACAATTCACTCAGAAAATATCCTTTTACTGCTTGATTTTTATGCTTTTCCTCTAACATGTTCATCACTCAATTCACTATAAATTTAATAATATTATATGTAGAGGAAAATTAGTTGGCGCGACAAAGGTATAAATTAATGTACTACAGATTTTTTTGTTGGTAGAAGTGATAGTGTTGTATAGTTTCCTTTTTCTATTTTAGTGCATACATACTGTTTTTGACACTCAGCGTTGTATTTTAACCTAACTTTTTCGTTGTCTCTCTCGTTTATCAAGGCACCGTGTTGCCATGCCTACACAAATTGAAAGAATAAGAAGCAGAATTCGAAATCAAAAATGAAAACAAAACCAATACATTTTTGCTCATTATACATTTCGTATTTTCTTCTTACTTTTATTCTTAAATTCACTTGGGACAACCATCAAACCCAACTGACCAGTGAAGCAGCAGTCATTTACTATGGTCTGCTACTAATGTGTTTGCTTATGATTTTTTAAAAACCCAAGATCATCCACATCGTCGGAAAACACAAATAGGTATATTTTGATTACAAATTCAAAAATATATACTCTATTGATATTCAAAACTTAAGAGGAAATTCCTAAAAATTTTCTTATTGTGATGCATTTGTGTAACTGCTTATTTTAGATACGAGGCATAATGCCTAAAAATTCTCACAAACTTTGAATATCAGACCAGGTTGAAGTATTAATAGTAAAAATCTCTACCGTCTCATCATTTACGTTAGCATATACACATGCATATGTAAATATGCATGCATATGTACATGCCTACAATCGTACTTGATATAGTAAATTTATAAAGCACTAAAATTATAGATTTTTTATCCCCCCACGACGCTCTCCAAGAATATATTTTCGAAAAATTGTATTCTTTGATATGACACTTTTTTAAATATTTTATCAAACACACCAAAACAAACTTACATACGTACATACATTAGTTTTTCTTGCAAGATTTTTAATCTGTATTTATGTTATTCACTTTGTTTATATTTAATTTAATTTTTATTGGTATAAATGTTTTTTTTTTCACTTACATTTTTCCATTTGTTGGGGAAAAATGTGTGTACAAGTTTTTCACGTACGAACATTAGAAGACTGCAAAATTCAATAAATGGCGGCTCTTCGTTAAGTTTGCTTTTTCTTTGCTGTTGCTTTTATAGTTTGCTTGGATTCTTTTTACTACTGCGTTCGTCGTCAGGTTTTTTTTTTATTTGGCAATTTATAGAGTTGCATTTATTTAGAAATATAAATAAATTAATTTTACTTGTAATAAATTTACCTTTATTACTTTAACAATTTCCCTCAATGATGGTTGCCTATTTTTCCCAATTACGAATATTAGGGCATTTTATTTTAGGTGTATAATAACCTTTAACATTGACTGCGAAGCGTTTGATATTCTTAGTATCAATTATTTTTTTTGTTATGCAAATACGCATATACACGTGATAATCTGGATCTGCTTCTCTAATATATTTTTATTAACCCGCAAAAGCTTTAATCTTACTAGAATAAATATTTATTTCAATAAAAACTGTCTAAAATGTATTTATATAAATATGTTATTTTTTATTTATTAGTATTGATAATACTTTAAAATTCCATTCTTATTCTACATATATTAAAATTGTTAAAATTATTTTGTAACTTTATGTTTACATAGTTTTTATAAAAATTATACATTTTCTCCTAAATATAATATCATTTGCTGTATTTTTAATCTCCATTGATAGTTAGTTATATAACTTAAATCCTTTATAAAAAAGAGATCTTTGCATCGCTGTTGTTGTTGTTTTTTGAAGCCTAATATTTTCCGCATTTCTAAGTTCATATGGTTGTATCTCGCCAACGTACCTGATCTGATCGCGTGGATATTGTGGAGCATTTCTATTTTTCATTCTTCTAGTAAAAATTAGGGTATTGGGTGCCAATCTTTGCTTTACATTCATCCATCTGAGTGTGTCTAACATTGTTCGTACCGGTGCATATCTATTGCATTTTAAAATCGATCGCATTGCTTTATTTTGTAATTTTTGTAGCCTTTCTAGTTGAGCTCCAGTGCAGTATGTATATAATATGGTTGAACCAAATTCGAAATGAGGTTTTATTATTGTATTATATATGTTCATCGCCGTGATTATAGAAATTTTATTTCTGATACGTTTAAAAAATCCTATCTTTTTTCCGATTTTTTTTGCACATATATTCTATATGTTCTTTAAATCTTAATTTATTATCGATTATAAAACCTAGATATTTAATATGTTTTACTTTTTCTATTACGTTTATTCATTTTTTCCATATATTAATATTATTCATTTTTAGCCATATATTAATATTATTTACATCCTGTAACATTTTGTTGTGACATTCTTCACTAGTATCACCTTCTACGTATATAAGAGTATCGTCTGCGTATAATACTACACATTTATTAAGTTTTCTTGGCATATCGTTTATATATATTATAAACAATAACGCACCCAAAATAGATCCCTGTGGAACTCCAAAATCATTATTAATTACATTTGATTTAACACCACTAACTTTAGTAATTTATTTTCTATTTGTTAAATACGATTTAAAACTATTCTAGTTCTTTATCCTTTATACCATACATATATAATTTTCGATTCAGTATATCCCTGTTAATCGTCTCAAATGCTCTTTTAAAATCTAGAAACATTGCCATAATTACTCTGTTTTTCTCTATATTTCTCCACCGATTTATCACAAAATTTACAGCAGTTTTACATGAAAATGTGTTTCTAAAACCCGATTGATATTCTGATATTAGATTATTCTGTTCCATATATTTTTCTAATTGTACCTTGACGACTTTTTCTAATATTTTTTCACATGCTTTCAATGTAATAATAGGACGGTATTCTTCATATTTTTTGGTTTTTGCCACTTTTTCAATAGGTTTACCATAGTTTCCTTCCAATTCTCTGGAAACTCTCCGGTGTTTCATGATTTGTTTATTATACCTAGAAGAAATTTGCCCATTGAATGCCAATTATCTATAATAATTTTTGTTGATATCCTACAGTAATTTGGTTTGTTTTTTATTTTCTTTACTATATTTTTAAGTTCTAAAATTGTTATTGCACTGAATTCGAATTTCGATTTAACCATTTGTATTTTATTTATATATTGCACATCTTCTATTGATGGTCTTATTGTGTTAACACTATTTACAAAATATTTATTAAATTTATCAGATATTTAGTGGTTATCCCTACATTCTACATTGTTAAATATCACAGTTTTTATCACAGATGGATAAAAACAAGTAAGTCTTTGATTTCCGTCCACATTTGCTGTTGGTCCATTGCATTATTAATTTTTCCGTTTATGTATTTATATTTCTCATTCTCCATTTTAACTTTATACAAATTTCTAATTGATCGATAATTTTCCCATGTCTCGCTTGTGTTTTCTAATTTAGCTTTTTGATATTTTTTTACTTTTTCTCTTTTTATCAACCGTAGTTCATTAGTAAACCATTTATTCACGCTATTTTGATATTTTATCGTTTTTTTACGGTAAACTTTTGTATTGTTTCTTCGATGCACTTATCAAAACTTAGTACATTTTGGCTAACACTTAGATTTTCTTCAAATTTTATTATTGCATTTATTTTTCTTGAAAATAAGTCCCTTTTATATTTAAATACTTCTGTTTTAATATTTTGTTCCTTTTTCTGGTTATTTTTATCATCTTTTATCAATATTTTTATCATTTCGTGATCTGATATTTTGTTTTTATTGCAATTTTGGACTGATATTTTGTAACTATTCGTTGTAACAGAGTCTATTATAGGTTTTGTCGTATTTGTCACCCGGGTATAATCATTCACCAACTGTTTAAGACCGTTGTCGTTTAATAAACTCTCGATTTTTTTCTTGTAAAAATTATAAGTATTCCAATCTATATTAAAGTCTCCAGTTATTATTATATCACATGTTTCGTCACACAAAGCATCCAACATTTCCATAAACATTTCACAGAATTCCGATTCATAACCACTTGGCGATCTATATATTGCTACAATTATAATGTGCGCATTTTTACGTTTGGCTGTACATGCTATAATCCAGTATTTTGAATTGACCACTTTTTAAAATTTTTTGGTCACTTTCCACTCTTGTCTATAATATATGATTGCGCCTCCAGTTCTTGTAGAATTTGAATACGATATTAACTGATGATAATCATGTAAACATATTTCATTCTCATTAATTTGTTCTGTCATATGTGTTTCTGATAGTATAAAAAATTACGGCTTTTCACTTGCAGCAATTATTTCCCCTTGAATAAAATTATTTGTGAGACCTTAAACGTTTGTATATAATATATATGTATATGTTATTTAATTGTTAAAATGATAAGCCCATTTTCTTTTTTTTTAATATGTAATTTATTTTGATAAACTGGACAATCTTTGCTATATGTTGCGTGATTTTCATCTAATCCCATATTTAATTTTTGATTAGTTTTTACATAGTTTATGCATTTAATTATTGGTTCCTTATTGCACTCATTGGCTTTGTGATTTCCATGACACTTAAAACACACTTCTTGATTTTTACATTCACTTGATACATGGTTAAACCCCTTACATTTAAACATCGTTACATCGGTTCCATCGAACACTCGGCATCTTTTCCAACCTATATTTATTTTTTGTGCACCAATTACTTTTTTATATGTTACACCATTAGTTTTTATTTTAACATTATATATTGTTGTATTGTTCTTTTTTTATATTCGTATGTTTTTACTATGTTTATTTCACTGTTACCTATAATGGGATTTTGTTTCTTTAATTTTTTAACTATTTCCTCCTCTGAATATTTAATGTAATATCTGTTACATCAATGTAAAATTCTGTTGGGTTGGGCACCTTAATTTCATAGTTTTCACTCATTTCGTTTTGTACAGCCGCTTTTATCTTTTCTCTTTCCTTGTTATTTTCACTTTGAATTACAACTGTCCCATTTCTTCTATTTTCGACATAAGTTATTTTTAAGTTCACGGGATTAACTTTTTTATTTAACTCTTCCCTTGTTGTTTTTCTTTTGGCTTCAGTATTAATGGCATTTGGTTGTTCACATCTGGCATCACTATCTTACCTTGCACTACTTCTGCGTATGTCACTTTATTTTTATTGACTGTTGCTTGTGTTAGACCGAATTTACATTGTACGATTTTTGTCGCTGCATTTCTTAGTTTGTTGTTGTAAATAAGGGAGTAAAGAGAATAGGAGAAGAGAGGAACTAAAAAAGTACACATTATTTACCAACAAAATAAGAATTGCAGGGACAAAAATCGTACAATGTAAATTGAGTGTTACTACTTTTTTTATCTCTTTATACATTTTTACGTTGCTTTCTTCCATTTTGTTGCACATTTCTTCATTTTTATTTTCAAATTTATTCACCTGATCATATAAGTTTTTAATTTCGAAAGTACTTTTTTCAAAAGATTTCTGTGCACTGTCTATTTTTTTTCAACCTTTCCTCATATGTATCTTTTTTCAATTGCTTCCAGCAATTGTTTAATTTCATTTTCATTTTCCTTCGGTGACATTTTAAATTCATCTTTATATTCTTTTAAACTCTGTTTATTTTTGTTAACATCATCTTGAACATCTTTAAGCACCAAATCAACATTTTGTATCTACTGCAAGCAGTCTTCATACATAACACGAATAAAATTATTCGCTTCCAAAATTTTTGCTGAGTATTGGTCTATACCGGCACATTTAATGTTGCAGCGGTATACTTTGTTGCACACTCCCATACAATGCACTCCCGATTCCCCACGTATTGCTGTTCTGCATTTACTGCATTCAGCCATTGTTTTTCTATGGTTTTTAATAGTCCTATCTATTATTTACCACTTAATATTTAATTTTAATAATTTTTATTTAGTTTTATCAAATCTTCAAATTCAAATCTCTTAATTGTTTTTAGACCTTTCTAAAGTATTTTAGTTATTAAAATATTTTTTTTAAGAGCGATCACCCAAATAGGATATATTTTTATAGGATATTTTTTATACTTAAACTACTTTTAGACTTTTTCTAACTAGTAGTTAACTTTCAATATTTTACCAGAAATAAAACAAGGATTAAAATATTTTTTTAAAGATCAAACTAAAAAATACAAGCGTTCATATAACAGAACTTCTTAAAGTCATAAAATAAATATTATTTTATCAGTGCTCAGTAATCCTTTGTTATAATAGTTGACATTTCCTTATTAAGTCAATATACATCGCGCAAAGTCGTTATACCTGGTAGATCGGTAGCAATCCCTATAGTTATTTAAGTTAAATTATTTTTACTATTGTTTTCAATTCCTCCTCTTAACGTCTTTCCAGGCTGTTTGTTCGCAATTGGCAAGCGCTTTCGATGTTAATGTATCACGTACTGGTGAGTCAGTATTACTGGACCAGGTATTTATCCTGTAATCGTCGTATCTACCTTCGTAGTCAGAAAGGCGTTTCATGTGGGGCTTAATTTTAATATTTTCGTCTTTTGTTATTGTCCAGATACATGTGTGCGCCTGAGGGTGTTTCTCGTTTGTTTGATTTTATGATTAGTTTAAGCGGTGTGAGAATTGCGTCTGAAGTTGTGTTTACCTGGTATTTTGTATACTTTTCCGTTAGTACTCGTTTTACAGCGCTTTAGTAGGCTGCGTATTTCCCTTTGGAAAGATTCAGTTGGGTTTTCTATACATTTTGTGCAGTAGGTCTGTTGTATGAATTGTTATTTTTTGTCTATGTACTACTATTATTATTTTAACATATACATTAAAATTTTGTATATCATGTGTAGTTGTTGTAGTAAATGTAAACAATCTCTGACTTAGAGAAACACCTAAAACAATAACATGCTTAAAATAATGATGTTAAATTTTTCTTGATTTCTTAAAAAAAAATTCTGCAAAAATTTTTAAATAATCTTAGTAAAAATATGTAGAAATCAACTTAAGCCGAATTGATTGGTTAATAATAGTAATATAAGGTAGTATAATAAATTTAAAAGGGTTTTAAAAATATTATTTCCCATATCATGGACAATTAATTAACCCTAGAATGGTAAACACCGCCTGTGAGGCGAAGAATTTTTTTTTTGCAATATATCCTGATCGTTCAGTATTAATGCGTGCGCTCGTGCCAACTCAGTTGAGTATTTTACAAGCTTGGGCACAGACGTATTTTGTTTTACTGCGTTGCGTTCCTTACATATATAGATACCAGTGTCGACTCTGAGGCGAAGTTTACCAATAAAGATAATTTTTTTGTACATATTCGTTTGAGCATTTTTTTTTTTGTGTTTTTAGTTTTTGTATAATTTTTTTAGTTTTTAGAAATATATGAGCGTACATTTCTGCGCAAAATGCAAGAAAACTTATTGCTTAGAGCAAAGATCACCAAATTGTTGGCAATGTGATGTAAAAAAGTAGGTGGAAAAACCACAAACTTTATTTTGTCTTGCACAATTTTTTTTAAGTTTTAAGACTTATATTATTTTTTAATATGTTAATTAGATATAAGGTCTACAAGATACTGAAGTTAATTTTTTGATCTCAAACGGATACATATATAGTGATCTATATATGTTGCCAATAATATATTTAAGATATTTAAAAAATGAATTGTTTTTTGTTTATTTTTATTATCAAGCATGTAATAAATACGTTTTTCTTTTTGTTTTGATAAACTTTTGTTTTTTTAAGAGTAAAATGTGGGTTTTTTATAAAAGCCGCCTCACAAGCGAAGATTACCGTTAAAGACCAAAAAAATCTGTTTTCCATTCTATGGTTAAAAGTAACTAAAATAAGGAAAGGGCCTTATTCACAGAAACAGATGCTGAAAGTATTAAAAGTTTTCTTTTATATTAAAAAAGTGGAAATATTTAAAGCGTAAATACATAATTTTTCCTAAAAAATGTGGAACAAAATATATAAAAACACAAAATGATATACAAAACTTCATACTTTTAAAAGTATCTGTTTGAAATTTATTAGCATGTAAAATAGTTTACTAAGAGATGTACATTTGAAAGTAGTTTGGCATCTAAGATCTAAACAAATTCATATCCATATAAAATATAAATAGCTGTCGAATTACTCGTCTAATAACTTATTGTGTCATGTTTGTACTTAAGTCAAACTGCATGGCAATTATATTATATTATATTATATTATGTAAGAATTAATGACGATATCATTTATTCTTACGTTTGTTCTAAATGTCAAACACTATATAGAAAAACATATAGATTTTGATATTCAGGATAAGGGCGAAAATGAACATATTTGCAAACACATTGTCATTATTTCGTTTTAATAAAATGTAAACTTTTTTTTTGTAACTAGGATTTATATATGTAATATATACACAAACCGAAAGAATTCACAATACGCAATTTATTTATAATTGCGTAAAGTTTAAAAATATCGTTAAAATAGTAAAAAAAAAAAAATCAGAGCGAATTGAAAAATAAGGAAAAGAAGTAACATGCCATTTATTAAATGCCAAATTTGAGTATAATTATTTTACATGTGGTGTCTGTTGCTTGGGTAAACGCCAATAATGGATGAATTCGCATTTTTATTTTATTGCCTTTGTTTTTTATAACGTTTCACTTGCTGAGCGCTATCTTAAATTGAAAAAGTGATTTATATTTTTTTAGTTTTTTGGTGTTTTAAAACTTAACTGGGCGATACTTATAGAAAGGAAGCAATATTTCTTTAACAAGTATTAAGTTTTAAAAATTCTCTCTCCATTTTTACTTTTTCTTTAGCAAGGACAAGGACAAATTTTGGCGATATATCTCACAATCACCTACAATAATAGTACCACATTTACTTCAATTCGTCCAGCAAATGTTTTTACCACTATTCGTGCCTTTTTACCAACACTGATTAAGTCAACACAAAACAGCTGCTAAATTTTTTATATGCGATTGGTATCTTGAACTAATTGTTTTTCATGTGTACAATTACACTCTGGAATAATGGAAGTTAATCCGATGGCAATTATTCTTGTATATTTGGATAGTAAAGGAGATAGGCTGTTGTATCGGTACCCATATCAGTTACAAAACGTTGAAAAATCAGCTTTGCCGACGCCCTCACCTATTGTACCACATCTTGACAATAGTTGTTGTGTAGTGAATGCAAGTTCGAAAACAGTTTTTGACACAGTTAAAAAGAAACGAAGTCGCTTTGCTTTGCAATATACAGATGATTTGTTGCAGCCGTCTGCTTCCAATGCCGGCAATAATATTGCTGCTTCAAAAGCTGGACAGTTGCATGGATTTGCAGATGAAGTGCTAGCACCTTTATTTGCTGTAAAATCACAATTGTGTAACCAAAAATTTGAGCTTAAAGTTAATGATGTACGTTTTGTAAGTCATCCGACATTAGTGCCAAGAAAGGAGCAACGACAAAATTCGTTATTAGGACAACAACCTCCAACGCCGGCTCAAAATAATGCAAACACACAAAAGTCACAGCCTCAACAAATGTTGGTCAACATTGTCTTTGCTCTTCATGCACAAGCTAGTTATTCAATAGTTAAATGTTATTATGATTTAAGTAAACGTCTTGGATTGGCTTTAAAAGTGGAAGAGCAAAGAGTAGGTTATTTAACGGAAGAAACCGTTCTCATGGCTCGTACTCACGACGAAGTCTCTTCGAAACAGCTACCTTTAGAAAAAGCATTTGATTTAATATCCGAACGCTGTAATTTGGCTCAATCGTTAAAATCTATATATCACGATTTGTGCACTACTGGATTGTTGAATAGTATGATTAATCAAAACCTAACATTAAGTTTCTGCCTTCCGGCTAAAGCTCATCAGATACATAAAAAAGGAAGCATGGTTGACCCGGAAACAATAGATCGTTGTTTAAAGTCTCTAAAACCGTACCATGGGATGTTGCTGCTTGTGGATTTTGCAGAACTTCTAGATTGTGTTCCACCAGCTGGTGCTAGAGTGTTGTTACAACTTATAGAGGTATATACGCCTTTAATGAGTTTACAAAGTATGGGTTCGGATGCAGATCTTAGTATTGAACATGTTTACAAACTGGTCTCTCACTTGGTTTACTGGGCAAAGGCAACCATTATTTATCCTTTATGTGAAACAAATGTTTATGTTATTGCTCCAGATGCCCCTCTTCACACAAAATCTTATTTGGTTGAAAAGTTTTCTGCGCGTTTTCCCGGCATGTCGTTATTTGAAGTAATTTCTGATTTTTCGTTACCCACTTCAATTGGCCATTTAACCACTCCCCTACAGCAGTCTGCTAGACAAGGTATTCTAGCACAAATGGTTCTATGGATGTTGCAACACCATTTACTTATGCAACTGCATACATACGTACAGTTCATGCCAAGTGATTTCATCGATTTTGATAGCGGTAGAGACGACAACGAAGTGGATGAATTAGAAACGATTTCTTTAATAGATTTAGCTGGATCCATTTTAGGCCAAGATGATATATTACCAGGTCGCAGTAGTAATGTCAGCGATGATGATTTGTATGTTTTATTTTAAATTATATTATTTAAATTTTAACTGTAAAATTCGTATATTGCTTTCTTTTTTAGGGGAGCTGGCTCATTGCTGAGCTTGTCCAGCCAACCACTACCTGTACCACAAACTAGTCGGCGTTCAATTACAGAAGACCGGTTTTCCGGCGGTGGTTCAACGACTTCAGATAATAATGCTGCACAGCCTTCGTCAAGTCATAAATCCAATTATAGGTGAGTATAACAATTTTTTAAAATATTATTTTGGACAAAAAAATCACCTAAATGGTTGTAAATCTAAAAATAAGTTCATCCACCTTTAATTAGAGTTAGAAATTTAAATTTGCTAAAGTGTATTTACAAAAACTTTGCATGATGTCGGCATGAGCCACAAACACTGCCGTAAAAATGTACAATTCTAAACTACAGCTTCAGTATATGGTTTTTAATCGATTCTTGGTATTGGTATTTACATACATGTTTGTTTTTCGCTCGGACCAGTACTCAGGGGATGACCCCTACTCATGCAGTGCATTGTACCAGAACTTGAAAAATAGGTTATGGAGACGAGGAAAGAGAGAGTAGTGTTTGTGGACATTCGATTTGAATTTGAAGGTGACAGGAAAGACCTCTGGAGGATGTTTATTCCATATACGAACTGTTCTGCTAAAAAACGTAATGCGTAGTGCGATTCATTGGTCAATCGACCACAAATGAATGCGCTCTCAGCAAAAATCAAGTCAAATGCAAAAACGTGCGAATTTCGGATACAAATTCCCTAATTTCGTTATAGCACTTATCATTGTAGTAACGATAGAACAGTGAAATACATCCCACATTGCGTCGATGCTTTAGGGAATCCTACCGTCCCCAATGAGCCTCTTGGCCCTCTCCTGTGTGCCGTCGAGCAACTCCAAAATAGCCTGTGAGGCGCCGGCCCATACATGAGAGTTGTATTCCATCTTTGAACGGATATAGGTGGTATAATTAGTAAGAAGATCGGATGGAGTGAAGTATCCCTTACACCATTTTAGAAAGCTGAGGCACTTGAAAGCTTCTTTAGAAACCTGAAAAATGTGTTTAGTCCATCTAACATCTCAGTGAATTTTCATGCCAAGAACATCAAGAGCTTCCGCTTCCGTAATACCTATATCATCCATAGTAACCGGTGCAGTACCATTTCCGAACACAGATCTATGCCTAAGCATGCCATCGCACGACCTTATTCAGAGATCGCTGCGAGATCGTGACTGAGCGTATCATTCATGCACCTGCAACTGGTTCGATCTATTACCAAATGAATAGGAATGACAAATGATGCTGTTATCTGCGAAAGAGTATATAGGGTTGAAAGTTTGACAAACAAGGTCATTTAGAAAAATAAGAAATGGGGTAGAAGAAAGAACGGAGCCTTGCAACACCCCTGAATAAATCCTGAACTCGTCTGATGAAATCCCATCATTAAAATTAATGCAGGAAGATGTTAGCGTTGTTTTAGGTGTTGAAATAAGGTTCAATATTTTTGATCTAATTTATTGTCAAAAATTATGAATAGGAGCTAATTTGTTTCTTATAATTTAAAATTTATTTCTTTTTTTACATTTGGCTTCTTTTTCATATTTTGGATTCTACGGTTTCCTGAAATGATTACATATTTTAAGTATACATAATGTTACGTTTATTCCTTCAACAAACATTTAGTTTATTGAGCTCTTTGATTGCAAAATAATTATACACAACACTTTTTTAATGAATGTCCGATGGCGGGAGGTTGAAAGATGTTCCTGGTCCCACCTTAGGGGTGGCTTTATAATCTTCTTGAAGTCATCGAAGTTTCAAAGGTCTTTTACAAAATAACCAGAAAAACTGCCTTTTTCGCGGGGAGCGCTGGGCAATGGCTGTGAATGATAACTAGTGATTCTGCTTCGACCGGAATTGGTTTCTAATACTAATCAGCTAACAAGTCAGAAATTTAAGTTCAACATTAACTTATTTTTTAAAAAATATTTTGTTGTTAAAGTATCTTTCATTTATAAAATATAGGCAGTCCTTCATACATATAATATGAAAAACTGTAAAAATTAATCAATTATATATTAAGCCTGCTATTAAACTGTAAAAAAAGGTTTTGAATATTAATTTCATCGTGTATGGCATAATGGTGACATTTATCCATAAGGAATAGGTGCAAGTTTAGTTTTTCCAAAAAAAAACACAACTTTTTTCATCAAGTGAAAGTGCACCGAGGGACCGTGGTACTTCTAATGCAAAAGAAAAATACATGTTGTGGTGTATTAAAAAAAAGCATTAAAAGCTTTTAAGAGTAAAACTTTTGAGTTGTGGACATAGAGAAGTATGGAACTTATTACTGTCTGAGCTTGAAAAGGACCGATTTTTATATATTCTAAATAAATGTTTTTAATCCAGATTTAGCTCACTTTTATTTTCATTTCTAAATTAATTAAAATTATGTATAAATGCTTGCTTTAAATTTTAAAGAAACCATAAAAAGTTAAACTCTAGCTTAATTGAATGTCATAACAGTATTTGCGTCGCTAGATCTGTCTTCAGAGTTAAAATACAAGAAATAACTCGTCATAATACACAACCTCAATGGACAGATTTTGTTTTTAAATAAAAAAAATGGCTATGACCGACCGTATTTAAAATTACAAATAATAAACTAAATAAGCCAATAGAATACACATACACCAGTATCACATCATGTATAGGGTACCGTTTATATTTTTATTTAATGTTTTTAGTACTTGATTCGGTAGCGTCCGAAATAAAGCATAGCCTGTATTACGATTACGATTCAAAATATAAAAACTTATATGCCGAAACATCCTTTAATTTTTAAAAAGAAACACTTAATTTGTGTAATTTGTCTTTGTGGCTTAATCTTCAATTTTTAAGTTTATGTTATAGTAATAAAACGGTGGCATGTCATAATGTCCAGTGTCATAGTGTCCATGGACATTATGACACGCTAAAAGTGACGTAATGTCCGTGGTCATTAGGACACTTTGCAAGTAATTACAAAAGAGGTTATATAAAAAGAAACTATGTATTTTTGCGAAATAGTAAAACCATGGATATTTACTTAATCGAATTTGTTCACTTTTTCGAATGCAAAAATTTGTTATCTTTATATTTACTTATATTGAATAACATCAAAGACTACAAAGAATTGAAACTCCGCACATTGCAATGCATTTGTAACATAACAAATATTTTATTTTGCAACCTAAATGGTTTTTATTTATTTACTTTTAATTTAAAATTAAATATTCACTTAAGAAAGCAAAAGAAATTTAGGACGTTCATTACAAAAATGGATGCTCACATTAGTAAAAAGTTCACTATAATGGAAGATTATAATGCCTCAAACTTATTATACTTCAACGTTTTAAGTTTCGTTTATTGAATTATATTGATGGTATTTTCAACAATTTGTCTACAATAAGGACAAAGCAAAGTTGAATTATTTTGCTTGGACTTAGTGTCCAAATTTTGGGAACAAGTTGAACAAATCTTAAAATGCTTACAGGGCATCAATAAAATATTTCTGGGTTCTACCATGCATATAACGCATTTTAAGATGTCTGTCACCTGATTTAAGTTGAAAGCATTTTCTTCAATATCTTTTGGTTCTGATTCGCTTGCTATTTCGCTTCGATATTTTCTGGCATATCTTCGTATGTCAGCAGATTTTTTTCTGTATTTACAATAATATTAAAAAATTCAGATACTGATATAGTCCCATGTCTAGTTGCCGATTCAGTTTTTGGATCTTAATATCTTTACAGTTTTGCATTCTTCGCTTTTTTGGCAAAATAGATAACATACCAGTAACAGATTGACACAAGGAAACTGACTGGGAAAAATCTTCATCTCGAATGGCCTGCAGAAATTTTAAAAACTGTCCATGTTTTTCAATTTTTTTCGATAACTTGGAATTAAATCCTTCTAAGGCACTTGTAGTTCGCACAGCTTCTTGATATACAGAAAAACTTCGTGACGTGATCTAAAGGAACAGTTGCGGAACTATTGTTAGTTTTATTATACTATAGCTCTACATATAATTTTAGAAAATGTATATAAATTTGTGTGTGAAAGTGTTTGATAACATTACAGTTATATAAGTTTTTTGTTTAGAGTATGAACATCATAATTATATATAAATTGTGTAGTTATATGTACCGAAAATGTTTTTGAAGAAAAAAATCCAGAACTAAATTCCTATATAATGATTATAAGAGTAAAAAAACTCAAAAGTATTACAATACGGAAAAGTTTGGTTTGATTAATCATAAAAAAAGTATAAAGAAAAAATTTGGATGGCAACAGAATTAAAACATAAGGCACAAAAAATCGGCGCCGATTTTTTTCTTCAAAAACATTTTCGGTACATATAACGTGAAAAAAGCTTTTAAATACTGCTTAATATTGCCGGTATTAAATTACACTTACTTCTTTATTTAATTACAAATTTAACTTACTTTCTTCATCCACTGCTTTTCAAAATAATTTAAAAATATATTTAAGGGCTCCTGTTGGTGCTTTGGAAAATCAAGTAACTCGTTTTTTATTATCAAAAACATTTCTTCTATTTGCTCTGCCGTAACCAGGGGCAGACTTAGGATTTTCCGGTACCAATTACTACAGTCTTTACTCCTTTTTATTAAATTTCCAAACCTGCTGATCTTTAGACCTCTGCGTCTCAAAGCTTGGCAGTAGTGGAACCAACAACCTTTTAATGACGCATTAGAAAACACACTTCCTAAAGCCTGTCTTAAAGCTGATTCATAGTCCGTATGAAAAGCCAAAGCCTCGAATTGCAAAAAATTTCTATCAATAAATCTAAATATGTGTTCGTAAACTTCTCTCGTTTTTTTGGACATTAAAATATACATAAAAGGAAAAGTCTGCAAAAACACCAGAGATATACGAGCATACATAAGTATATATGTATAGTTTAAAAAACATGTTCCATATGGTAGTAATGAACAATAAGGAGTTGTTTGTAACCACAGCATGGTACAGTTTTAAAAGTACCATCAATTAAATAGCGGCGTCCATTGGGCTTTTTCGCAATTATATCCGCAATTGTTGGAGATATAAAAATGGTGTAAGAGAAGTCATCCTCTATTATTGTGTCTCTATAGAAAGGCTTATTTACATGTTTTGACAAAGCATACTCTTCAAGCAGACCATCGTTTTCAAACATTTTTTTTTATTTCGAGTGGGCTATGCGGACTTTTCGGAATACCATTATTTCTGATTCTATGTAGCTGCCTTTTCATTTTTGTAAAAGATACAGTACCAGCAAAATCTCTTTCCTTACTGCATTCTTCTTCAAAAATTTCCCGGACTCCTCTCCTTTTGTATGCAAGCTTATCGCCGCACTGCTTTTTAACATTGCTCATCATTTTAAACTTGTTAATTAACTGTTTTGGTGGAGCATGACTATGTTTGTATTCCAGGCCTAACTGCTCACACACTCCATCGTTTTTAAGTGCAACACTCACACCGCAATTCTTAATATAGCATACATACCGGGTGGAGTCCCGAAGTATGTGTTTTTGGCGAAATATTTGTTTTTCACTAATCAGCACTAGTAACTTAGAATTTCTTCGATATCCGCTAACAAATTCATAGTTATATTGAACACTTTCCATATTAACTTCTTTCGTTTAAATGTATACGTCCGCAATCGATTAAACTCAGTTCAAACTAATTTTCTTTTTTAAGTTTGGATGATCACTGACCATTTTAACGGTACTTCGAAACAAATTTTACATAGTTTTATATTTTTGATGATTATACAATTTGTGGACATTAAGACACTCTACAAAGTGTCGTCGACACTGCCATGATGGACACTACGTCACTTTTGAAAATGTCGCAATGTCCATGGACTTTACAACACTTTTAAGCGTGTCATAATGTCCACGGCCATTATGACACTGGACATTATGACATGCCACCAATAAAACATTGGCGATGATACGTAAAAATCACCCCTATTGTGTGCGCGAAGTTTGAATTTTATTGTTATTATGTTTTTCAAGGGGCCTAGTCCATCTGCTGGGCACAATCTTTAAATAAGGAGCAATATTTAAGTCGTTTCAAAACTGTTCTCATTAAAGATCTTTTTACTGGACATTATTTTATTTATATTTTCAGCATGACAGCATCTTTAAGTACAGATAATTGCGATAGTATAGCGTCCATAGATGATGAGGAAAAAATTAAAGAACTAATACAAGTTTTTGAGGAAACAGTTCGAAGTGCTGTAAGACGTATACCAGCCTCATCAAATCTTGACGATTTAACCTTAATGGTGAAACTTTATCAGGCTGGCTATTTTAAAAGTGAACATCATTTAGAGGAAATTATGTATTTTGAAAATTTACGCCGGTCTCAGCTTTTGCAGTTACTCGATAAATTTCGAGAAGTTTTAATAATATACGAGACCGAAGATCCAGCCATAGCTTTAATGTACAATAATAAAGTGCCGGGAGAATGGTGAAAACAAATAAAAAACAAGAAATTAATGAAAATGGAATTAAGGAAGTATTTTCTTAAAAATGCTTAATAAAAAAAATAAAGTTTGTAAATAAAACTGCAAATAATTTCTTAATATAATTTTAAAATAATTATATTAATTTTAGTATATATTTTATTGTTACAATCTTTATAATAATGCTTTGCTTACTTAATAATTGTTCTTGTTTATCAAAAATTAAAAGAAAAACATTTATATTATTTTTTTGTTGTTATATTTTTAAAGTGTGTGTATAAATGTGTTTGGGTATTGGGTTTAATTTTGTTAATATTAAATTATTTTAATGCTTTTACAATTTTCTTTTTTTTGGGATATTTTTGTTTTGCAATTTTTTTTTAATTTTTGTTTTTTTTTTGTTTTTTTTTTGTTCGACAATTTTTAAAGACATTCATCATCCATAGTTTTATGTTGCATTCTAGTACAATGTGGTTGCAAGAAATATTTTCAAGTGTTTTTTTATATAGCTTTTGATTAATGTTCTTTTGTTGTTGAATGTGGCTGGCTATTGTTGCTATTTGAATATTTTAAAACAATATTGTTGTTGTTATTATTATTCTTTAATTTTTATTGCTCTTTTTGAAGTGGTTAAATTACGGCAAAAGCCGTAGGCGTACGTTCGATTTCAATTACGAATCACGTTGAACTTGTATTTTCACCATTTCCCTCTTGGAAATTAGCACCATTAACAATGAAAGAAGTTCCCAAACCATATAAATGACCGCAGTATTTAGCATTATCAATATTGTCTTCGAAGAACATCTAAAAAATATGTAACAAAATTATTTTAATAAGAATTAATTAAATTTTCAAAAATATATACCCTACACACGTAATTACATGCAGTTTTTTTCTTTTTAGCAAAAAAACATAAATTATATAAAATTAATGGAGCTTTTCAGCATTTCGTTAACTTGTTAATACCAATTTTTTTTTACTTTTTTACATGTTATCCACACATTGTGGCAATGTTGTTAGAATTTAAATAAAATTTTATTTTGGAGTGGCTTGAGTTTTTACTATTAATCTTGTAGCAATTTTATAAAAAAAAACTACACTACTACACTTCCACTATCCTATTATTTTCCTTTTTAAAATGAAATTATGGTTATTTAAGAAGTGCTGCTTCCTTAAAATATATTGTTAACTCCAAAATACTTTTTCTTTATAATTTACTTTGTTATTTTCTAAAGAAATTATACATTCTTTTTGTAGAAAACAATCAATTCACAAGTTATTGTAAGTTGTAGGTTAGCTTTTTCAAATAAACTAACAGTGCTTCCGTATTTATATTTAAGTATTTTTAATTTATTTTATTTATAAGTATTTTGTTTTTTTTTTTATAAAACACAATTACAATTCTGTAAAATATTTGTATATCATACTTTTGAAAAAATAATAATAATATTATCCTGATGATGATTTTAATGAATGTGCTAGTGAATTATTAACAATAAAATAAGAACTCAAGGCCGATTAGTTATTTCAAAAATATAACAGAAAAGGTTTTTTAAAAATATTTAAAATTATTCAGCAGTTACTTCGCTACGGCCTTGGGATTTGAAACCCTGATCTTTTTGCGATTTTAACTTATAATTACAAAATGATTGCGATAACTCAAATTCATATTTTATAAATATTTTGTAATACAATTTAATTAAAACTGTGATATTTTAAGAATGATACTCGTAAACTAAATGGGTCCTAACATAAAATTTCATGAATCGGAGAAAATTGTTCCTCTTAAAGCTAAACCTGTTTTCTATTGTATTGATTTGTAAATCAAGCGGTATAATTTATATAGCAACCTTAGTTTTTAAGCCCCCTGAGTGTCTCCCCTTAAGTGTGTTGTCTCTCTTTTTGGGAGTTATTTGAGAAATTTAAGCAAACAATTTATTTGATTAGTACAAAGGTTTTGGAAAAAACTTCTGTATGTAAAAAAAAACATTTTGTTATGTATTTTAGTAGTTTTAATTTTTCAAACTTATATGGATTTGTACATTTAGTCTACGTTAAGTTGTGCAAGATTCGTTTAATTAATACTTTATGACATTCTCATAAAATATTTATTATTTAAAAAATATATTTGAAATGCCCTACTGCAGGGAAAAGCCTATCCATATGGCCATTTCACTACTGCTCATATAGTTTATCGGTGGATTTTACCTCAAATTTTGTATAGCAAATTCAAAGGTCTTACATATATCTAAGGCCAAATTGGTCATTTAAACAACACAGCAAAGCTCAAGAACACAGCAAACATCTGGAAAACAAAAACACTTTTTATTTTCAATCTTTCTACATAAGGGTTTCCTTTGGCCGACATTCATATTTAATTTGAAAAATAAAAAAAAAACAATAAATATTTGTAAAGAATCTTACAAAAACGCAACGCGCACATGCAATGGAATTAAAGAATTTTATTTTGCGGAATAATTTTTTAAGTTAACCTACGTTAATTTATGCTAGATTCCTTTAACGTAGATTAAGTTAAAAAAAGATTAGGGGAAATAAAATTGTTTATTTGTACACTTTCTTTTTTAGAAAACTAAATCAGAGGCCTTCATTTGACTCATAAACATTTAAAAAAAATGCAACTTTTTTATTTCCTACCACGCACTCACATGCACAACCAGACCTTGTACTCAAACTTGCCATTATAGTGTCTTCATTTTTATATATAAAAAAAAACATTAACCTAAAGCCACTGCTGACAAAACAACTTGTTAAAGTTTTTCTATTTTTTAATTTAAGTTAATGGAAATTTTGTAACTTTCTTCCTAATGGCTACACTTAAAAAAATTAATTATTAAGCGAGGCAAAATGATGATTTCCCTACCTTTTGAAGTTAATATTGTATAAAAAACATACGCATTTATACGTTGATTTTTTCCTTGATTTATGTTTTAAATATAATGGTTAACAATTTAATTTAAAGTTTTAAAAATAAAAGACTTGAAAAAGGAGAATGAATGGGAATACAGATTTCCAATGTATTTTTTAACCGAAGGTATTCATACCAAATTTATTTTAAAATAGATTTGAAACCTGTAATATTTTGTTAATACACACGAATACAAATAGACTTTTTTTATACCACTTTCTTGCTTCCTTCTCCATCTTGTTATAAAATAATATGACACGGTTTGTAAGTCGTGGTAAAAAAAAAGAAAATCCTGGTACACAAGCCGTCTTATTTGCGATTTAATTATTTAAGCTTGAGGTGTTTTATTTTCATAAGCGATATTTCGCTTTCCTTGCATGACGTTTACAAAAAATATTAATTATTTAAAAACAAAATCTTTTATACAAATTGTTCTTATATTTATTTTTAATTATAAATAAGTTATTTATTTTCGATTAGGCTTAAATATTTAAGTAAAAGTTTGTAAAGTAGAGTGTGTTTTTTGGAACTGTGTGTAAACAATTCGTTATGAATGTTTCAATTATAAAAACAATTTAAAAGTTAATGTTAATGTAAAAAATTAGTATTAATTTTCTTTTGTTTAAAATTGACAGCTATCTTAGTTGCGAAAGATTCTTATCAAAGATAAAGCAATCTGATAACATTGCTTCCTTTGCAGTTAATCACATATAATAACGAATCACAACTTAAGTTTTCGGATGACGCAAACTTAATGCCCCAATTTTAAATCGGCTTTTTTGTCGTTGCGCTAAACTTTTTTTGGAGCTATATGAAACCTTACGTTTACCAAACTAAACCAAAAGCCTTGCTTTGAAAGAGAAATTGCTAATTTACGACCAATTCAATTAATAAACGTTTTCGCTACAATGCTCTTCTGTCATAGGCTACACACGTGAAAGCTTTACATAAGTTATACTTATTATTATTGCATTTACAACAATTAATAAAATTAAGGATAACATGAAGGGTACCGCCATGGAGATACGATTTTAACGAATACAACACTTATTTACAGTCCTTGTATGTATGTGTGTGTGGGTTACTGTATCCGCTGTTAGCACAAGTAAATAAAATAAAATTAAAAGGTGGCAGTAGCAGGTTATTTAAAAAAATTGCAACAAGACTTTCGCACACCATTTACTACCTTCGACAATTGTAAAAAAGCAAATATTTTCTGGCTTTTTAAGCGGGAAGCATATTTAAGTTTTGACTGCCATACTGAAGATTTGATTGATGGCAGGCTTGTTGAGTATGCTGTCCAGCTAATTCAGAGTCCTTAAGTCGGGGAAAATTTAATGAAACAGATTAAATAAAAACAGAATTAAAAAAGAAGTGTTTGGAAAGTAAGAAAGATAGATTAATTAAAAATAGATACATTAATTAATATTTTAGTTAAAAAATTGTGAGCAAAGTTATGGTGGCAAAATCGCTCTGTGCACTACGGATTTAAAAAGCATAAAGAAAATAATGTGTTTTTAACAAGTTGTTTGTGAAGCCGCTTGGACCGTTTTTTCTTACACCATATTCCGTTATTAAGAACTTCTATTTGGCACTAAATTTAAATATTCCATGGTTTATTTTAAAGTATATTACATACGCATGCATCAGCTTTTTATCATTAAAAATTCATTTTTATTTTTTTGGTAAAGTTTTTTTTTTATTTATTAATTTTATAATTTTTGTGATAGAATTTTAATTTTAAGCTTTGTTTTTCAGTTATGGTTAAAAGCTTTTAATTTAAATAGGTCTTTAAGCTGCCAAGTGGTACTTATTTTTAATGTGCTGTTTGTTTTCGCGTGACATTCTTAAACCTTTTGGATTTTCGTGCGCTAAAATATTTGAAATCAAATCAAACATTACAGCTTGTTTGAAATTAATTCATATTAAAACAATATTTCAGATGTTATCATCTAAAGAAAACTTAAAATCGTACGCAATGGTAAATAAACAAAAACCTTTATTACGCAATAAAAATGAAATGCCGAAAATTTAAAAAATTATGCTATTTATTTTACAAAAACAGTTTTTCAAAAAACTTTTTGCAATGTTTGTTTGCAGAATCATGTCCAGTGACGGGATGATTATTATGAAACTTAGAACACAGATAAATCTTTATACGGATTAACTAAAAACAAGCATACTTTCAAGCGCACAATGGGAAATTTGTCAAATATAAATATAAAGTTTCATAAATGCTAAAATGTACAATTATTTTAGCAGCTATGAAACTTCTGGGCTTAAGTATTGAATTTAAACTCTAAGCTCTACATCGGGTACTGCACTTTCTTAACATCTAAAATCTTAATTGCTGATCTGTATTGGTCTTGAAACTATTTATTATAAAATTAATATTAATAAGAATATAAATAATTATTAATTTACTTCATTCAAGTATTTTAAATTCATTGGGAATAGATTCACATTTTTTTTTTGCGAAAACACACAATTCACTGCAGAAAAATAATTATTTATTTACAGCTCTGCTGCATATCAATATATATAATTAATTTCAATTAGACTTTCAAGTCGAAAAGAAACAGCAAAAACAGTTTTTTATATCGAAGGACATTCGGCAGATATCATTTATTAAACACTTTTCTCTTCGTAATATATATTTTTTATTTTGCAATATCCAATATCAAGATGAAGACTATCATGCTTAATTCTAAATAAGGTACTTCCTTGACAGGTAAGTTATTCCGAATTTTAAGTTTTGATTTGATTTTTTTTTGTCGAACAAAGAGCTTCATAAATTTCGGATTTTACCTTCTTTGCTGATGAGTCTGATTTTTAAAATAATCTTATTATAATTTTCCGGATCGAAATTCGTATTCATTTAGTAATAGACCACACTAGTTGGAGGTGAGTTCTAAAAGGGGTGCCCCTGTAGGTTAGTAAGTAGTGTATTATGTTGTTTGTTTGTCCTCCGCCAGTAAATGAAATAATATTGCCATTTTCCGTCCTAACTGGCTGGTTTGTATTCGATGGCGAGCGGTTTTGAAGCGAATGCATCATTCTCAAGCCGCGGTTTAGTTTGTAATTGGCGTTCAGGCAGTTCTGTTATTAGGTTCGTATATACTCAGGTAAGAGGTTGGTATTCTGCATACCTGAATATATATGAACCTAATAACAGAACTGCCTGAACGCCAACACTGACTCACCAGTACAAACTAAACCGCGGCTTAAGAATGATGCATTCACATCGAAAGCGCTCGCCATCGAATACAAACCAGCCAGTTAGGACGGAAAATGGCAATAATATTAGTAGGTAGTGTACTAGCTTGTCAGTATGGGGGTTGTGGGTTCGATTCCCAACGAAGACCTTGGTTTTTTCACTACAAAAATAAAAATTGACTGTCGGTTGGGCTGCTCAGCGATGAAGGCATAGTCACTGGTAGCTGTGCTGTCTTATACGGCAGTTAATTTCTAGCTATCATTCTACTTTCACCACCTGTTTCATCTCTTCTCTATCCCTTTCCTAAGGAAGGTAGCACGCTACTTGACTAAATAGGCATTGTTGCCTGAAGGTGCTACTTCTCTTTTTAACAAAAAAAAAATCTCCGAATGGGATCGTCCGAACATAGTCGATTTCAATGCTCGTAAGGCGCAATTGTTGCATGCTTATGCATAGATCTGTGTTCGGATATGGTGCTGCACCTGTTACTATGGGTGATATAGGTATTACGGATTTTCTAAAACGGTGTAAGAGATACTTCACTCCATCTGATTTTAGTTTATACCACCTATATCCGTTCAAAGATGGAATACAATGGAATGTATGGGCCGGCGTCCCAAAGTCTATTTTGGAGTTGCTCGACCGCGTACAGGAGAGGGCCAAGAGGGCTGATTGGGGACGGTAGGATATCCAACTCTATTGATTACCTGGAGGATCGACGCAATGAAGGTTGTATTTCACTGTTTTATCGTTACTGCAATGGTAAGTGCTTTAACGAAATTAGGGAATTTGTTTCCGAAACTCGCAGGTTTTTGCGTTTGACTCGATTTTCGTTGGGAGCGCATCAATTTGTGATCGATTGCCCAGTGAATCGCTCTACGCATTACAGGGAAAATTCGTTTTTTGTTTGTAGAATAAACTCCCTCCAGAGGTCTTTCCTGTCACTTTCAATGTAGGGAAATTCAAATCGAATGTCCACAAACACTACACCCTCTTTCCTCCTCTACATAACCTTATTTCTTAGTTATAGTACAATGCATTGCATGAGTAGGGGCCATTCCCTGAGTGCTGGTTCGAACGAAATAAAAAGGTTAACAAAAAATTCGTCAGGCATTAACAGAACAGTCGTCACTGTTTCTGACCAGGAATGCTTGGACGTTATCTAAAGGAAATTGTATGGTCGTTTAATGTTTTCTTAGTCAGAAATTAATCCTAAACTCTTTTCATTATCTGTTACTTTGTCAGACGTTATTCCGAAGTGTTGAAAAATCCCTAAAAAATTTTTTTGCAAGACAAGATTTTCGAAATACTTTTAAAATTATTTTTTCAATTCTCAATTTTTTTCAACCACTCACATGATTTTCAATAAATTTTCTTTAAATTGGATACGAATTTGGCAACTTGTGCAGAATGCCTGAATCCTAATCGAATTGGGCGCAAAATCTCCAGTGGATATACTCCTCAATATAGTTGCCCTATCACAAAAACATTTTGTTAACGGAATTCGACTAATTTTGTGTGTAAATATGAATTTTTTATGTGAACAAAATTCTTATTATTATTATTAAAAACGAAGGGGAGGGAGCCAAAGGGAGTGTGACCTTCTATACAAAGTAAAATTTTATTTCGAAATATGAAATTGAACTAATTGACGTAGTACCTCTCATACGAGGTAAATATTAATTACGGTGTATCTAAATAATCAAATGCCCATAATCTGTATAAAAATTGGTCACAGTATGGAAAGATTGCGCCCGAATGGCCCAATTCTAATTTCTGTGTTCAATTTTTCCCCTCAGAGATTATTTCTATGAAACTTTTTTTGCTGCGTCTGAAATTAACATGAAAAAGCAATAAGATTTACAAAATTACACAGGTCCTACGACAATCGATGTATGAACCTATGTTTTTTTCCAAGGAGCAGAAGAGCTATAAAAACAACAAACTTAAACTGACGTGAAAAATTAACAACAAATTATATGTGATAATGAGGAAGAGAAATTAACAATAATGTTTCACAGTTTTAATATTTAAGAATTTTTATACAAAATCGCCTACATGTGACAGTCTTTTGGTTTACATAAACGAATATCTAGAATTGAGCGAAATTATATCAGAATAGGCTTACGAAAGTTCAAAGCAGTTTTAGAAGAAACAGTATAAATAGAACAGACTATACCGATTTTAGAGAAACATCATATTTAGAAAGTAAAACAGTTTTAAAATCAAAAGTAAATCAGCTTTGATAGAGTTTTAAGTTGAATCCAATTGAGTTAATTCGTTATTTGCATAACGAAAATTGTAGAAATATTGGAGTTTTTGTTATAAATCAAGTTTCTTACCGATATCGAAGAATCTATCATTTTGACAAAACGTCATAATAAGTTGTATGTATAAATTTATAAAAATTTTAATTTTAAAATTTGAGGGGCCACTGTTTATCATCCCAAATTAAATTTATAGTAGTCTGCATATGATTGTGATCGAGAAGTGTTGATAGAAGTATGGCACACAACTTGGAAGTAGAATCCCTGCTGCAAAATCACTAAGAAAGACCAATAAGAGCACACCAACAGTTAGTTAAAAATTGTCATATTTTGGACACACAACCCAAAATTGTGGTTCATCCAAATGGAAACCGGTTCCGGTTAACAAATGCGAAAGTGGCGATAAGAGGTGCAATTAATTTTCAGTCTATTACCGTACATATCGACTTAAAAATAAATAAGTGCCGTATTTTTGATCCGCTACGAGATACTACGTAATATGCTGGGAATTCTGGCGAATAAGGGATTAGAAAGCCCACGCAGTTTTTTCAAAATCTCCAGAAATTTACCTTAGCGCATATTGGTAAAACTATAAAAACATTTTTTTTAGCGGTAACAGACTTGAAGTTTGAAGTTCATCTATGCTTATCTATAGATATAAGAGTTACTACTGTAGTACCAAAGTTCGGACTTTTAGTCCGAAAAATTACCAAGTAAATGCGAAACGTCTTTATCCAGAAATTAGTTAATCCGAAAGATACAATAAATTTAATCTTGGGATCGTAAATAGTGCGTGTATAATTTTGGAAAGAAACTTCTAAAATTTACTTCGCTACGTTCATATTCGAAAATCCAATTGGATTTTTGATACTTTTAATAGATACTAGCCCAACAATATTAGTTGTGCCACCTATTAATTGCAAAAAATACATAAAATTTATGAACCACATTTTGTTCTGAACGCGGTCACAAATTTTTGAACTAAACTTTGTCTTTTCAAATTCTAACCTATAATAGGTACACCTTTTTCGAAATGCTTTGATCTCTTACCAGATCTTAACAATTTTATACTTAACAGGGTTTATGATGTTTAAAAAACCCTTCAGTTCTGCACAATATTGAACCCAGCGTTCGTAGGTTAAAGTAGTGATTTGAAAACTAGATCTCATATGTCTAGCCCTTGAAAATAACGATTTTGAAAATCTTCTTGAACGGAATTATAAGTTCGTCGAAAAGCTGCTGATCTAAAGTACTTCATAGGTACTCAAAGTAAATATGAAGCCACGCCCAAGTGGCGATTATAGGTCATATAATGCATAACTATTCCTGACATCCTATACCTTTTGTTAAGAGATTTTTTCTATTATTTGTATTGGAAAAACTCCGTAGAACGCAGAAGATGGTTGAAGACCGTTTTAATTTATTTCTATCTTCTGAAAAAAAAAACCCATAGAACTACAGAAGGCCAAACATTTTAGATGTTTGCTAGAAGGACAAAATTTAGTAATATTATACAGCGCAGAAACCACTTTCATTTATTTTCAGACAGAAACCAGAGCGTGCAAATCCACGACAAATTCGACACCTTGATTTCATTTCATAACAGATATACGATACGATGGTTCTTGGAATGTGGTAGCAGACTGTTCGTCAAATTCAAGTGGGATTGCATCAATTACAATAACTTAGCAGATCATCAATGTGAAGACGAGAAAAACTAGAAATCCTCAAGAGCAACTAAGTTAAACCTTAAGCATATAAAGATTTATGGACCGAGTAAAAATATTTACTGTGAATTCTCCCAACAAACTTTACGGTTAAATCACTTTGATTTTCAGGCCTTCCGCAAACTTATTTATGTTCGTTTTATTTTGCTGTTGGTCAGTTTTTCACTTTAGTTAATGGTTATTGTAAGAGCAAAATATTTAGGCACAGGAAGTCATAGATAAGAGTTTTTTAATTGAAGTCGAACAGCATTCTTAAGTTGATGTTGACTTAGTGGGAAAACGCAACCTGCCAAAATCCGATGGCCACAAGCACTTATAGTAGGTAATCAATATATTAAAATGACTTTGTTCCATGCTCAAAGCAACGGTTTAGTTGAAAGAAGCTATAGTACACTCAAAACAGCAGTAGCAGGTCATAATATCCGATCGTAGATAAAAGTTCTTCTCGGAATGATCAGCAGGATTGCTATGTGGGGAAACAGTTTTTCTTTAACATAAATAACAAACTGAAATCGATTATGAAATATATATCTCAGCACTATGTTGATTTAGTTACAGCTTCACACGTATGGTTAAGAAATGATGGAATATCAAAATTACTGACTAACAAGTATTGTGGACCATACAAGGTTTGCGAACGAAATCAAAAATATTTTACTGTCAGAAATGTAAATAACACTTGCAAAATCTGGATTGACAGGTTGAAACCTGCATTTATGGAAGTATGTCTTAGAGTAAAGCAAAAATTCTAAAATCAGTAACATTTTCATATGAAGGATGGTAACGTGGTGTGACTGTTTCTCACAACACCTTAAAGTCATAGTCCTGATGAAATTATATTTATATTAAAAATTTTGACCGCATAAGTTAATTTTATTGGCTGTGTATTTTAGTATTATAATAAATTTAGAAATTAAAATATATGTGAACGATTTTATTAAAACTTTTAATTGTGTTCACATACATTTAAATTTTTCATTAGCCTTTTTTAAAATTTGAAACCTTTCTATTTTAAGCTTAAATTGTGTTTCTTTAAGAAAACAGCAAATTTTTCCTTAAGTAAATTATATAATTTACCGCCACTTGTTTTAACATTTTTTTTATGAAGTTTGGTGGTGGTAAATTACTTGATTTTTCTCTTTTCTACACTGTTCTTTATTTAATTAATAATAAGAGGTAGACACAAAAGAGGACAACTCTGTTGATTCCATAATAAATTTGAGCTATGTGGAAGATTTTATTGATAAAATCTTACTTAGCTATGTTCTGACAATTGCATTTCACATTTGTGAAGCAATTTAAGCTGGCATTTTCAAAAAAAAAGCGTATACTAAAGCGAACTCGTTAATTTGCTTAACCTGTTCTACATTTTACAAACTGACGAAAATTATAACATTTTAAAAATAAATACTTATTTGCCGCTCTATAGTTTTAATAAATCTGTTCAGTATTTTCGGAAACAACAAAATTTGTTAAAATTAGTTAAAGAAATGAATTAAAAAAGAATATTAATTTCTACTTAAAATTGTAATTTTAAGAATACTGGAATGTGTTAACTTCCATTGTTTACTTGAAAATTTAGCATTGAGACTGGTAGACATTTTTTTAAGTTTTTGCAGCGTCTACCTTACCAGAGAAGATATGGAATTAAAAATTTCACTTAGATTTATTTTACGTAAAAAAAATTATGTTGGATTTGATTCAATTATTTTTATTTTAGAACATTTCTATGTTAAATTTCATAATGACACTATTTGAAACCAAACATTTCTGATTTTATTTTATTTTCATGTATAATAAATATGAAACGTTTGTATACTTACAAATTCGAATCTGAATTTCAATAGAATCTAAATAATATATATTCAAACACTGAAATATATCAATCAAAATACGAACTTGTTCATTAATAACCAATGAATTAAAATTAAATAAATATTAATTTTGAACAAATTTGTCATACGATTATTATTTTTTTTTTGTAAATTTTTGCAGAATAAAATGTTATGTGTTAATGAAGTTTCATTGGCTATAATGAACAAGTCCATATCGAGAGAAGAATTTATAGAAAAAGAGATATTTAACGAAATGAAAATCCAATGAATTTTTTGTTTAAGTTTTGTTTTAATAAACAAAAAAATTTAATTCAAATTAATATTTGATAACAAAACCAATTAATTCATATACATATAAAAATAAAAAGCAAAAAAGAAAGAAAAATAATAAAAATAACTTCATTAACAATTCATACATTGAAGCAAAATTTTTTTAAAAATCAAAATTAACATATTTTTTTTTTAACAACAACAACGACTTAAAAACTAATTAGTTAAATAATAAATAAAATTCATTTGATGTGTAATTTAGTGAAAGAAAAAATAGGTTTCTTTTAGTATTTTAAGTAAGAATTGAGGTAGAAGAGATCATTTTGAGATTACAATACTGATTAACAATTTTTCTCAAATATTTTAAACTAAACTGAAAAAAAAACAAGACAGTTAGGAGAACTGAAGCAATTTAATTCAATTTCAAACTATTCAGATTTTTATTGCCAAATTAAAGCGGTGAGTGATTGTCAATAAGATCTCAGTTAAAGAATTCAAATAAAGCGAAATTAATAATAGAAATGTTTAAAAAATAAATAGTTTTTCGAAGATTTCCAATGAAGACAAAAATAAATGACTTCAATACAAGTTGACCCAGTTGAAATAGGTCCTAAACTACTATTCCATTCCATTCAATGATATTAATATTTATATTTGTGGGCAAAATATAGCTTTATATTAATAAATATAAGCAAAATGATCTTAAGAAAGAAGATCTAAAAATCGAATGTGTATTATAGATGTAATCAGAATAATGTTAGTGAAAACAATATTTGTTTAGACGAGTAATTTAATTACAAGGTTTGTTTGTTAGTATTTCTTATGTTTTTTGTTTTGTTAAATGGCTGACTAGAGAGTTTAAAACAACTCTGCAGGTGATTAATGAAACTGAATTTGAATTTAAAAGTATTAAATGTTATTATTGTTAAACTCAACGGCATAATCTAAAAATGTGGATGTGGGTTCTATATTTATATTAATATTATTATCATTCAGTACCTCACGCATTTTGAAGAATGCCATGCCAGTTAGAAGAGCATCGGAACCAGCCTGATGTTGTGGTCCCACGCGACGTAATTCCAATTGATCGGCCACCTCTTGAAGGCCGCCCTTCAGATTTTTGCATGATTTCATTAAATATTTAATGTCATATATGTTCGGAAAGTAAATGTGCAGCAGATCGAAGAATTCACTTTCATCAGCTGGTAGATTTTGGTCCGTCAAAAGCTTGAGCAAATAACCAAAATCATAACCAGAATGAAAGCAAAGCCACTTTATATTATCCATCAAAACAATGCCAGATGACATTAAAAGTTCGGCAAAATCTAAAGGATCAATGCCATCATCTTCGTGTTTCCTAAATTGTATACCCGAATTTGTTAGTAAATCAATCGAGTCCTGAGCGTACATGTCTTCACTATAGAAACAATAAAAAAAGTCATTTATATAAATGAAATAAAATAAATAAAAAACCCATCCAATTCAATTCCCTTACCTCAAATTAAATTTAAAGTTAAATTGCCATGTACTATAGCCTGGAGGAGTTTTGCCCTCATCGTCCATAAATGTCAAGCCCAATTGTATAATACGCAACAGATCTACATTGCAGCGCAACAGTTGATAGTGATAATCGGCTGTCGAACGAAATTCACCAACGGGACGTGCGACTACTCCAGGAAATTCTGTATCCATGGCTACATAGTGATACTTTTGCACTACTTTACGTATGGTGCGAAATTCCTCCTCCAAATTGTGTTTCCAGACATCACGTATGCCACACTCTTCATTACTGGGTATGCTCGAATTATGACCGGTTGAACCATGACCACCAGAACCACTTACAGCTGAAGGCATTGGCTGGAATATTTGTGAAAACTTTAAAGTATATTTTAATTAGCTTTATTACTTGCAAGTTTTAAGTAGTGTGTATAGTAACCGTGTGCAAATAGAAAGAAATTGATAAGAAAAACAATGAGATAAGTAATAACAAACATTAAATAAATTGTAAATTATTATTTTTATTAGTACGAGTATTTAGAACTTGTTGTTGTTCGAAATTGGAAAAGATTCTTATTTGCCTTTGATCCAACTTACTGATTGAATGTGGTAACAGGCGTTTCACATACGAACTAATCCCTAAATATTTTTACATTCTCAGTTATTATTATAAAATTCGGTTTTTGGCAAAAACAAAATACATATTATTGCCCCCTTAAACTCTGGACTTCATAAATAAATGGAATATCCCTAAACAAAAGAGTCTTTGAAAAAGAAAACAAAACGTTCTCTATACTTCTGGAGTTTAAAAAAGGAGTCATTCGTAATTCTGGACTGTTATCGAAGAAATTTCGAAACCAATTCCATGGATGGATAAACACCTTCTTCGGTTTCACTCCTGTGAAATTGTGAAATGCGAAAAAGCAAAGTTTCACTCCAAAAGCAACCAAAAATTCTGCTTAAAAAGCCTGTTAAACGTCAAGTATTTTTTTATATACAAAGTACTCAGGTAAGCGCGGTATTCTATTCAGGATTTCGTGCAAAATGCTGTCAAAAGCTACGAAATGTATCTGACAGCATGTTTTTTCAACTGCAAAATATTTTCGTCATCAATCTTTCCGAACTCCAAAATATAATGGACTGTACTTATTTCGCATATAATTGTTTACCAACAGCAAGCAATATTGCATATTTAATAGAAATTTAAAACAACAAATTTCTTCTAAATTGTGTAAACTTTAAGAAAAAATAATGCAAAAGATACACATACGCATTTCCACACATATATGAAACGTTTCCCGAGTAATGCTTTTATATACATTTTCAGCTTCATTTAGTTAAATATATTTATAAAACACTATTAAACACTTTTGTTTAGGATTTTAGAAAATACCAAAAAAGCCGGACTGTGTTTTTAAATTCTATTCGAATTTACTTGTGTGGATTGGTAATTTCATTAAGCCGGAACGATTTCTACAATTTTGTATTTTAAATCTGCTCTAGCTGCTAAATAACACTCATCGGCTGGATAGAATATTTAGTCATAAAGCTAAAATTATTCACTTCATGTATTATTAAAAACTCTTTTACCGTTTCCTATGCTATTAGGGGTTTGGAGGGAACGAAAAAATTGTGAATATTTATTTAATTTGCAACTGAAGCTGCCGTTCGAACTCACAAACCTTATCGTGCCCCAAAGCTGCTGATTCAATAACATACTGTGGTCAAACGATAAATACCTGCGGTTGCATCTTCAATTGAATTATGCAACTGCTTAAAATTTTTTTACCATCGTAAAGAACACTTTCTTAAGGTTACAAAAAAAAAAAAAACAAAAACAAAAAATATAGTTTTGAAACAGATAGTATTGCAAAGTTTCTTTTTTTCTAGAATACATTCTGCACTTGGCATATAAAGACGCGATAGAAAAACATAGAGTAGCGAAATAGACAAGAAAACTGTAGCGGAAACCATATCACAAAATGAATTATACGGGCATGTTCTCAAAAACGCAAAACGCTTATAATATCCTGCGTTTTGAAGACACAAAATAGGTGTTCTGACAAACGCTAAACGCTTAATATTTGCGATTTCAACTCGCAAGCATTTACTGAAGTGAACTGATTGAGTTTGCTTATGCAAAACATTAAAGACAAAATAAAATGGTTCACAATTAAATTTTAATATGTTTTCTTTTTATTTTAACAAAAATTTAAAACAATGTTACACTATTTAAATTAAAAATACCAATTTTAAAATTGCTCTTTTTTGTTAAGTTCCTGTATCAATTGTTTACTTTAAAATAGCCATTTGAACAAACAGCTGATCAAAAGATCAAAAAGAAAAACAAATCGCCAGTAAATTGAAATTGGCGTTTTTAAGTCGCCTGGCGATTTGAAAACCTTGCGATTGTGAGAACATGCCCGATAATTTAGAGAAAAACAGGATTATCTTATCTGTTGGTCAGTCTTACCCCGGCTTTACCATTTTTTTTGTTTTGACGACCATATTGCCACAAGATTTTGTTGAAAAATATGCACGGTGCTACATGCCAAACAAGTTGCATATATTTTTTAATATATATATTAGAAAACTATCTCAGGCAGCACAGAAAGAGTTACAAATTCTAGAGGAAATGTTTCACACAAATGTAGCCACTCAATGCAGTAAAGAGTTTTAGGTAATTTTAAAAACTTAAGAATATTTTATATAAAAGAGAAATTGCTAGAAATTGAAGTATTAACGTTATAACTTTGCTAACTATGTAGTTCAGAAGCAAGAAAAAGGATGATTAATTCAAAAAATTTTACTCCGAATGAATTTATCATTTGAATTAAATAAATATTTGTTTAAATACTCTTCCAAAGCAGCTTTCATGAAAAGACCCTAATTGAACCTTCATTAAATACTTTGTGTTTATTTGAAAATTGAATTTAGACTCACAGCGATTATATAACTCATACAATAAATATAGTCATGCTAATCTTTTTTTGTCGTATAACAAATATTGCAGCATAATTTTTAAGGAAGACAAAGTGATAATTATACAGCTCGCAAGCAAGATATTATATTAGCTGAAGTAATAATACATTTATATTCGTCATATACAGTTAAAAACTGATTGACGAGGGAGGCAATGTTAAAAATATTTTGTGGTAATTTGAGTGTAACTGTTGTTATTTATTTTATGTTGTTTTATATCCTTTTATTTTATTTTGGCTTTTGTTTATGTATATAAATTATATTTTTATTTCTTTGCCTTTAAAGAGCCAACAACTGTTTAGTAAACAATATAATGGGTATTTTTACAAAGAGTATAGAGCTTTGAAGGTGAAATTTTTTAAATTGACATGGAATTTACTTTATTCGAAAGACAATTTTCTGACATTGAAATTTAAATATGACTTCTGGCATATGGTCCGCACAGCTGGCTCAGCAGTGGTCTAATCGGAAGGTCAAATTTTCCAACATTTGTGGCCGAATACCGGCAATAACGCAGCGAGTGTTGTCCTTAAGTGGTCAATTCGGGTTTATCAGCGTAGACTAACGACTACACATATCTTAACAGAAAAGACTAGCTGTGCAAAATCTTGGGACAATTCACGGGTCCGAAACGTAAAACTACCAAACGTTTCCTTTAATAAATCAATTTTGGTATCCCGTCTTGTTGAAACCACAACCTCCGCACATTATAGTTGTTCAGCCTCGATTTTAAAGAAGTGCGGACCACTCATTCTACCCACCTATAAAGCACACCAAATAGTCAACATCTCTAGATCAGAATCAACGCTAATCTTGTTTGGAGCCCAATTTGCACAGTTTGGAAGCGTTGTTCAGGTGTCAGTCTATTTATGTTGCAAATCCAAACCAAAGTAAATAAAAATCACTCGACAGGCAACAAAATTGCTGCCAGTTAAAAAAGTGTTGCTAACTTAAAGTTCTATACCTATATAAAAACACCCTGTATTTGCAATTGTGATAATGATAATGATAAAAATGATAATGCGATTAACAGATTAAATCTCGTTGTTAATTTTGAAAACTGTTTTTTATAGATTAGGTCATGAATATTAAAAAAAAATACCTCCAAAATTGTTTTATGCATTAAGCACTATGTTGAGTTAGAATCAACCAAGTGTACCAAAATTAAAAATTGTATAGCATTAATAAAGAAGAGACTTAAATATAGTAAGCAGTATGTATTAGATCATAGTTTTGTTTACGTACGAAAACCATAAATAATTTTTGGTACTTTAGTAGAAACATTTTTTATAAAATAGAAAAGTGATGAAATTTGTTGGAACTCCTCCTCAAATTACTGAATTTTGAGAGTAAACAATTTTTTAAGGTTAGCAAAATTTTTGGGGGAAATGTACAAATTGTTTGTTTTTTTACGAGGTGCAAAGTTTATGATACAGTAGGAATTGGAAAAATAATTGTTTTTTTAGAAACCTCTTTTACAAGATACTTTATCTGCTGGCAATTGATTCTTTAGCATTTTTTTTAAGCATCAAAATTTGTTAGCTTGGGAAAGACAACAAACAAACTTGTCACATAATTATTTTATGTAAAATTAGCTTATTGTATAAGAAAACAAAATAGATGCAGTCTAAAGCATTTCAAACGCATGGCGTATGAATCATATAATTTTATCAATAATTTTTTGAAATAATTGGTCTTATATAAGCCTATATGTTTTAATATCCAATGAAATCAAACTAACAAACTAAAGTAGTTAACAATTATTAGGGAATGACCTCTACACATACAATGCACTGTGCCAGAACTAGGAAATTAAGTTATGGGCAAGAGAAAAGAGGGAGTAGTGCATTGAAGGTGACAGAAAAGACCCCTGGATGGAGTTTATTCTACATACGGACTGTTTTGCTAAAAAACGAATATTCCGTTTAATGCGTAGTGCGATTCACTGGCCAATCAACTACAAATGGATGCGCTCTCAATGGAAACCGAGTTAAACGCAAAAACGTGCGAGTAACGGGAATAATTTCACTAGAGCACTTACCATTGTAGTAACGATAAAACTGTGAAATACATCCCATATTGCGTCGATACTTTAGAGAATCAATAGAGTTGAATACCCTACTGTCCCAAATGAATCTCTTGGCCCTCTCCTGTAAGCGGTCAAGCAACTCGAAAATAGTTGTATTCCAATTTAAGACGGATATAGGTGGTATAAATAGTACGAAGTTTGGGTGGAGTGAAGTATTTCTTACACCGTTTTAAGAAACTGAAGCTCTTGAAAATTTCTTTAGAAACCTGAAAAATCGAACATCACACTGCCAGAACTTTAAGAGCTTCCGATTCCGTAATACTTGTATCACACATAGTAACAGATGCAGCACCATTCCCGAACACAGGATCTCTGCGTAGGCATGCAACATTGCGTCTTACGGGCACTAAAATCTGCTCTATTCACACGACACCATTTCGAGATTGTTGTGAGATCGTAATTGAGCACATTATTCATTTTCCGCCTTTTGGAACTAACCTCCAACTGGTTCGGTCTATTACTAAATGAATACGAATGACAAATGGTGCTGTCATCTGCGGTTTCTTTAATGTTACTGTGTTTTTAAATAGAAATGGACTGATGGTTATGCTTTTATCGTACTGATACTTTTTACATTTCAAAGTTTTTATTAATAAATATTTCACAAGAAACCTAAACAAGCAACCAAAGCAACAAAAAATTCTTTTATGTTTCAAAAAAATAATCGAAACTGCTTTTTTCAAATTTGCGAAAAATTTTTGCATCACAGCCGTGCGTAATAAAAACATTTTTGTTTGGTGCAACAAAATCCATAGCTGATTATACAAATATGGTGCATGCTACGAGTATTTTTAAAACCGCCTTCACTTTTTTTTATATAGTTTTGCTTTTTTATTATGACAGTTTTTCTTATCATTTTTTTTTGGGTTATTTGATAGTGTTTTCGTTTGATCGCTTAATTTTGAAAACTGGAGATTAATATTAAAAAAAAAAAAGGTTTTTTAACTAAAGTTTAAAGAAAACTATATTTTTGTCATTAATTTTACGGATCCACGTTCAAGAATATTTGTTGAATCGGATTTGGAAAGTTCTATCCTTTTTTATTTTTATGTGTTCTACGTTTTCTAATAAAATCCAAATTTATTCACAATACATATACAACAAAAAAATCACAATTAATAATTTAACAAAATATTTTCTGAAACTCTACTGAAATATTTAGAAAATAAAATAATTTGGCGGTTTATGTATAACATTACTGTAGTTTAAGAACTCATTAGCATAACAAAAATTACTACAGATTTCGGGCAACAAAGTGTTTTTCACTGTGTAATTGTTCATCCTACGCGAACTGTCTTTGTTTGGAAAAACATTTAACAGACATACAAACACACACATTGCATATTTGACTTTGCTTTTTTTTCGTTAAAACGATAATTTTTAAAAGAACAATGTTCGTTTTACTTTCGCAATAGTAAACTACTCATAGAACAAAAAAGCTCATAAAGGACACAAAATTTTGTTGTTCCCATTTTTAATACGGAAAAAGTAACAAAACAAAAGCAATAACTGTTTTGTGTGTTAGACAGTCTTTTGATATAAGACTATCAAAGTAACGACGAAACGCAAACAAAAATGCATCAGTTATCTAATTACTAACCTTGTCTGCCAAATTTTCTTTTAAAATAATTATAGATTTTATTAATTACATATAATAATTATAGTTATTTGACCTTTTTAATATTTAATTATTAATTTATTATTAAGCACTAGGTTTTTATTGTATAAAAAAATGTTTAAACTTAATTTTTTAGGATAAACAAAAAAGTATATAAACAATTAATCAAAAAAGGAAAAAATTGTTGAACGTGCGGATTAACAATATTGTAGGAGATATAACAAAGTACACTCAAGTAAATAAGGACCCTACTACCAAATTGCAGAAAATTAATAATGATATATTACAGAAAGAATATATAGATAAATTAACTCATATTTTTGAAAAAAAGATTAAGGAAACACATAAAAGGAAATTTAAGAATCTTTCTGATATTCAAACAAAGGAATTAGGAATTAAGGTTAATGAAGATTGGTTTGTTAACAAGACTGACATAGATATTCCAGGGGATGTTAAGTGGATTCTTTCTCTAGGACAGAAATTTGCATTACCACTTGAAAAGAAAATTTTTTCTATGATGAAGGTGATTTCAGAAGGAGATGATATGATTCAGACTATAAAAGAAAAAGAGGATCAGGAAGTAGCGCGGACAAAACTAACAATGATTATTGATAGGCACATTAGCAACATTAGACCTACAGCAAGGGATATTTTTATATTGGATAAAGTAAAAACTGCTAAAAATTTTTAAATACTAATAGGAACATATTAATTGTTAATGAGCAGAGACGATTATAATTCAAGAATAAATGACATTCTTAACGATTCTGCAAAATACTCAATATTGAATAAGGATCCTACTACAAAATTGCAGAAAACAAACAATGTTTTAGTTGATGAACTTTTTAAAAAAGATATCATTTCAATAATGGAGAGGAATAGACTTAGGACGAATGTATTAAATTCTCCAAAGCTATATGGAGTACCTAAGATCCATAAACAGGATTTTCCTCTGAGGCCTATTTGTTCTTGCATTAATTCCCCGGCCTACGGGCTGTGCAAGTATATAACGAATATTCTTAAGGTAATAACAGAACAATCAATATATAATGCTAGAAATTCATTGGAATTTAAAGATAAAGCCAAGGGAATAAATATACAGGATAATGATAGATTGTTTTCATTTGATGTGGTTTCACTTTTTCCAAGTATTCCTGTAGGTTTAGCTTTGAGAAATATAGAGGAAAAATGGCAGATAATAGAACAAAATACGAATATTGAGAAGGAATTATTTTTACGTATTCTTAAGACACTGGTAGATATAAAATTGCACACAAAACATATAACACATTAAATAGATTATTTAGCAATATGAAGGATAAAATAGGAAAAATGGAAATATCTGATGTAGTATACAGGATATCATGTGGAGGAAATGACCAGGTGAACTGTGACAAAGTTTATATTGGGACAACAAAAAATAAACTTAAAACGAGATTAGCTGGTCACAGGTGTGACCAAAAATATAGGAATATTTCAACACAGAAGACATCCTTATCTTCACATTGTAAGAAATATAATCATTATCCAAAGTTTGATGAAACATCAGTATTAGATATAGAAAAAAAATACAAGAGACGTTATATGCCAGAAATGTTAGAAATTGTTAATGTATCAAATGTAAGGAGAATAGATTTCAAGACAGACGCAGACAATTTAGCTCAGAATTATAGGTACATAAAGACACATAATTTGTTATAACCATTTCATAGGAGAGAATTTGTTATTTGTTATTTACTTGTTATTTCCGTTTCCTTGTTTTTGTATGTTTGAATATTTGAAAATTTAAATTTTTGTATGTACATATGTATGAAAAAATATTTTATATGTCAAATGTTTTGAAAAAATTTTTTTTCAATATGTTAATAATTTTTTGTTTTCAAAAATAAATAAATATCGAAAAGAAAAAAATGTATAAAAAAAATCGTTAAAAAGAAAAAAAGATATTTATTAAAGATAAATAAAAAAGATCGTTTAAAAAAACTATAAAATTTTTTTTTATAAAATAAAGACCTACGGCTGTATGCATAAAAACTTAAAGTAGGTTTAACTGCCGTTGTTAAGCACAATTTCTTAAAGTTGTATTCATAAAACGTTTTTATCTTAACATACCTTTGTTAACTTTAAAGTAGGAAAAACCTACGTTAAACCTACAATAAATTGACAGTTAAATTTTATTATTGAAAGTTCAAAAACAAAACAAATTGTGTTTACAATAAATTGAGCCGTTTATTTTAAAAGTGGTATAAGTTACTTTGTTATTGCCATCTTTTTTATTTTAAATTAGTTTATATAATATTTTAATTTTTAGCCATTTTAACTAGTCTGTATTTAGTTTTCTTTCTGAAACGGATTTTTTCTAATGATTGAGTTGAAATAAAATCTTTTTTCTCCATGTTGTGTACTGTGAAGGATTTTTTCGACAGGGGGCTATTACTACTATTACTATTTTGTCTTTTACATAAGTCAGTATGTGCAATAATATGCTTTTGAGTTGTGACATTCTTAGATATTTTATACAACACGAAGCAACCTCCTGAGAATAAAAAAATAACAAAATAATGCTAATTATGTGTATACTACACATAACTAGCATTAGATATCAGTATAATATAGTTCAGTAAACTGCACTATTCTTTCGAACTAATAACATGCTTACATTTCTTTCACACTAAGCTCCGTAATTAATCTCCTAAGTACAGCGACTAACGCCATTTTCAAAATAAGCATTTTTGTTACACCGTTAATTATCGACACTCCTCTCAAACAAATCTCTATACTTCCTAACTTATTAATTTCAAATTTATTAAAAATGAAAAAAAGAAACTGTTCAGTTGTGACTTATGCCACTTCCAATGTAAACGGCTCAATTGACAGTTTTACTTTGTTATTCCAAAAATGTTTAAAAATGCTTATTAAAAACAAATTGTAGTATACAAATAATAATGAAAACTAAAATATAACATGCAATTCAATATAAAACATCTTAACATCTTTATTTTATATTTTACAAAAATATAATTATAATTAATTATTTTAAACAAAAGTTTTATTGATGTACATATAATCAAAACAAAGCTCGTTATCCGAATACTTATTTTTTTGATATGAACAAATTCTTTGTAAGTTCTTCGTAAGCCTTGCAAATTAACCTTTTTTTGGTGCTTTGCTTTTTATTAAAAAGATTAATAAAAAAACAAAAAAAAATATGTTGATTTTGCTGAAAACAATAAAAATATTTTTTATTGATCTAACTACCCGGATATATAATATTCATTTTTATACATCGTTAACTACAACGTGACAACTGAAAATAGTGGCATTGCCAGAATCAAAATAGTAATTTTACTAAAGCATACATTAGCTAAAGTACTGTTTATGAATACCATTTTTTAAGAAACGGCTGTTAGCCTTAAAGTGTTTGTTAACTAACGTGTACTTTAAAGCTCAAGTAAGCGTTTTTTATGCATACAGCCGCTAGTGCTTAATAATAAATAAATAATTTTATTACTTACTATAATTTTTTTTTTGTTTCAATGTTAATAGCCGTTCTAAATAAAACAAGTAGATAATATACTCGTTGGTCTCATGTACAACGGTTTTAATCATTCAATTTAATTTTATTTTAATATGTAAAATATAACTGCTTGTAAATTGTTATTTGTGTTACTATTGCACTAAAATTTTACGACAAGATGTATTCCCATAAAATATATTGATATTACTTAAAAACCCAGTTTCCGAAAAAAATTGAGAGTTCGCGACTTTCTATATGGAACCAACGATAAAGTAACATTTAAGTTTGAAAATTTAACAACGAAAGCATCCTAAGGTCTCTTTTATAGTATAACTTGTAAGAGCTTGGTTTTTGTTATTAACTTGTTAGAAAAATAAATAAGGGATCTTTTGCTTATTTGTTTTTGGTCTATATTTATGTCTTGTATTGTATAAACTAGTTAAAACCGTAAAATTTACAATTAAAGAATCACAATCAATTGTTGCTACAATGAACGTTACCATTTAACATTAATTAAAATTTTTAATCTTACAACTCTGCTTGGATTTCATTTAATTACATGGGTTCCTTTTTCAACATTAACGGGGGGATACTTAATTTTTAGGTAGGCAGAGTGAGGTTAGTGTTTTCTTTTTTCAAATACTGGTTTAGAACATCGTTATAAAGTTTCCTGTATCTCATTTGAATAATTCTTTGTTTGATGATTAAAATTTTGTGAAGACACAGTAATCTTTTCCAAACTTAATGCATAATAAGTAAAAAGTAACATCACAATTATAATTAATATGCATTTCATCGGTTTAACTTGGTTCTTTGTTTTAAATATTTGACAGTTTAAGCGCAGTAATTCTGTTATAAAATAAATTATTAAAAATTAAACAAATAAACATGCTTTCAGCACGCCGAATGTCGATGGCATATTTATTCTATTTAAATTAAGCTTTAATAAAATAAGTGACTTAGGGACAAAACTGTTAAGTATTGAAGTTTGTTTATTCATTATCTGAACTTAATTAATTTAGTAAAAATGAAAATGTTTCAACCAAAAGCAATGTTAGAAAAAACAATTAAACACAACTTAAATGAACCAACAAAAACACAAAAAAAACGATAAAATTCCAAAACTCAAAAAGTTGTTTTTTTATTCTTCTCTACTTACATCAATTGTTGCTTTTGGCTTCGTTGATGTTTCGGCCACGATTTCTTGAAATAATCGAAATTGCGCAATTTTATGGCAATTACACAAACGTATTTTTATTAGATTTTTTTCGATCTTTTTCGATTTATTTAACGTCGATTATTTAGATCACAGAAATTTTATAATTTTTTATAATTTGTTTGCCTTAAACGATTTCGATTTATATCGCTTACAAATAAGTAGAGACTGTGAGAGAAATAAAGATGAGATATGTATGTTTTAGAAATTTTGAATTCTATTAAAAATCTTGTTTAGTTTTTCGTTTGCTTGAACAATAAATAGTTGCAGTTCGGCGCAAAAATTGGCTGTAAAATAAAAGAAAATTTGTGAATATGAGGTATTTATTGAAAATCTAGAAACTCTGTAATGTATTTTAAGACTGTAATAAGGCAGTTTAAATTTGTTGTATTAAGCTTAAAATTGCAAGTGTGTGTGTTTGTTTGGTTTGCGGTAATTATAGTGTTGTATGCCTTTCAAATTAAGTTAATTGAAAAACTTGAATTTTTCATATTTCTACGATTTTCGAAATGTATTCCGCTTTAAAAAGAGTTAATCCTTTGTTATTCTTATACCCGACATTTGAAAAAAAGTATGAAATGGCTTCTGCAAATATTTGTCACAAATGCAATAGCGATATACAGTATTTGTCAAAGCAACTGAAACTCAAATGAAAAGAAATGTTTATTTATTAATTTTCTTGAAATAAGTTTTTCCTTCAACTTCTTTATTTAATTCGTTCTTAAGTAATTAGTTTATTCGTTAAGGCTAATTTAAAGTTCATTTTTTCTTTTCAATTTCTGTGTTTGCACGCTCGAATAATTTCCGTAATCACTTACATGATTTCGAAAAAGAGATTAAACATAAACTATTTTTAATTTTAAAATCGAATAGCTTTTCCAATACAAAGCTAATTCCTGCTATTATCACACTTTGTTTTCGAGGTAATCTTGAATCTTATCATCTCAATCGTATGTAGAGTAAACTCTAAGCGTCGACCTACATTATTTTAAGAAATAATAAAAATAAAAAATAAACTTTACAAAATTGGAGTTTTAAGGTACTTTTTGAGAAAATATTAATTATTCCATGTACTATGTTTGGTATATTTTAAAAATTGTTTTCTAACTAAAGCTATTAAATTATATCTATAAAACCGGAAAAAAGTGAGAAATCATAAAAGAAATAGGACATTATAAAAGTGGTATTTTATTCTTCATTTAAGTGGCACCTTTTGTGTTTCTATAATAAAATTCTCTCCCTATTATTTAATAAATTTTCAAAAATGAAAATGTAAAAAATTAATATTTTTAAAAGTTATAAAACTGTTTCAGATACTTAACTATCCTGGACAACTATTTTTATATGCCCAAATAATTGCAATAAAATCAATTATATTGTTCTTTTAAGATTGTTTGGCACATTTAATTTTTAAAATAGAACTTTGTTAAATCTAGTGCATACTTAACATAACGCAATTATGTTAAGTCCAAATTCCTTGGATAAGCCTTTTAATTAATAAAGGTCAAAACTATAAAGACTGTAAACTACAAAATCAGTTATGTTAAGAAATTTGGTTTCAATATATCTTTGGTCTCATCTAGAAAGGCCCTAACTCGAATTTTTACGAAATTATTTTTTTTTTATGTTTCCAATACAAATACGCAATAGCATTAAAACGAACAGTTAAGGGCTTTATATGTAAGACCAACTATATACTAGTTAAATTCGATTTTATCTTCAAACACATCAATTCGTTTCTATTTTTCTTTATTTTTTATTTTTTTATTTTATTTGAAGCCAGTTAAAAAATTCCCCTTTCCTTTTGTGGTGAATAAGAATATTCTGTTTAAAAAGAGGCAGAATAAAGATTTTATTTATTTATTTTATTTAACGCGAGTACAGCTAGTTTGATTTATAGTTTCATGATTAGTACTGGGCTTTTAATATTTTTAATAAATTATTATTAATTATGCTTGTCACTTTGTACATATTATTTAATATTTATATCTCTATAATGAGAAATAAAAATAAAACAAAAATTAAAAATTTGTTTCGACAAGGACTATAATAAAATTTTATATTAAATAACCTGTTCTCAAACCAATGAGCGTCAAAAATGTATTTAGACAAGTATGAAAAGCTGTTCTAAAAAGTTTAAACATAAATTCTACTGCATAATAATCCTTCAAAAATGAATAAAAGAAATATAGAATATAAATAAAATATTAAAAAAAAAACAGTATGCGACAAAAGAAATAAAAACTCAGCTTATATAAGCTGCTGAAAACTACCTTAATTAATAACAGTTATTCCTTGCTTCTCGTTTATTTTTAAACAGACTGGCATTTTGAATATTTCTATTGGAGAAAATCTATTAAATGCCAATATCGTTTTGTAATGAATTTTTATTCGAGTATTCGATAAAATACAATCTTAATCAATTATATTTTATGTTTATTGTCAAAAAATCCTTAAATTATTGCAAAATGATGACAAAATAATACTTAGCATTAAAAATATTTTCGCAGTTCTTCAGAGCTGCAAGGGTTTTCAACATTTTTGGGTTTAAACTTATTTTATTATAACTTAATTTATAAGCTATTACTTTCGTTTGAGCTATTTAAAATTTAAATTTTCAGTTAGCCTTCGGTTGGTATTCCGGATCCCTGCAATTTTCAGTATTCTTAATATCAATTGTAAATATTATCTGTTAACTATCTGTTTTGGGAAAAATGTATAAGAGATATTAATTTTCAACTATATTTGTATTTTGAATAACTCCTCATAACAGATTTACAGAATATAAGCAAACAAAAATAATGTCGAAATAAGCAAAATGGAAAGAAGATGCTCTCTGGGATCTTATAAACCAAGTGTTAATAATGCCGAATTATTTACTACATCGAACCAAAATGTAAAGTAAAAGCAATAGTATATGACTACGTATACAGATGTTCGTTCGAAGATTTTAGATACAAGAAATTAAGCCATTTAAAAAAACTGGGTGAAGAACTTTCCTTGACTCTATTTGTTTCTTACATTCTCAATTTCCAGCTCCTTTTAACGTGGTATACATAATTTTCTAAACCAAAGCCAGCTTTATCTGGAAGAGTTATCTAAGTGGTCTTGCAGACCTGTTGCTAAAGAAGAATTTGAAAATATCTCCCAGAAATTGTTAACGATTTTCTCATTATCTGGAAAAGGGAGTTTTAAACAGATCCGACGGAATTCAACAGCAAATTGAATCTAAATATTTTATGCTCGAATCAATATTCGCCAGTATTAGTGGATAAGGACAACCATTACACCAGCCGGAAGAAGTTTCAGAGTAGGCAAACTCTGCTCCGATTACCGTAATCAGCTGTCTTATCGTATAATATGATATAAACTTGCACAAGGAAGCAAAGATAATAGCAGTTAGGCAGCATATTACGCAAAAACTTTACCTATTAGAATGTCACAAAGGAAAGACCAAAGCGAGTATGAAAGCAGTATCCGTCAACATCAAGATATGGTACGTCCATAAAGGCAGCTCAGTTGCCATCAATAATAAGCGAGATATTGTTTTTTTTTTTGGAGTTCGTCAACGCTGTAGACTTACCGTGTTAATTCCCCAAGTATCACAAGCTATTAAAACGTTGGCTTTCATTCTTTATTTTTAATTATTTTCAAAATATTTAAATATTATGGGTGAGCAAATTTGAGGTTAGGAAGTAAATTGGCTTAAAACACCCATTTTTTGTCAATAACTTCAATTTTATTGATACCAATATAAAGTAGAAATATGAAAATTAATAGCAGAATGTAATGTCGAGTTCTTTTCACACAATTTTGAAATACATTTTGCAACAAGAAAAAGAAATCCGGCAGCGTTGGATCACACGAACAAGGCGGTAAATTGAAATCGGCAATTTTTCGCGCAATAAATGTGTTGGTGGCTGTGTAACTTGTCGCGCTGTTTTGATGAAATTATAGGTCACTGATGTCAACATTAGGCACTTGTGGCCACAAAAATTAGGTTATGATGGTTTAATAGTCTGGTATTGCAGAGAATTCACATCCAAAGGAAATGACCAACTTTGGATGTAATTGTATTTCGAGCCTCATAACAATTATGTTTGTTTACATAACCACCTAATTTAAAATGAGCGTCATCAGAAAAATAATTTTGTGTAAAAATCATTTCTTTTGGTTCAGTTTTTAAGCAGTCAATTCACAAATTCGACGCAAACAATGGTGCTGCACAGAAGGTACGTTGGCAGCATTAATGCGACAACCAGCATATTGTTTTGGCGTGTTTCCAGCAGCAATACCATTAGCCTCGAAATTAGTGAAAGAAAAAGCTTCTCAAAGTTTATGAAATGATAATTTCACTTTCTAACCTCAAATATTTTCACCTCTAAAAGCATATTGAAAATAATTAATTCTTACAGTCTCTAATGCCTTCCAATTACTTCTTTGTAATGATTTTTATGAGCATGAACTTGTACTGGAGAAAAATAAACGTTGTTTTTCCTAAGAGTTGTGTAGAGTCGCATGATGCCTACTACATACTATTTTCTTTGCAAGGAAAATCTAACCTAAGATTCAGCTCCTTGGACTGGATATAATCTAGTTCATAAAAAAACGAAATTTAAGTGCAATTGCAAATCACGCTGCTACGATCTGAATAAGATTAAATAATATATATAGTCGAATAGAACAGTAACAATAGAAGCAGCATTTTCAGTATTTTACAAGCTTCGAAATCGCCTTTAAGCAGAATCCTATTTTCTTAACATTGCTCGTCTTGAAGGCTATCAATTACAATTGTGAACAATACATACACCTATTTATTTCTTGTAATTCATGTTATTTTTTATAGTTTTAAAGGTAACAGGTTAGTTTTTGCGATTTTTTTTTGAGTTATTCATATTTCTATAAATAAACTTTGAGACTTTCTTTCAATCAGACTTCGTTATTGAATGTGGCTAAATGTAAAGAAATATTTAAAATTGATAACTACCTAATAAGAGGATACAAGGAATGCTTGAATTTGTTTAATTAACTACAAGTAATCAATATGGCTTGCATTAAGCAATTAATTACGATTTATGTTAAAAAAAATTACATTTCGGTGAAAACCACTGCACATAACACCGACTAAATATGTAGTTCATAGAATCAATATTTTTAATGCCGAGATTTTGATATTAAAAGGACAAAATATCTTAAAATTATTTGCATTGTTTCAGGTTAAGATTTTATTGTGTGTTTTGTCATAAATACAATACAATAGTAAATTCAATAGGCGTAGAAATTAAAACACTATCATTTTTGTTCTGCTTGATACATTATTTGGTCGTTGTCATTGAATCGCGATGCACAATAACATATTAGTTTTTCTAAAATCAATATTACATGTTTTCAACAGAAGGACGATGATAATTCAACAGAACAATGAAGGACTTTTACATACATACATATGAATGCATGTATGTATGTATGCTTTTCTTTTTATATGAAAAAATATGTTGTTTTATTAGCAAATCAAAAGTAAAAGTTTTATAATATTATTCTATTTGTTGCAACAATTTTAAAATATAAAATTATAAATATAATATATAACATTTACAAATGCCTAGTCGATAATTTTTAAATAATTTTACTATGATATATTTTGAGCAAATCCTAAAATATTTGTAAAAATTAACTTTCCTTAAATGCACAGTAAATAAAACTTCTTTGGTAACTTGAAAAATCTTACCCATTTCATATTTTCTTTTCTGGTTGTGGTATACAAATTTTTGTGTGATAATTTTTTCTTCAAAAGATTAATGAAAACTCTACAGGTTTGCTGCAGCGAATTTGTTATTTAATATCAATACTCAATCTAAAGCAAAAACATATACTTCTGTATAATTTTATGATTTTAGCTTTTTCGTCAATAACTAATTTGTTTGTTGTGTGATGATAGTTGATTTTCTTTAGTGGCTTTAAAATTTCAATTTATTACTCTTTGTTTCCATTAAAAAATTTTATATAATTGCATTTAAACAAATTTTGTGATTTTATTATTTTTATTTTAAAAATTATTAATCAAACAAGAATATAATATTTTATGCTCGGTGTTTTTCGCGTATTCTTTAAACAAATAAAATCCACAAACTTCATTTAATTGTCAAAAGTATGTTAAGGTTGTGTTTAGTAGATATTTGCGGATCAGGGTTGTACATTAAGAACTCAAATTAACGATCTAACAAAATGGAAATTTGTAAATTAAATACCTAAATTTAAATTAATATATCTTAATGCTACTCATAAAGTAAATGTTTTTAAAAGAAAATGTTTATAGTTAAATGATATTCTTTAATATTTTTTTTATTATAAGCTGTCAAATCATAGATTATTATATTTTTTATATTTCTGTGTCATATCTTATGTACATAGTGCCACAACCATACAATAATATGAAAGAAAAGAAGAGGGCCCGTCCTCCCAATAACCTTATGAAATTTCATAATTATTTGGTAGTCGTTCAATAAACCTATTAATTCTTGTTTCAGAAAATTTCAAAAAACATTTAAGTCTTTAATCATTAAAAACTAAACTGTTTTTAAAATATTGGTAACTTAATCATTTTGAAACAACAACAAAATATGTATATGTTGACGTCGCTTTTTTAATATGTAACTTCAATTGCTTGTTTTGCTGATTTCTCTTTGTAGATCTCTCATCATTATTAACATGACTTTGCAATAATATGATGAAGTAGTTTTGAGTACGCAGTTAATTTGTTTATTTACTATTATTTAAAAAACAGCATGGCTTTTTATATCATGTTCAGACGCCAAAATGAACCACTTGTTTCGCTCTCTAAACCACAATAGCGAAACGACTTGTTTCGTTTTGACGTTTAACTATTGTAACTATTCCACACACTTAAATATTTCGCGTGAATTTTGCTTGTTTAAAATGGATAAAAAAATTTAAGTTGGATATTTTATATATTCATTTTTGAATATTCTAAATATTTTAAACTTTGCACACATTCTGCGGAACATCACAGCAATATTTTTATATATATATGGATGTTTATTTATTTATTTATTACTAAATATTATAAAAATATTATGGATGTTTATTTTGCACTTTTTGTTTCGATTTTTTCATTGTTTACAACTTTTAACACATAGTGCAGATAAACAAACGATAATTTATTTCTAAATTAGAAAAAAGAGTATTATATCGTGATTCACAACAAGATTTAAAATGAACCTACAAGATTAGCTTCTCTTATAGCCTGTTTCCACGACAATTTGAATCTCGTGTTTCGCTCTCTGAAGCAAGTTTGTGAATCATGCTGTTTACACGACTTATTTATCTGCTTCGATTTGGCAGTTGTTATTAAACAGAAAAACATAAGTTGAAAAACAACAACAACAATTGAAAAACAACAACAACAGTTGAAAAACAACAGAAGATATCCTTCTTGCCGCGATAGTATTAAGTATAATTTTTTTTCCTATCCATTTTTTTTTAATTTTATAAAATTAAAATTAATTAACACACCCACAAAACAATTATATTTTTTAAGTTTTCACTTTTAACTTTGTTTTGTTTGTAAATTTTCTTTGTTTACAAAAACGTTTAATTTTGATAACTAGTGCAGATAAACTTACGATAAAAATTAGAGAAGAGAGGATTTTTACTTGCTTCGCAGCTAGATTCAATATGAATCTACCAGCTTCGCTCTCAAAATTTTGTATGGCGAAGCAGGTTGATTCGCCTATGATTGGGGTGTGAAGCAAGAATAGAGAGCGAAGCAGGTGCCGTGGAAACAAGCTATTATATTTTTGTATGGCGAACCTTGTTGTTTCAATTAAGATTCGGTAGCGAATGGAAGAGCGAACCTCTTTATTTGATGCCCGTGTGAACATATTAATGCTGCTTTGAAATTCGGAATGTCAAAAGGGTCCATGTTTTGTTTAATTAAAGGTTTGTTGTAAAAAAAAAATGAAAACAAATCGCGTTAACATTTAATACGACTATGATAATTAGAAGTTTTTCCTTTTAGTTACAGAACAGAACTATTAGTGTGTTGAGGATCAGGCCACTTCGCTTAGTATTTAGCATAAACAATAATAAGTGCATATAAGAACTCGTTTGAAAATATTTCTCATTGAACAACAAAAAAAACATTCTGAATTAAACAAAAATTTCTGTTTTGTAATACCAATTTGCAAATGCTTAAACAAAATTTTTATAAACCATAATTAAAAAACGAAATAAGGTTTTTCATTTTAAAATTTACTGTGGCAACACCATAATATTGTTGAGGATTTCATCCACGAAAACAACAAGGAATAACAAAAACGTTTCTTTAACCATGACAAACTTAAAACCATAAAAGAAATAATTTTTACAACTTTAAACTACTTACATACATAATTCATTTTTACTAATGTATATTAATAGTTTAACAATAATCATTAAAAATTATTAAAACAATAAAAAACAGTATTTGTGAAATCAGCTGGTAAGTTACAGCTCGCGTAGTTTTTTCTTGCAATTTCCTAATTTCTATTTTTTTTAAAGAAAATTATCTTCCAATTTTTACCTGGCATGAGTTTAGTTTAGTTCACGGAGTACTTTGTGGTTTAGTTGGAAAACGTTAATGCCATAATAAGCCTAATTTTTGCTTTAAATCTGCACCAGTTTTTTTACTTCTTCCTAAACATATGTATGTACTTATGTACATATGCTAATATGCCTAATATGCTATTTAAAGTTGACCGGAACAAACTTACTAAAAAAAATAAACCCAAACCGCTAGAGAAAGCAACAAATGGGTATAAAATTTATTAAAGTAAACTTTTGAAAACATATTGCAACATTTATACCTTTAATAAACGTTTTGTTGTTGCTGAGTTCTTTATTGCAAAATAACGCTAGATTTTATAGTTTTCCAAATAATTACAAGTTTATTTACTTCAAGTACAACGTAAGATTTGTACGTTGGCACTACAGAACAATTTACTAAAGATGCAAGTCTTTACTTTACGAGGTTTATGTTTTAACTAACAGCTAACCACTCAGATGCTGTCAGCTAAGTTGTTATGTTATACATTCTGTGTATTATTGTTTTTGCTTTTATGCTGCCAAAGTTTCTTCCTGGAATTAATTTTGAGACAGTTGTTGTTGTCTTGTGTACATAAGTTTTCTTAGAAAACTACGCAGTTAGTAAACAGCATACGCAGTTGTTTACTTTATCACTTAATTATTTTCTTTTAAAACTTAAGTAAGACGCATCCCCAACAATATTTTTAGCATATTCCTAAATTACTCTAAAGCGAGTTGACAGATTAGTGTATAAATATTTTGCCAATCCGAATGATAAAAACCGTTAAATATGAGCTAAGCTAAATATTTTATTATTAAAAGCTCAATATATATCGCAGTTGCTCAACAAGAAGGTATTAACTCAAAATTTGAACATTTCGCCTACTGTAAAAATTGCAACTTATTCCGATTAGTTCTTCATCTCGAAAATCACATTACAGACCATTTTCGTGATAGTGTAGTTTTCTACCTTTATATCATCAAAAAGTTATTATTTTAATTTCAAGCTAAAAATGATCAATAGTTTTATTTTATTTTAAATTATTATTTAACATCTAACCCTTTTTGTGATAAAATTACTCGCATGTTTTTGATTTATGATTCTTTTCATGAAATAATTCAATCCTTCTTTAGGTATAACTATTTTTAAGTTAGTTAATTAAACTTTAATATGACGTGTCCAAACCTGCAACAGTATTCTGTACATTTGCATTTATAAGATATAGCTCTGCAGATCCATTCAGCGATGGCCCGAATGATAATTTCAATCCATCATTAGTAAGTCGAACCAGTTCATCAGACATTAACTTCAGGAAGTGAAGTGTTTGGAAGAAGTGTAAGAAAACGTACTATGTAATTTTAAAACATAAACCAAGAAAAAAAAACATTAACAATGTTTCCGAATCTTAGGACATTCATATATTTCGCTATCCAATGCTAGATGAAAAATAAAAGAAAAGTGTTTGCAAACTTGTGTTTAAACCTACCGGTTTATGTGCATGGAAAAAATAACAGAATCTTCATGTTTTCTAATATTTCAAAAATATTGTGGTTATACTGACTTACAAAGAGAGAAAGAATTAACTTCAATAGATAAAGCCTAAATAGAGATATTCAAATACTCAAAATTGAAGTAGTTTAACAACTACTTTTTCTTTGGAGTGAACCCGTGCAAAAAATGTTTTTAAACAACTCTAGGTGTAACTAGCTAGGTAACTCTAGCAATAAAGTTATTGCAACAGTAATAAAAAAAAGAGCGAAGTGGGAAATTTGGATCCTGGTTATCGGGGAAAGTATAATAAGCACAAGAGTGTTAGCCCAGAAATCATTACATATGAGCCCAAACATCCCATGAGTTCATAGAGAGCGGTAAAAACGTTGAAGACTTATACTACGACTATAAGAAACGCGTGATAAGATTTACGTCTGTACCTAGCGTGTGTACGCTATAACCCGACGGTGGTCAAACCACTGGGGTGATTTGATGTGTGCGCCCGCACCCTAGGAAGCAGAAGGCATAATTCTAGCAACAGATCATTCCTAGTTGCAATTTCAAAGGTTTCGGAGCAGGCCGCCAAACCCCGCTCCTTCCTGAAGAGTTGGAGACTATCCAACTCCTCGACCAGAACACATGTCAAGCATGCTCACTCGATCCGTATCATTCACCCATTGTTCTCAGTAAAGGTGAGATGACCCTGGCCCCTTAATCAAAATTCATGAGGGCCCCGAAACCATAACAATCACGATACTCCCGAAGGGCCAACCTCAATAATCAGACAGACAACAGCTAAAAGGCTAAAAAGCAAAAAGCTGAACTCTGGGGTTTACTGGTTCCCGTGGAAATAATGTGAAGTTTCCAGATGACTGCTAGCTTTTAGAGGACTGGGCTCCCTTTTCCCCACGGAGACACATGTAATGGCGGTGAGAATCCGTCAAGACACATAAATGAGCCCCCCGGGGGGGTGGTAGACTATAAGAAATGTGTAAATATAACCATTTAACAACCGAAAATGCCGCAGAATATTCATATAAGAATTTCATATATCATTTTTCAAACCCAATGAGAATTATACTTCATATTACGAAGATAAGAAACTGTGCAGAAAAGAAAAAGATATTGATAAACATTATGATAATGCAGCTGTATATGATTTGCAATCAATAGTTCCATTGTCAAAAGAGTTAACTTCAAGCTTTTTTCTGATTTTGTGCTATTAAACAAAACGCTGATAGTGAATAACAAATTCCTAAAAGGACCCAACAACTCAAAGTATTCCAGATTTTTACAGAAATTTCCTTCTTATCTGTGCATGTTTGAAATTCCAAAGAAAGCGCGAATATAATAAAAAAAACAACAACAAATAAATGTTTATTATAAACAAAATTGTAACAAATACGAAAACTGGTAAACGTAAGTGATAAATAAATATTCAATAAATCGATATCTTTAATACTCTCAAAGTATGTGTGCACTTTTGATGATTTCAATTAAAACACATAAAAAATACTAGATATTGTTATTATTATTGAATTGGTTGAGAAGAAAGAAAGTAAATTTAAAATAAGCAAAACAAGAAATTTAGGCAGGAGGATTTTGTCTTTTGAAGAGCGCAAATATGTTTGACTTGATCATTTCGTTATTAATTATTGCAGTATTCATGTATACGTCTATAAAGTTTGTATATTGTGGATCGTATTATGTAGGGGATCGAACGAACAACGCCTGACTTTCAGATTTGAGATTGAAATTGGCCAATAGCTGGCAAAAATTATTGACTTATTTTGTGCATCGTTAAAAAAATATAAAAATTTAGTAAAATTGAAAATTTGTCGAAAAACTTTAATTTTCTAAAAACGAACTGGAATTATCTTCCTAATTTAATAATCGAATGAAATTTCACCAAAATATAATCGACATTTTGAAAATTAAAAAAGATTGAAGTTTAAAAGATAATTAAGAAAAGTCGGCGTTTCTGACCAAAAAATTCACTTTTTACTAAACGCATATAAATTTAACGAAACTTCAAATAATCACCCTTATTCTGTTTGGCCACGGCAATATAAGACGACGTCGTTTTTTATCGTTTGTAAATCCGTATTCTCGTTGGCAATATTGCCATTTATCGATGTTAACTTAAATTACCGTTGTTATAAACAAAAATTAAAAATTAAAGACTAAAAAAACTAAAAATAGTAAATAAATTATAAAAAAGTACAAATAAAATATAAGTACAAATAAAATGAAAAAAATTAAAATTACCAACGCCAAACAATTTGAAAAATTAGTGGAAGCATTGGGAAAAAATCCATCACTTGACAGGCGATTTCGAAGAAACAGTGTTCCTAATAATTTTAAGGAACAATGGGAAAGTGTTGCAAATGCTCTAAACGCCCTTGGCCCACCAAATAGAATGAATGATGGATGGCAAAAAGTAATATAGGTCTAAAAACTATACATGTTTGACAAAATTCTTTTCACAAATTTGGCGCGACTTAAAATTTAAAGTAGAAAAAAGATGGTAAAAAACAATGTGCTGAACATTTTGATTTTAATTTATTTTGATTTTTAATTTAATACAGATTTTATTTTATTTTTTTTTAAACAGTTTATATTTTCTTCACAATAGTTGTATCAAAAATAGCACACAAATGAATTAGCTGACTCAAATGTTAGATATGTGTGTTACATTTTATTAAAACGATCGATAAACTGGCAACGTCGTCATAAGACTGTTAGGGAATACCAAATTAGTATTGATGTTTTGTTAAAGTGATGTTGCCTCAAAATCGACGACGATGTTGCCATCGCCAAACAGAATAAGGGTGCATAATTTACCGATAAACTGAGTAAAAACTCTGTTTTTTATTATAATATTGAAATTTCATAAAAAATGTCTAACCAAAAAATCGATATTTCACGGAACTTTTAAGATAAATGAAATCTCATTAAATATAATTTAAATAATGATTTAATTAGAAACTCGATTTCATTTTATCATTAGTTAAGATTTAATAAAATCGAAATTTCATTAAAACAGTGATAGAGATTCTACACAAAAATAATTTATTTATTTAAATTATTCCACTAAAAAATCGAAATTTAACAAAAAAAAAAAAAAAAAAAAAGAAAAACGATACTCTGGGTACTCCTTAAAAACATTGAGATAAAAATCAAAACATATTGTTACGTTTATACCTTTTATAAAAATGTTGTTGTGCGTTCTTTATTACAAAATAAATAACACCAGATTTTAGAGTTTTTAAATTAGTTACTAGTTTATTTAATTTAACTAATACAGAACAATTTACTTAAGATGCACGTCTTTACTGCAAGAGGTTTATTTTTCAACTAACTAACTATCCACTCAGACGCCGCCTTTTTATATTAGTCCACTAGAAGTCTAGAAAAATTAAGAATCTTCTGCTCCTTCTGTATCACATTTTGTTGTTGTATGTTGTCCATTCAATGTATGTCTGTGTGTATTTTTGTTTTTATGCTGATAAAATTTCTGCCTGCAATTTATTTTAAGATATTTGTTGTTTTCTTCTGTAGATAAGTTTTCTTAGAATACCACGCTGTTAGTAAACAGCATACCGATTTGTTGTTGTCTTGCGTGTATCAAATTTTTACACAACTTGTAAGTAGGAATTTGTTGTTGTCTTACGTGCATAAGGTTTGTTAGCAAACCACACAGTTAGAAAGCAACATACCCAGTAGTTTACTTTAATGCTTAATTATTTTCCTTTAAAACTTAAGCAAGGCACATCCGTAACAATATTAATTTCACATAAAAGAAAAAGCATTAAACAAAAATTTTAAATTAATTAAAATGTCCAGAATTAAAAAGAAGAAAACTGAAAGATTATATTTAAAACTAAAGTTTTATTAAATATTTAAATTTTATTTTCAAATTTTGAATTTGGCAAAAAACGAAATTTCTAAAAAAAAATCAGTACCGAAAGTGTAAATTTAAAAATAAATAAAATAAATTTTAACATAGATTAACCTAACTTTCCTGAAAAACTGATCATGCTACGAATACTAAAAGAATAAGGATAATTAAAATCTTAGCTGAGTTATATTCTTCGTAAATTTCAATGTCCAATCGTTTTTGTGAAGGGTATACAAATTTCAATACAGCCGAATAAATGAAATGACTCACTTTAAAAACTCGTAGAATACAAGTGGAACCACTTGGCACTTGTTGTTCAGCTTAATTTTATTTAGTTTGTAACTGTTCGCCGTATGTGTCACATCGCATTTTTTGTTGGTGTTTACAGAAACGTTTCAAAATTTATGTTTAAACATATTTCTTGAATGTAAATAATACGAACGTTATTTATTAAGTTTTGAAATTGATTTAAAAGTTATTTTTTAAAATATAAAAGAAACACTTGCGCATTAACAATCATCATAGGAGTTTTCTAAACGTTGTCTTAATTAAAAAATAATTTGTACAACTTAAATAAATTGGTGAGAATTCTATTGTTTTTAAAAATCAGGTAAAAACTAGAAAAAATATTTATCTGTTGTATGTATGTATGTATATTATTATTATTAAAAAAATATGTATATATTTGTTATTGTTGTTTTTTTAAAACCTTTAAAACACAAACATATTTGAAGATTGTAATTCGAAAAGAACTGTTTTTAATATAATTTGTTGTTTTTTTGTTGTATTGAGCCGGAGAAGTAGTATTGAATTCAATGTTTGTGTAATGCCGCCATCTCATCAGTGTTTGTTTTATCACATATCTAAGGGAATTTGGTGAATGCTTGATTATTGAAATATTCTGGTTAACGATTACGACATTTTTTAAGTTTAATTAATAGACATGTTAACAATCAAGGTTTTAGCGTTCGAGGGGTGGAAAACCCTCGAGAGAGTTTCTGTTGCCATCTACATCTACATTGGTTTTCAAAAAGCAGGCGGTCGAGAACGTTAGCGTTAATTATAGACGCGTCAATTTATAGATTTACTAAAGTATCTATTGTCTGAGTTTGCCTATGAATTTGTTGCACAAAAATCAGGTTGAAAATCGAATATTCAATTTACTTTGGCCTAAAAATAACAACAAATTGTTTTGTTTTACATTAAAAAAAGTAAAAATTGTAAATACAAGTATGTGCGTATGTATGTAAAATGTACTCGTAATTTGTTTAAAAAATTATAAATAAAGCTAAACATATTTTTACGTTGTCCTCCTTCTAAATTGGGTGATTTTTCGTCGTAAATAACTGAAACTGCTAGGGCCCCATGAAGATACCATAGTGGGTGAAGGTCTGATGATTCTATTAATGTTTTTGTTTTTAATTCTTCTTTGGGAAAAATGCTTAGAACGCCAAAATCAATAACAACAAGCATTTTTTTGGTTGTTCGGTAGGCCAGTGAGCTTTGCACCTGAAATTACATTTAAACTAATTTTTCGGAGTGGCAAGCTTCAGAAGTAAAGCTTGTAATCGCCAGCCACTATAAAACGATAACCCGTTGATTTCTGGAATTCGCGGTACCAAATTATATAATTTTAAGAGAGAAAACTGAAAAAATACCAAAGTCTGTATGTTTTTTTTTTGTTTTAATTAGTATTGCATAGATACTATAAGCCATATCACGGCGGCTCTTTGCATCATACAACGTACGAGTATAGAGCTATCCATGTTTAAAAAGTATAAATTTAATGCTTTGCCAAGAAATATTTGTATTCGTTTTTATATTGATGTACGACGTTAGTGTTCAAGAAACATATTCTTTTACTTTTTATGGTTTCTGAAGGAATGCTTTCTGTAAAATGTTGCCTATTGAGCCGATAAAATTGTTTTACCTTCGGCATAATTAAGAAATTTATAATAAAATGAAAAAAATGCAATATTTCATATTTTCAACTTGAAAATCTCGCATTTTCTAATCCGGTAAAGATATTGGAAATCTCACTCGCATTCTCTAATCCAGTCAAAATATTAGACTGAAGTTTGAAAAAAGTCAAAAGTCAGAATTTATAATTTTCAAATGTATAAAACTCGTTAACTGTAAAAGATAACTCTTTTAAACTTATTTTTTAAAAATTCACATATACGAGTTGCTCTACTTTCGACCACTGTCTGAAAAGTTTTTTTGTGCTCTGTGCAATGGCGTTTTTAAATTCTTGTATCAATTTGTACGTCTGTAGGTGAATATTTAATTAGCCCTCTCAAACACAAATCGCATTACACTATTTTTGGTTTTAATGACGAGTTATAAAGTAACAAGTGAGACGGAAAAATCGTTACCACTTGTTAAGTTTTTCCAAGGTGTTTTTTATACAAAATTTGGGAGTTTCGCAGGTCATCATGTAGATCAATCTACAGCGCAATTGATTTTGCGCGGGTGTATGTCTATATGGTGGAAATGCCTGTGAAGTTCCTGAAGGACGCGCGTTGTTTAGAGAACTCCCTGGCTGTGAAGTGATTTCTGCATCGTGTAATTTTTTTTTTTAAAGTAGTACTTCAGGCAACAATGCCTATTTAGTCAAGTACCGTGCTACATTCTTTAGGAAAGGGATAGAGAAGAGATGAAACAGGTGGTGAATGTAGAAGGATAGTCGGAAATTAACTGCTGTATAAAAGACAGCACAGCGACCAGTGACTATGCCTTCATCGCTGAGCAGCCCCACCGACAGTCAACTTTTATTTTTGTAGTGAAAAAAATCCAAGGTCTTCGTTGGAAATCGAACCCACAACCCCCACACTGAAAAGCTAGTACACTACCTACTAGCCTACAGAGGCACCCACCTAATTTGGAGGTTATTCAGATGTCTCGGTAACTCTGCCCGGCAGACTTGTTAACTTTGAAAAAGGCTAAAATTCTTTACGAGGATGCAGACCTCTTATTTTATCATAGAAGGCTACGTTCTATTAGCATTCAGAACACCGTGTATAATACGGCTCAATGGTCCTAGTTTTGTTAATTGTAAATTTGTTCTTTTTTTTTGTTTGCTATGGATTTGTTGTTGTTCTTGTTTTGTTTTTTGAGTAGATTTTTAAGAGTTTTCCTTTTTTAATCCGTTTTTGGGAAATTAATTCATAATTTTAATATTGTTTTTGCGAGCGATGACCACAAAGACGTGTGAGATATGTTTACATAAGAATAAGAAAGTCTTCGACAAACAATTTTTATGTGAAGAATATTTTGTAAAATTTTTTAGTATTTTTGGTTTAATTTTTTAATATTCTTTTTGTAAAACTTTTGGAAAACAAATTATGTAACCTCTAAAACCTATACAAAATTTTGGTAAAGTCTACTGATGATGCTACATGAGCAGCCATATGTAGACATGCTTTCTCCCAGTAATACATTCATAAACTATTTATCATAAAATATTTATTTTATGATATTATCGTGTATATTTTATTATAATATCATAAAATGTGTATGTTTAAAGACATCTTGCACAATTAACGTAGATTAATTTATATTTTATTGGATGAAAATATTGAGTGATGTTTTTGTGCAATTATTTTTTGTATTTTCTTCGTTTCTTCTTATTTGAACAGTGTTAAATTGTGTATGATTTTTCTTACTATGCAGTTTTTATAGATTGACAATTTGGTGAGTACTGCTTTTTGTATTGTAAGTGTTTACAAACTGAAAACTGAACCGAATTTTCCAAATTCATACTGCTAATGGAGCTAATGCTACGAATTTGCCTTGTGGCGTACTTTTTGGTGTAGCAGGCATTAAAAAACACATACAAATATTTAATATAATTTTTTGCTATGAGAAAATGATGATTTTTATTTAAAAAAAATTTTGTTTCTTAGAGTAACACTGCACGCAATTCAGGATGTATAACAGAGTATTTTACTCACGAGCGTGAATTTTGTTCATTAACTTTTAGTTATTATTTTTTGTAGCTATTTTGCGAAATTGAAACAGGGTACCTCCTACTAGTTTCGTGTATATTTTTTTGTGTCTTTTCCATTTGTAAATGAACTCTGTGTTTTATCGAAAAGCAGAAACTTACATGTTTTCGCGTGAAAATTTTATATCTTAACACACCATGACAATTCTAGTTTTAGAACAAGAAAGTAATATGCAATAATTGAATTGTTTAAGAGACGGTTTTGATTTCGTAAATTGTTTTTTATGCCCTACAGCAAAGTAAAATAGGTAAAAACAATAATAACATACAAAAATAACAAAATTTTGAACAAAATCATAAGTAAAATGAGACGCTCGTTCTTTTACTATAGCAACTATCTCGAAAATATATCCGACTTAAGGGCAGACAAACAAACACGAGCATACAGAAATTGTTAATTCGACCTCTCTAAATCTAAGAAACCCAGAATATGTAGCTTCATGGACTATAGAAGATCGGAAATTAACACTACAGTAATTACAAATGGAATAACAAGTTTATATGGCATTTTTGGTGTAGGGTGTACAACATATTACAAAAACTATGATGCAATTTAAATTTATTAATGATACATTGGAATTTGCTACTAGTGATAAAAAAACAACGCTAAAATAGTAATATTTAACCGATATTAATTTATTAACATCTCATAGATTTTTGTTTTTATGCCTTTTTCAGTCCAAAAAAAACTTGTATTTAATTAATTTGCAAAAACAAATCAAACTTGCTTTTACTGCTACATTTTTTAACTTGAAGCTTATTCATGCATGTGCATTATTATGTGTGCATGTATTAGTAGCATATTGGAATAAATATGTTAACAATTTTTTAATAACTTAAAATTATATGTCTAAAATAAAACTTGTATTTGTTTGTTGTTTAATCTTATGAATGTAAAATTTGAACTTTTAAATTGTTGTAAAAATTCACATGTCAGCAACTTTTACAATGCGAAATAGTGTGTTCTCTGTTCCCAACGTCATGGGAATTTAAAGAATTATTGTAATTGAATTTAATTTTTAAATAATAAAGCATAATAGTAACTAACTATCATACATATATTTAAAGATTCCATTCATTGTATACGAATTAAACGCAATAAATATTGTCACAAAGAAAATAAAAATAATTTAAATATAATTACAGATTTTTAACAACAAATTCCATACCAAATTATCATGAGCTATAGAAAAATAGCGTATCGTATATTACCTGGGCTAAAATGGCTTAAGGGATATACAGGGCAGGATGCAATAGCGGATCTAATAGCTGGTATAACCGTAGGTTTAACAGTTCTACCTCAGGGATTAGCATATGCCACATTAGCAGGCTTAGAACCGCAAGTAAGTGCTTAACAAAACTCATTATACTTTAAAATAAATAAAATAAAATAATTAGTCAAAAACAAAAAAAAAATTGATTTCTTTTAGTATGGTTTATATTCAGCTTTTATGGGCGGCATTGTTTATGCATTTTTAGGCAGTTGTCGCCAAGTGACAATTGGTCCTACTGCTTTATTGGCTCTTATGACAAGCCGTCACACAAATTTTGGCATGAATTCTGGTCCAGCTTATGCTATTATGTTGTGTTTAATATCAGGAGTTGTAGAGTTATTAATGGCTTTGCTAAGATTGGGTAAGTAGTTTAACCATCTATAATTGTGGTTGGCTTAATTTGCATTTTTTTTTGGAGTGATTCCCTTTAATCTACTGATAATGTAAATCCAATTTTTTGTTAATAAACTTTTATAAATAGCAAAGCCAAATAAAAGCAGAACTTACAAAATTTTATTGTTGCATGTCAAAAAAATTGTACGTAATTGACAAAGTCTACGGGAAGGTTTTTATGTTTTTTTTAATAACACTTGTAATTCCTAAAACTTATTGGGCTTTTACGATTGCTAATTATGTACAAGGTGTCCGCCGGGAAGTTCTACTACTTTGTTTGTTTTTAATATTTGATTAAATGGAAGAGAATGGATCTTATATTAGGTCTGTCTGTGTACTTTTCCAGTATGAAATACTCAGTCAATTTTTTTGGGAGATTTAGAACAATGTTACTCTGTCGGCTGAGAAAATCTGAAAAAGTACGCAGACAGTATCCAGTGAAATTTTGCAAGAAAACAGCTGATCGATGTGTAAATAATTGAAACTTCTGCTTCTTCTATCACTTCTGTCATCTCCAATCCATTTACCCCACGGTCGCACTGTATATTTGAACGTTTCTATTATGAAATAAAATGTTTTGTTTATTATAATTTATTATAAACATTAAAAATAAACACATTTGTAACTACTTACCTCTGCCATTGCTAAATTTCAATTTTTATTTTCACTTCACAACAATTATTTAAGTAGTTCAAAGTAGTTGCAAAATCTTGCAAGCAGAAATTTCTCCAACAACATTTTGCAAGTTCTCTGACTTTCAACTGTCAAAAAATTAACTTTTTAACTCTCTTTTTGCAAGAGTACGCAGAAAACATTTTGCAAGATTTTGCAACATTTTGCACAAAATGATGCAAAATATGTGTACGCAGACAGACCTATTGATAAATGTTTTATTGAATGTCGGCAATTATGTAGATAAATTTCCGTCTCTGTTAGCCTCACAAATGGGAGCCTTTTTGAGCACATTTTTCATTACATTCTTATATATTTTACGCGGTATTACATTAATTTCATCACAAATATTTTGTTTGAGTTGTTTAAGCGTTTCTGCTTTGTTTGCATAAACCTCGCTTTTTAGATATTTCCACAAAAAGAAGTCCGGAACAGTCAAATCAGGCAAGCGTGAAGGCCACCCAACATCATGGAGGTCCCGCATTAAAGGTGAATAATTTGAGGGTTTCCCATTCCCCCGAACCGAATATTTTGTTTATTCCCAGATCCATTCAAATGAAAATGTGCATTTTTCATCGTCACAGTAATCGATGATTGATTTTGTGCGTCTACTTCACGACTGGCAAATATGAACTGTCAAGACTAATGTTTTCCAAAGTAGTATACCTTCGCGGCGGACACCCTGTATAAGCAACTTAATGCTTTTAAATTTAAATATTTAATTTTTGTGATGCATACTTTCAGGTGCGTTGGTGGATTTAATCTCGTTGCCAGTTACAGTGGGTTTTACTTCAGCCACAGCCGTTATAATTGGTACATCACAACTTAAGGTATTTATTTATTTTGTTTTAAACAAAGTTGTTTAAATCACTGTTTGAAATAAAAATAGTACGTTAACGAAAGCTATTGTTCAAAGAACACACACTAAACTTTTTTATAATCGAGTACATGCTCAAAACAAAATTATGTACTCAAGTCTTGGCACTTATATTCATTAGCCTACAGTACTTTGTTCGCTTTCACATACACAAAGGATAAAAAAACTTGAAGCATTTTATATTTTTTGAAGGAAATGTGTTTGTGTATTGATCGGAATAAGTTCAGTTCAGAACACTAACCTAGAGTTTCTTAGTGTTTTTGTTCACATGCTGGTTTAAATAAATAAATGATTTGATTTTAACTTTCTTTAAGGGTCTTTTGGGTTTGCATGGAGGTTCTGGTTCCGGATTTCTCAAAACTATTAAATCAGTTTTTATGAATTTAGACAAAATACGAATGGGCGATTTTATGCTTGGTGCCACTGCCTTTACAATTTTACTACTATTAAGGGTATTATTTTTATTACTATTTCTAACAATTTTATTTTTTATAATATTTTGTAATCTCAATATTTCAGAAATTAAAAGACTTCAGACTTTCCAACGGTCAAGCATATTTAAAAAGCTTTATTTGGATTGTTGCCACGGGTCGTAATGCCTTAGTTGTGTTAGTTGCCAGCGCTATTGCTTATTATACTTGTGAAAAGAAGGACTCATGCTCATTTATTTTAACGGGCACTGTAAAATCGGGTCTACCAGATTTGCAAATGCCTAAGTTTGAAGTTATTGTTTTAAGTGCTAACGGAACTGAGATTCAACAAGATTATAAAGATATGTTAGAAGAATTGGGTCCATCAATGATTGTATTGCCGATAATAGCCGTACTTGGAAACGTTGCTATTTCAAAAGCCTTTGGAGGTGCTGGTCTTTCACCTACCCGTGAACTTTTAGCTCTTTCTCTAAGTAATATATTTGGTTCCTTTTTCTCCTCAATACCCGTAACGGGTTCATTTTCTCGCAGCGCGGTTAATCATGCAAGTGGAGTGAGGACACCAATTGGTGGCATTTATACCAGTGCTTTAGTATTATTAGCTTTAGGATTACTAGCTCCATATTTTCAATATATACCCAAGGCCTCTTTAAGTGCGGTTATAATTTCAGCTGTTATCTTTATGATTGAATTTGAGGTGAGTTCTTTTTCATTAGTTTGTTTTTTAATTCTCTCCTTTAATGTTTTTTGTTTTGTTTTAATTTTAAAAGGTTATAAAACCATTATGGCGCTGCAGTAGACGTGAATTATTGCCTGGCGCAATAACATTTGTGGTAAGTTTGGCAGTAGGTGTGGAAATTGGCTTACTTTTGGGTGTGGGCGCTGATGTTGCATTTCTAGTGTATAGAGTAGCTCGCCCCGTATTAGCTGTTGAAAAATTAAAGGTATTTAAATATTGAACTAACGTTCTTTTAAATAAATTACAGCTTTTTCTTGCCTCTTACATTAGACTTCTCGTGGTATTTACTATTTGTTGATACGTCCAAAACATAGTTCTTTATATTTTCCTGCCACCGAATGGGTACGTACGGGCATATCAAAGGCAATAAATACTTATGGCTCAGCGCCGGTGATATTAGATTGCTCGAACGTTCATGGTTTGTTAGATAACACAAGTAGTTAAATATGACTTATAAGATTTTTACAATTTATAAATTTTCTTTAATAGATTTTGATTTTACTGCTGCACGCGGCATTGGCTCTTTAAATAAGGAACTGTCTAGTATGCATGTGCCTTTGTTTTTACTGAAACCTTCTAAGGAAATTAATATTATTTTAAAAGAATCAACTAACGCCGACATACCCACGTTAGAACTTGCTGATGATTTGGAAACTTTACTGGAACAAAGTAAGTATAGTTTTGTCTTTTGCTTTATGTTTAAGACATAATTTGAGAATTGTTTTTCCGATTATGTGCTGTTATATCAATATTGGATTGAAAAAAATTGAAATGACTGTGGATAATTCAACTTGTCTGCTGATTGCTATATTTTTTTTTCTACTAACAGAAGCTTTGATAAGTAATCTTTCCTTTCCTACACAATACCACGATTGATTTTTTTAAAAAAATGATGGTCTTTTTTCTCCAGGCAAATAACAAAATATGTGTTTAGGTGCCATATTGCCACACAGAAAACATATCACTAATAACATGCTGCTACGATCGCAAAGAAACTATTATGTTTTGGTATTTTTTTTTAATTTTATCATGCTTTTTCAGCACAAATGCAATGACAGATCTATCGTCTAAATCATAAAAGGAAAGGTTTTAAAAAAAGTGCTAGTTTTTCATCCTTAAAATCGTAAGCATTTTTTAAGGAATATAACTCTAGTCTTATTTGATAAGAAAATTTATTAATTTATTAATTTTAAATTATTAATTTTTTTGCTAAAATTAATATTTTTAGGGGCATTTGGCAGTTCAGTTCGTAATGAATTTCCTCATATAGGTTCAAGAACATTGTAATCATCAATTATATCTGTTTTAAATGTGTTTTAACAACTGTATTATTAATTTGGAATTACATATCATAAGATTTTAAAAATAATATTTCATGGTGGTAATGGTTTACATACGGTAGCTTTCGTAGAGTGCGGAAAAAGATGCCTACATTCAGATACTACTTGTAATAAAAACTGTCATTGTTCTTTAACTTTTGTCAAGGATAAGTTGAAGTCTTGGATTAATTCTACTCGTCTCTCAGCCGTGTCATTGACTACTCTTAAGCCATCCACTATTTTTTTAGCTCTTAGATAATGTTGATTTTCGCACCATTCACCAGGATCAGTATTTAAAAAATATGTATCGATTTTAAATTTCTTTCTATATATTTATATACATAGGAAAAAATAATAATTCAGAAAAAAGTATAACAACATAAACAGCAAATTATTTATTATTTTTGTTTTCAATATTGTGGAATTGCTTGTACCAAAGGAATTTTTTGGTGATTGATATTTTATAGAAATAGATGATAAATAATGATAAATCAAAAACAAAAAAATTAAATATGATTAAAATATATATCACATACACTCTCGATCAGTTGATTAGAAAGAAACACTTTAGTTTCTGTTTTTAATAGGATATGACTTTTTAAACTTTTAGTCAACAGTTAAAATTTTACTTCCATCGGAAATAGGACTTTCCTAAGATTGCGAAATATGATAGCAAAAAATACAATTTGTTTTAGCAGTAATTTAAAAACGCTTTTCTGGATTTTTTTAGAATTATTAAATTTCTTGCAAGTTTTGGCATTTGATTTGATAAGAAGAAAATTATTCCTTTTATTACATCAGTGAAAAATTAACAACGGAAAGAGCCAAAATCGATGCTTATTATTAGGAAGGAACATTCGTTTTAGGCTACTGCGCATAAAATTGGGTGAAGTTAGAAAGCTGTGATCTGATACTTACAATAAAAACCATGACAAGAATTATAAAGGAAGATTTCCAAACACGTTTCAAAATCTTTTCTTTCAGCAAAAAAAAATTGGTCTTAAACTGGTATTTTAGTAATTACTTCAACAGTAAGATGAGCCATTAGTTCGTTCTGCTCAATAACTAAAAGTTATTATTAATAATTACTGGTGGAACGCGTGGACCACTACGTGACATGTGTACAATAAAAAATTAGCACGAGAAATCAAAACAAGAGCGCAAAGCTAAGAGAGCAAAAAATTTAATTGCAAGCGTTTGCTAGTAAAATTTCTATTAGTAAGAATAAGTTTTGTAGTTTTGTTTAAAAGTTATCTTTTTGTAAAAAATATATGAGAAAAGGAAATTATAATGTTGAAGAAAATGTTAGTAAATGCTAGTTAAAAGATTACAAAAACAAATCCTACTTTATTACTTTGCCATTTTGTTTTTTTAAATTAGCAAAGGGTACATGGCGAAGAAGTTAAGAACAACTAAAATGGGCTGTACAGAAATTCAAGCTTTGCAACTTTTTTTTCTGTTTTTCAAATAATACTAATAAATAATAGTATAAATAAGGTATGATTGATTTAATGATATGCAATTTTCCCGGCAATATTATAAGGTTTTTCGAATCGAAAGCAACTTCGATAATACAAACTTTTCTAATTCTCGCCACGATATGAATCAAATAAATGCTTTAGTATTTCAAAAAAGTTAACAATAATATTTTATAACACTGTAAAAAAGAAAGCAGAGTAGAGAAGTAAAAGTTTATTGCTCCCATACATGGTTAGCCCCTGTATTTCCTTGCGAAGAGTTTAGCAGTATACTATTTGCTAAATCTGTATGTTGTATAGAGTTCTCATAAAGTTCCCTTTTGAGTTAAATTTAATTTTGACATTTTTAGCTTAAAATACTAAAATTACTATTTTATGATCTTATGATATGCAAAAAATGTATATTCTTACGTTTAGAAAAGCATTACTTCAAATGATTGTAGACATGCGAGTTAAAATTCCTATGGTTTCACTCTAACGTTCGCATGTTATTGAATGTCATCATTAGAAATTACGATACCGGGTACTCGCATATGCGAGTAAGAACTTATTCGTATATGAATGGCAGAATTAATCTCTGTTTTTAATATTAAAACGGTACAATTTTTATAGAAAATTTTGAATAGTCAGATATGCGATTATTTTATATTATTTTAAGACTTTAAAATATGAATGTTTATAAGCACCAACTACGAAAAAATATTTATATATAAAATTTAAATGCACCATTAACACGTTTAAACATTTCCCATATGTTACAGCAAAATAAAAAATCTTTTCAAGCAAATGAAATTCTTTAAAACCGATGCTGCTGACTGCTTGTGCTGGGTTGTGGTTTTTATCGTTACTTTCCAAAAGGTTACAAAGCATTTTTTAACAAGAAGTTAAAGCTAAAGCAAAATAAATCAAAAAATTTAGATTTAGATGATTCAAATTTTTATTGCATTACGAAGAGAAAAATTGGGCAATTATGAATGAAAAGTGGTATCTGGCAAATGTCCACCTCAACCACGCTGACGATGTCGATTCTTTCATCAAAGTTTTAATTCAGTTTTTGGGCAAATGTCGATCGTTAATTTCATCACGGATTTAGAGTTTTAAGGCTGAAATCGATTCAATTAGCTCCGTATAAACTCGGTCATTATCATAGCCCCCACAAAAAATAATCCAGTGATGTTAAATCACACGATCTGGCTGGCCACTTAACTGCTGATTGTCGTAAAATTATGCGATCGGGAAATTTGGTTTGCATAAAATTGATCGTTTCATTGGCTATAAGATATCGTCCTGTTGATATCCACGTCGTCAACAATATGCCAAAGTTGAGTTGTTAGCATCTCGCAATAGCGTGATCCATTGACCATTACCACATTTGCAACCTTATCTTTGAGAAAAATGGCCCAATCACGCCTCCAGACCACATAGCGCACCATACAGTGACACGTTGAGCATGCGAAGGCTTCTCAATAATAGCTCCATGATTTTCAGAAGCCGGTGTTCGCAGATTATTTATTGAGCCTGTCGACTCAAATTTAACAACCAAATTCTTAAGGCCGATTATGTTGTAAGAAAATATCATGAATTTTACGAAATGTAACTTTAAAAGAATCACCATTTTCATCGTGGATTTTAATTATTTTGGTGCGATTTTCGCGCGAAATTGAATTCATTTTAACAATTGGCAGTGCTAGATGCACGATGCTACGAATACGTCAAAAACCCAATTGTCAAAACTATCGTGTTGTTGATGTTGCGACAATTTTAAAACAAATTTCTTGTTGAAAACCACGATAGTTATAAAATGCCACACACAGCAGAGAGGATGGAGTCGTGTTTATAATGACCGTAAAAATTTTAAAAGATCCATATCTTTCTAAAAATGAAACTTTAGTTGGTTCTATGAATCTAATCATAAAAACAAAAGCTTTAATGTCCTTAGAAGAAGCTTAAATAACTCTGTGGCACTTTATTTATTCTCTTATTCTATTGTGTCGCTTCATTCAGGTTTGTTTCTACGATTCAACCAGCGCTTCAGCAAACACATGAGTCTATTCAAACTACAACATTTTGTGTTTCCAGCGAGACTCAAACTCATAATCTCCTCTATTATTAAAGAGACCTTTTTTAAGCTGCTGAGCAATTACTAACCAAGGCCCTGCATTAAGGTTTTATTATACATTCCTTAACCATTATAAGTGTTGTGTTAACGAACAGGCGCATACACAACAGTTGTTTTTCTTTTTCTAATTTCTCCGGGGGCTTAAAACTGCTATTTTTCATTTAATTCATCATATACATCGCGACTTGAACCCATGAAGTTGAACTCATGACTTGCAAATGCAGCTAAAGCGGCTGTTGAACATGTGTTGGACAAACTTTCTTTTTATTTTATCAATACACATCAAACCTATTTTAGCGGTGAAAGTAAGCAACAGTTTACTCAACTTTGTTTGACATAAACACGGACAATAGCATTAAGTTCTTTTATTATTGACTTATTGAATTATAACACATCTCCTTACTGCTTAATAAATACCTTAAGCAACACCCTGTTATTTGCTATAGTATGTACCCTAAAGGTATCAGTTGACTTTAGGTAAAAAAATCAAATTCCAACCAACCAACTAATGCCATAACACTAAAGATCTTGAAGAACTGAATACCTTTCCTTGGAAAAGACACGTAGAAGCGAAATTGACACGAATGACGGTACAAATAAACTGCCGCATTTATAGATACTCAAGTCTCAGCTTAAATTGGAACCTTTATTATTTAATATAAAGACAATGTATTGTAAAATTCGGGTATGACACACTGCCAGGTATGGGACACTTCCCGGTAGCCCGAAACATGGTAAATGAAAGTATCAATTTTATATCTAAGTTTAATTATATATTTTTTAACTGCAAGATCCGTAGTTGTGCATATTTTTATATAAGGTTAACTTTACCAAATAGCACATGATTTAAAATATTTAATTTAACATTTGTAACTTTTTCAGCCCCCGATTATGAACCATATCTTCAAGTAATGATACCATTAGTAAATAATCAATTGACAACTATAGAGCAACTGGATCATGACAAACGAAACTAATGTAATTTTGCTTTCAAACATTTTGAAGCGGACGTTAAAGGATTTACATATATAATTTTGAATATTTATAGAAAAAGTAAAAATACTGTTTTAGGTATTTATTATTCCACTAAATGACTAACATAAATAGTATATACAAATATTTAAGTAATCGTATGTATGTATTTATTTTATTTTATTTTAGAAACCCCTCCAAATAAATAAAAGTTTGTTTATTTATTTTTCTTTTTTTTTTTATAAAGGAAAAGTACATTTTTATAGCAATTTTTGCAATTTTATTTAAATATACATACAAAGAAAAGTTTAATAAGGGTTTTGTATTCATTGTCTTATTCGAATATTATATATATCTAATGTTGTATTAAAAACCATTTCACTTTAAGTATAAAAAATTTTATTCGCACTAATTAAAAATCATAAGAAACTTTATATATATAGAGTATATAATGTATATTATCAAATAAAATAATTTATTATAATTTAAGCTTGTAGAAATTAAAACAAATTGTAAAATAAATACAAATTGCGAAAAAAAAGTATACGATGTATGTAATTAATTATAAAAATTATAAAAAATGTTTTTTTTTTTTAAATATATATAAATATAAGTAAATCTATAGAACTCTACAAATCAGTTATCTCATGTTGAGATTCTAAGGCACCATTGGTACTATTAGCTACAACAGGTACTCCCCCACTACCACCACTACTGCACACTTCGTAACCAGACGAAGATGAAGAGGTTTGATTGCGTCCCTCATTTGTTATGCGTGTTAGTAGCTCGGTTTGTATACGTTTGAGAACTTCAACTACATCGCTTAACACTCCAGTCTGAGCTGCCTTTTGCATTGCCTCGTTGGCATCCATAAGGGCATCATTTAGATCGCCATGTTCCATGCGTGCTTTTGCCCTGGCATAATAGCCTTCATAGCTATTTGGTTTTTGCATTATAGCCTGAGCTGCTAAATCTATCGATTCCTCAAGTTCCTATTGAAAAATAACAATTACGATTATTAAACAACATAAAACAAAATTTGTAGATGGGTAACAAATATATTTTAATACTTTAACAATCTCTTATTTTAGCTCAATTCACTTCTAGTGGTTTGCCATAATAAGCTGTCGGGGTTATATTAAATCTATTGACTTTCATTGAAGATGAAAACAGGACATAATGCAGGAAAGCAAAAGCGACAACAATTCAAATCGTGCTGCACTAGCAAATAGTCGAGTATTTTTTATGAAAAATCGTTTTACTTTTAACCAAATAATTGATTTTTATTTTATGCAGATATGGAAGCGTTATTTTTTCTTGTTAATTCTTTTGGAAAGAAAACTTTTTTCGGAGCTAATTCACCTGGTGAAGAAAATATTGCCCTGACTTCTATTTCTTTTCTCTATCAAGGAAGTAAGAACACTCTTTTGATAGTTCTCGTCTTTTGTAAGACTACAAATCACCTATTGTGTACCACGGCTTAAGGTAATTTCTGATGAATGTTTAAATTTCTTAACTGAATTTGAATTTTGTTTTGGTGTAACTGAAGGCTTTACTTAAAATTATTCCGGTCGTTTTTTAAGCTTTGACATTTTCCAGATGCTCTCTATGATCTTATTGAAGCAACCAATGATATTATTAAGATCTATTGAGCTCGAAAATTCAGAGAAATGATGTTAATTTGGTTTTTTGTAAATATAAATCTTAACTTACATTAAGTTTTCTCTTGCATCTAGACAAATTTAACAGTAGATTTGTTCGCAGCTGGGCAAATATAGCACTTCTCTCAAGCAGAGTTTCTAAATTTGATATTTTTCTTATAGCATACTGATAACGATGGGCAGCCTCTTGAAAACGATTCCTACGATATAGTACATTGCCATCCTCTAATAGTTTGTTAAGTAAAACTACCAAGATTTCAGGTTTTCCCATTGCCATACTCCAGGTGGTGGGTCCTAGTTTTGCACCTTTTCTCAAAAATACCTGTACAACTTGTGTGTTGCGGCAAGCTATGGCCCTATCTAGTGGCCGCATGCCATTCACATCGACATGTTCAATATTAGCACCCTGTTCTAATAAATACTGCACTAGGCTAGCGGAGCCTTGATAGGCGGCTAAATCTAATGCTGTACGGCCATTATTATCGGCATGATTTTTATTGCAACCTTTATCGATTAGAATTTTGGCAGCTGTTTGTCGACCTCTTAGACATGCCCATGATAGAGCCGTAAAACCTTCCTGGTCTTGTGTCTCCAAGTTGGCACCTCTGTCTATAAGTAGCTCCATTATTTCTAAATGACCCTCTTCGGCTGCTATCATTAAAGATGTTTTTCGAGCAGAGGTTAGTGGTTCATCTAAATCGGCACCACTTTGTAATAGTTTTTCGGCCACAGCCCAATGACCTTCTTTCACACTTAAACCCAAAGCCGTAAAACCAAATTTGTTGTGTAAATCTATATTGGCGCCCCGAGTAAGTAATATCTCGACAGTATTTATACAGCCATTGCGTGCTGCCGAAGTTAAAGCCAAATCACCCGAAGTTGGCTCCACGATATTTATATCGACATCTTCCATATCTAAAAGATCTTCCAATATGGTAATATGATCCTGTGAGGCAGCAGCTATTAAAGATTGGTGTAATGCAGCTGGTAGCGTGACATCCGAGGAATTGGGTCGAGGTGTCCAATCGCAAGCTAATAAATATTTAACAACATTCAATCTACCCATACGAGCAGCCTGCACTAGAGCACATCTCTGAGTTGTATCACATTGTCCTAAACTACTACCGGCTGCTACAAGTAAACGTACAACATCACAATGGCCTTTCATTGCCGCTAGTATTAATGGTGTGCAACCTTGACTGTTGGTCAGTCCGACATCTGCACCAAATTCTAGAAGTAAACTAACCATGGGAACTATTCCCTCATGGGCTGCTATGCACAATATGGTGGCATCACCCATAAATTCTGTATTATAATGAGGTGACGCTCCGGCCAATAAGATTAACCGAGATACTTTTAAATTAGGACTGTAAACGTTGCGCAACGAACCCAAAGCAGCAGATATATTTTCTGCCACGGACGAAATCCAAAAAGATTGCATGTCCCTTGGTGATTGAGGTCCTTGGTTGTTGCGATAAATGTGAGCCTTTAGCATGTGATGACCCAATTCTAGGGTTTGCTCTGCATCTAAGGGAGCCTGTAGACGTGACAAGCGGAATGCTATAGCTGCATGCCCCAAACGGAAATCGCATAAGAATTTCGTCGATTCACCCTCATCTCTGCGTATTAACCATTCCCGGAAGGAGGAGTGAAAGAACATGTAAGTATTATCTATGCGCTTGATAAGGAAGCCATCTAATAGTTTGAATCTCTGCAAAAATTCATCCCAGGGCATGACCTCATCAGTTTTCATGGAACATATGGTGTAATAGATCTCATTAAGTGTTAGAGGATATAGAGCGGCTAAACAAACATTAAGAATAGGTGCAGCCTTTTCAAAACTGCACGAGGTGGGAAAACGTAAATTGAAATGCAGCAAAAATATTTGAGCTAAAGAGACAGGCAACACCTTGTAGCTAGTGGACTTAATAACCAATTGACCTCTTTCTATTAGGTCCAATATAAGTTTGGCATACAGCATGGAACCTTTAGTTAAAGTTTGCAAGTGACCGATAAATTTTAATTGACCTGTATTATGATCCTTGACCACAGCAACATTATTTTGTATGTCCGTGCTGTTGTTGATCCGAAATGTAATATAATCCAGCATGTCTTTTTGCAAAAGATTATTTGAAGCCCAACTATCCAGGGTCATTTTTGTGTACGACAGACCTTTAACAAACTCCAACATCTGGGTTCTTACAGTGGCTACAACTTTTAACCACGAGGGAAAGTATTGGGTCATTTTGGCAAGAAACGTGGCTATTGTATGGCCATGATCAGGACGATGGTATTCTGCCTCGCATAAAGCATCTACTAAAATCACACAAGTCTTAGTGGGTATTTTACCGGATCTTTTAAGAAACGTTAGAGGTTCTAAAATGGCCATACGCATAACTCTTTCAGCATCGGCTATACATTCTTTAACACTTAAAATATCTTGCAAGTGAGGCTCATTAAGTAGATAATCACGGTAGGCTGCCAACTGGGGAGCCTGGCATAATTGGGCGGCAAGAGAATGCACAAAATCGGGCACCAAGCAGGTAAGATTTGCATCGGCTTGACAAAAGTGATAGCCTACAACATAGGAAGCCAACGCTCTCATGCGATCACTGACAGTGCTGATTTGATAGTAAATGCCTTCTGGATCACTGTCTGTTGCACCCTTGCGTCTGCCAAAACAGGAGTATTCAACAAGCTGTAAAATAAATGCGGTTTTTCCTGTACCCGGGTTGCCATTTATTAATACGCCTGGGGTTTCTGTGGCCGTTAAAGTATTTGAAAGTTCCCGGATCAACCATTGGCGGCCAATAAATGGTGGATCTGGTTCTTGCAAGGGAACTTCGAAAAACAAGGGCTTTAAGGCTAACTGAATGGCAGGTTGTACAGAGGAGGATGAAGAGTTATAAATTGCATTGCGTTTATTATTAACTCCCAATTGGGCCGAACGTGCTGATCTTCTGGCTGCCGACTTGCGTGCTTTCACTGGAAATATTTCGTAGCCATTGCTGTCGGTAAGAGAAGCAGCTTTCAGTTTACCACACAAACTATATGTATCGTCCTTGGTTGCCACTGAAAGTTGACTGCCACCAAAATGATCTACAGAAAGACCGGAACTGCCAGTAGCTAAAGTTTGTTCGGGACTGATATTCTGTGAAGAACTGCTGCTGGTTGTTGTGTTAGTATTGCCATTTTGATCGTGATCCAACAGCAAACCTAATCGAGCCCTTAATTGATCTTTCTGTTTCTCAGCGGCTGAGATGCAGTGATCGTTGCCCAAATGATCGCTTCCTGCAAGAAAAAGATAAATGAAAATTTATAAACAAGCAAACAGCAAAGCATGCGCCAAAGTACAGTAAACAATTAAATAAAAATGGCCAAAAGAAAATAAACAAGTGGGAGCAAATAACACAACATGCTGTTTAGACTAAAATTTTGGGATTTTCAATTCTTCCCTTAGTTATGTAAATACACATTACAACAACAAATCATGCAATAACGTAACAAACATAAATGAAGGCTTATAAAGAACTCGTATGTTAAAAAATTGTAAAGTGAATGCCCTGCCTGTAAGTTGATTTAAACCGCCATCTGCTGAATTGGAATTCACACTCCAAAATGATTTTAGTTTGCCAAAAACTATTGAAGATAAATGGCCGGCATAGACAGAAGTGCCAGCCAAACTAAGACGATTTAAACGATTTTCACTACCAGCTGTTGACTCGGATGATGATGACGTCAGTTTATAACTAACATTTTTACGCCTGCGTCGTGTTACTGCTGAATCCGAACAGGTTGAGGTGTTTAAAGCGTTCGCTTCTTTGCCTGAAATATTTAATGAGGGAGATGTAAAATGTAGTGCATGATGAGTGAATGTATAAGAGTGCAGAAGTTTTAGATGACAATTATAAAAAATATGGATTAGTGTGTATCGGATAGTGACTTTGTGACTAGGAGTCCAAGTTCAATTGTGTTAGTTATTTAAACTTGCAGTTATCACGTTCACGTTGCTTGACTGCAGCTTGAGATGGAAAAAGAATATTTCTACGGTCATGCTCTCACAAACGCATATCGCTTAAAATTGACGTTTACACTTTGTAATAGCAAAATAAATGTCCTATAAATCGCAACCGCAGGAAGTTTGGCGAAGTTTATATCGGGGGTTTTTCAACAATAAGTTTGTTTTTCAACAATTGTGGCAACACCAACAACATGATAGTTTTGACATTTAGTTTTTTTTTGTCGTATTCGTAATAGATGCATTGGCAATTGCTACAATGAATTCAATTTCACACAAAAATCGCACTATGAAAATGGTGGCTTGTCAAAGTTACATTTCGTAAAATTTATGATATTTTCGGACAACATATTCGTCCTTCTTAGACCGCTATTAAGAATTTGATCGTTAAATTTGAGTCGTAGGCTCGATATAAAATGTGCGAACACCAACGCGTGTGTGATCGCATCGTTCAACTGAAAATGTCGCAGCCGTGAGCCACAGTCTTGAAGCAGATCCAAATTTGTCAATTCCTTAACGTTCTCAACAATTACGATTATGCATAACCACCACATGGTGAATTTTGCGTAAGGATTCGACTTTGAAGCCTTACAAGGTTCGACTGGTGCAGGAATTTAAGCCAAGCGATCATTCACACCACCGTAGAAGCCTTTACATGCTTAACGTATCCCTATATGGTGCGCTATGTTGACTGGAGGCGGGCATGGGCCGTTTTTTCGAAGATAGGGCTGGAAATGCGGTAACGGTCAATGGATCACGCTATCGGGAGATGCTAATAACTCCATTTTTTGCCTATTATTGACGTGAATACCACTGACATATGGTTTCAACAGGACTGGGCCACATGTCACACAGTCAATGAAACGATCACTTTATTGCCAACCAAATTTCCCGATTGCATAATTTCACGACAATCAGCAGTTAAGTGGTCAGCCAGATCGTGTGATTTAACAACACTGGGGCTCTGTTAAGCACGGAGTGTATACGGAGTCAGTTGAATCAATTTCAGCCTTAAAACTCAAAATCCGTAATGTAATTAACGAAATAGGACCATCATTTTGCCAAAAACTGATTAAAAATTTTGATGAAAGAATCGACATCTACTAGCGTGGTGGATATCATTTTTCATTCATAATTGCCGAATATTTCTCTTCGTTATAAAAGAAAATTGAATCATCCTTATCTAATACTTTTGTTTTATTTTGTTTTAGAAAACAACCTTCTTGTTAAAAAACCCTAAAATAAAAATGATTTTATTAACTAATATTTTATATTGGCATAAATTGACGATTTCGAGAAGCCATTTGGCGAGAAAGCAAAGAAAAAACTGATGACACAATGGGGGAGTGTTAACAACTCAAGTTAAAAAAAAAGAAGCAAGTTAAGTTCTTGCTTGCCTTGTAAAATATCTTACAGTCCTACATTATAGATACAAAACTTGCGTTTGTTACCATTGAGGCTATTTAAAGATAACGTTTTAATTAGGAAAATTTTTAACATTTTTCATTAAAAGAATTATCACCTTAGCAGGAAAGCTTGAGCCGGATAATTATATTAGCGACAGGTCATAAAAACTTCAAGTATCACATCACCAAGATGAAAATCGAAGAAGACTGTGCATGAAAGAGGCTTAGACAGTGGCGTTAATTGTCTGTTAATGTCCAGGGCTGCCTTGCAGAACACTTGGGGCTAAGGGCTGATGCTTATTTAATATGTATGCAATGGATGAATTAAACCATGGATAATTGTTAGCAATTACTAAAGACTGCGTGATGAAAAAGAAGTCAGACAGCTACCAGTCGACCGCAGGGAGTTACTACGTCAAGAAAAAAGGCTGGTGTTAGCACGTGACTCAATGAAAGCAAGGTTTGCCTTAAATTACAAATTAGATTGCCTACAATTATTGAGGAAGGAAGGAAGGAAGGAAGTTGAAAAGAGGCCTATTAAAGCTGTTTACTTTACCCGTGAATTAATAACAATATACTGCAAGAATTATGGATACTGTTTACCCTTCTAACGATCCACAGTGGTTTGAAAACGTTTTTTGTTTTTTGGAAATAATTCGGTAGCTCATGAACCACATAAGCTATCTTAGTGAAATTTTACAGGGGCCAGGCAGAGGTATATTTGAACCAACTTACAGACGATAGGCCCTGTAGGCTAGTGGGGGCTTCTGGGTATGTCCCCAAATATATGTACCTCGGGAATAAAATTTTTTTGAAATGTCATAAAAAGTTTGTTTATTAAGTAGACCTTGAGAATATTTATAAAAAATATGCTTACATGTCTAGGTTAACTCTTTTAGTTTGGGAGAAAATCGGGCTAGAAAAAATTTTGTTTTTCATTTTGGCTGACCTTAATTTAGTATTTTTGACGTGGTTTACTTATTTTTATTCGGATTATTATTTTTAATTTTTACATATAAAAAAGAGAAAAACTTCATTAGAAGGCGAGGTTTGCCAGGCTCTTACAACTTAAGTATATGCTCTTCACACAAGTGATTGGTATCAAAGGAGAGCTTATGTCTTCTAGATTAAAAATTTATTAATTTTCCTTAAAAACTGTAAATTTCGCCTTAAAGTGATTGTGTGGCAAATAAAATGCAGAATTTGAATTCATATAACATGTAAAGAGATCGACATATTCTTACGAAATTTTGAAGTATTAGATGCAAAAGAATCTTTAATAAAATGGTAAAATAAAACTTTAACTTTAACACACAAATTCCTTAAACGGGAAAAAATGTTCCAAACAATTGTTTTATTTTATAAAACTGTTTACCCTGACTGTGTTAATTGGAGGGCTGTCAAATCCTTTTTGGAGTGTGTAGCCAAGAGATGGAGCTTTAATAATCTGTTTATAATTTTTCAATCGTGTTTTGCACTTCGAGCAATTTTGGGGTAAATCATAAATTTTGTTTTAAAATTGGCTATTTTTGAATACGGCTGGAGGGTGAACCGTTATAATTTTTGGCGCAATTTGCTACAGGTTGTTTTTAGCTAGTCTAAACAATTTTTCAATTATACAAGTATAAAAACCATATCTTCTTTTGGGGAAAATCATAGAAAATGGGTGTTCTTTTATTTTCCCAATTCAGAGCGTTTTATCTTTTTAATGAAACGTGCTATCGAAACGAAAATACTGTTTTATTATACATTTTATCGAGAATACAGCTAATATTTTATGATAATAATCCGAATATAAATAAGTAAACCACGTCAAAAATACTAAGTTAAAGTCGGCCAAAACTTAAAAAAAGAAATAATTTTAGCTCGATTTTCTCCCAAACTAAAAGAGGTAACCTAGATATGTACGCAATTTTTTTGTAGACATTTCCAAAAAATTTTATGCCTGAGCTACCCAATATTGGGGGCATACCCAGAAGCCCCCCTTTAGCTTACAGAACCCATCGTCTGTAAGTTGACTCAGATATACCTTTGCCTAGCCTTTGTGAAATTTCATTAAAATAGCTTATGTGGTTAATGAGTTATTAAAAGAAAAACGTTTTCAAACCACTGTGCGGTGTCTAAGAAAGCTCTGGGTATTGACGGAAGGAATAATTAATCACTTTTGAAATATCCACTTTAGTACTATTCTCAAAAAAAAGAGGGTTTCTATGGAAAAAGAGATTAAACCAAGATATTGGTCTGTTAGTCTTTTATTTTGCTGTACCAGTTTTCGAGCGAGAAATACTACATTTTTGGGTTCAGAAGAAGACACATACTGATAAGTAAATATAGTTAAAATGCCTTTGCTGCTAGATAATTTCAAGTATTATCGAATATGTATTAAATATTCATTTTATTACTGATTATTTCTCATTGTTAGAAGGTTACATATATAGCTGAAAATAGGTTAAAGTATCAGAATATTTTTTTATTAAATTCGCTTCGGGCAAAACAATCAATAATTGTGAACAGACATAAACATTTGCAGACGACACAGTTTTTATAAATATTAACGATATGTACAGGTCCATATATATTTTATTTTCAAACGATTAGGTGCTTAACTTGGAAAGGCCATAAGTTGAGTTGACACAGATGAATTAAAGCGCAATATAAATGAAATAATTCATTGGGATCAATTTTAGTTTAGTACGCAAATCTCTTTTTATAATGTGAGTCTTAAATTAATAATGTGACACGGGATTGAGTCGTTTATGATAAGCTTAGAAAAGTTTATGTATGTATGTATGTGTGTATGTATGTATGTATGCATGTATGTATGTATGTATGTATGTATGTATGTATGTATGTATGTATGTATGTATGTATGTATGTATGTATGTATGTATGTATATGTGTGTGTGGGTATGTATGTATGTATGTATGCATGTATGTATGTATGTGTGTATGTATGTATGTATTTATGTATGTGTATATATGTATGTGTGATGTATGGATGTGTGTATATATATAATGTATGTATGTATCTATGTGTGTATATATGTATGATTTATTTATGTATGTATGCACGTATATAATTTGAACATTCGTAAAGATTTAATTCTTATATAGAATCTAAGTAGTCTATGCGTATAACTGGGCAGGGGACAGGATAAAGCGCGTGGCTTCAACTTTCATCTATCCAAGAATGAAAATGACATTTGTTGTTTGCGCTATTTAGAGACCAAGAGTCATCTTAAAGCACCAAATGGGGTTAAAAAATTAATTTAACACAGGCTCTGGAATTCTTTGCTTTTTTTGTTTGTTTTGGAATCCTCCCAATAAAAACAACATGATGCAAATTTGACTCTTCAATTTGCATCATCATATTTTTTAAAGTCATAATTAAAAATTTTGCGTTTAGTTTTTTCGTAGAATAAAAATAAACAACGAAACTTGAATTTGCATATTTTTATACATGTTTCTCATGAATGTGTACATACATGTACACAATGTACATACATACACACATTTATTATAACAGATACAAATATAAATTTATATGAAATATGAAATTCCAAGCGATAGATAGTCGTATAATAATACATCATGTTTGAACCCTACCTTCTGATAATATCGAGGCTGTATCAATAGGACAACCACCACCATTCGAAGCGGTACGACGATGACCGGCAACAACACCGCTGACACCGGTTAAAGCGTTTCGCAAATTTTTATGATTGAAAAAACGACGGCGTGTCGGTGGTGTGGCAAATGATGAAGCATGAATTTCACTATAATTGTTGATTGTTGATGATCCAGCACTGCCATTACTAACACCACTACCACCACCATTTTTACCATGATGATATTGATTGAGGTTGTGCTGATGATGATGATGATGTTGATGTTGAGAATAGTAACCATTGACGTTAGTCAAATGTGTTGTTGTGGTGGTATGACTTTTGCTATTGTTGTTGCTGTGGCCAATGGTGGACAATGATATACCGTTGTTATGGACATTACTGATACCGTTGTTATTATTGTGAATATCTGCTGTAACGGTGTGTTGTTGCAATGCCGCTTTCGTTGACGATGATGCTGCAGTGTCTGTATGAATGCTGTTGTTATTGTTGTTACTATTTGTTGCAGTCGATGAAGAAGCCCTAGGTAGTTTACCAATGCTAGCATAACGATGAAATTCAGGTGATATAGACTCCTGCCGGTTATGCTGAAACAATAAACAAAGTAAAAGAATCTAATATAAAATATGTGTGTATTTTTTGTTCATTTTAATAAGGAAATATTTGAAAATGTTTTCTAGCGAAGGAAGGCAAGCAACTGTTGTGCTGATCAAGAGAAAAACATTTCGGCAACATTTACGTTTTTTTTTTGTTTTTATTTTTTTATCAATGATGAAAGTCTTTGGGAAGAAACATCAAATAGCCGCTCCAAAGTATAAGAAAAAAGTATGTACATCAACTATTAAAAAAAACTGTTGCAAATCATCCATAAATATTGGCCAGGCTTCAAAGTTGAAGTTTTTGTTCTTCTACTCTGCCATACACAGATACATGCCAGCTGACAATGACGAAGTAAAGTATATAAAATAAAACCAATGAAATAAAGGCAAAATTATATAAAAAAGAAACAAAGTCAAAAACTAAAGTAACGACTTGAATTCATCCAACCAATATTTGATTAGTCATATTCAAATTTGCTACAGTCTCTTATAAAATTCAAAAGTGGTCAAAAATGTTCTTGTTTTGAATGCACAATGAGAAGAATCACAACCACAAATAAATAAAAATTTAACTATATAACTGACTGAAAACGTCTTTATCAAAAAAATTGACATTTTACTAGAAAAATCCGTAAAATCCACACACTATACTTTTTTACTTGTTAAATTTAATGACCCACATACATGTGTACTTATGTATAAGTATGTAGCTTTGCATGCATGTGAAAGTTACAAATTTACAGCCGGCCGAACAATTAATAAATTGCTCGTTTAAGTCTAAATTGTGCTTTCTTTCTTGGAAAATGGTAGATTAGAGGAAATAGTTTGAAAATATATTTCTAGATAAAGAGGTTCAATTTTCGAAATCGTGCATTTACACTCTATGCTTATATACTATCGGGTTTTTCAACAAGAAAGTTTGTTTTTCAATTGAAGCATTGGCAATTGTTGCAATGAATTCAATTTCGCACGAAAATCGCACTAAAATAATTAAAATCCTCTATGAAAATTGTGTTCTGTTAAAGTTACATTTCGTAAAGTTTGTGATATTTTTGGACAACATAATCGTCCTTCTGAGACCACTATTAAGAACTTGATTGTTAAATTTGAGTCGACAGGCTCGATACACAATGTGAAAACTCCAACGCGAGTTACGTCAGAGACACCTCCGACACCTCATAAAATAAATGTAGATTGGGAAAAATAGCAAAGAGGTCAATTGACCAACCAAAGTTGTGCAGTTGACACACTTTGCAAATTCAGCACTTCTGGTAAGAAAACAAAGCTACTAAACTATTTGTCAATAACCTAATTACACTTCCTTAGCTTAAGCAAATACAAATATAGCAATAAGCATTTTCAATTGAATAAAACAAAAACAAATTAATCAATAGAATAAACACTTTTAAGTTTAATAGTTAATTTTAAACTTAAAGTAAAATTGTAACAGTCAGTCTAAACTCAAACTTAAATAAATAAAGTGTAAAAGTGTCAAAGTAGAAGCTTTGGATTTTTTTATTTTTTATTAATAATTCATACAAAGAATTTAACTCGCGTGTTCGACCGGGTCGTTCAACTGAAAAGATCGTAGCCATGAGCCACAGTGTTGAAGCAGATCCAAATTTGTCAATTCCTCGACGTTCTCTACGATTGGGGTTACCTAAAGCCACCACGCCATTTTTTTAATTTGACTTTAAAGCCTTACAATGTTTAACTAATGCGGAACCGACTATTCACATCACCGTAGATTCGCTCAATTCATTCAGGAACAACCGCCTGGTTTTTCAGGTAAAATCGTTTTTCATTTTAATTTGTTAGGGTATGTCAACAAGCAAAATTGTTGTATTTAGGCTTATGAAAATCTGAGAGCGATAATTGAGAAGCTTTTTAATGCTCAACGTGTCACTGTATGGTGTGCTATGTGGTCCAGAAACGTGATTGGACCGTTTTTTTGTCGAAGATGAGGCTGGAAATTTAGTAACGGTCAGTGGATCACGCTATCGCGAAATGCTAACAACTCAATTTTGGCTTATTATTGACGACGTAAGTATCACTGACATGTGGACGGTGCCACATGTCAAACGGCCAATAAAACGGTATATTAAGGCCGTGTCAGATAAAACTTTGTTGCTTTGCGTGACATTTGAAACTTTAAAGCAAAAGCGTAAATAAAGTGGTGTATGTCACAATAAACTTTGACAACACTCATGAATTTTTTGTTTACGTCCACACACAAATACACAAACACAAATAATAAAAGCCAGGTGTTTGTCAAAGCGCGCAAAAAGTTGAATGTTGGTTAACTTTTCGCTTTGCGCTGCGTCAAAAGTGCTTTATGTGGCAGCTATCATACATTTACGTACATTTTAACTCAAATGTCAAAGCGAAACTCTGACGCAACGCAAAGCAAAAGTTTTATCTGACACGGCCTTTACACTTATTTTAACATTGCTTTTAATTGCAAACCAAATTTCCCGATCTCATAATGTCATGATAATCAGCAGCAGTAACCAGCCAGATCGTGAGACTTAACACTACTATATTATTTTTTATGGAGCTGTATTAAGGACAGAGTCTATACGGAGCCAATCGAATCGATTAATGAAATAGGACCGCCATTTTGCCAAAAAGTGATTAAAAACTTTGATGAAAGAATAGACATCTGTTAGCGTGATCGTGGTGGACATATACCAGGTATCATTTTTCATTCAAAATTGTCAAACTTTTCTCTTCGTAATACAATCAAAATTTAAATCAAACTTCTTATTGAAAAACCTTTTATTACTTTTAATACCATTCACATGCAAGCGAATTAATTAACACGTTTATTTATTTCACCGTTTAGGTGGCGAGTTGCATGGTTACAAAAATTACAAACGATTGGTAAAACTGCTTGCAAACAAAAATAAAAATAATAATAAATAAAATTGCTGCAACTTTTCATTATCTTTTGTTTTAATGTCAGCATTATTCCCTTTGTATCACATGTTGTTGTTGTATTGCGTGCATAAGTTTTTTTAGTAAACTACGCAGTTAGTAAACAGCATACTTAATTGTTGTTGTTTTTGCGTGTATCAAATTTGTACGCAGTTTGTAACTAGAAATTTGTTGTTGTCTTGCGTGCATAAGGCAAGTCACGCAGTTAGTAAACAACATTGCCAGTAGTTTACTTTAATGCTTAATTATTTTCTTTTAAAACTTAAACGCAACAATATGTTTACAGAAAACGAAGTATGTTCGATCAAGGATTCTAACCTCAAAAATAATTGTGAACTTTTATTTTTGCAAACATTCGAAAATAAGCGGTGAAGGTAATAATGTGATAAATATTAATTGCAAAATAGTTGTCATATGTGTTTCCATTACATCGAACTCTTTAAAATGGTGAAAGGGTTCAAATGCTCAAAAGCTCAAATACTCATTGTTACAAAAAAAAATGCAAGGAAAGGATTTGTGTTAATTGTCTAGTGTGCTCTGCAAATACACATTTGTATTTTATTATTATAACCAACCAACTTAGCGAGATTCAGTGTTCCAAAGGAATCTTGGCTTTAGATGGATTGAATATATAATGCTATAGAAATGGTGGTAAGTGTAAGGACGAAGATTAGAAAGGATATGAGTTAAGGATGTGCCAAAACCATTTTGGCCATAAACATTTAATGGATAAGATACTTATATCACCTTTAATCAAGACTCGATGAATGTTTTTCAGAGCCCACTTTTATTAGGTATCATCGGGAAAAATAACAATAATTTTGAAGAGCCCGTCACTCGTGACTCGAAAGAGGCTCTGATACGATTAGGTAAAATAAATCTAAGAGAAATGATTTTGTCATCAAATAAATCTAAGAGGAATGATTTTGTCATCATCTTAGCTTCCTTCTTAAATTGTTTCTCATAGAAGCGTGAATACAGACCGTTCGGAGAGAGGGACTCTCTGCTACCAATTAAATTATTTAGTGAGGTCTTTGGATGTGAGCACTGCAACGCTTCGTGTGCTACAGATGCTTCACAAAGGTTGACCGAACTGGATTATTTGGACAAAGTAAAAGTCGTAAATTAATTTTAAAATAGTTTTATAAATTTTCTAAAGTATTCCTAAATGGGTTGCAGATACCTAAATCTATTCTCCCTCACAATATTGTTCTAAGAAAACTTATCTACATGAGACAACAACAAATATTGTGAAATAAATCCCAAGCAGAAACCTTATCAGCATAGAAGCAAAAACAAAAATACACACAGACATACAGGCGCCTATACATGGAATAAACAACATACAACAACAAAATGTGATACAAATTGAGTATAAGATTCTTAAATTTTCTAGACTTTAAATGGTCAAATATAAATAGGGCAGCGTCTGAGTGGATAGTCAATCAGTGTAAAATTAAACCTCTTGCAGTAAAGACGTGCACCTTAAGTAAATTGTTCTGTAGTGTCAATTTTGTGTAGTTAAAGTAAATAAACTTGTTAATAATTTAAAAACTCTAAAAACTGGCGTTATTTATTTTGCAATAAAGAACTCACAACAAAACGTTTATAAAAGGTATAAACGTAGCGATTGTTTGGCTTTAACAATTTTGCTAAATCAAAATATTAAATTTATGTAATTGAATTAAAATGAATTGAACACCCTTAATATTATGCATTAAACTTAGTACGTTGTAAAAAATTAGTAGTGTCATGGCTTGGGAAATTTTTGTAATAAGTGTTATACTTTGTAATGAAGACTCCATTTTTTAAAAATAAACACTTTCGTTTGGAACACCGAACAAACAACATAGCGTACCAACTCTATAATATTTTCGTGGCGATATAATTTAAAATTTTTAATTAATTCGGTCATATTTAGAAGTGAAATATATCACGGAACAGCGATATATAAGTAGTACTTGTAATCAATTTTAAAGTATGTAAACATATAAAAGCATAAACGAATAAAAGGATTCTGAAATAAAATATTGCAAATTGATTTGAAGTTTTCCTATTTTTCTCTCAATTTCAGTACACTAAAGCATCCTTTTTCCTGCAACCAATACTGTTTTTTCAATTCAGACAATTTTTTAAATACTGTTACGTGTTGCACATGCGTTGGTAGCTTTGAATAAGACAAGATATGATGTTGTACGCTTTAAACATGACTACAGAAATTCTGTTGCAAGCAATAAAAAACCAAAGAATGGAGACACAAAAAAGATATGAGAAATCAATTCTCATATGTTTTCATAAAATCTTTATGTAATTTATAAAAAGATATGAATTTTATATAAATTTTTTTTTTTTTGATTTTAGTGTCGCTTTAAACGCCCATTCCGAAAAAAGTTAAAACAGACAAGTGGTTAAACTTGTCATATAATATGCCACATTCATTCAAATGTAGGTGTTCGTGTATGTGTGTGTGTGCGTGTGTGTGTGTTTACTACATATGGTGGCACATAAAATACTAATATTTTGTTGGTAAGAAAAACTAAACTAAAATAAAAATTAAAAAATATTTATGCATTTATGATTCTGAGACCAGAGTCTTCCTGTTGTTTTGTTGTTATATGTGCTCGTATAAGGAAAGAGTCTATACTTAGTCTATACATACTTAGGTTTATATCAAAATGCATCGTAGTCCGTCCACCTTAAGATATTGTAAAGTTGATTGTGTTTATTGCTGGATTTTATGTAGGTTTCGACTTAATGTACGTCAAATAATCATTTTAAACACTTTAAGCCTGGCAAGTAAAGACGTTACCAGAAACTTCTTACTTTTCTCTTCTCCATCGTTCTAGTTATTGCTTTCGTATTTCTTTTATAGCCTTAATGAATGAATGAATGAATGTGTTTTTCCATTAAGGAGAATTTTTGTGTATCTCGGGCAAATATGTATTTTATAGAAAAATAAATTATCTCTAGTATTCCATTAAAACAATTATCTCTATTGAATTTTCATTATTTTCCTGTAACCGGAAATAGTTTTTAGAAAAGAATAAAATAAATTATAAAAATTATGTGCTGGGAATATTTTTTTGATACCGCTTAAAAGCTTTTAAATAGCCATAGAAATTATTAAAATGGAATTTTGCTGCAGGAAATGAGAGTATTTTAAAAATTTTATAATGCCTCTAGCTACTCATACGGGTTAATATTGTTATACGTATGCGAGGAATAAGATATAAAATTACAAAATTTTCCAAATCGCTGTGTTATTTGTATAATTGAATATAAAAATTTCTATCGGGCTTTTCAACAAGAAGTTTGTGTTTCAATTGTGACAACACCAACAAATAATAGTTTCGATATTTGGTTTTTTTGGCGTACTCATAGTAGATGCATTGGCCATTGCCACAATGAATTCAATTTTGAACGAAAATCGCATTAAAATAATTAAAATCCACTAAGAACCACTCTCTGTTAAAGTTACATTTCGTATAATTGGTGATATTTTCGGACAACATAATCGTCCTCCTGAGACCGCTTTTAAGAATTTGGTCGTTAAATTTGAGTCGACAGGCTCGATACAAAATATATAAACACCAACACCTGTTCGACCGGGTCGTTCAACGGAAAATATCGCAGCTATGAACTACAAATTTTTCAATTCCTCGACGTTCTCAACAATTGTGTTTAGCCAAAACATAAGGATTTTAGTTTGAAGTCTTACAAGGTTCAAATGGTGCTGGAATCGAAGCCGACCGACCATTGACATCGTCGTAGGTTCGCTCAATTTATTCAGGAACAACGAGCTGGTTTTTCTGAAAAAATTATTTTATCAGACGAAGCCTATTTTCACTTTTGAGGGTATGTCAACAAGAAAAATTGCCACAAAATCCTAGAGCGATTATTGAGAAGCCTTTGCATGCTTATCGTGTTACTGTATGGTCCCTTATGTGATCTTTAAGCGTGATATGACCGTTTTTTTTCGAAGACGAGGCTGGAAATGCGGTAACGATTAATGGATCACGCCATCGCGAGATGCTAATAACTCAATTTTGGACTGTTATTGACGACGCACAGTGGACCATTTTACGAGAAGGCAGCCAAAAGTCCTTTTTTTCATGGTGCCCAATTGTAAAATTTTAAAGTTCATTCGAAAGTAGATACTAGTGTACTTCGGGAGCCAAAAAATTAAAACTTTATTTTAATTATATCACACTGAACAGGGTGATTCAAAATGAGCATTTTCAGTATTTTTCTAAAATGAGAAATTTTTAGTAAATTTTTGATTTTTAAACATCTATAACTTTTTTGTTAACAAGATTTTTAAACGAAGCAAACTTTGTATAATAGCGTAATTTGTATAATAGCGATTAGTGTAGGAAAACTGAATTATTTTTGATTGATTTTTAGAAATTAATTTTTTGCAGAGGTCCAAATTTTTTCTAAATTCTCTTGCTAAATAGAGCATAACTTCTGAAGTTTGTTAGGGAATGTAAAAGCATTAGCCCTAAATGTCCCCTATACGCCTATACCCCATTGTATACCCGGCACGATCCGACCGTGAGCACCAGAACAATTTTACTGACACAAGGTCGCAAATTTTTTGCAAAATAGAATTAGAAAATGGAATTAAATTTTTTTTTATTTTCCTATTTTGTAAGCATTTATTTATTTTTTAAATCGCCTTTACGAGAGACGTTGTTTAGATAAATATGCGTATTTTTAGAAACAAAACAAAAATTTTTAATTTCAAAGTCATGCATAGTTGGCCACAAAAGTACTTTGCTTTTTAAATTGATTTGCACTGATTGTAAAATAGTTTTTTTTATTTCAAATTGTTAAATTGCTTGGCTTTGGGCATAAAAACAAACCATTGATATTTATCCATTGAACAGGAAATCGAAGTAAATTTTAAAATGTATCTCACAATGATTGATGGAAAATTTGCACAAGCTTTAACTGATACAAAAGCACCATCAAGCTGCATTATATGCAAAAAGACATCAAGTTAATTAAGCCATCCAGTTCCAGAAGATGAGACTTTTAAGGCAGCATACGAATTTGGGTTGTCCCCTCTTTATACTGGAATACGTTTTAGGGGTTATGATTTGGATTTTGGTCTGTTAGGCGAAACAGTGAGAAAAAGTAAGGAAAATGACGAAAAAAGAAAAAAAAAAACAAATTGAAGAAAAATATTTAGAAAAAGGCATAACTATTGATCAGTCAAAGCAAGGAGAAGGGAACACAAATGATGGAAACACTGCAAGAAGATTTTTTTCAGATCCAGAAACTGCAGCATCTATCACAGTAGTAGATTTGGAACTAAAAAGGAGATTCAGTATTATTTTACAAGTTCTAGCATGCAGCAGAAAGATAAATGCAAATGGGGAAAGTACGCCATACTTTACAACGAAAAATATTTTTGGAGATATATGCCATCCACAGTTCATTAAAATTTGTACCATGGGGAACAAAAAATTAAACACAATATGCTAAAATCAAAAACGAAGATATTGTACTAATGAAGACTTGATTGTTGTTATGCACATCAGATCCCTGTATGTCCAATATCCGGCAAAAATAGAAAACTACTTCTATTGAACTAGACGTAGAAGCTAAACTGCTTCTGGAAGATGAAAATCAAGGCTATTTAGAAGATATATTCAATAGGACAGCCAATGAAATTATCAATTTATTGCAAACTAAATTTTCCGATCGGATAATTTTACGACAATCAGCAGTTTAGTGGCCAGCCAGATCGTGTGATTTTACACCACTGGATTATTTTTTGTGGGGCTGTGTTAAAAACAGAGTCTATACGGAGCAAATCGAATCGATTTTAACCGTAAAACCGTCAGGACCGTCATTTTGCCAAAATGTGATTAAAAATTTTGATGAAAGAAACGACATTTGTCAGCGTGACCGTGGTAAACATTTGCCAGATATCATTTTTCATTCATAATTGTCGAGCTTTATTCTTTGTAATACAATTCGAATTTGAATCACCTTAATGAAAATTTTTTGATTTATTTTGGTTTAAAAAACAAATTTCTTGTTGAAAAACCATTTATTAAAGAAAAGTAAAAAACGAAAGATAAAAAAATAAAAATTATCTTTTTTAGTTTTTCTTTCCATTGAATAAAGATGAAACAAATTTAATGAATAATGATAATTTTGTTCTTCCATCAATTTAAGAAAGTGTAAAATATATGACACAGATAAATATATAATTGCACACAAAACACATAACACATTAAATAAATTATTTAGCAGTATGAAGGATAAAATAGGAAAAATGGAAATATCTGATGTAGTATACAGGATACCATGTGGAGGAAATGACCAGGTGAACTGTGACAAAGTTTATATTGGGACAACAAAAAATAAACTTAAAACGAGATTAGCTGGTCACAGGTGTGACCAAAAATATAGGAATATTTCAACACAGAAGACATCCTTATCTTCACATTGTAAGAAATATAATCATTATCCAAAGTTTGATGAAACATCAGTATTAGATATAGAAAAAAACTACAAGAGACGTTATATGTTAGAAATGTTAGAAATTGTTAATGTACCAAATGTAAGGAGAATAAATTTCAAGACAGACACAGACAATTTAGCTCAGAATTATAGGTACTTAATTGAAAAGACACATAATTTGTTATAATTATTTCTTAAGAGAGAATTTGTTATTTGTTGTTTGTTATTTATTTGTTGTTTCCGTTTCCTTGTTTTTGTATGTTTAAATATTTGAAAATTTAAATTTTTGAATGTATGTTTGTATGTATAAAAAATGTTTTAAAAATTTTTGTTAATAATTTTTGTTTTCAAAAATAAAAAAAATTTTTTCCTGAAGAAGCTTTCCATAGAAGCGAAATATCGAAAAGAAAAAAATATAAATTGTTGATTTAATTTAAAAAGACCGTAAAAAAGAATAAGAGATGTTTATCATAAATAACGTTATATAATATTTATTCAATTAATTAACTGCTTTCAGAATGGACAATATGTATCTTAAAGTGTCGATTTCATAACCCTCTTGGCTGAAGTTGTCACATTATTTTCGATGTCTTGCTGTCTTTGTTCAGTTCCGAGCTAACAAAGCAAATATTTTGAGCTCGAATTTACCATGAATGTTAAACGCACTGCGACTGGGTTTAAAGTTAGCCAATCATATCTGAACTGTTGTTGACGAACCAGACTAATACTTATTTAGAAAGTTAAGTGAAAAGTTTAAACCTCTTAAAATAAATAATTGCTTTATTTGCAAAATTTAAAGTTACAACTACAAGAAAATTAACACACATTTAGGAGTTACGATGTATAACTCGAAATAATCATATTTTATTTAAAAGTAATTCCTCTCTCTCTCTCTCTCTACGCTGAAGCACACATAAAAGATCGGCAAAAAACACTTAATTTTATTGATTATTGATTTATCTTAAGATTATTTATATCTGTTGGTGTATTTAGCGTAAATCGGTTACAATATGATAAATTGCTCACTATTCGCAAAAATACAACCCCTCGGTGTTGATTTCTCTTGTTAATTGTTAACAATCTCAAAAACTTTAGGTATAATAATATCCAAAGCTTTTAATTGAAGAACAAGCAATTCGAAGAGAATTAGAATTGCAGATCTCTGCAATTTTACCTAAAAACAGCTTTAAGGACTCTCCATCTGTCGATGCTTTGGCAGTATGCCCCAGCTTAGCGTATGAAGAGCGATGCCATTTGGCAGAGCTTAGTGATATTCTAGACCTAGTTCGTAAGTAGCTTAGAAAAACTCAAATGCCGATAGAACGCATGAGTAGAAGGAAAATTGTCGAAAGACTTCAGGGGACATGCATTGCCAAGGATGTTATATATAATGTGTGTTTCGAGAACGATATTAGCATTTTCATTATTGGTTCTCTTATGGACGGTAAAGCAGGAGCAGGTGTATATTAAGCTGGACCGAACCTGTGGTCTATATTTGGCGAGTACATATATGCTCCAGGCAAAATTGCTAGAGCTGCTGCATGCGTTGGATCACCTGCTGAAAAAAAAGATTCTCATAGCACTAGACAAACAGTCTGTTATAAAAGGCATCGGCAAATGAATGTGTACTGTAAATTAGTGTTGAAATGTGTTCTTAAACTTAATCGATGTGCTTCAGTTAATGAGGTAATACTGATGGGGATTAAAGGATATATAGGCGCAGCTGATAATGAAGAAAATGGTGGATTTACTGTCAGTTTGTGTGGCACATAATGCAGAGTAGCACTGGAAAATGGCTTATTCCCGCAAGAGGTCTGCTCACTACACCTGAGAAGGAGGAGGGAGGCTAATATATGCAGACAGGCTCGAATGATGTTTAAAGAGCTGCTTGTCAGGAAGGCTAGTAAGGTGCTCAGATATAATAAAACTACCTTGAGCTGGATCACTGCATTAGTGATAGGTCATATAAACATCAAGTATCAAGATTTTCATCTTGACTACATAAATATCGAAGAGAATGATACTTGCGGACGATGTCTGGAAGAGGCTGAGGCTGTGGGACACATTGTGTGTGAATGTACAGCACTGGGTAGGAGAAGGCTTAGGATCAAGAGCACAAGTCTGCTAAATGTGAATGTCATTAGGCATCTTAAGCTAGGAAAAATGATAGCAGCTAACAGTCCATAGTCGGAAATCACTGCCAAGAGAAAAGGCTGGTAAGAAATCGGTTTGCCTATAACTTTTGGGGACAGAAGGGAGTCAAAATGGGATATATTAAAGAAGCGCTCTGCTTAGCGTTCCTCCCTATATTAATAACAAAAATTCACTTTAATATTGAAGATAAAAAGTTAAATTAGTTACGAAGAAAGCAAGGACAGATATATTGCTTTGGAAAAAAACAGAAGCAGCTAGAAAAAATTTAAATTTATTTAGTCTTTTTTCGCACACGCAACTTTTGTTTCTGTAATTTATCCTTTAATTCAGGGTTCAGATTTTTTTGTTAATGAACATTCAATAATTAACATTTATGATATTTTTCATTAATGAGAAATCTAAAATTTTATATTTATTTTTCACGCTCATAAATGAACAACAAAAAATGTTCTGCTTATGTTCATACATGAATGCGAACAACAAGAATATTAGTCTTATTCATATGTGATGAATGATAAATTAGCTTCTTCTCATTAATGTTCTTTTTCATAAATGTATTTGTTCATTTATGAACGTTGAAATTTTATAAAATTTCTCATAAATGAACGTGAAAAAATTTTGTACCTACGATCGCAGTTTATCGTAAAATGTAGTAAAAACACATGGGTACATATTAACTCAAAATACAATTTTGCAATATATTCTAAAAGTAATAAAAAAAACATTATTTTTCTACATACGCCGATAATTGGACATTACCAAATATGTGCGTTTATGTACGCGAATGCTTAACGCACATGTTTTTACGATCTTTTCTTTTCTGAAAAATTATCAAAATTGTAAATATTCAAAAATGAACACTTGTGTGATTCTCATTTTTTCACTTATGAATAAAAAGAAAAAAAGAAATCGTCACATTCACAAATGAGAAAACACAAAATATTTTGTAGTCTCTCAAACATGTATGAGAAGAAGCGGTTAAAAAATGAAATGTACATATTCACACATGTATGAACAGTGAGTGAACACTTCGCTACTCTGCTTTAATTTCTTTTGCAATTCGTGTTCACACGCTAAAATTATATTTCTGCAATCCTGTCACTTTTTTTTTAAATCACTAATGGAAATGATGGCAAGTAAATGAAACTGCAAATTAATTTCCAGTCGTCTTTCTTTTGTAATATTTAAGCATCAGAATAGCGATGGCCAAAAACAGTGACTCCCTTTTGTTTTCTTCTACTTTGATTTAAAAAAGAAGCGGTAGAGAATTATGTGTAGAAAAGCTGTAAATTAAATCTATTTTTAAAAAATTAAATTAGGTGGCTCCTCTATTTGTGGTTTTTTTTAAGCACAGTACTGTATTTAATTATTCTTTTACTCAAATTTAAAACCCAATTGCAAGGATTATTATTCGTTTTAATAATGCATTTTTACTTATAACAAAATTAGTAAATTTTCTAAAAAAATTATAAAAAATAATCAAGCAATTATGAAAAATTACAACAAAAAAAAAACAAGAACTGGTATCTTATCTTCTAATTTACTTTTATTAACAAAAGCTGTGATTAACTAAAGTTGATTTCCAATTCAGTTTTAGTTTTAAATTTTTTCAGACATACTGACACCAGCTTCAATTTAAAACAGTCGACATAGGAATAGGTTACTATTGGCCTTTTCTTAAATTGAAATAAAAAAAAAAAAAAACAACAACAGAAAAAATTGTGACAGTGGTGCACATAAATTAAAAAAAGCAAAAAATATACACACCCCAAAAACATTTTCGCTAATAATTGATTGCAGGTAGATTTTTTTTATGGTTGTAATAAATTAAATGCAACATTTCATATAATTATTTTAATTATATTATAAATCATTATTTATTATTATTTCATTAAATATTATTTTATTAAAAGCTGTAATGTTCGCTGGGTTGGTAACAGGCGACTTTAAACAACAGGTTAGTACGAGTATATGAATAATATTTTTTTTTGAGATTTTATAAAGATAAAAACAAATAAGAAATAACTCAAATCTCTTGTTTAAGGTGTGTTTGTTTATTTTATTATTCTAAATTGATTTTAACTGAACTTTAAAATGTGCACTGGAATACTGCATAAGAAGCGCTATGAAATAATATCAAAATTATATTTTTCTTAAGAAATTACAGGATCAGGATCTTTTGACAATACGAAAGCTAAATAATATCGAAGGAACGAGACGAAAATGCGAAATAAAATTAATTATTAAAAATGTCAGTTGTAGTGTTCTTCATCGATAGCTGGATGATTGCATTAGTGACAGGTTATAGATACTTAAGATATCATGCGAATACAAATCGTTTTGTGTGGGAATGGTTAGAAATTACAAGAACATCAAAAGAACAACATTTCGCCAGGCAATCTATTTATTTGTAGGCGATATTAGCATTTGTCTATCATCTCTGCTTGATAATACAAAACTGAAGTAATCTCTTAAGTAAACCGGATTCACTATACTGCTTGTAAAGCATATTGTGTAACACTAGGTTATCAAATGATTGGCGCTCATTGAAGGAACTTAACTTAATTAAAAACAGTTTTAAGGATTCCCCGTCTGTCGACGCTTTAGCATAATAGGCCATGCGGGTTTGCAACCATTGGACTTAGGTTGACGGCTGTAATATCAGCTTTGCGTATAAAGAGCGATGCCATTTAGCATAAGTTAGGGAAACTTAAATGCCGATGGAACGTATGGGTAGCAGAAAAATAGTCGAAAGACTTCATCGGACACGAAGGGCGTTCTATACAATGTGTGTATCGAGAACGATATTAGCATTTTCACTAATAGTTCCCTTATGAACGGTAGAGCACGTGTATGCTCAGCTGATCCGAACATGTTGTCTATGTTTGCGCGAGTACATTTCCGTCTAGCAGGCGTGCGCTGAATCACCTGCCAGAAACATATTGTGTAACACTGTGCTATCAAATGATTGTTGTTCATTAAAGCAGCAATGCAATGATGTGATTTGATTTACATCTGCACCGACCAGGAAGTCATAATCAGAAGGTGGTCAAACCACTTGAATGATTTGCAAACGTCATTCACGCCCTAGGAGGCCATCGAATACATTTATCCTCCGGTCACTCCTAGTAGCAATTTCGAAAGCCCAAAGTAGGCCGCAACTCCTGGTCCAGAAGCTTAATATAATTAAGAACACGACGGCATTCATACTCACTGGACCTGAACCATTCATTGTGTTCATTATGAATGATCCAACCCACAAACTATCACGAGGGTCTCGAAACCACAACCACCACGATACTCCCATATAGGGACCAACCTCAATAACCAGTCAGAGAACATCTAATTGTCTAAAGAGACAAATAGTGAACTCTGCGAGCGTACTGATTCCCGTGGAAATATGTGGATTGTCCAGGTGACTCCTACTAGCCTTTAAGACACCAGTCTAAATGGAATAGTAGGTTCTAAAAAGACTATCATGTGCCCCCGGGGGGAAGCAGCAATGCAATGTTGGATATATTTCACCATTTCACAGTGCTCTAATAAAATCAAGTAACTTCTTTAAAAACCCGTTCATTTTTATATGCCACAGATTTATTTCTAGCTGATTGGCTAGAAATTCCTATATTCTCATGAACAACCTAAATATTATTTTGGTTCACCTTAAAAAAATATGACTTGAAAAGCACTTAAGATGTGTTATATCAAAAGATAATTTTTTTTTAATACTGTACACTCCTTTATTATTTAAATTTCCGTTTAAGTTAAAAAAAATATTAAATCAAACATTTTATTTTTGTTAAACTCAAATAACTTAACCAAAGGAAAATGTTTATTTAAATTTTATAAGAAAATCAAAAAAAAAAAACAAAAATCAATTTGAATGTCTCTGTTGTTATAAAATTTTTCTTGTTCCTTTATGACAGAAACCCACAATTTGTCAATGAAATTATTTACAACTCAATCAAAATGTGGCAATTAAAATGGCGCCTTAGGGGTTCGCTGCAGAGAGATTGATTGTAAATATTTTACCAAGATCTAAAGAAAACATGCTCGCAGACACTTTCAAAACACATGTTATCTTTCACACTTGAATATTTAAAATGAATATCAAACATGATTAAATTTTCTCTACAACATGGAAATTGTTGCAAAAGAGAAAACTTTTTGTGTGTTGTGAACAGGTAATCCGTCAGTGTATCGTTTGGTTTAGAAAATGGCCGTAATTACATGTTGTAATTATACGCAGCATTATCATCATCAGCATAAAATTAAATTTATTTAATTGAAAGCTTAATCTAACACATCCTCTGGTTCTGTTGGGGCGACTCTTAACTTTCCATTTTACATTGATGAGGAGATTAGATTTGAATTTATAAGTTAAATTTATTTTATGAAAACTCGTATTAAAATAAATCAAATTAATTCTATGCTAAAATTCAAGAAAATAATTTAACTATTTTTTATAATTTACACCATATAGTGCAGGAAAAGCTTTTATACGGGCAAGTAATTTCCAAAAATTTCTACGAAATAAATTATTTTTTATATAATAGTTATAATTTTTGACCTTTTTTAATATTTTTTAGTAATTAATTTTAGGCACTAGGTCTTATTTAATAAAAAATTTTTTTAAAAAACTTTATTTTTTATTATATTTTTTATAAATTATTTTTTAAAAAATTTCTTAAAAGTGAATTTCATTTTCATTTTTAATTTTTATTAATTTTAATAAATATATTTTTACGTCTATTCCTTTTAACAAACGTTTTGTTATTTTAAGTTCTTTTATTGTTGGCTTTACACACTTCAGTTAATTCATTTGCCTAGCAAGTGATGCTTATAACGGGTTCGCAATCTAACGTTTATTTTTCAACTAGTGCTTATTTCGTGAATGGTAACACTTAGCTCATCTTCGATTTAATAGATAATTAGTTTTATCCTTCCGCTGAACGAATATGGTTGTGTATACGCTTGAACAACACTTCGCTAAGTGGGCCTGTGATCGACTTACGGAAGATTGCGATTTTGCAAAAAAAAATCATGTTTTCAGATGAAGCTCATTCTGATCTTGGCGGGTATGTAAACAAGCAAAATTGTCGCATTTGTGGCACAGAAAATCCGCACGCATAAATTGAAAAGCCGACGCACCCAAAACGAGTCACTGTTTGGTACGGATTTTGGTCTGGAGTCGCACAATTGGGCCATTTTTCAGGAGTGGCCGTTACAGTCAATGGCGATCGTTATCGGACCATGTTGAACGAATTTTTGTTCACAAAAATTGAAGAGGAGGATATTGGCAACATTTGGTTTCAACACTACGGCGCTACGTGCCACACAGCCAATGTTTTGTTTATAGCATTGAAAACAAAAAAAAAAGTTATTTGGCGGACCCTATATATGGAATATTCTACTTTAACATTACCCAACAACAAGTTGTTGTTGTTATCATTCAATTTAGGCGCCTGCTTGGCTGTGTGTTTTGCTTTGTTCTGTGTTAGTTGCTGTTGCTTGCTGTTGCTAACTTTTTTGGTAGAATTTCTCATAAGCATGTTGTTTTTGTGTGTACAAGATTTCCTAGAAAACTAGTTTACTTTTCTTTTACTGTTAATTATTTTCTTTTAAAACTTAATAAATCATCTTCGTAACAATATTTTGTAATTAAGTTTTCCTTCATTCTCATAGATTTTTTATAAAATAATTAAAACTGCGCCAAATTTTCACTCTTACCGCTAAGTAAGTTGTTGCACTCCAGATACCTCGCGAGATGAAAATTAATCATTCTTTAGAAAGTGCAGAGCAAATTGAAATTGGGCGATAATTATCAACAACGGAAATTCACCGGCATGACACAATGTGCTGAAAAAGGGAAGAACACTGTTTCAAAATCAGTGCTAAGATCCCATTCGGGCCAAGAGACGTTTCGAATTCTGTCATATCTTAAGTGCTTTGGCATTAACGTAACTAGAGAATTCTTATGAAAAAGAAGAGGAAAATTGTGTATTAAAGATTTCATACGATTCCTTCTCTTTCCGAACTTAGACTTTTGGTAGATGCAAGAGCTTTTTGATTCGAATGTTTTTTTATTCTAATACTTTTTTGCTATTCTTTTTTTCAAAGAACGATTTAAACGCACCAAATTAATGTACGCAAAATTTGAAGTGGAAATAAAATTCAAAGTTGTCATAATGAGTGTTTCTTAAGTCAATTCTTTTCTGTGGCCTTCTTCCCCTGTTCGTAAACTATTTTCCAGCTGTATAATTCGTATTTTTTTAATAATATAATATACAAAAAATGTGTCATATCAATTTGCAGAACCCCAATTTTAGTTTTAAGCTTTTGATACGTTTTTAGAAAACAAATTTAACGTCTCTACTGATATACATATTGTAGACATTGTTGTCGTTAATTTATAATTCGTTAAAAAAATACAACTTTGCTTAATAGTCATGCATAACATATTAATAGCAACTTGACTGTGATAAAGCTTGTTTAACTTGAAAGCTTTATCACAGCTATCATTATTGTTATCAATAGACATTTTCTTTATTTTTTTTATAATTTATGTTTTTGATCTGATTTGATACGCGTTTGAGACGTGCTTTTGTGTATTTTTGCATTTCTTATTTGCATTGTATATAAATAACATAGCTGACATGCAATAATAGCTAGCACATCTTTTTAAAATCTTTAATGCAGGTATGGAGAATGTATTATTTTTAAATGTACGTCTTACCAAGCAAAATAATACTTTTTGAAACTAAAGGTATTAAGTGTGAATAGTCTTTATAAATTTTTAATTTAACTTTTTTTTTGCTAAAATTAATGCATTCGAAGAAAGTAATAAATAAATGACTTCAAATATATATAAGTTGCCTCTAAATTATTTATAACTAATCAATTGCAAAAAGTAAATGCAGTGGCTATTTTTGTCATTGAAATAGTTTTTTCCCTTGCAACTCAGAGGTGCCCCTGTAGGTTAGTGGGTAGTGTACTAGCTTGTAAATATGGGGGTTGTGGGTTCGATTCCCAACGAAGACCTTGGTTTTTTTTACTACAAAAAATAAAAATTGACTGTCAGTGGGGCAGCTCAGCACTAATCGCTGTGCTGTCTTATTTACGGCAGTTAATTTCCGACTATCCTCATACTTTCACTACCTGTTTCATCTATTCTCTATCCCTTTCCTGAAAGAATGTAGCACGGTACTTGACTAAATAGGTATTGTTGCCTGAAGTGCTACTTCTCTTTAAAAAAAAAAAGAAAGCACTACAATTGTGATTTTTCCATCTCTGTTGTTTAGCCAGTTTTCTTTTCTTAAAATTATTAACTGTAATTAGTGATTTCAATAGTATGTGGCGCCGTATTAAACTTATCTATAGATAGAAAGCATTTACATGCTGGTAAACAAAATCATGATTGGATACACACGTGTTTATTAGTGACGACCAAAGCATCGCAAGCAATACTCTTTCATTTTTATTTTACTTTTTTCCTTGTTTAGTCACTGAAGAGATTATTTTCTTATAAGTAAAATCGTTGCTGATTTAATTACTTCATATTTTACACAACTTTTCATAATTTCGCTTATATTGATTTTCTTAGGTATATCGGGTGTTTCTTAAAGAGTTGTATAACTTTTAAAGAGGTATATAACATGTATTACATGTATATGGATCATCCCCTGAGTGCTGGTTCGAGAAAACAAATAAAAAAACACTTTTTTAATTGGCGGTCATTTTGTCAGCTGCCAAGTGATTTATTTTGGTTAGTCTGACGTCTGAACAACGCTTCCAAATTGTGCAAATTGGACCCAAATGGGCCGTTGATGTCGATTTTCATAACTTTTAGGTCATGAAGTTCACTTCTGTTTGAATAGATAAATCAATATTCAAGACTGCTGTAGTTGGAATGATGAAAATCCATAATTGTTGGTTGAGACACCGTGACGTGATTAACGAAATAGCACCGCTATTTTACCAAAAAGGGAGTAAAATCTTTGATGAAAGAATGGACAACTGTCAGTCTGGCCCTATTGGACATTTGCAAGATATCATTTCTCATTTATAATTGCCGAACTGTTTATACAATAAAAACTTCAATCATCTTAATGTACATTTTTGGTTTTGTTTTGATTTAGAAAACAAGCTTCTTGCTGAAAAATCCTTTATTTATAGACAAAAGTGTACCTTATTTATGTCTAGAAAGAAATGTTTACTTGCTTCTCCTCGTGCCTGATTACCAGGATTCATATGTTTTAAACCCCACGTTTTCTCTGGTGGCTGGGGTATCCTTAACGAAGTCCAGGGTCGTGTTGTTCCAAATAAAATGAAAGACCTTGTTATAAATTTCTCCGCCTTTATTTACTATTAATTGCTTAACAGCAGGTTGCTCTACTTGGCTCCGTCTGCTACGCAACCGTGTGTGGAGGCAGCACTTGGCCAGGTACCACAACTTAGCAGTTAGTGGCCGAGGGAAATATCTCGACCAACGGAAACGGGGCCAAGTAAAAACCACTTGAACCCAATTTCACGCTGCTCCGGTCTCTCTCAGTGGCGACTGTAGGTAGAAACCGAGCTGAGTAAAAATCATTACTCCAGTTTGTGATCTCTCAGTGGTAGCTAGAGATAGTTATCTGCAGGCCATCTGCCTACTAGCAAAGTTCATAAGGATTATAAGTTTTAGAAAAAAATAAATTTTAAAAAATTTAAATAAACTTAAATAATTAATAAGGGACATAAAAAATGGACACAATATGTCGGTAATGGTTTATCAGAAGAAAGAATGTCAAGTGTTGTAAATTAGAAATTACTTAATTCGTAATAAAGCTACGATCAAGAATAATTCAATAATTTTTGCCATTTTAAATTTTGATTAAATTTCTGGCTAATTTTGTAGCCATTTCCTTTTTAAGTGTTGAGCTGAATCTGGTGTTTTATTTGTTTAAATCGGATAAACCGGTCATTAGTTATATTAAAAAAATATTAATGCGACAAATTTATTATTCGCTACTTAAAATATATACGTGTTGACAAAAAATGAACTGAAAGTATTTTTGAAAATATTTTTAATCCACTCATATTTGTTTGTTAGATTTGTTTGTTTTTTGAGAATGATCGTTTAATAAAATGAATAAATTACTTTTAATTGTAAAACTACAAGTTTTCTTCAGTTAGAAAAAAAAATATTATTGAAATTAAGCCAATAATCCGCGATATCGTAATAATTTTTATTTTCAAAACATTCAATTTCCTGTATCAATTAAGAAATAATAATTTATCGATTTTAATTTGAAACTATATGGTGTTTGGTGAGAACCGAATACACTACGACTTAAGTAATATATTAGCACTTTACTTACTACAATAACGGAACATTGAGATACTCATATTAAAGCTTTTCTTAATTTTTTTTTATTGCAAATACAGAAACTTTAAAAGAAAAACAAAATTCATGAAAAAGTAGTAGTTTTGCATGTAAAATAAAACATACAATTTAATTTATAACGTTTATTTTATTAATTAAGTTTAACAAGCAAGAAAAAAGAAAAAGTAGAATAAACAGAAAAACCTGTAACCAATGGCCACTCAAATTGATTATTGTTTAGAGAGAACAAAGACTGCAGCTAACGTATTGAACAGTTAACACAAGTGGATTTTCTGTATTTACATCATTGGCTTTTTCAATATTGCATGCGAAACCAATAGATATCATTACTGCTTTAAGGCCTAAAATGGTTGATTTTTTTTGTTTTTGTTATTTAGCTTCTGTGCACTGAATCCTTACACATATTTTTTCAACACCCTACACGCTACCTAACAGATACGATAAATAAATTGTCTAATTTAAAATAGTCCCTAAATTTAAGATCCATTTAAATCTGTTATATGCCCCCACTAATCCGATAAAGAAATGGGAATCTTGCTTTTAAGCTACAGAAGTTGTATTTTCCTGTTATTTTCGTATTCGTTCCAGAGATATTTAAATTCTTGCTCTTAAATGCTGTTGGATTAGCAACTGTAAACTGAAATTGCACTTTCTACGTCCCATTTGTTTTTGAAATTTTTTCCAATAGCGATGCAAAACTTACTTATACGAGCACTAGAAAATCATGAAGATTCAGCCTTAATGGATCCTTGAAGATTGGTATTATTCCTAGAGATATGTGTGACACGACTGCGAATTATAGTAATTTCGATTATAGATCACTGCAGACTACATACCATGCAAAAACAACGAGCATCCCCTATTAAGGTTTTGGAAGAAGCTATTACGATAAGAAGGAGAGCATAGAGGAGACGACTGCACATCTTCTTTGTTTCTGTTCTGTACTAGAGCATCTTCGTCTCTACCATACGCGGTATTGATTTCTTCTGGTTGCTCACGGCTGATCATCTCCCGCACTTCATGACTTAAACATACATAGACTTTTATATAAAAATGACTTGGGAGTTGTTTCTTCCTATAATTCAGGCTTATTCGTTTGCATTTCTTTAAACTAAAAGCTTCATCCTTTAACAGTTATTTATTATTTTTTTTGGGTACGGTTTTCCGTCGACCCTCGTCAAATTTGTTATTTCTTACTTTCACTTTCCTTTATTCTCTTCTGCTTATTTTTAATCTTCTTTAAAGACTAAATAAACGGACACAAATAGAATGCTTGTCAGCTGTCTGTCTGGCATAACTGTACTAGCGACCGTATAAAGAAATAGGAGCATCAAAATCAAATCAGTTTTATGGTCTTGTGAACAAGGAAGTTACTAATGTCATTGTAAGATCGAGAAAAATAATGAACCACCATGTTTCAGTTACTAGAAAAGCCAATGGATACAGATAATACAGACACCAATGTGATATGATGCTCGTGAAATAGTATATTAATGGTTGGATTTAATTAATTTGTAAAGTTACCATAAGATAAGCTTTTTATAGTGTTCAACGAGGTATTAGCAAATTTATTGAAGAAAGCACACATGAAGCGTTACCAGATTACCTCCGTTCTTTCTCCTACCCTATTTATTAGATTTCTAAATGACCCTCTCTGTCAAACCTTCAAACCTCTATACTCTTTCATAGATGACAGCACCATTGGTCATTCGTATTCATTCAGTAATAGACCGAACTAAATGGAGGTAAGTTGCATAAGGCAGTACATGAATAATACGCTCAATCACGATCTCGCAACAATTTCCGCCGATTTTAATGCCGATAAGACTCAATGTTGCATGCTTACGCATCTCGGAAATGGTGTAATATAAGTATTAAGGAATTGCAAGTTCTTAATATTCAGGTTTCTAAAGCTTTCAAGTGCCCCGGTTTTCCAAAACGGTATAGGGATACTTCATTCCATCCGATCTTCGTACTATTTATACCACCTATATCCGTCCAAAAACTGAATACAACTCTCATGTATGGGCCGGCGCTCCAAAGTTTATATTAGAGCTGCTCGACCGCGTACAGGACAGGGCCAAGAGGCTCATTGTGAACAGTAGGGTATACATCTCTAATGATTCTCTAAAGCATCCAGAAGTCTTTCCTATAACTTTCAATGTAAGAAAATTCAAATCGAATATCAACAAACACTTCTCCCCATAACCTAATTTCTTAATTTTGGTAAAATGCATTGCATTAGTAGGGGTCATCCCCTGAGTACTGGTCCGAAGAAAAAAATCGGAAAATGAAATCGGGAGGATATGTCAAGATTGCTGATACTAAATGCTTAGAGTTCATACAGCTGGAAATATTAGAAGAGACTCTTTCATCTATCTATTAAGATACACAGAATGTTCGAAAATGTTATCCACGTTGAGTTTTTTTAATGGTATCCGGATGTCTTGGACTACTTTGAATTAACGATCGATCTACTGTTATATGCCATGGCTAATGAATTCATTTCTGATTTGACAAGTTATGTGATGATGCCAACAATACTTGATTGATTTATCGGAAAAACGTATAGTTCTAAGACCAATAATGGCACTAATGATTCGACACGCAACGCCAAATGATATTTTACTAATTCATGCATTTCAGACAATATTTTTGAGACAGCAGAAAGGATTCAGGAAAATTTCAAGCAATGCCTGATATTGGTAATGCCAGATAGAGCCATAAAATTTTTAAGGCGTTAAGTACCCCGCTTGGGAAATCAATAGCTATGGCTATAAAGGCACGACTTGAAGAGAATGATTGCATAGTTTGAAGATTCTACCTCTTGCAGTGTTACGTAGGTTTTAAAGGTTAGACTTCTTGAAACTATGGAAGGATTTATGATTACGATTAATAAAATATTCAGAAAAGGTAGTCAATTTGTTTGTAGCAACAAGAATCCCTTATAAAATCTGATTTCACTTGTAGTGCAAATGGTCTTTCTAAATCGTACATTTTTTTCTTTTCCCCAGTATGTAAATTTAATAAATAAAAACTCAAACATTTAACTACTGAAATACAAAGCGAATTTCTAAACGCTTTTGTATTGAGCTTTGTGGCAATTGTTGGCAACAAATAGTTGTAAGACAACAACTGTGTTGCGCAAATTATGATCATAAAAATTATCTAGTTGTAAAGTTGAGGTTTTTTTTCCTTTCACGTTAAAGTTTTCTTATCTGTTTGAACATAAATTTCCTGAAGTGTTGTGTGAAAATGACTTGCTGTTGTTTGTACGAGTAATAAATATTTAAATAACATGCAAATGTTTTTTATATATTTTCTTGAAAGTTTTGATTATTGTTTTGTTTTTCTCACAATTTTTATTCAAAAGTCTATTAATCATAAAAATATCTATTTAAATGTTTAAATAATTATTTTTAAGTGAAAAAATTAATTGTACTCATACACAAACGGTTGCTGTAAAATAAATCTGATCGGTTTTGAATATTAAAATTTTTAAAAAACAATTATAGTTGATTGACCATTTTAATATTTTATAAATAATTTTTTAATTTGTTCGTCCAGCCTTTTTCATTTATTGATTATTTAATAAAGTATTTATACACATCTTTTATTTTCCTGAAGATGGCACTCTGTGGCGAAAAATTGAAAAGAAAAATTAAACTTATTTGTTTTTTATATGAACAGCTTGTGCTTAAAAAATGTGCAACACGTAACAGTATTTAAAAAATTGTCTGAATTGAAAAAACAGTATTGGTTGCAGGAAAAAGGATTTTTTAGTGTACTAAAATTGAGAGAAAAATAGGAAAACTTCAAATCAATTTGCAATATTTTATTTAAGAATCCTTTTATTCGTTTATACTTTTATATGTTTACATACTTTAAAATTGATTACAAGTACTACTTATATATCGCTACGTTTATACCTTTTATAAACGTTTTGTTGAGAGTTCTTTATCGCAAAATAAATAACACGTTTTTAGAGTTTTTAAATTAATAACAAGTTTATTTACTTTAACTACACAAAATTGACACTACAGAAAAATTTACTTAAGATGCACGTCTTTACTTTACGAGGTTTAATTTTACACTGATTGACTATCCACTCAGACGGTGCCCTATTTATATTTGTCCATTTAAAGTCTAGAAAATTAAGAATCTTCTACTCCCTTTGTATCACATTTTGTTTTTGTATGTTGTTTATTCGATGTATAGGCGCCTGTATGTCTGTGTGTGTATTTTTGTTTTTGTTTTTATGCTGATCAGGTTTCTGCTTGGGATTTATTTTAAAATATTTGTTGTTGTCTCGTGTAGATAAATTTTCTTAGAAAACTACACAGATGTTTAACAGCATACATGTTTGTTGTTGTCAAATTTGTTTTTGTCTTGGGTGTTTAGATGGTAAACAGCATAAATGTTCTTTTTGTCTTGCATGCCAGGCAGTTAATAAATAGCATATCAAATTGTTGTTGTGTGTGTATAAAATTTCTACGCAGTTTGTAACTAGAATATTTGTTGTTGAACTATAAGTTTTCTTAGCAAGCCACGCAGTTCGTAAACAACATACCCAGTAGCTCGCTTTGATGCTTAATTATTTTATTTTAAAACTTAAGCAAGACCATTCGTAGCAATATTAAATTTTTTTAGGATTTTCTTTAATTTGCCAAGTCCACAAAAATTATAAAAATATTGATAATATTTTCTAATTAGAAATGCTCTACAATATGCAAAACAATTTTTATATATTTATTGAATCGCTAAGGTAAAATAAAAATGCTTCCCATAATTTTTGTAGTTTTTCATTTAAATTCAACTTCTTGGGTTCTTATTAATATCGATAGAACATCTAAACATCTATGCAGCCATAGGGGATTTACCTCTAGAATCGTAATTTAGTAGAAATGTGATATTTTGTAAAACAAAAATTAAGCGGCAACCATAGTTCTAGTTAAATCGTAATAATTTCACATACTTTGGTTCCTATATTTATTCCTTAAAAGTTGCTTATCTCTTAGTTTAACGCAGTATCGGGATTCCTCTGTAAAATAAAGTTAAAGTTAAAGTTAAAAGTCCTCCTAGATGTCCTGATTTTGAAGTATATTATCTTTTCCAGTTATATAGACACACACTTTAAATTAAAAAATAAACACACACGCAATTGAATTTTTAACTGTGGTCCACACAAGCTTTAAAGTTTTTGTTATAAAAGTGTGACTATTTAAGACATTTAACGCGTTAACTATATTTGTAATATGTGGCTGATACAGTTTCCAGCAGTTGTAAAGAAAATTATTGTGACTATTAATGAAAATCAAAGAACGTCGAGAGAGTCATACTACCAAATATTCATCATGCACTCATAAAAAGTGGCCTGTTCATATTTATAAGTTAAAAATATTAACAAGTGACTTATGATTTTGATTTTCATCATCACAATTCAATTGGGGCTTTCTATATTCGAACAGAGTACTAATTAGACTGCATTTTTATTATTGAGAAAAAAATATTAAGAAAGTGCCAAACAATTAAGTATAATTAGGGCATTTGAATAATTTTTACTTTAATGTTCTTCTAGCTTTTACCATACAATGGAATAAATTATCAGCATCATTTCAGTTAAAGTAATAAAAAATAACACTAATAGCTGCAACATGAGAGCGGTGAACATTAGCAAATGACATGCAAAAGTTATAAACAAAAAAACACTAACATTTTTGCAAAACACTAGAAAAAAATTAATTTATTTAAATTCAAAACATGCAATAATGCATGATAGCAAATAGTAAACAATTTGATTTTAATTCATAAACATTTTATGGGCGCGGCAAGATCAATTTACAAACAAGAAAATACTTTAAACAATTTTTGTTAAAAAAAAAAAACAGAAATTTGTAGCAAAATCCACCACTTAATTAAAATTCAACAAAATATACAAGAAAAAACTAGAACACGTATTAAGAAAAATAGTAGCTATATATGGCTAAGCCGAATTTTATAAACTCTTCATTTATCCATATATATAACAAGGGTTTATATATAATAAGACTTAAGGAAGTTTCCTTTCTAAAACAAAAAAATAAAAAATTTAGATCAAGATGATTAAAATTTTTTTTATATTCCGAAAAGAAAAGTTCAGCAACTTTGAATGAGAAATGATATCTGGCAAATGTCCACCATGAACAAACTGACAGATGCCGATTTTTTCATAAAAGTTTTTAATCACGTTCCTATTTTCAATTCCTATTTCCGTCCTATTTCCGTTAATCACATCACGGATTTTGAGTTTTAACGCTGAAATCGATTCGATTGGCTCTTTATAGACTCTGTCCTTAACACAGTCCCACAAAAAATAATCCAGTGGTGTTAAATTGGACGATGTGGCTGGCCACATAACTGCGGATTGTTGTGAAATTATGCCTTCAGATCACATAGCGTACCATACTTTGAGCATGCAAAGGCTTCTCAGTAATCCGTCTAGGATTTTCAGAAGCCAAAATGTGGCAATTTTGCTTGCTGACATACCCTGACAAGTTCCCCCGGGGGCACATGATAGTCTTTTTGGAACCTACTATTCCATTTAGACTACTACTATTCCATTTAGGGAGCCCAGGCCCCTCAAAGGCTAGTAGGAGTCACCTGGATAACCCACTACATTTCCACGGGAATCAGTAAGCTCGCAGAGTTCCGTTGTTTGTCTCTTTAGACATTTAACTGTTCTCTGGCTGATTATTGAGATTGGCCCCTATGTGGGAGTATCGTGGTGGTTGTGGTTTCGCGGCCCCATATCAGATTTGTTGTTTAATATGGTGGCCAGGATCATTTCGCCGTTAATGACACGCTAGGTGAATGATCCAGTCCAGTGAGCATGCTAGACATGTGTTCTGGACAGGTGTTGGATAGTCTCCAACTCTTTAGCAAGGAGTGAAGGTTGCGGCCTACTTCGGGCTTTCGAAATTGCTACTAGGAGTGACCGGAGAATATACGTATTCGATGGCCTCCTAGGGCGTGAATGACGTTTGCAAATCATTCAAAGTGGTTTGACCAACATCTGATTATGACTACCCAGTCGGTGCAGATGTAAATCAAATCACATCAATACCCTGACAAGTCCCCCCGGGGGCACATTTATATAGTCTTTATAGAACTTCGACTATCTCGACCTGTGCAACTGGGGGAAAAAGGAAATCCAGTCACCTGAAGGCAGCAGGGGTCAACTGGGAACTCCACTTTATTTCCACGGGAATCAGTAAGCTCGCAGAGTTCCGTTATTTGTCTCTTTAGACATTTAACTCTTCTCTGGCTGATTATTGAGATTGGCCCCTATATGGGAGTATCGTGGTGGTTGTGGTTTCGCGGCCCCATATCAGGTTTGTTGTTTAATATGGTGCTGTTCGGGAATATAAGGGAGCCCAGTCTCCTGAAGTCAGCAGGGGTCAACTGGAAGCTCCACGTTATTTCCACGGGAATCAGTAAGCCCCAGAGATTCCGCTAATTGTCTCTTTAGAGTTTTAGCTGTTTCTCTGACTGATTATTGAGGTTGGCCCTTTGGGAGTATCGTGGTGGTTGTGGTTTTGCGGCCCCAGCATAAAATGATTTATAATGGCCAGGATTATCTCACCTTTAATAACACCAACGAGTGAATGATTCGAATCCAGTGAGCATGCTAGTCATGTGTTCTGGACCAGGAGTTAGATAGTCTCCAAGTCTTTAGCAAGGAGTAGTGTTTTGCGACCCTGCTTCGGAACCGCTGCAAATTGCAACTAGGACCTGGTGCTAAAATTAGTCCTCGGTTTCATGAATGACGTTGCTTTTCATTCCACAGTGGTTTGACCACCATCTGATTAATGCTTACACCCAGGCGCAGATGTAAATCTTATCACGAAAAGTGAAAATGGGCTTCGTTTGAAAAAATTAATTTTTCAGAAAACCCAGCGATGTGAAAGATCAGTCGGCTTCAATTCCTGCACCAGTTAAATCTTGTAAGGCTTCAAAGTCAAATCCTCAAGCAAAATTAGCTATTTTATTTATAGGTATACAATTAATTCAATTTCGCACGATATTCGCTTTAAAATAAATAAAATCCACTATTTCACATTTCGTAAATTCTATATTATAATCTATATAGGAGTCCCGATATTTAGACGAGAATTGTATTAAGCAGGTTAATATTTTTTAGATTATTTTCTTATTAAACCATTAAGTATACAAAAAGCTTAAAAGTGCGGAAAAGTCTTTCGGTCAAATGTTTTCCATTTTGCATAAATATGGTTTGATGTCGCTTATAAATTTATTTCTTCGATGTAGGTGCTTGAAAAGGGATATAAAAGAACACAAATCCTTTACTTAAAATATATAAAAAAAATTTAGGGCATTACTGTAGATTGCCTGTAATTTGGGAACCTTTTGAAAATAGGAAGGAGTATGATCGTTTTGATCGAAAAAGCGATAAATATTTTTTTTAAAAGTATACTGCTATGCTTATTTGCAATTTTTTTTTGGAATTTTCGAGATATTTTAACATCTAGAGTTAGAAAGTGCAATGTTGTTATTTAGAGATAGAAACCAAAATGGCTGACTTAACTACAGTTTTTCTACTCATATCAATAAATAAAAATACAATATCTTTTCTTCTTAATCAATTAATTTTAATCGTTTTAAGTAAATTGTTTGGTTTATTATTATTTAAAAAAATTCAAATAGCGGATATAAGTAGATTCAATAGGGCAAGAGAAGGTAAAACTTTTTTTGATTGGCTCTCTGTTTCCGACTTTAACTATTCTCTTAAAAAATGTTTTCTTTTTTAAATAAAATCTGTATTATTTGAACTCATTTTTAAGTTAATCTACGTTAATTTAAACATAACACAAATATTTTATTTCACAAAACATATATTATACAAAAGATTGATAGGTATTACTGTGCCGAAAGCATATTCATATGGCATTTCACTAGCGCTCATTATTGGGTTTTACGTAAATTTAGTATAAAAAAAGTCAAGAGTCTTATGTCTCAAGTTAAATTGATCAAATAAGAATTATATTCAACCAACAAAGCAAAAGGAGAACAAAATTTTAAAAACTTACAAAAACACAGTAGCCATTAAGAAGATTATTATTTATTATTATTATTTTCAGTTTTCGAAATAAATGTAAATTAGGAATGTAATTAGGAAAATAAAAAAATAATAAATTATATTTATGTTTTTAGACTATTTATGCTCAGATTTTATTTAAATTCGATGCAAATAAAACAACTAATATCACATTTTTCCTTAACGTTTCGACAGCTTTTTCCAACGCCATCAGAAAGCTTTTGTTATTAACCCAACCAATAAGTTTACAAAGATGTTTTATTATTCTTACAAATCCGATATTAGCATTCAAATTTAATTTACAATTTATTTCCGTTTACATCACTAAAAAAATTATAAAATAGGGAACAATACATCACACTAAAATTTGTAATTTAAACAATAATCACTAACGGAAAATATTGCTATGTAATATTGTAGTTTGGCCTTGTCTTTATCTTCTTTAGTATTGATAGACTTATTTATGCGTCGTTGTATCCTTAAGCTTTGAAAGGACAATTTTTTTGTTTAATTTTTTCTCTTTGCCTAATGCTGTTGTCTCTTTTCATTTATTAATGTCTGTTTTATGTTCGAAAATTCTTTTTCCAAGCATTCATTTTGTTTACCACGTTATACCTTATTATATATATCCCCTTTATCACCTTGGCAAGTTATTTCATAAATAACTAGCAAACCCGGGAACTTCGTTTCGCCACCAGATGGCTTCGCATTTTGTAACATTTCGTTTGGGGATTAAAAGAAAAAGAAACATTATTTTTTGTTTTATATTTGAAAAGAAAAAATTTCATTTCATTGCACAACAGTAATGAATTCATTCCGATTGCAAAAATGAAGTGGAATTTAGTTAAAACTTTTGCTAAGTAAAAAGTAAAAAAATGAAAGTGAATCCAAAGTAAATACTGAATCGAAGCGTTATAAGTGTCCGCAAATTATCCGTTTCATTGAAGTGCTCTTTGGTAAACCGCATTTTTTGTTTTTTGGTCTGACGTTAACACAAACAAAGCGGATGGTTTCCCAACTCGTGGACACGCAACGTATAGCTGCCCATGTGAAAAACAATGATTTTCTAAATTTATCCCGCAAACACTAAGCGATTGGCCTTGCGACTTGTTAATTGTCATTGCGAATGCAAGGCGAACCAGAAATTGCAATCGTTTGAAGTCAAGCAGAAGATCAATTGGAATCATTGACATTCGAGGAATACATACATTTTCACCTGCATACTTTCCGTTAATAATGATTCCCTCAATCAAATGCGGCATAAGTCTTTTTACCGCAAGTCGAGTACCGTTGCAAAGTCGCGGTGGATTCAAATTACGCAATATCACAATAACTGAACCATCGTTGAGTTTCAAGTTATGTGGTGGAAGTCTTGGTAACTCCAGAGAGTTCACAAATTTCGTTGGATAATTTACTGCATCATCGGGATTTGTCATGGAATCAACGGATTTGTATGTCACCAAATCGACATCGATTTTTGATTGAATGTTGAAATTCAGTGCATGTACAACATCATTATTCTTTGCGGCGAAAATTGCTCGTTTACTTAACCAAGCATAATTTTGATAATTCTCACTAATGTTTGGGAAAACATTTTTAATAAGAGCTAATTGAGAGTCTAAAAATCGGCAAAAGTCGTTGGTAAGAGTCATTAACCCAGCCGTCGCATCAATTGAGACTTTTCCATTTCCAACAGCTAACAATTGTTTGGAAAATTGTGCAGCACTTTGATCATTTTGAAGTTTAACTCTCATATTAGTGGTTAGCGATAATGTTTTTACGTTATTCCACAAAGGTGATGCCTTCGGGCAAGCATTCAATTCATCTGCAGGCGTTGCACGGGGAATTAGTGGCAACGTCTACCTGAAATCGCCTGCCAACAATATCATCAAGCCGCCAGAGATGTTGTTATTTCGCCGAAGATCCTTCAGTGTGAAGTTAAGTGCTTCAAATGATTTCTTATGTGCCATTGTGCACTTATCCGAAACAATGAGCTTGCACTGCATCAACAATTTTCCCATTGCATGTAGGAGTATCAATTGTGTTTAAATTGAGTGGCAACTTAAGCGCAGAATGTGCAGTACGACCGCCATCTAGAAGAGTCGCCGCAATTCCAGATGATGCTAACGCCGAAGCTATGTCACATCTTGATCGAATAGTCGCGAAAATCAATGAAATGACAAATGTTTTCCCTGTTCTTCCAGGTGCGTCTAGGAAGAATAGACCACCAGTATTATTGTCCACCGCTTTCATAAATGTTTCATATATTTGTTCTTGCTGTTGATTCAGCAACGGCACGTTATTCAAAACGAATTCCTGCAATGTATCAACATTGTATTGCAGCTCTCGATTTAATGTTTGGTTAAATGTATCGTGCATCGATCGATTGTTTGCTTGTTTGCAATAGTCAAGCATTGATCCTCAATCAGAATCAATCCTTCATTGTATATTTAATCGGTTATTTGCATGTCGAACGTACTTATTTTCGTGAGGGATACTCACACACCACATACTGGTGCCGTTGTAGTACATGGTATGTATCAGAGATGGCGCTATATGTGAAAAATGAATTTTTCTGTTTTCCTGCTTTTCTCTTGACATTTTTCCTGAATTTTCTTTTCACGGAGCCCGAGACCTTTGCAACCAATGCAGAACCGTGGAAATCGGTTCGTGCGTTCTGGAGTTATAGCGGCAGGAAGGGAAACCCGACTTATTTTTATATATAAAGACATTGTCTAATTAAGTTGTTTAGATTTGTTCCGCCAGTAAATGCGATAATACAGTTGTCATTCCTTTCGGTGAAAACCGTCGTTACTGGCTGTTTATTAAGTAAAATCGGCGAGCGCTTTCGATGCGATGATCGTACCAAATAAACTGCCACTAATGACGGTTTTCACCGAAAGGAATGACAACACATTGTCTAACCTCTGTCTTGTTGGAGATATTTGAAAATACTCTTATTTATGGTGTAGAGTACAGAAAGTAATCAGTGTGCTGAAATAAAGTAATTTGAATAAACACTTCTAAAAGCTTTTATAAAGCAAATTTAAACGGTGGCGAATATTAAGACACACTTCCATCAACATAGCGAACAATGCAACAAAAACAAAACTTACAAAAATAAAAAGTTAAAAACTAAATGAAGTGACTAGAAAAATTTTGTTTAAGTTCGAGTGTGATAGAGGTATGCAAAATTTATTGGTTGTTGGTTGTTGCTTGTTAAAGAATATAAAAATGTTTCATGTTGTTGCGAGTATGTTGTGACTTGAGTACTTATTTTGTAACGATTAAAATCACACCTTGCAGCTGGAAACAGGTAAGGCAATCATAAAAAACAACTAAATTTCAAACAAAAAATCTCATGGTTAATCAAATGAATGCATAATTGACACGGCTAGTGGTCATTATCGCTGTTGTTGATTTATTTTTTATTTTAAAAAGAAATTTCATCTTAAAAATCTAAAATATCTAAAATTGCCTAACAATTTAACAAATTCGGTCTTTTATTTTTCTCGTAGTCATTATGTTTTTTTTTAGAGTTTTGTGTCTGTTTTAAGGATTTTTAATTGATGGGTTTTCATGTTAAGTTATTGAAAATGTTTAATTATAGTATGTCGAAATAAATTGTTTTTTAAGGTCTAGTTTTTAATTAAAAATTGGAGTTTTATTTCATTTTTCAAAGTATTTCAAAATCAAAATGTACATTTCAATAATAAAATCATATTTGTTTTTCTAAAGATGTAAAATGGAAAGAAAGAAATTTAAACTGTTTCGCTATCGTATTGTAATTCTTCACAGTATTTGATGTTACAACAAAAAAATGTGATACTGCTGAGCTTCGCAAAACAATATAAACAATTAGTTTGATTTCACAAATAAATAAACAATAATCTGCTTATTTATGTGAGTATAGCGCTGTGCGCCCTTAGAGAGAATGAGTTTATTAGTAAAGAACACTGAAAGAAAAATGGAGGTAAAACTGTTTGATTTTCTCTTTCGAAAAACCAGCCACTTGAAAAGCAATAAACTTTTTTTTGGTATTTATTCGTTTTCACTTTTTAGCTGTAATAGAGTCCCCAGCAGTAAAAAATTGTTGTAATATTTAAGCAATTCGTTTAGTTCGGTATTAGCCTTAAAGCGTGCGATAGGAGTATAAAAAACACCCGGGAAAAGAAAACAAAGAGACAACCTATACAACAGGACACACGCGCACTTTTACTTACAAAGGACCAGAAATATATAAATTAACTAACCTTTTTCAGAAAGAAGGTTTACTCACAGCATTAAAAACCAGCAACACTCTGAGACATAATTTCAGGACATCGACAGAAACAACTGACAAATTTAGTTTCTGCGGATAATACGGACTTAGTTGTACACATGTACAGAGTGTGATTTGTTTTACATCCGCGCCTGGCTATGTAGCCTTAATCAGATGGTGGACAAACCACTATACATAATTTGGAACGTCATGCTCGTCCTAGATAGCCGAAGGCATAATTCTAAGCAACAGAACCACCTAGTTGCAACTTTAATGATTCCAGGACAAGTCTGCAAACCATCACACCTTGCTAAACAGTTGGAGACTTTCTAACTCCTGTCCAAACCACATGTCAAGCATGCTCACTGGACTGGATCATTCACTTTGCGTGTCATTATCAGTGAGATGATCCTGGCCACCATAATTTTCATTATTCCGTTATGGGGCCGCAAAACCACAACCACCACAATGCTCCCATATAGCGGCCAACCTCAATGATCAGCCAGAGAACTATTAAATGTCTAAAGAGACAAATAATGAACTCTGGGGCTCACAGATCCCCGTGGAAATAAAGTGGAGTTTCCAGTTGTCTTCCTGTCTGACTTCAGGGGACTGGGCTCCCTTTTTCCCCCAGTTGCACAGGTCTAGATAGTAGAGTATTCTATAAAGACCGATAAATGTGCCCCCGGGGGGAAGTTGTACACATGTACAATCAAGATTTACAGAGCATATACGCTCATATAAAAGAAAAGTCTCCAACTTTGCATTAAACCTTGAAACTTACGGACACACACTGGCTGATTAAAGCAGCTCCCAAAAAAACGTAATAACTCATTTTCTGTGTATTTCTGTGTAACCAAACTGTTCCATTTTTATTTTATAGATTGATCTTTAAATTTAATGAAACAAGAATTTGAATAGTGCAATGCTTTCACTTTTTAGAGTCCGTAGTTTTCTTTCAAAGAGAATATAGGCGCACGTTCGGTGGCACTCCTCCTAGCAGATGAACTTTAATGAGGCTCGTGAAGATTTTTTCCGAGTGTGGCACAGTCGCAAGAAGACCTTATCATCGAGATCACTCAGTTTGGAAGCAGGAAACTATCGTTGCTGTAGCTGGTGCCATACAATCCAATCCTCGAGTTTCGAAAAGGAGCTTATCTGCTCAAATTGGTGTCAGCAGACAGTCACTGCAGACAATTTTGCACTAAGATTTAAACTTATTTCGATATTAGATTCAATTAACAAACAAATTAAACCCAAAAGACTTCCCGACTCGCTCATTGAAATGGCGTCAGAGAATGAAAACGTCTTGAATTGCATTTTTATCCCTGAGGAGACACATTTTCATTTAAACGGCAATGTTAACAAACAAAATACTAACTCACAGATACTCCATCAAACGCAATTAGATCCACTTCGTCTCACAGTGTGGTGTGCAGTTTCTGCAAGGTTTATCGTCGGGCCTTACTTTTTCGAAGAAAACGGTAACAGTAAGTTACGGTCAATGGAGACCGTTAATTAAAGATGTCGAAAGAATTTTTCTTTTCAGAATTACCCCGAAAAAAATCCCTTTGAAATCTGGTTTCAAACTTCACCTCACTGCACCTGATGTTTTTGTGGGGTTTTTGCAAAGAAGAAGTTTACAAAGAAAACCCAACAAATTTGGATGATTTAAAGCAATCCATTCGAACGGTAATTGAGACAATTGCCGCTGCAGCACTCCAGGCAGTAATGAATAATTTTTTGATAAGATGTCACACATTTGCCACCGAGGAAAGAGGCCATTTGAACTTTATTATTTTCAAAACTTCATGAATTACTTTAATAAAATTTATTATTTTTCAAATGAATTACTAAAAAATAAATTACATAGACTTTACAAAAATTTATTTGAGTTTCTTAATGTAGAAAAATTGATTAGCCACCCGGCAGATAAATGTATGTCATTACTACATCCTAACCAAAAGGTCAAAGAAAACATGGAAATCTACAAAACATACTCTTTTAACAGTGACATTATAAACGAACAGGTAAACATGACCTCAGGTACAATTTTCACTCCACTAACACTATTCATATACTCGATCAAACGAATAATAAAAAAACGGAAATATTAAACAGTAGCTGGACATAAAATGCCAGATGGCGCCCTACAATTTAGAACACGGCTTGAGAATGATGCCTTCACATGGAAAGCGCTCGCCGTTTATACCGTACAAATAACCAATAAAGACGAAATGACAACAGTATTTCGATTACTGGCAGAACATATCCAAACAACTTAATACAAAATATTTGGCGGACCCTTTTAACTAAAGGTTCAGTCAAATAACTTTTTTTTGTTTAAAACGCTATAAACAAAACTATTGAATATTTTCTCAAATTTCTTTTTTTATTTGAAAGTACAATGCTTCCGGTTAATAATGAAAAATAATTTCATTCAAATGGCTGCCTCGGCTGGCCCTGCAGTAGCCTACATGATCGGTTCAATTTTTAAGCACATTATCGATTATGTGCAACTGTATTTCACCAATGGCTTCACGAATATTGTCCTTTAAAGCGTCAATTGTCTCTGGCTTGTCGGGGTAACACTTAACTTTGACGGCACCCCACAAATAATAGTCCAACGGTGTCAAGTCCCAGCTCCGAGGTGGCCAAAAGATATCAGCTCTGCGACTGATAATGCGATCTTTAAAAATAGGGCACGTAGCGCCATCCTGTTGAAACAGAATGTTGCCAATATCCTCCTCTTCATTTTTTTTAAACAAAAATTCGTTCAACATGGCCCGATAACGATCGCCATTGACTGTAACGGCCACTCCATGCCCAATTATGCCTCTGGACCAAAATCCGCACCAAACAGTGACTTGTTTTGGGTGCGTCGGCTTTTTAATGTATGCGTGCGGGTTTTCTGTGCCCCAAATGCGATAATTTTGCTTGTTTACATACCCGCCAAGATCAAAATGCGCTTCACCTGAAAAGATGGTTTTTTTTTGCAAAATCGCCATCTTCTGTAAGTCGATCGCAGGCCCACTTAGCGAAGCGTTCATCGGAAGGATAAAACTAATTATCTGTCAAATCAAACATGAGCTAAGTGTTACCACTCACGAAACAAGCACTAGTTGAAACAAAAAAAAACGTTAGATGGCGGACCCTATAGATGTTTATGTTAATCAGGTAACGGAACACGTTTTGATAGTGTTTGGGCTAAAAAACTTATACAATTTTGGACCACTGTGAATTTTTCTGAACCTGTCTCAGGTGTAGAAATGCGAAATGGCATAGTGCGAAACCCCTAGCGGAATCGCGAATGGCTGCTTTTGTATAGTTAGGGTGCCACAAGCTTAATACTGTCGTCTATGAGGTTACAAAACTGAATGAAATTAAGTTAGTGCAATATTATCAACCCATTAAATGCGCATATATTGCCAATTATGTTGTTATGAAGGGCAAAGTCGAAGACTTGTACACTTATTGCATTATGTATTAACATGCTGACAAAAAGTACTATTCTACGTTAATTTTCGTAAAATTGCTTTGATCGTGCAGGTTTAATTGAGTAGCATATAACCAGCATGCATTCGTAGTTTTATATCTTGTTCACAGTTTCATTTTATTACTTTATTTTGCTTGAATGTCAAAGGTTAAATCTTTAGTACGATATTTAATTTAGCCACCTGCAGAATGGAAAGCAAAAGTAAATAAAATTATTTTAAAAATCAATGAATTGCTTTCTGATTTTATAATCGGTCTTTATTGCTTTTTGTGCCTTAAGTAAGCTATTAAGCAATTGAGAAATTATTTTAAAAATAAATTTTTTAAAAAAAAATTCAAATAAATTTTGTTTCGCTTCCAAGTTTCGATTATTTACGCCCAGTTTTAAGTAAGAAAACATCTTTTTTTATTTAAAAATTTACATTTTTATATTTGAAAAACTTTCATAATTTAATTGAAAAAAGTGTTATTTGCTAACACATCTAAAAAGTGCTTTAACAATTTTAAATTACTCTTCACATTTGACGATTTACAAACTCTGTTAATAAGGTTTTAAGCCGCATAGTTGTTTTTAACACGTATGCATATGAATATGCATGTGCATGATTATTTTATTTTAGTTATTTATTAAATCTTCCACTAGATACGTTATTTGTCTTAAATAATAAATTATGATGGTTTTAACCACAAAAGGCGAAAGCAAAATTTGTGGTAAGAAAGAGATTAAACATAATTTTTTTTTTGGCCATGGCCTAAAGATATTGTCGTTTTGTTTTTATTGTTTTATAAACTTGAAGACTGTCGGTTTTTTTTCACAATATGTGCTGAAATTTAAATAACAAATACTGCGATGAGTGGTAATTTACAAATATTGATTAATATTTATTATTAAAGAATAATAACTATAGTAATTGTAAATGGTTAATTCAACCAAAAACTCTTAATCCAAAAAAACTGCTTTCATTGATTTTTAACACACTTTCACTTTCTCTCAGTCGCATTAAATAGGATCCTTCAATGAAATAATGCAACTGCACAGAAGAAGAACATATTCTTTGAAAAGATTTAATGTTTTGAAAATTATTTTAAAATTGTATTATTCCGTAAAAAAGCATTTGTTTATAACAAATCTTTATACCACAAGAAATCTATTAAAAAAAGCTTTAAAAAATCATTTCTCTTCGATCTTTAAGTTTTCAAGTCAAGTTTTATTTTAATTTGAAATTAGTAACTAAATTTTATTAACATTTTCTTTAACTTCAAGCCGTGTTAAAAAATTCATTAATGTTTTGCTTTATGTTTCTTAAAACTGCTGCTTCGCATGCGAGTACAGCATACCGCAACTAGGTTTTTCTTTAATGATTCTGTTATTTTCAACTATAAAAATCTTAAAAAGAGTAAGAAAATTTAATGAAGTAAAATTTATCATTAATATTTTTTAATGCTGCATGCGTTTTCATATCGTTATCTCAATTAAAATATTTTCAACCACTGTATAACTAAGAAAATAAAACAGATTGAAGAAAGATAGTACGAGAAGAAGTTTTTACAAAGTTTTTAAAATAGCCGGAACAATTGTGTTTAATTATGAGTAGCGATTATACGCCAGATAAAGTATCGTACAGGCTGTTAGTTTAAACGTGTCTCTGCAAAGCGTCTGGCTAAAAAAAGTCAAGAGAACCCTGCATATCTTTAGATTTGAAATTTTAATACAGTTTAGACAAATAAGACCACCACACAGTGGCGAGATTAGTCTCTAAAGAAGTTATTCATTAAATATCGCGTAGAAGGCAGACTGATAATCTCTTCTGAATTTGCAATTGAAATAACTTAAGCTGGATAACATTACGTGATAGTTCATGGAAATTTTAAATACCATCTGCAAAAAAAAAAATCAAGATGGCGATGCTTAGAAACCATTCCTAAAAGAGGCTGAGGCGGCAATGAACATTGTGAGGGAACCTTAGCCTTAGAAAATCACGAGAGCCTCGAGAAAGGAGGATAATATTTGACATTTGGTGCATATTTTTAGGTCCAGGTTGGAGACCACCTACCTAGCCGATCTGTCTAGGTGGAGTTTGCGGCTGTTGTTGTGCGTGACGTTGTGGTTGCATTTTACCTGAACTCGGCGGTTGTCGATAGGGTGAAGCTGGCCCTGCTGACCATAGTGGCGTTGTTCCGGTCTGTCCAAGAGTCCCCGAAGGTCCAGGTGCTTATGCAGGTACTTCACGTCCTCCCCGGGGGCACATTTATGGTCTTTATAGAACGCTCGACTATCTAGACCTGTGCAACTGGGGGTATAAGGGAGCCCAGTCCCGTGAAGGCAGCAGGAGTTAACTGGAAACTCCACGTTATTTCCACGGGAATCAGTAGCCCGCAGAGTTTCCGTTATTTATCTCTTTAGACATTTACCTGTTTCTCTGACTGATCACTGAGGTTGGCCCTTCGGGAGTATAGTGGTGGTTGTGGTTTCGCGGCCCCATAACAGGTTAGTTTTTAACGGGTGCCAGGATCATTTCACTTTTAATCACACCTACCTGGTGGAATGATCCTAGATCTAGTGAGCATGCTAGACATGTGTTCTGGACAGGAGTTGGATAGTCTTCAGCTCTTGCAGCCCTGCTCTGGAATCATCAAAATTGCAACTGAAAAGACCTGTTGCTAGAATTAGTCTTTGGCTTCCTAGGGCGTGAATGACGTTGCTTTTCATTCCCAGTGGTTTGACTACCATCTGATTAAGGCTTACAGCCAGGTGCAGATGTAAATTTTATCACGTAGTTCAGGTACTTTAGGATGTCCTGACATTGTATGTCATTGTTGCATCAGTGGTTCCTCGTTCCTGGTTGGAATGCCTGCTACATTTTCAGAGATATCGACTGATTAGTGCCAAGAATCGATACACTGTTATTTGGATTCTCAACATGTTAATTTCATTGCTGGTTAAGTGTTGATGCTTTGAGGTGGTGTGAATTGCCAGAAGTTGAGTATATCGAGGGTTCTCTTGAAGACTCTTCTTCTCCTTTGCGACTATAGCAAATTTTCCTGTCTCACTATAAAATCACTTCGTTCGATATACAGTAATGACACTAGGAAACTTTGTGTAATTAGGTTAGATGTGTATTTCCTATCGGGTGCCAGAAGGACTATAAATAAAGTTAGTAATCTACTTTGAAAGAACGAATACGTCCTTTAAGCTGTAAGATCCTTGCATTTCGATTTATAAAACTAAACACTAAATAAACGTCAAATAAAGTTTCTGTCATTGACTAAATTTCTCGTATCCTAAAAGCGAATAATACATCTGGTAGAATTTGCATTGAATTGAATCTGGTATAAAGTGACAGTGTCATGTTTCATGTACATCGGCGAATAAAATTATTAACAAAGCGTAAGTTTTATACGGTTGACTATTTTTTTTTAAACATAATTCATGTTATGGCTTTCACAGATATAATAATAAAATTTATGTAATTATTTGAGAAATTTAGTCAAAATCGTGAAAACCATGCCATCTTTCTTGGAACGTGTCTATTAAAGTTTTTAATAATTGTCATAAAAACAAAAAAACGAAAATAATTTATAGACAAATCTTGTGCAGCTTTCATCGGAGCCGCTTTGATTACTCAGACGGATATAATATATTTTTAAATTCGTTCTATTCGTTCATGTCATTCTAATCGCAGATTTTGAGATTAGCAATATAAACTTAAATATGTCTTTAGTGAATTTTTACACTTTCCTACATTATTAACTCGTTGTTTCTCCCCCTCTCTCTCTATCGCTTTTATTTTAAAACCGAAATATAGTTTGCATGGCTATAATTCTTTAATGGCATGAAGAATAAGAACTTGTGAGTAAAAGGACTTAAGAACTTTAAATAACAAATAATAGTTAAAAAAAAAAAAATATTAAATTAAAAGGTTATCACTTATCTGTTAAAAAATAAAAGCAAAGCATTAATCTAATAGTTACATAGTATACCGATTGAAATATAGATCACAGATAGTCTGTTATGCGAAAATATTGGAGATTATATATATATTTTTTTAGAAATTACTACCAAAAAAGGCTTGACTAGGGATTGTGTAATAAAAGAATATTTTCTTAGACACCAAAATTAATTTATAATCATTTAATTTATGGTAAATAAATTTTAGACAAAGGAACTCGTACACGAATTGAATTACGAGATTAAAAGTTATATCCTCGCGCGATAAATCCTGTATTTTTAAAAGAAATTGCAAATAGTTCCTTTAATGCAAAACAGTCAAATACCACAAATTTAAAATTTTTTGACTAACTAACAGGCTTTACCTGCTAAATTGTAGTCTTTTTATAATTGTCGTGTAATCACACTCGTATTAATTTATCCATTTCAATGTACAGTTATTTATTAAGTTCTTTGGATATGGATTTATACGACAGCCAATACATCAGCGACATTAGAGATATTTCAAAGATGATTATAAAACAGAACTACTTGAGATTTAATAACCACTTGTACAAATTACCTGACGAACTCGGCATGGGAAGCCCAACAACTTCAGCTATTTTCATGGAAATTTTTATGCAACATCTCACAGACACTGATGGAAAAACACAGAATAACTCATTAATGGGTTAGATAGATACGTAGATGACATAATATGCATCCTCGAACATAACAACGCTGAACAAATTCTAACAGACTTAAACACAGTCCTTAATAACATTAAATACACAATGGTAAAACAACAAGACAGAAATTTGTGTTATCTTGACATTTCAATAACACGAGGAACTAACGGTTAACATTTGACATCTATAGAAAACCAATTACGACGGACAATACCATCCACATTACCTCGAACCACCATACCCATAATAAACTAGCAGCATTTGATACACAGATTTAAGATAGTCCCACTTACTCCGGATAAGTATAGGGTCCGCCATATATAACTTTTTTTTTTAATGCCAATCCTGAACCAATTGAACTTTGTATGGCGTCATACCAAGGTCTTTATGCAAAATTGGTCTCAATGATGTCTCTGAAATGTTCAATTATTGAGAACGACGGTGAATTGATCTTGATGGCGCTTCACGCACACTTTCTGCCACGGCAGCCATATTCTCGGGTGTACGCACTGTTTTTAGCTTTTCACGCATTGCCAGTTCTTTCACTTTTTTCACATGATAACGAACATACGCGACTGAAGGAGCTTCTCTTCTCCCAAAATCCATACGCAATTATCGCACACATTCTGCGACATTATCATGATTTTCAAAGTAATGTCGCAATATTTTCCAGCGTTGTTCAAGCGTATACACAACCACATTCGTTCAACGGAAGGATAAAACTGATTATCTGTCAAATCAAACATGAACATGACAAGTGTTACCATTCACGAAATAAGCACTAGTTGAAAAAAAAAAACGTTAGATTGCGGACCGTATACAACAAAGAACTCGACAAAATTTACACCATACCTAAAAAAGGACGAAGACTAGACATTCTTGAAAACATGGAAATCTACAAAACAAAAGCTTTTAACAGTGACATTATAAGCGAACAGGTAAATTCGACCTCAGACACAACTTTTACACCACTAAAATTACTTATACACTCGAACAAACGGAAAATATCCTCAACCGGATATACGTACCTAGAAAGTGATATTGAAAATGAACCTTGCATAAAGTGCCAGATGGCTGGCATTTTATCTACATGAGTAGATGCGACCTTAACATTTCGGGATAAGATTTACATCTGCGCCTGGCTATGGAGCCTTAATCAGATGGTGGTCAAACCACTGGGAATGAAAAGCAACGTCATTCGTGCCCTAATAAGTCCAGGACTAATTCTAGCAACAGGTCTTTCCTAGTTGCAATTTCAGCGGTTCCAAAGCAGGGTTGGAAACCACTATTCCTTGCTGAAGAGCTGGAGACTATCCAACTCCTGGTCCAGAACACATGACTAGCATGCTCACTGGTTCTGGATCATTCACCCGTTGGTGTTATTAAAGGCAAGACGATTCCCGTGAAAATAACGTGGAGCTTCCAGTTGACCTCTGCTGCCTTCAGGGGACTGGGCTCCCTTATACCCCCAGCAGCACAGGTCTAGATGGTTAAGTAATCCATAAAGACCGATAAATGTGCCCCCGTGGGGAGATGCGACCTTAAAAATAGAACTACCATACCCGAACACTGATTCACCAGTACAGATTAGAACAGGGCTTGCGAATGATGTCTTCACATCGAAAGCGTTCGCCGTTCATACCGAACAGTTCATACCGATCATTTCATACCGAACAGTTCATACTGAACAGCCAGCAAAGATGGATAGGAATGACAATAGTAAAGTTTTTAATTATGGGAAAATTATTTCCACATAATATGAGATATATCTTTTTAACGTTCCGCAATTCAGTTTCCAGAGCTGTAAATGAATCATTCGCAAATCACGGAATGAGCAAATTTTGAATTAATTCTTTTCGCACAAAAAGATGAAGTGAATGTAATTTAAGTCAATTCCAATGAATTTGATAAAAATAAATTTGTATACTTTTTTTAAACGATCTTTTTTTTATTTATCTTTAATAAATAACTTTTTTTTCTTTTTTTCTTCTCGATATTTCGCTTTCCTTTGGAAAGCTTCTTCAGGCAAAAAAAAAAAAATTTAATAAATAACTTTTTTTTTTTCCTGAAGATGCTTTCCAAAGGAAAGCGAAATATCGAGAAGAAAAAAATATATAAAAAAGATCGTTTAAAAGAAAAAAAGTTATTTATTAAAGATAAATAAAAATAAATTTTAAGAATGAATTGCAAATTGTTTTTTATTTGAAATGAATTGATTAAAGTGAATTACAATTTGAATTCGCTTAAATTACAGTCAATTCATCTTTTTTTGTGACATCACCAACCATCATTGTCGTTTTGTTTGTTTGTTCATTTATTTGTTCATTTCCTGTAAAACAACACTAAATCTTAATTTTATAGTGTAGAAACGCATTGCGTTGCACTCAAAATTAACATATTTTTTTTTTTTTAAAAAGTTAAATAATTATAATTATAAATAAATTATAAATTAAATAAATCATAAACAAAAAAGTAAATAAAAAGTTATTGAGGCTATTGAGTCGTTGCCATTAATTTTTATGATATGGTGAAAGACTATTCCAAATGCGAGCAGCATACAAATAAAATTGCCACTCAGAACACTAGATGTTGATGTCGAGGTATTATAATGATTCGGTTTCTAGGCGATTTGGGAGTTTGTGCAAAAACAAAAAAAAAAAAAAAAACTGAATACGGATATTTATAAGACTTTCAAAGCTGAAACACATGAAACGTGATCAAATCTACGCCCACCAAAGACATATCTAATAATATTAAATTTTCTTTTACTAACTGCGTCACAGTATGCTTTAGCGAGCAAAGTTTTTATCCGTAATGTAGTGAAATATTGCGTGGTCCACAGTGTCTGTAACTTCACATACACCTGATCAACTAAAGTGTTAACGTGTTATTTACTTAATTTTTTATGTAAACGACAGCAAACATTACTCTCGTGCGTATATCACCTAGTATAGTCCAAATACAAAATATTCCTGAATTTGAAATTCCCATGATATACTGGTGTTGTCAGTAGGAGAAATTTCCATTTTTATTCCCCATTGATCTGCTCTTGAATTTAATTGATAGCAATTCACTTTCATTTCATTCACTTTAATTGTAATTCATTAATCTAATTCATTCGAATAAAATCAAAATCAATTCAAACGAACTGAAAGTGAATTACTATTCACTTTAGCAAATTCATTCGAATTAGAAACGAGTTGAAATTCGTTTAAATTTATTCAAATTTCATTCAATTCTTTTTTGTTATGAAAAGACTTAATATAAAATTTAGCTAATTGTAACGAATTAAAATCAAATAAGAATGATTTCATTCATTTACAGCTCTGACACTCACATATTTGATTGTCTATGGCCATATAAATGAAAAGTATTTTTAAGAGACCTACACGGGGAGGTGGTTTATCAAATAATTATTATTAGTTCAATAAAACTAAAGCCTGACAAAATATTTAAAGAAAAAGAGTAAAGACTTAAACACTATCTATCTCTCTCTCTCCTTCTCTCTCGTATAAATTAAAGTGTGTAATTTTTAATTAAAATAAAAGTGGTGTCACACTTATTTCATCGAATATTTGCGTAGTGGAAAGACACAAGATTTTCTAGCATTTAAACAATTTATATATATATTTATATCATTTTGTTTTTACTTTTATGTTTAATTTAAATTATTTTAACTATTTGTTTTTTCAACAACAATAACAATTTAATCTAGACTAACTGGTTTTAATTTATTAAATTGTTTTTGTTTTGTTTACTTATTTTTTTTTACATGTAGGGTCGGATACGTCTTTTGCGAAAACACTAATGCGAAGTAGTTATTTTGGTATCACAATAACAAAAAAAAACTTTGGCACAATTTGCCGAAAGCTTAAAAGGCAATTAAAGTTTTAGTTTAAACAGAAAGATGGGTAAATTTATTTAAACTCGTATTTGTTTGTGCAGATTTAATTTAATGAATGTTCTACTTACGCGAAAACCACAATTTTAAGCAGTTTTTGTTTGTAAATTTATTGAGCACTCGTATCTTATCTTACAATTATCTTGACTTTAAGTTTAATTTGAAAGATTGTTTTTCAGCTTTTCTTATTATTTGAATGGTTAACGGTGTAAATAATAAAACTGAACGTAATTAAAATTTAATTTTAATGCAATTGAAATAGTTTTAGGTGCGGTATATGGTTAATGATCTTTATGTTATATTATGCTAGAGTTTTATAATTAAGTAGTAGAAAATACCTTTTAAGGCATTAACAAACCAAATTAAATATATTAAATTCCAACTATTTATATACTTTTGTTTTTTTTTATTTTATTTTTATTATTTTTTTTTCCAAATTGATGACAGTTTTTTCACATCAGCTTTGTACGTGTAGAGGATACACGTCTGAACGTATAAATTCCCAATAAATTATCAACCAGAGAAAAAGAATTAACAGAGGAACGTTTTTCTATTTGGTTTTTAAGTGTAGAATTATTAAAGTTTTATTTTGGAAACAAACACCGAAAACACTGAATTGTAGATAAGAGAAAGAAGAATCAGCTTTTTCGACTTTAAAAACGAAGTTTGTTACTATTTGTAGCGTAATTTAAAAATAAAGGTGAATACTAAAATCCGTTGTGTGCCTTTTTACTTCAGTTACTTAACGGGCGCTATAAATGAAAACTGTAAAACAAATGAAAATATAGTTTTAAGTATTAATAAAGGGCTCTTCAACAAAAATTTTTTCTAAAACAAATTAAAACAAAAATTTAGCTTAAGATAATTCAAATTTTTGTTGTATTACGAAGAGAAAAGTTCGGTAATTATGAATGAAAAATTATATCTGGCAAATGTCCACCACGACTACGCTGACAAATGTCGATTCTTTCATCAAAGTTTTTAATTACCTTTTGGCAAAATGGCAGCCCAATTCCGTTAATTTCATCACGGAATTTTAGTTTTAAAGCTGAAATCGATTCCATTAGCTCCCTATATATTCTGTCCTTAATATAGCCCCCCCTCACCCCAAAGAAAATAATCCTGTGCTGTTAAATCACATCATCTTGCTGGCCAGTTAACTGCTTATTGTCGTAAATTTTATACGATCGGGAAATTTGGTTTACAGTAAATTGAGCGTTTCATTGGCTGTGTGACATGTGGCACCGTCTTGTTAAAACCACATGTCAGTGGTATCCGCGTCGTCAATAATTGGGCAAAATAGAGTTGCTAGCGTCTCGTGATAGATAGTAATATGTTGAGCATGCAAAGGCTTCTAAATAATCGCTCTAAGATTTTCAGATGTGATTTGATTTACATCTGCACCGACCATGTAGTCATAATCAGATGGTGGTTAAACCACTTGAATGATTTGCAAACGTCATTCACGCTTTAGGAGGCGATCGAATACGTATATCCTTCGGTCACTCCTAGTAGCAATTTCGAAAGCCCGAAGAAGGCTGCAGCCTTCACTCCTTGCTAAAGAGTTGGAGACTTTCCAACTCCTGGTCCAGAACGCATGAAACTTAATATAATTAAGAACACGAAGGCATTCATACTCACTGGATCTGAACCATTCATTGTGTTCATTGTGAATGATCCGACCCACAAACTATCACGAGGGTCTCGAAACCACCACCACCACGATACTTCCATATAGGGGCCAACCTCAATAACCAGTCAGAGAACAGCTAACTATCTCAAAAGACAAATAGTGAACTCTGGGGCGTACGGATTCCCGTGGAAATATAAGGGTTGTCTAGGTGACTCCTACTAGCCCTTGAGGGGAAGAGTAGGTTCAAAAAAGACTATCATGTGCCCCCGGGGGGCTAAGATTTTCAGATGTCCGAATGCCGTAATTTTGCTATTTGCTTATACCCCGGCAAGGGAAAATGTGCTTCGCCCGAAAAAATGATTTTTTCAGAAAAGCCAGCCGGTTGTTTCTGATTGAATTGAACGAATCTACGGCGATGTGAATGGTCGGTCGGCTTCAATTCCTTAACCAGCTGAACCTTGCTTCAATTTCAAATTCTTATGCACAATTTGCCATGTGGTGGTTTCGGTCAAATTTGGATCTGCTTTAACACTGTGGTAATGTTTTCAATTGAACCACCCGGTCGAATATGCGTTGGTGTTCGCACATTTAGTATCGTGCCTGTTGACTCTATTTTAACGACCAAATTCCTAATAACGGTCTCTGAGAGACGATTATTTTAATGTGATTTTCGTGCGAAATTGAATTCATTGAAACAAGTGCCGATGCATACACTACGAATCATGTTGTTGGTGTTGCCATAATTGAAAAACCATTTTATTGTATTGTATTTTTGTAACCGCTATTTTTTCTCTCATAGGTGGACTTCAGAGATTCAAAACTTAAATCAATTTCTGCTGCCTAACCAAAGAAACAAGTAGTAATTAAAATAAAAAAATATCTGGATAATGCGATGGTGGCGCTTTCATTCGATTGTCAAATTTTGGTGATTCACTTAAGGCTTAGAGTCCGTAGTTTCCGCCCAAAGAGAATACAGGCACACGTTTTGTGGCACTCCTCCTATCAGATTGACTATAATGAGCTCGTGAAGAATTTTACCGAGCGTGACATAATCGCAAGAAGGCCTTATCATCGAGATCACTCAGTTCGGAAGCAGGAAACTATCGCTGCTGTAGCTGCTGCCATACAATCCAATCCTCGAGTTTCGACAAGGAGCTTATTTGCTCAAATGGCTGTCAGCAGATAGTCAGTGCAGACAATTTTGCACCAAGATTTAAACTTATTTCGATATAAGATTCAAATAACAAACTGAACCCAAGAGACTTCCCGATTCGCTTGGAATTTTGTGGGAAGATCATTCAAATGGCGTCAGGGAATGTAGTCTGGAACTGCATTTTTTGTCTGAGGAGAAACATTTTGATTTAAACGGCAAAGTTAACAAACAAAATTGTAAAATATGGAGAAGTTTTAATCCACAGATACTCCATCAAATGCAATTACATCCACTTCGCGTCATAGTGTGGTGTGCAGTTTCTTCAAGGTTCATTGGCAGGCCTTTCTTTTTCGAAGAAAACGGTAACAGTAAGTTACGGTCAATGGAGACCGTTACTTAAAGATGTTGAAAGGATTTTTCTTTTCAAAATTACGTCGAAAGAAAATCCGTTTCAACTCTATTTGGTTTCAACAAGATGGAGCAACTTGTCACTTAGCCACGCCTGTTATGATAAAATTGCGGCAAAAATTTCCAAATTAACTGATTTCTAGAAACTCCACAGACCTCCCAGGTCTTCTAACCTCACTGCACCTGATTTTTTTTGTGGGTTTATTGCAAAGAAGAAGTGTACAAATGAAACCCAACAAATTTGGATGATTTAAAGCAATCCATTCGAACGGTAATTGAGGCAATTCCCGCTGCAACACTCCAGACAGTAATGAATAACTTTTTGATAAGATGTCGCACATATGTCACTGAGGGTGGTGGCCATTTGAATTCAATTATTGTCAAAACTCCATGAATTACTTTAATAAAAATGTATTATTTTTGAAATAAATTACATAAACTTTACAAAAAGTTATTTGAGCTTCTTAATAAAGCAAAATTGATCAGCCGCCCGATATTACAAAGACTAGATTTCCGGCAAGTAATCGTTATCTTATTAATTAAGACTTTATTAGTGATTAAATTTATAATTTGTGATACTTTAGAAAAATATCCCGTTTTAAACTTGACAAAATCGCACTGTTGTCGTTTGTCTTTTTGTTGGTTGAAAAAATCATTAACATTTTATAACGATTATTGCTGAAGACATGTTCTAAGTTGGCAATTAAGGTATTATTTCATGGTTAAATGAAAAACTTAACTTTTCAATGTTTTTGCTTTTAAAACGTTTTTTAAATTATTTTACTGTCACAACAGCTACTAAATCATTTTTTCTTATGTATTTCATTTGAAAAAATTCGTGGTGTTGCCAGTGTGTTGAACAGCATGTGGTGTAGTTGTGTGGCTTGTCTGTTTCACGTTGTTATTTATACAAGACGCGTTTCTAAAAATATAAAAATTTTTCCATGTTTCAAATGCAGCCCCATGGGATCCAACTGCAACTTGTTGAATTGACGCTAATTAGATGGAATTTTGCATTGATAGACATTATGCTGCTGCTGTTGTTGTTGTTCGTAAGTAGGTTTTGTATATTTTTTTTTACAAATTATTTTATTAATATGATACGAAGTATGATATTTTAAAGTGTTTTTTTTTCTGAAACATGACAGGCATTAATTTATGCGTTTAATATTAACACTTTTGTTTGATTTTTAATTTTACCATAATAAATACGGCAATTTCGGTTTGTTGTTTGTAAATAAAAAACTAATTAAATTGAGTTGTTAGTATCGGTGTTTAAGCACAATCAGTGTTGAATTTTAATTAAGACTTTAAGAGATAAATTTCATTTTAAGGCCTTTTGAAATTTTTTATAAGTTTTAAAATTAAGCCTTGAATTAATTTTTCTTATAAAAATGGATTCTTTTCTGGTTAATTAAAAAATCTTTAAATTTTAGTATATTTATCATGAAGCGAATTCGGTTACAAGCCATTTGAACCTTTAGATTCTAATATATTGTACCAACTTGCCCTCAGCCCATTGCGTTGCTATTCGCTAAAGGCAATTAGCTATTTCTTATGTGCTAAAGTCAGTTCTACTACCTCTTCTGTCTTAGTTTTATAAAATAGATTTTGGTTTTTTAATTTAATTTTAGAAATTACACAATTTCATAGAAAGCGCTTTAATCATGGCATTTTTCAAAAATAGGTTTTATATGGGAAATAAATATAAAATAGTTAATTCTTTATATCACAAACAAACATAAAATTTGAAATGTTATTCAAATGATTAAATTAAGTGAGAGAAAACTTAAACTCAAATGTTTTGGGTTAAGAAAATAGAAAAACATCTTCGTTAGCATCATTCACAAAGAAACTAAAGAAAGCAGATAAAACGGCTGAAATATAAAAAAATATGTAAAAAATTATTAATTTTTCGGAATTATTGTTTAAGTGAAGAAGCGTCTACTGTTTTTGTTAGCCTCAAAAACGTATAAGAAAATATATGACTTTCTCATGAGAAACCAATAAAATATGACGAAGCCATATCAATGTCCTTAAGTGGATTTTATACAAATCTTAAATCTCTAAAGGAGATTGGATAAGAAATGTCGAACGATAATTGGCTTTCTCCATTTCCTTCCGTTTTCGGCTTCATGTAAAATCATATAGATTTAGTTTCACTACTTGGAAACCACATTCTCCAAACGATGTTATAGTGTACTAGCTGAACCCGGTGTGCTTCGCTACCCCCCACGTTATAAAATAAAATTAAAAGTAATTATATATTAACAAAAATTTATTTATGTAATTTTAATTTAATTATTGCAATGCTTTAGGATATACAATATTTTTAGTTTGCCCATCAGGAGCATACACATATAAATCGGTGGGTTTTCCTACACGCGAGAATGCAACATAAAGCTGTCCATGCGAGAAACATGGATTTGCTAAATTTAAGCCGCAAACTTGCAGAGAATTTGTTAACAGTCATCGCAAACGCTAACCGAACAGGAAACTGCAATCGTTTAAAATCGAATGGTAAATCTGTTGGTATCATTGGAATGTGTGGCAAAAGTACATCCGCCCCTTTATATTTTCTTGTTATAATGGTCGCTTCTATTAAATTATTTCTCAGTTTTTTTACTGCAAGTCGAGTGCCATTGCAAAGCCGTGGTGGATCGATATTACGCAGTAAAATAATGGGCAGTGTTTCGCGCTGAACAGCAGTCTCGGAAGCCCTTGATGTTGAGGTTCGAGATCGCTGAATTTCTAGGCGTGCTTCACGTTGCTGTAAATTCTCTGCAGCTCTGGAGGTTGAGGCTCGAGACCGTTCAATTTTAAGGAGTGCTTCAAGTTGCTGTAAATTCTCTGCAGCTCTAGAGGCTGAGGCTTGAGACCGTTCAATTTCAAGGCGTGCTTCACGTTGCTGTAAATTCTCTGCAGCTCTAGAGGTTGAGGCTCGAGACCATTCAATTGCAAGGCGTGCTTCACGTTCTTCATGAGTTTCGTTTGCTCTATTGGATTTCATTTTCATTGATTTTGAAGTACGTGCAAAAGCGTTAAGGCAAAAGTAAATATGCAGTAAGGTTAGTGCTCCCCTTTTTTGTTTTAAACCAATTAGAATTCAATACTGAACCGCATGTAATTTGCATATTGACATATTCTTCGAGGCATTCATTGGATGTAATTTTCGGCAAAGTCGTTTGTAATCCAATTTAAAGTTTTTATACTGTTCAATAGGATTGTTACTGAATGCTTCAGAGAATACCTGTTTAATTCTTTTTTTTGGACTATTAAATTTTTCTGGATATATTTTAGGGAATCCATTAATATATGTAAGTACTTCTTGGCCTTGTATTGCTTCTTCTTCAAGAAGACAGATATCAAAATTTCTAATGTCATAAACACATTCAGCAGAAACTCCTTCGTCCATATTACTAAAAGTAGCGATAATAGAGAAATATAAGTTAGATTCTCCTCCTTGTAAATCGATGCTTTCCTTATCTCTATATATATGTTCAGTTTCTTTATTTTGCTCGACTCTTCGCAATCTTCCAACCTTTTCTTTCTTTTCTTCTTCACAATCGCTTCCTCTGAAACTCTTAAAGTAATTCACTGCCGATTCGGAATGATTTCGTGTTTGTTATCGGAAACCACTGGTTCGCGAATCGCTACTTTGCAATTAATTTGAAATTGAATAATAATAAGTGCACACATTCAGCAATTTTCCGATCGGCCGTAGGCCACAATTGAGCAAGCCATGTATTAAATACATCCAATTTTTTTTTAAACAAAAATTATTTTTAAAAAATAACTTTTACAATGGATTGGGAAATTTGGGGTTAGGAAGTAAATTGCCTGTCAAATGATTAATGTTAAGAATTGCGCTGTCATCCATTCAATATGTTGAATATTTCACTGTAACACTTTGTACAATTCGAGTAGATTTTTCTCATAATCTGAAACCCCTGTGCGTAATTTAATAGTTCAATTTGAGGCTCAAGGTATTATTGTGGGTAATACATCAAAAGTGGTCGTAGTGATGTAAACATAGCCGCTGTACTGCAAAGACTTGAGAATGAGCCTCTAACATCTAACTTGTTGACGTTCGCAACAATTGGGCATCTTTAGAGAGACTTTGCGATCCATTTTGCATAGAGCTCTTTACGCTTGTAAAGTTCTTGTTTAATAATTAAAGCCGATCGGCCATTGTCTAAACAAACACTTTAGTTATTGCATGACGCATTTCACGGTCGCGCAATTTTACGATGGTAATTTTTGGATGCCTCGTCCTTTTGAAAGTGCAAAGTGTGGAGAATGAGCCTGAAACATCAACTTGTTGACGTTCGCAATAATTGGGCATCGTTAGAGACACTTTTCGGAATATTTGGCATAAAGATCTTCACGCTTATAAAGTTCAACTCGTTTAACAATTAAAGCAGACCGGCCAATGTCCAAACAAGTAATAAAGTTATTGCATAAGAAATTTCTCGGTGTGTTAATTTAACGATTTGGTGATATCAATTGGCCGCCTCATTCTTGTGATTTAATGCCAGTTGATTATCTTCTCTGGGGTCTTTTAAAAGATAAAATTTGATTAGATAAGCAAAGCTTTGCTGTGAAATGTGCTTTAAAATTTTTTTAAAACGTCTGTTACCGCTACTGCCCAACACTACACTTTTGTATTATATACCTGTATTTTTTTCTTTTGAATCTGTTATCTGAATACAAATGTTAGAAGGAGATGAAGATAGGACAACAACTTAATGAACACGTGCAAAAGCTTAAAGACAACTCAGTCAGGATCAAGGCTTTAATTGCATATTCTTGGCTGTTGCACTAAAATGTAAGTTCTAGTTAAGATATTAAATTTATGATTTTATATTCAATTGATGTATTTACTATGTAGGACATTTAATACAGTCTAAAGAATAAATTGGATACTAAAAAAATTACGTTTCATTTCTGAAGACTCCTTCAAATTTAAGCAACATCTAAGACAAAATCGGAGTAAATGCCTTTTTCGTTTACAACGTCTGTAAGACATCTGTTGACGTGCTAGAGGTGGTCATTTGGCCGACGTCATACTCCATTAGTGATTTCCATATTTCTACTTTATATTGGTATCAATAAAACTGAAATTCTCGAGAGTATTTGTTTTAAACGAATTTACTTCTAAACCTCGAATTTGGCCACCCTTTTTTTGTTGTATTTTTTCTTAATCCGATAACCTTTTTTGTTAAAAAAAATAACCAATAAATAAGAAATTGTTGCTTGTTATCTTGTTTCTTAAATAATTTTTAAGTAGTGAAATCGATGGTAATTATTGATACATAAAAAGCCGCAGCTGTAGTTTCTTTTTATATTTTTTAATAGCTTGAGCTCCTTCAATCGACTTGCTTTTGAGAATGTATTCTAGCTATATTAGTTACTTATATACACATAGTATTATATTATGTGATAGTATTTAGTGCTGAACCAGTTAACTGGCCATAATTTTAAATTCCACTATTGCCACAACAAATTTAATTCCTGTTTGCACTTTAAAGCGATGCTTAAATTATATACGTTTCTATTAATGCATCTGCATCTGTAAGCCTGTCAATCCTCTCTTAAATGTTACAGACAGTCTGTTTGGTTATTATTTCAAAAAATACACAAAAACAATAAAGTGCAGACAAAAAAAAACTTTACAAAACATAAAAATAAATTGGGTCATACATCAATTATATGTTTTTTTTTACATCTGTAAAATTAAAAGAACAGTAAAAATACGCATGCTCTTGAAACACATACAGACAGCAAGACAGACAGACAGACAGACATGTTTCTTTTTGTTAACTATTTGCTTAATATAAACTTACAGAATTGGCAATAAAATAAATAAAAATGAAAAAATAAAACAACACTGCTCATATAGTGTGTAAATGATTTGACACGTGACATGAAATTTCACTTTAAACGCCACAATAACAATCTTAGTCAAATGAAAACAAATCCTTTGAAATAGTCTATGTATTTGACTTTTTGACAAGCAAAATGTTTGACTTTTTAACTGTGTCTGAATTCAGTTTTTTAACTGTTTTTTTTTTTTTATTGAAATGAATGTTAACGAATTCGTATACAGTTTAGTTAAGAAAATATTAAGGAGAAGTCCTCAAGACTAAACGATCGATTTTTTGAGTTACGTCTTTTTACTTGTCCATGGCTCAAAGAAGAAATTTAATACTTTAATACAAGTGCTATAATAAGCATTAAGTGAACTAAAACGATTTTTCATATCTCTATTTGATTGTATACGACTTAATAGCATTGTATAGTTAGTAAAGGGTTTTTCAACAAGAAGTATATTTTTTAAAACAAAATAAAACAACAAATTTAGATTTTATTGCTTTATAAATAGAAAAGTTTGGCAATAATATCTGGCAATATACACCACGACCACTGACAGATAAATGTCCATTCTTTCATTAAAGTTTTTAATCACTTTTTGGCAAAACGTCGGTCCTATTTCCTTAATCACATCACGGATTTTGAGTTTTAGGACTGAAATCGAGTATATAACAGAGTATATACGGAGGCAATCGAAATCACACGATCTGGCTGGCCGCTTAACTGCTAATTGTCATAAAATTATGCGATCTGGAAATTTGGTTTCCAATAAATTGGGGAGGGTCAACAGTTACCCTCGCCTTACTTTTTTATTGTATTTATCTCTCGGATATTTTTTTTTGTTAAGAAGAGAAGTAGCACTTCAACGCCTATTTAGTCAAGTACCATGCTACATTCTTTAGAAAAGGGATAGAGAAAAGATAAAACAGGTGGTGAAAGTAGAAGGATAGTTGGAAATTAACTACCGTGTAAGACAGCACAGCGACCAGTGACTATGCCTTCATCGCTGAGCAGCTCAACCGACAGTCAATTTTTATTTTTGTAGAGAAAAAAACTAAGGTCTTCATTGGGAATCGAACCCACAACCGCCATACTGACAAGCTAGTACACTACCTACTAGCCTACAGGGGGGCACTCTTTCCTTTTGCTTCTATTAATTTCGGCGAAGTCTTATTCTAGTGGTGTATTTTGACATATCTATGCCGAAGGCTTTAAATACGTAATTTTAGCGTGATACTCGCGAGTTGTTAAAATGATTTTATGCCTTAAATTCTTTTATCAGCAGAATCTCTAATTCTCAACGCTGTTGATTAGAAGTCACTTCATTAGGTCCTTGGATTAAACACTATTTCTCTTTGTCTGCTATCAATTGATAACAATCGCGTCATAAAAAAGCAATTATAGGTCACTGGTAATAAGATAACCAGTTGGACTAGAGATAAGGAAAACGATGGCATTCCCAAATGGCAACCAAACTACAAACCAATAAAAAGGAACCGTTTCGTTTTTGCAAGAGCAGAATACGTTTGTCACATTTCTCGCTCTTGCACTACATTATATTCCAGCTTGAAGCTTACTATAGAAAACGATATCGAAACTCATGAATTAAGTGTTTTACAGAACTATAGATAGTACTCGTGAATCATATTATTACGTTTATTCGTTTTAATTAACGTTTTCCTATGTTGAGGTCTTTTATTGCAAAATAACAACTTAGTACTTTCAGTAAATACGAAATAAACACGATGGTAACTTTGTAGTCTTTAGTCACACATGACCCAAGTTGAATTAATTCAATTGCCCAGCAAGTGGTGCTTATTTAGTTATTTTAAGCGGTTCTCGCATATACAAGAATATTCTTCTTTAACATCACCTACTATTGTTATTGTTGTTATCATTCACTTTAGGCGCCTGCTTGATTGTGTGTTTTGTTTTGATCTGTGTTAGTTGTTTACTTCTTTGGTAGAATTTCTCAGAAACATGTTGTTGTTGTCTTGTTTGGATAAGATTGTGTGATAAGTTGTTATTGTGTGTATAAGATTTCATAGAAAATTACGCAGTTTATGAAATGCATAGTGGGTCGTTTACTTCTCTTTTACGGTTAATTATTTTCTTTACGAACTTAATAAATTATCTTCGTAACAATATAATTGGTTTGGTGGGTTCCTATATTAATTTATCACCATAAATTGTTTGGTGTGCATTAAGATCTTTTATACTTTAGTATATAAGTATATTTTCGCTGGTATTACTCTGTAATAATAAATCTTTAAAAATAGAACGCTCCAACTTAGGACGTAGAATACTGTTGTAAAAATAAACATAATGTGCAATAACAGGTATAAGCCATAACCAGACGGTGGATCATACCACTGTGGATGAAATGTAGCGTCATCCTCGCCCTAGAAGGCCTTCAGATGCGTATTTCCTCCAGTCACTTCTCTTAGTTGCAACTAAAGTTGGAGACTATCCAACTCCTGGCGCAGAACGTATGAAGCTTAAAAAAATTTAAGAACACAATCGCAATCATGCTCATAGGACCTGGACCACTCATTGTGTTCATTGTGAATGAACCGACTCACACTACTCAAACGAGGGCCTCGAAACCATAACCACCGCGATACTCCCGAAGACCCAACCCCAATAATCAGTCAGAGAGCAGCTAAAAGGCTAAAAAGACAAATAGCTGAACTCTGGGGGCTTTACTGATTCCCGTGAAAATATAGTGGAATTGTCCAGTTGGCTCCTGCTAGCATTGAAGGGAATTGGGCTTCCTTTTACTCCCGTTGATACATGTAATGGTGGTGAGATTCCGTGCCCTCCAGGGGGGGGGGGGGGTTGGATGAAAAGCCATATTGGGAAAAAAGAAAAGGAAAAAGAGAAGAAGCGCCAGCTTCCATTAAGTATTAGCTCAAGTCTATTGCAATCTCACGCCATGTTTAAAAACCCAAATGAAGCAAAAATAGGTTATAGAAAAGAATCCGTTAAAACATATCAATGTGCCCCGGGGGGGGGGGGGGGCAAGTTTGTTAATAAAAGCTTTTTCTCTATTATATTCTTCACCACCTGACTCCTTTACTCTTTCTCCTTTGAACGAAGTTATTACAATGAATTAGTGGGCCATAATGCCATAATGCCATAATGTGTTACTTTTCTTAGAAGAAACCCCGTAAATATTCCATAACGATCGAAGATGTATTTCCCCAAGGAAGTGCAAAAGTATATTCACGGTAAGATTTAAGAAAACTGAAAAAACAATGTGTCAGGTTTCATCCATTTGTTAACAAAGTGCAGATTCGTAAGCGGAACTACTTCTTTCATATCCTTGCATCTATGTCCAGATATATGATAACGCTGAAAAGCAGTCTCCATATCCTCCTCTCAAACATGAGTTAAATGAACTCATTATAAAGGAAAGTTCCTCAAAGCGCTTTCCGTAGATTTGCACATTTGTTTTTTATTCTTTTCGGTATTTATCATAAAATTTATATATACTTTTTATAGAGAAGAAGATCTGGAATTTATTGTTTCATTTATTTTCGTTTTCTCCGCAAAAAAAACACTTAAAAAAACATCGAACTTTTGCTGAAATTTATTAATCAGCTCAACTATAACTTTCATATTTAAACTCTAGAAACGTTATCATCGAATGCTAAAAATGTTCATGTCTGTACATAATTCAGCAGCTTTTTAAATTTATCTTGTATAACATTTTAACAAGATACTCGCTACACGTTAAAATGCAAAAACAATTTTAGAATAATTTTTCTTTTGCCTGGTTTTTTCTAAGTTTGCATTAATTAAAATTGTTATCTCTAAAGATTTAAACGACATTAAATTATAAACGACAACGACTATAACCACTTAAAACATCAAATATCATTTTGAACAAGAAAACAGAAAAAATATGTAAAAAAAGGTTTCAATGTGCTTTTGATATTCACAAGTATTTTGTTTCATTACGTATTCAATGCATGTGGTTTTCTCATCTTACATACGAAAATGTAGAAAAACTCATTCATACACTTTGTTTTTGTTTTTGTTTTTGGTTTTGCTTTCATAAAAATCTATTACAGGTTCTACCTTTTCGATTCATAGCAGTGACTCCACTTACCTGCATGTATCTAGCCAAAGCGGCTGCATTTGTACGTTGCACTTGTGATCTCAACTGAGGCTGTGGTGAGCCCAGAGGGCTTACAATCGTTGATGTAGAACCACCAATGCCCGTGTCATAGCCTTGAGCATTGCTGCTATCGACATCTAGAAATCAAAATGAAAACTGTTAAAACTAGAATTAACAACAATAAAAATAACAACCATTAAATAAAATTGTACAGCAAATAGAGAAAAACACTTCTTAGAAAAAATAAATAAAAAATAAATGTTAATTGCTAACAAATTTTTACTAAATAAAATGTAAATTAAATTTATAAAAAATAAAAACGGAGTAAAACTAGATAGTGCACAGTGTGATAAAATAATAATAAATAAATTTAATAATTTTTTAACTGCTGATCTGATTGAAATAAACTTTTATTATTTATTAAATTTGTTATGGCAAAAAAAAAAGAAAAAACGACAACAATATTGAGAGTTTTAACGAAACCAGGTGTAATAATTTCAAAATGGCCATGTGCTGCCTTTCAGAAAAGCAAATTTTGTAAAGAAAATTTTTGGTCTGCAAACGATACAGATCTTTCTTATTTGCAAATTCAAAACATTATCTAAATCGGTAAAGGTATTCTCTCTTTGTTTCTAAAGTTTTTAACTGTTATTAACAGAAATAAAAGTTTGGGAAATAAGAGAAGAGATTTCGAAATAAAATAGGCAAAATTCGGCAGGGCCTAAATATAACATGATTAGCAAATTGGAAATCACTTTAACAATTTAACTATTTGTTAGTAAAAATATACATAAATCTTCGCATTATAACGAAAACTAAGATTTAAAACCCCTAACACCACTAGTTGTAAAGGGGTTTTCAACAAGAAGTTTGTTTTCTAAAACAAAATAAAACAAAGAATTTAGATAAAAATAATTCGATTTTTATTGTAAAGAAAATTTCCACAATAATAAATGAAAAATGATATCTGAAAAATGTCCACCACGACCACGCTGACAGATGTCGATTCTATCATCAAAGTTTTAAATCACTTTTTTGGAAAAATGGTGGTCCCATTTCGTTAATAAGATTACAGGCTTAGAGTTTCTGTCCTTAACATAGCCCCTCAAAAATAATTTACATGATCTGGCTGGTCACTAACCTGCTGATTGTTGTGATTAGCAATTAATTGATCGTTTAATTGCCTGTGTGACATGTGGCACCGTCTTATTGAAACCACATGTCAGTGATATCCATGTCGCCAATAATAGGCCAAAATTGAGTTGCTATCATCTCGCGATAGCGTCATCGATTGACAGTTACCGCATTTTCAGCCTCATCTTCGAAAAAACGGCCCACCCACGTCTCCAGGCCACATAGCGCATCATACGTAGAGCATGCAAAGGCTTCCCAATAATCATTGTAGAATTTTCAGACGTACCCTTTCGAACATGTGTTGGTGTTCCCACATTTTGTATCGAGCCTGTCGACTCAAATTTAATTACCAAATTCTTAATAGCGGTCTCAGAAGGACGACTATGTTGTCACTAATTTTTCGAAATGCACCTTGAACAGAACCATTATTTTCATAGCGGATTCTATTTATTTTAATGCGATTTTCGTGCGAAATTGTATTCATTGTAACAATTGCCATTGCATCTGCTACGAATACGTCAAAAAAGTAAAAGTCAAAACTGTTGACTGTTGGTGTAGCCACAATTGAAAGACAAACTCTTTATTTGTTTGCCAACCCTTAAAAGGGTGAGGGTAAGAACCATAAAACCTAACGCCCAATTGTAACTTGTTCTGCACTTTCTAAAGTAATGGAAAGTATGATTAAATTTTATCTTGTGAGGTACCTTGATTCCAACGGCTTACTTAGCGATCGATAGCATGGTTTCCGTAGGAAGCGCTCTACGGGCGCTCTACGGGAGTTTGCCCGCTTTCCTGTCGGAAAAGTGGTGCAACTCCATACATCGTCTCGGAGAATGGGCTCTAGATATTACCAAGGCGTTTGATAGAGTGTGGCATGATACAGTTTTGTCAAAACTAGTTGCTTTTAGTATCGGTGATAATTTCTATAGACTTATATCGAGTTTTCTCAGAAATCGCAATATACGAGTTGTTATAGATGGGATTTCATCCAATGAGTTTAAGATTAATTCAGGAGTACCGCAGGGCTTCGCTCTCCTATTCCATTTCTTATTTTTCTAAATACTCTTCTTTGTCAAACTTTCAACCTTATAAACTCTTTCGTAGATGACAGCACAATTTGTCTTTCGTATTCAGATGGTAATAGACCGAATCACTTGGAGTTGAGTTCCAAAAGGTGGAACATGAAAGGTACACTCAATCACGATCGAAAACTCTTGATGTTGTTAGCATTAAAATTTAGTGTGATGTTCGATGGACTAAACAGGTTTTTTAGGTTTCTAAAGAAGCTTTCAAGCGGTACGGTTTTTTAAAGCGGTGCAAGAGATACGTCACTCCTTACGATCTTGGTACTATTTATTCCACCTTTATCCGTCCAAATTTGGAATACAACTCTCATATATGGGCCGGTGCCCCAAAGTCTGTTTTACAGGAGAGGGCCAAGAAGCTCATTGCATACGGTATGGTATTCAACTCTATTGATTCTCTAGAGCATCTACGTAATGTAGGTTGTATTTCGCTGTTTTAGCTTTACTACAATGGTTAGTGCCCTAATGAAATTAGGGAACTTGTTCCAGAAACTCGCGCGTTTTTGCGTTTGACTTGACTTTCGTTGAGAGCGCATCCATTTGTGGTCGATTGGCCAATGAATTGCACTACGCATTACAAGGAGAATTCGTTTTTTTTGTGGAACAGTTTATATGTGGAATAAAATTCCTCCAGAGGTCTTTCCTGTCACTTTCAACGTAGGGAAATTCAAATCGAATGTCCACAAATACTACTCCCTCTTCCTTCCTTTCATAACCTAATTTCCTAGTTCTGGTACAATGCATTACATGAGGATAATACCGACTTCTAGAGGGTGCTGTCATCGTCGTTTTAATTAAGAATCGGTAGCCTAAGAAACAGATTTAAATTGTTAAATTTGCGTTTCGATTTTAAATTTTACAATTCTGTAAATTAAATTTTTTTGTACAAAAAAGCAAGCTTATAAAAAAGGCAAGAATACTTAGTTGTACCGTTTTCTAAAAATATCCTTTTTTTTATAGAGGTATAAAACTTTGAAATGGAATAAAACAAAGATGAACTTTTTTAATTGATGTGAAGTATACTTCATTCGAAAGATGATTTTCGGGGATTATAATTTAAGTACAACCGCCACAGCTGGCTAGTCTCATCTGGAGGTCCAATTTTCGATGACTTTTTCCATTTATGCCCATATACCGGCAGAAACGTGGCAAATTTGTGCTTTAAGTGGCCAGCCATTTCGAGTTTAAAGCCGAAGACTAGCGACTTTACATATCCCAAGAGTTTAGCGACGTTAGCACGTGTAAAAATCCCCCCTCTGGGGTCACATTAATGTGTTTTGACGGAATCTCCCCGTCATTACATGTATCAACGGGGATAAAAGGGAGCTCCGTCCCCTAAAAGACTAGCAGGAGCAAACTGGACAATTCCACTTTATTTTCACGGAAATCAGTAAAGCCCCAGAGTTCAGGTTTTTGGTTTCTTAGCCTTTTAGCTGTTCTCTGACTAATTATTGAGGTTGACCCCTCGGGAGTATCGTGGTGGTTGTGGTTTCGAAGCCCTCGTTTGAGTTGTCTGGGTCGGATCATTTACAATGAACACAATGAATGGTGCAGGTCCAGTGAGCATGATTGCGGTTGTGTTCTTAAATTTTATTAAGCTTCATGCGTTCTGGACCAGGAGTTGGATAGTCTCCACCTCTTCGACAAGGAGTTGGGGCGTTGGCCTTCTCTGAACTCTTGAAGTTGCAACTAGGAGTGACTGGAGGATAGACATATCCGAAGGCTTTCTAGAGCGAAGATTACGCTACATTTCATCCACAGTGGTATGATCCACCGTCAGGTTATGGCTAACATAGCTAGGTACTGACGTAAATCTTATCACGCATTACGTGTACAAAACATGAAACTACGCGATTACCAAACGTTTCCTGCGATAATTCAATAGAGGCACGAGCTGTATGACATTTGTACCGTATCGTTGAAGCTACAGCTCCTGGCTGTAGCTCTATTACAGTCACCATTAACTCTAAAGTTCTGACCAAAATTCGCTTATGACAATTGGGATCAACGTCAATCTTCTTTTCGTTTTAATTTGCACAATGTTAAGCCTTTCTTAGGCGTCAGCTTGTTCACATTAAAATGCCCAAATAAGCTTAACACGAGTCACTCGATAGCTGACAAAATTGCCGCCACCTAAAAAGGTGTTGCCAACTTACAGATCTATACCTCTAATAAAAAAGCTCTGTAGAAAAACATAAACTCTTCGTGCTTTCTAAAAGTATTACAAGCCAATAACACGCTAATCTACATTAATAATGGCAAATTATGTTTTATAAAATATATAAAAAATTTTTACGGAAAATTATTTTGATTTTACAATTTCCATTTAACATGGTAAGATGTTGCTGTTAGAAATGAAAATTTTGCAATGACTTTGTGTATAAATATTTTAATTTCATTTTTTAATTGGTCCATATAATTAAAAAAATGTGTGTAATTTTAATAACTTGTAATCAACATATTTTCATTAGATGACTAAACGTTTTTAAAAGTAACAACTTTGTTATTTTCAAGGGAACTTAAAATCTATTTTTCTAATGTTGAAATTTAAAGCCAATTATTGATTATTTCTGGCTTTGACTCGTGAACTTTGCTTTTGTTTGGGTAAAATACTATGGCATCATTTGCCATGCCAAGGAAATAATGGAAAAATTAACTTATTTTGATTTCCAATATTCAGAATGTATTTAAAATAAAATTCTGCATACGAGCAAATTTTGACGTTAGGTGAAAAATGATGTTAATAACGACTTTTAAAAGCCTTCCAAGCAATACATTAACGATTTGACGTGGTCTTTTATTGACAAGAGAAAAATATATTAAAAATAAAATAAAGTTGTTTATAAAAGGTTTACTCATGAGAATGGATGTTTGGTGAGCAAAATGTATAAAAGATAACGCCCTAATATAAAAATGTTTGTAGTGCCAGTGATGCTGCAGTTGCGTTATTTTCTGTTAGTCATTTATTTACGGTTAGTCAAATAAATAATAAATACATCTACAGAAAATTCCTTTTATGATCGTGAAATTATGAGGGCATTAAATTTAAATAATTTGGTTTTGCCTCGATGCTTTTACTGGTCGGTTTTTTAGTGTAAAATAAAAAAAGCTAAAATTACATATATCCTTTGATACGATTGTATTTACTCAGCTTTATATAATCTTGCTTGGAATATTATTTAAATAAATATAATTTACACAAGCTTTCTTCTAGTAGTTTGGCTTAATACTGTCATGCTCCTCACACTTAAATTTCTATTATTAGGCGAATAAAATCGTCAATATTGGAATAATCTAACAAGTTTGTTTAAGTTGGCTTTTTATTGCTTATAAAATTTTTGGTTTCTTATGAGACTTACGGTGCGAATGCTGTTTGCGTTGTTTAAGCGCACTGCACTTGTACAAATTTTGATTTAAGAAAATCTTCTTTTGATGCCTTATCAGATCAGTGACGATCTTTTTGTGGATTGTTAACATGCGGTTCCAGTGCAGTGTGCTACATGCCACACCGTTCAAGGCATAATAAACTATTTTAACATAAATACTCGCCACTATTGTATAATTTTTTGTATACATAAGAAATACATATGTATGTGTAACAAAATTGATTATTTTACAAATTTCAATTGTTCTATCAAGTAAAGCATTAGAGGGTTGGTTTAATGCATTTGTTTCTTTGCTTGCAATCAATTATTTTTCTAATTGACATTTTATGTAAATTCCATGGTGTTTAATTATTAAATGCAAATTTTCATAAATAATTTTTAATTCTGTTGTACTGCTTAAAACTGTAATAGTTTGACTTTTAGAACATCTTATGAAAAATTGTTTTAAGAAGTTGTGACCTTTAAATGTTCAATTGATTTGTGTAAAATATTGTTACGGATGTATCTTGCTTAAGTTTGAAAAAAAAATAATTAAGTAATAAAGTAAACAATTGGGTATGATGTTTACTAAGTGCATGGCTTGCTAAGAAAACTTATGCACGCAAGACAACAACAACTTTCTAGTTACAAACTGCGTAGAAATTTTATACATGCAAGACAACAACAATTAAGTATGCTATTTACTAACTGCGTAGTTTTCTTAGAAATCTTATGTACACAAGACAACAACAACTATATTAAAATAAATTCCAGGAACTTTAACTTTAAAGCTATAAAAACAAAAACAAAAATACACATAGATCAACAGGCGCCTATGCATTGAATGAATAACATAACAACAACAAAATGTAATACAAAGGGAGTAGAAGATTCTTAATTTTTCTATACCTCTAGTGGACAAATATAAAAGGCAGCGTTTTTGTAGATAGTTAATTAATTGAAAAATAAACCACGTGAAGTAAAAACGTGCATCTTAAGTAAATTGTTTTGTAGTGGCAACTTTGTGTGTAGTGAAAGTTAATAAACTTGTAACTAATTTAAGAACTTCAAAATCTGGTGTTATTTATTTTACTAACAACAAAACGTTTATAAAAGGTATAGACGTAACAATATAAATAGTTGTTAATTCATTTTAATATAAATTCCAAGTAAATTAACAGTAATGAAAAAAATCATTTTCTTGTAGCATTTTTTAACTTACAGCATAGCGTGTAAAATTCATCGACTTTAGCTCTTTAAAGTGCAAATAAGCAATTTGGAGTGCCCATAAAATAAAATTTTCCTCTTTCTTTCTTTTTTCACTTTAAGTGTTTGCTACTGGCCCATTTTTTTTTTTTTTAGCTTGGAAATTATGTGGAACGTTGGTTCGAAAGCATACTCGGGCATTTTCAGTACATTGAAACTTGGACTTTTGAAGACGTCGTTTACATTACTTCCTTCATCGGTATACTGTATTTCTTGTATATGGAATGGTTGTTTTATCTACAGAAAGTAAAGTCTTTCTTTCGCTAATTTAAAATTACTGAACGTTAAGATTTAAGTCGTTGGTAACACAAAACTTTACCGTTTCCGAAAGTGTTGAACGAGGTTTATCATATGTGTACGTGCGGCTACATTTAACTTTAATCATCTGATCGTATACGGGCGTAATGTTGCAGCAGAGATTCCATAAACTCAAATATCTGAGTATTTTCTCTTCAAGAAGGAAGTGCTTTATGGTCTAAAATTAAATTATTCTCATATTTTTAAATAAAATTGTTTTTATTGTTTTTTAACAGAACAGCTGTTAGGGCAGCTGATTGATGAAGTTAAATCTCTTCAGTCGTTTGTAGAACACGACGTTATTCAAAAAACTTCTATTTAAATTCACTGAAGGTAATTTAATCCTACAGGACTTTATGTAGAAAATGGAGCTATACGACTGAATCTCTGTTGTAGGTTATTGCTGAGAAAAGAACCATAAAATCGTACTTCCGACTTACCGATTATCACATTATGTTTTAGGTGAAATCATCGGATTTTAACATCCTTACTGACAGCCATATGGATGTTGGGGAAATTTTTTCTGGGCGGGTTTAAATTATCCATTGAATGCCAGAAAGTTGCAGAAGGTCAACTTGGTAAACACGAGGCCTTTTGGCAATCACACGTAAAAACTAACGGGTCCAGGCCTCTTCCACTTAAAGGGTAAGGTGGGCAAAGAAGGAAATTCCTTTTGGGTTGTTGAGTTGCGTTAAAATGAACTAAGCAGGATGAAATGTGTTTTCAAGGAGGGACGGTCGAAGCCATACTTGCTCCGCATTAGATTTACTGGAAAAAATAATTGCTGAGCATTGTATAACATGGCCCTACATTCGCTCGAATAATATCTGCATATTTTTATAAGGAATGAAGTAAAAGCAGGTTAAAAACTTTGTGTGTGGTATAGAATTTCTTTGACTGCTGAAGTTTTTTATGTTCCAGCTGGATCCTGCCATAAACATCTTTGGCTTTAAAAAATAAATTTAAACTAACCAATTGTTTAATGTTTTAAGATTCAAAATAAAATGTAAAGTTTTCTTGTGTGTAGAAAACTTGTAGCTTTAACTCTCATAAATTCGGATTAATTATTTAAGAAAAATAACACAAAAACTCAAAGTTAATCTTCAGTTAAGGACTTCAGTTTAAACAAACTTCAGTTTAAATTAATTTGAAGTTTATTTTAAGGCAAATGCTGTGTAAGGTTTTCTTCAAAAATCGTAATGAAAAACAAATCAGTTAACATCACTGGAAACAAACTTTGTGTTGAATGGAATAATATGAAATATAAATTATAAAATATTTGAAAATTTTATTACAATCATTTTTACTCACCTTTAAGCGAATTATTCATGCACATCGGACATTGATCGTTGCGAAACATGCAAGAATAGCAGCGTTCATGACCACAAGTATCAATTAGTTTTCGTCGTTTACCTTTGTCGAATGAGATGCGGCAACTGGGACAAACCGAACCGCTGGTGTCATGTTCCAATAAACGGCGTATAGATTGTAAATCTTAAAAATAAATAAAAAAAATCAAAGTTATTTATAAATAAATTTAATAACAAAATGCCTAGAAATGAAACGAAAATGTAAACTAAAAATTGGAAAAAATCAAAAATGATACATAATTTAGTTAATTTAAAATCATATGAAGTGATTTTTGGAAAAACTCATATTTAAATGGCTGATTACTTATTTTCAAAATTGATTCGAAATTAACGCTCAGTCGCTACCAAGCTTTTCTTTCATAACAAAATTTTTTAGTGTCCATTCCTTACGGCTGGCAAAGAAAATAGAATTTTCATTTTAAGGAATAAATTTGCTTTTAATGTTATTAACTATACTCGGAGTCGGTGTCGAAGATTTAATTCTTATTTATTTATTTCAAAATGAGAGTTATCTTGTTGTAGAGAGAAATTCGTAGCAACAAAGTAAACAACAAAGTTACCATCATGTTTGTTTTGTGTGCATTGAAAGTAAATAAATCGTTTAACCTAATTTAAAACTCTAAAGTTTTGTGTTATTATGTTGTAATAAAAGAATTTAAAATAACAAAACGTTTATTAAAAGGAAGAAACGTAAAATTTTAAGAAAATAATGGAATTTTCTATAACAGAACGCCAAAAAGTAACGTTACCAAAATTTCATAATTAAAGAATCTAGTGTTGGAGAAATTAAGAAGTATTCAAAAAATAATAATAATATTTTTAAATTAAATAAAAAATAAACGCTAAGGATTAAAATTTGATATGAAATCAAATTGTTCAGAAGAAAAATTATGTGAATAGTTTAAAAAATAAGAAATTCGCATCGAACTATTAACTATTTCTTATGTACAAAGATGATGGTTTTTGAGTTGATCAGGAAAAGCCATTATTGAGCTTCAATTCATTTTATAAGTCTTTTGCAGCATTACGCTTTAATTTCGACAGAAATGATTTAATGTTAATGTTTACTATGACAGATAAATTTTAATAGATATTTCGATGCTTGAAAAAATGGCGTTAAGACTGTTAGCTAAGAATCATTTATTTTCCAGTTATACCGGATGCTCTTTTTAATCGTAAAATTTTCTATGATGATTTGACAGCTGTCAGGGAATAATATGCTAGAGATGTGACAGGCGCTCATTTAACTATTTACATCGACATTTGTTTCAAACTCAATATTCGCAAATAAGTATTTAAAAATAAATTACGAAAATAGCAATGGAAGATATAAATCTTTATCAGAGAATATTTATTTAAATTTTAATATTGGGAGACAAATGTGTTCCTTGGAATTACAAAAAAAAAAATGATACATTGTCTTCAAAAAAAGGGCTGATACGCACCAGCAATGTGAATTTTCCAAAAAATAAAAACCGAAAATATATAACGAACCACACTGTCAACAAAAATATTCTAATATACCAAAAGATAGCAGTTTCACCACAAAGTTAAAAAAATATCCAAGAACACACATTTGATCAATATTACAAGTTAAACAAATTTTGCTTAAATTTATCTGAAATTTACAAAACCCCACAAATATTCTCTAAAAAACTGAAAATTTAAAAAAACCAAAGAAGATTTCAATTTCTTAGTATATACAAACTTTATCAAAAAAGTCGAATGTAATCAAAACGTACAAATTCGACTGTTCTATTTGAAGCGATGATGTGCCACCATAAAAACAAAATTCCCAAAAAAATATTAAAATTTCCCAAAAACAAGTTGTTAAATATAAGAAATAAAATACTAACTCTAGTATTATTTAATCTTTAGCGGAGTAAATAAATAAATAAATAAATAAAATGGGTATATCAATTTCAAAAAATTCGTCTCACTACCAGAATTGCTAAGAATAAACACATCTCACAATTGAAGATACCTATAAGATTTGGTGTAAATTGATATATAACTTGTTGCAGACATTTTGTGCTTCACTGTATTTGTGAATGTCAAAGGATAATTTTCCCTGTAGAAAATATGTTTAAATCTTTTTTTATTCTCTTTGTTTCAAATTGGTATACTTCATGATACATATAAGGATGTATTGTATTGTTTTGTTTTTAGGAGTTGTTTTATGCATGCTATATTTGGTTCTGGGGAAGTGTAAGTAATTTTGAGCATACATAATATACGTTTAGAGATAAATAGATTTGGAGCTAGTTGGTTTTTCTCCACATAAATATCTCCATCTTCCATGTCTACGGGTAGAGATATTATAGTCTTTGTTGTCTTACGTAGTATATTGTTACGGATGTGTCTTGCTAAAGTTTTAAAAGAAAATAATTAAGTAATAAAGTAAACAACTGGGTATGCTGTTTACTAACTGCGTAGTTTGCAAAGAAAACATACGCACGCAAGACAACAACAACTGTCTAGTTACAAACTGCGTAGAAATTTTATGCACGCAAAACAACAACAATTAAGTATGCTGTATGCTAAATGCATAGTTTTCTTAGAAATCTTATGTACACAAGACAACAACAACTATCTTAAAATAAATTCCGGGAAGAAACTTTATCAGCATAAAAACAAAAACCAAAATACACACAGACCAACAGGCGCCTATACATTGAATGTATTTATAACATAACAACAATAAAATGGGAGTAGTGGATTCTGAATTTTTCTAGACCTTTAGTGGACAAATATAAAAGGCAGCGTCTGAGTAGATAGTTAGTTACTTAAAAGATAAACCTCGTGAAGTAAAGACTTGAGTCTTTAGTAAATTGTTCTGTAGTGCCAACCTACAAATCTTACTTTGTGTGTAGTTAAAGTAAATAAATAATTTTAAAACGCTGTCTGCGTTCTTAATGTAGAGCAGTATTTCCCATTGTTATTAAATTCGTATTCGGAGTTTACGGTTGCCATTAAAGTGCGATAGGTCCTTGATGGCATCGGGTATTCTAAGTTCTGTATTATTATTAGTTGGATGTTTTAGTGCTATTTCTACTGTTTCTTCTGGTATATTTGGTATAAAGCTCTGCGGAATAAATTAGAAGACATTATTGTGTGAGTCTTATTTCTCGTAGTTATTCTTTCAGAAATAAAAAATTTCACCAAAAGAAGAAATCACAATAATATCACAAATGACTTGGAGTAAAATCAAAAATAACTATAAATATTTCAAGCGGACAATTATTTAAAAACAAAGCTGAAAGAGCAAAGACACTTGTTAAAGCTGAAAATGGTTTCATTAGCATATAAATATGAAACTCAATCCTTTCCACAAGCATTTGGAAAACATAAATATAAAAACTTGTAACTCAAAATACTTTGTTTAAGGGTGTATAGGGTCCGCTATAGCCGATGCTTATTATCTTTTTACAATTATATTGTATTCTTTATGTGGGCAGTTGTTACGAGTAACAGAAAACATTAAGTTTTCAATACTCTGCTTGTAGTTGTACTCATTGACCGTAGTTTTAACCTGTTTCGCTAACAAGTTTTTTTGTTTTTTTCTTCTGAACTCATAACTTCTTGTTTGCAACAACTTCAAATCTCAGGTTATAGTTTTAACAACAACACTTGTTTACACGGTGTTGTGTAGTTTTTATTAGCACATTCATAATCTTTGTGGGTTGTTAGTTTAACGTTGGATTCGCTTTTATGATGCTTTTGGCTTGTAAGTATTTAACGATAAAACATCGTTGACAATTGTTTTATTGTAATACTTAAAATAATTAAAAGAAAACTAATTAAATAGTTCTTTGTTTACCTTAAGTTCACAATGCTTTTACTTTAACTTGAAAAACTTAAATTAAAATTTCTTTGAAAAACAGCAGAAATATTAAATATAGTTGTTGGCAACACCAGCGACATGATAGTTGGCAATTGTTACAATGAATTGAATTTCGCACGAAAATTGCATTACAAAATGGTACCCCTGTTAAAGTTGCATTTCGTAAAATTCGTAATATTTTCGGACAACATAATCGTCCTTCTGGCACCCCTATTAAGAATTTGGTCATTAAATTTGAGTCAACAGGCTCGCTATAATATGTGCGAACACCTTGGTTATCAATTCCTCAGCGTTCTCTACAACTGGGCTTATCCAAAACCACCACATGTGAATTTTACGAAAAGATTTGGTTTTGAAGCCTAACAAGGTTTAAATGGTGCAGGAATTGAAAAAATCATGTTTTCAGATGAAGCAAAATTGCCGCACTTGGCCTTTTGAAAATCCTAAAGCGATTATTGAGAAGTCTTTGAATTCTCAGCGTGCTACTGTATAATGCGCTATGTGGACTGCAGGTGTGATTGGACTTTTTTTTCAAGATGAGATTGGAAATGGATTGACAATTCAATTTGGCTTATAATTGGCGACGTGGATATCACTGACATGTGGTTTCTACAGAACAGTGCCACATGTCACACAGCCAATGAAACGATAAATTTATTGCAAACCAAATTTCCCGATTGGATGATTTCACGACCATCAGCAGTTAAGTGGCCAGCTAGATCGTGTGATTTAACACCACTAAATTATTTTTTGTGTAGCTATGTTAAGGATAGAGTCTATACGGAGCCAATTGAGTCGACAGGAGCCTTAAACGCAACATCTGTAATGTGATTAATGAAAAACGGCAACCATTTTGCCAAAAAGTAGTTAAAAACTTTGATGAAAGAATCGACATCAATCAGCGTGGTTGTAGGGGACATTTGGCAGATATAATTTTTTATTCATAATTGCCAGAATTTTATCTTCTTAACACAATAAAAATTTAAATCATCTTTATACATAAATGTATGTCTACACACATACATACATTCATATACAAATACATGTTTTAAGTTTCTACATACAAATTATAGTCAAAAATGTTTTTTCTTTCGAAAATTTTTAAAACATGTCTGGTGAATGTGGGCAGAAAGGCCTTTTCTTCGCTGCTGTAAATTAAATGTAATCACACACTAAAAAGGTCTGCAACCACGAGTATTTAAACTTGAGTAGGTTTTAATGCGAAAGTAATACAAGAACAAGCCATCATAAAACGTCCGGTGCACTCAAAAAATTTTAGCAAATTTTCGACTTATTTCGACTTATTTGAAATTCAAATGCTTACAAAACTTAAAAAACTATTTCATATTTTAAGCCTACTGATTATATTTTTTGAGTGTAATAAAAAACCCATTCAGTATTTTGTAGTTGATTTTTTTGAGTTTTTGCGTGTGGGTTGCAGACCACGATTTTGTTTTTATTTCAAATAACACAACATAACAGTGCAAAAAGAAGCAAAAACAAAAAAAACCCAAGAACCACGACATAAAGTCTGCCATCGAATATTACATCAATTATATTTGAAGTTGCATAGTTCCAGATTTTTTGTCGTTTGCTATTCAGTGAGGGATTTTTATTCATTAATTATTTTGCATTATTGTTTTGTGGAAATCTTCGTTATATAAATAAAAGTTAGTGGGAAAGTATAAAAAAGAGATTTTTGTTTTGTACTTAAATGTAATTTATTTTCAAAGTTTTAATACAATTATTTGCATTAAAAGGGTATGAAAGCAGCGGAAGTTTAAAAAAATTGTACTAACACGTTTTATATAAAATATTTGTGCATTCATATAAATAACAGAAATAATCTTGATTTATTTATTTTATGGTGATCGTAGGAATGTCAGATGTGTTGATTTTATGCCAAAAGTGGCAATTTTTAAACTTATCGTAGGATTTTTCAATTCGCCTGTATGCGGACATAACAACTTGTAGATAATTTGTAACGATACGCTTTTCCTGGTAGCTGAGGTATGCTCAGCGGCGTTCAGGGTCCTGTTGTGTCGATTTAAACAAAACTTATCCTCTATTAAGCAACGAATTCCTTATTCTCGGTCTTCTGCTTGACTGCAGCTCGGGCTTTAAATATAACGGCACGATTTCTCTGGTAGCTGAGGTATGTTCAGCGGCATCCAGGGTCGTGTTGATTTAAACAACAAAACTTTGGTTGCAAGTTTTTCCTTTATTAAGGAAGGGATTTTCTTATTCCCGGTTTTCTGCTTGACCGCAGCTCGGGCTTCGTATATTGTGCACTGGTGTGTGTGCAGGCGGCGTAGGTAACTCTATTCTATGTCACCCGGTCAGTATTCGAAGAACGTCACTGTCGGTGGCGGACTGCGAACACAAACTCGGCTGAGTATAACCATGGCTCTGTTTGTGATCGTTACGTCGCAGTTTGTCCTGTCTCAGGGTATAGATTCGGCTGGGTATTACCACGGCTCCATCTATACCCTGACTACCAGTCCAAAATAATAAAAATAGAAGTAGATATTTACCTTTGATTCTGCCGCCGGTCGCACACCAATTGATTTGTTCTTACTGATATTTGCCCTTTTATACTAAGTTTTCCCCACACACCAATGCACAAACACACCTACATTATTTCGGCAGTAGATATACCACAGTCGACGGCTGTTTTCACCACCGAGCTGCAGTCAGTTTTACAATGCAAATGTTAATAACTAAAAATAATCGTATGCCTTCGTGGCTAATTATTACAATAATAATAATGCACTGGAACTAAATTCTACTTTATTTACTCAAACTTGAACTCTTATTTCAGGTTCCTTAGGTAATAAGTCTATAAGTACATATGCTAGAAAAATATAGAATATTTAATATTGAAGAAAATTATAGAAATATAGATATTCAAGTAAATACATTAAAGAAAATATAGAAATTTAAACATAAATTCTTATTTTAGTAAAAAGATTAAAAGAAAAAATAGGAATTGAAACGTGAATGTTGTCTGACAGTTCGCTGTCTGACCAAAAACGACCTTGGACTTTTAGTCGTTACAAATTAAGTTTAATCTACCTTAATTTGAGCTAGACTCCTTTGTTATTCAAAAAATATATTTGAAATGTACTACTGCGGGGGAAAGCATGTCAATATGGCCACTATTCACTGTTGCTCATGTAGCTCATTAGTGGATTTTACCCCAAATTTTGTATAGATAATTCAAAAGCCTTATATCAAAAGCCAAATTGATTAAATGAGAGTTTTTATTGAACCAACACAGCAAAAAGACAACAAAACAAAAAAGAGAACAAATAAAGGGTCTGCCATCTAACGTTTTTTTTTCAACTAGTGCTTATTTCGTGAATGGTAACACTTGTCATGTTCATGTTTGATTTGACAGATAATTAGTTTTATCCTTCCGCTGAACGAATATGGTTGTGTATACGCTTGAACAACGCTGGGAAATATTGCAACATTACTTTGAAAATCATGGTGATGTTGCGAAAATTGTGCACGGATTTTGGAAGAAGCGAAGCACCGTCAGCGGTAAAAGAAACTGGCATCCTCATCGATAAACCAAAGCGTGAAAAGCCAAAAACCGTGCGTACACCCGAGAATAATGCTGCTGTGGCAGAAAATGTGCGTGAAGCGCCATCAACGTCAATTCACCGTCATTCTCAACGATTGAACATTTCAGAGACATCATTGTGACGAATTTTGCATAAAGACCTTGGTATGACGCCATACAAAGTCAAATTGGTTTAGGAGTTGAACCCAAGTGACCATCCTATGCGTTTTCGCTTCGCTAAGTGGGCCTGCGATCGACTTACAGAAGATGCCGATTTTGCAAAAAAAAAATCATAATTTTAGATGAAGCTCATTTCGAACTTGGCGGGTATGTAAACGAGCAAAATTGTCGCATTTGGGGCACAGAAAACCCGCACGCATACATTGAAAAGCCGACGGACCCAAAACAAGTCACTGTTTGGTGCGGATTTTGGTCGGCCATTTTTCTTTGAAAATGAGCAAGTAGTGGCCGTTACAGTCAATGGCGATCATTATAGGGCCATGTTGAACGAATTTTTGTTCACAAAAATTGAAGAGGAGGATATTGGCAGCATTTGGCTACAACAGAACGGCGCTACGTGCCACATAGCTGAAGCTACACTCGATGTTTTGCGCCCTATTTTGAAGATCGCAGATCGAAGCCGCAGAGCTGATGTCGTTTGGCCACCTCGGAGCTGCGATTTGACACTGTTAGACTATTATTTGTGGGGTGCCGTCAAAGATAAGTGTTACGCCGACTAGCCAGAGACAATTGACGCTTTAAAGGACAATATTCGTGAAGCCATTGGAGAAATACAGCTGCACACATTCTACAATGTGCTCAAAAATTGGACCGATCGTGTAGGCTACTGCATGGCCAGCCGAGGCAGTCTTTTGAATGAAATTATTTTCCATTATTAAGCGAAAGGATTGTACTTTCAAATTAAAAAAAAAAATTTGAGAAAATTTTCAGTAGTTTTGTTTATAGCGGACCCTTTACAAAAACACAGCAAACATTTCGAATACAAAAACACTTTTGATTTTCAATCTTTCTACATAAGGGTTTCCTTTGGAAGCCTTTCAAATGTATAATATATGACATAGTCATTTGTAAATCGTAATCTGGCGAATTTTTCGAATTTACTTTTTATTTATTTTTTATTTATTTGAGTCTATGAATTCATGATCCAGACAGCCATTAAAACAGTTAATTATGATAGAACATAAAAAACTTAAATTAAGTTATTTAAATCTAAAATTAGATTAAAGTTAACAGCATTAATATTTAATATTTATTATATTCAGAACAAATTCTTAAAAACACATTAGAGTTAGTATAGTTTGCTTTGAATATTTTAATGGATAAAAATAGCGCGTAGAACATTAAAAGAAATACTGCTTATTAAAAATAAATTTAAAACAAAGGTGACATTTAACACTATTCTTCGGCTTTTTGGGTTTGGCATGTTTATTCGAGTATGTTTCCTAGTAAAGGAATCCTTTAAGTCTCAATAACAAAATAACAATAACTGCTTTTACAGCAAATCAATGCTATTATTATGGACTATAAATTTGATCGCAAATTATTTCCAGAAGAGGTCTGGCAAGGGAAGTGTTAAGATGTTTTGTGGTATACGGGTCACAAAATTCCCTCGCCCAGCGTTTGATATATCCCAGAACTGGTCGTGGTTTGTTAGGGGTTAATGAAATATTCTTTATTAAATTAAAAATTTAGCATCCGGTAAAATACAAAGATCTGAAACTACATTCAGTTTGTGTGATATATTCGGAAAAATCACATGTGTTTGCTCTTTTTAAGGTTCAACTCTGTAAGGTTAATGTTACACTAGCAAGTGAATACATCTAACTCCTTTCACAGGAGAATATGATTCGGGTGACGATTGAATGCTTAAAATACCTTTACGCCATTTTACGCCATCACATGTAATAGAACGCTTGAGTATTTAATAGCTTTGTGTAGATCAGACCCAGAAGGCTTCCCTGCATCATACCAGATGAAACAAAAATTACTTTCGTAGTACGCGTAGTATAAATACCATTTTGATTTTTATTTGACAGATATAAATTAATTCTCATAAGGCAATTGTTCGCAAACTAGGTGCACCTGTAGGCTAATAGGTAGTGTACTAGCTTACAAGACTGGTGGTTGTGGATATGGTAAACTTCAATCTACTATCGAAAAAATAATAAGAGCCGCAAAGCTAGCTGATTGGGTTCGATTCTCAACAAAGACCTTGGTTTTTTTCACTACAAATAAAAATTGACTGTCGGTGGGACTGCTCGGTGATGAAGGCATGGTCACTGGTCACTGTACTGTCTTATACGACAGTTAATTTCCGTAACTATTCTTCTACTTTCACCATCTGCCTCATCTCTTTTTTATCCCTTTCCTAAAGAATGTAGCACGGCACTTGACTAAATAGGCATTGATGCCTGAAGTGCTACTTAACTTTATAAAAAAAAAAAAATTAAACAAAGTCAAGTTTCCTGATTAGAAGTTTGTGTTCGCGCTTATCAAACGCTTTACAAAAGTCAGTGTGAATAACATCAGTTTGTTTTTGTTGATAAAAATCCCTGATTGAGTAGAATTATTAATTCCAAAAGATTAGTAACAGCTTTAAAACTATGCTGAGCAAAACCCAATATAAATGACACTTGAAGGGAAAGGTGATCAGTAACGATTTTCTCAAAAAGTTTAGGTGTAGTGCTAAGTTTAGCAATATCCCTGTAGCTGGCAGCATTATTCCTACAACCAAATTTAAATTATAGAATAATAAAAGAAACCTTTCATACTTTAGGAAAAGAAATAAAATTCAATGATACGAGTATGTTGAAGATAATTGTAGAGATTTTACCAGTGTCACAGCACATTTGTTAAGAATGCAACTCGGAATACCATCCGGACCATATTTGTATAATATTTTAAGATTTTTTAAACTTTATTTAGGTATATAATATGCAATATATTTATTTGATTGTCGGAAAGCTAAAGCTGCTGTACCCATCTCTCTTCAATTTTTGCAATCGGTTAGAAGAGAAGCGGTGGACAAAATATTCAAATACTGCCTTGAAACTTTGTATACGTTACTCCATTTTTGATGCGTCTAGTTTAGCGAATAACTGATTGGATTACCAATCAGTAAAATTATTAAACTAAATATAATTTAAATGCATGATGAAATCGTTTTTGCGGTACGTTTGGCGACTAGTCTATCTATTTTTTAAATTGTAAATTAATTATTTTTTTGCACAAACGGATAGTACTCGTAAACATAGTTATATATGCATACAATCCATATGTCTACATATATTACAATAAAAACTGTTAATAGTGAAAATAAATTTGGAAGATTAAAAATTATTAACAATAATTGGCGGCAGCAGTTACTACTTAACAATTTCGTTTCTTAATTTTATTGTAATATTTCAGTAGCCCTGTAAAGAAGTAAATCATTTACATTTAGAATTTTAATCCCTAATTGTTTCGGAGCGACCTAGTTCAGTTAAACGATTCTTAAAAAGAAATGTTCGGAATTTTACTACGGTGGCTTCTTTATTGTTCATCGTTCCGACCAAAGTTTAATACAAGAAGTGCAAGCATATTAAAGGCTCATAAAGCTCATAAATCAGGTTTCGCTTACCTATTTCTAAAACCTTTACAGAATGTTGAGTTTTTGCATTTATTTAAAACAATACTAATTTTTTATATATTTAGTTTAAGCATAAAATTTTTAATCACTTTTTGGAAAAAGGGGCGTTCTATTTCGTTAATCATGTAATGCATTTTGAGTTTTAAGGCTGAAATCGATTCGATTGACTCCGTATAGACTCTGTCCTTAATATAGCTTTACAAAAAATAACCCAGTAGTGTTAAATCACATGATCTGATTGGCCACTTATCTGTTGATTGTCGTGAAATTATGCTATCGGGAAATTTTGCTTGCAATAAATTGACCGTTTCATTGGCTGTGTGATATATTTCATCGTCCTGTTCAAACCACATGTCAGTGTCGTCAAAAATAGGCAAAAGTTGAGTTGTTAGTTTCTTGTGAACCATTGATGGTTACCGCACTTCTAGCCTCATCTTTGAAAAAAATGGCCCAATCACGCCTCCATATTACATAGCGCACCAAACAGTAAACAGTGAGTAAAGACTTCGAAACCATCGCTCTAGGAATTTCAGAAGTCAAATGCAGCAATTTTATTAGTTGACAAGTGAAAATGGGTTTCGTCTGAAAATTTTGTTTTTTCAGATAAACTAGCCGGTTGTTCTGAATGGTCGGTCGGCTTCAATTCCTGCACTAGTTTAACCTTGTGAGACTTCTAAGTCAAATCCTTATGCAAAATTCGTCATGTGGTGGTTTTGGATAACCCCACTTGTTGAGAAAGTCTAGGAATTCACAAATTTGAATCTACTTCAATACTATGGCTCATGGCCACGAATACGCGACACGGTGGAACAGGCGTTGGTGTTCTCACATTTTACATCGAGTCTGTCGACTTAAATTTAATGGGCAAATTCTTAATAGCGGTCGCAAAAGAATGATTATGTTGTCCAAAAATGTCACGAATTTTACGAAAGGTAACTTTAACAGAAGCACCATTTTTTAATACGATTATTGTTCGAAATTGAATTCGTTGTAACAATTGCCAATATGTCTACTACGAATATGTTATAAAAAAACTAAATGTCAAAACCCGAAATAATCTTTTCTGCCACCCCTAAAATATATTCGTTCGTAATTCTTTCATAATTCAAGTCGAAGAAAACATCAACGAACGAAAAGAGCGTCCTAGTTTCTTTAATCTTTCGGTCTGTTCGGAATGATTCACTAAAGGGAACGATTTTGCCTTATTCTGGATAATATGGGCACATATTCATAGCCATCATTTTCATAGCCACCAGTTGAAATTAAGTACATGATTGTAAATAGTTCACAAAGAATATAATCATAGTCATTGATATTCCAAGTACATCTCTTATACGAAATGCCATTGGCCATGGAACACAATTTGAAACTGAAATAAATAGTGATTGAAATATTACAACAACATTTTGATTCACATTTTCGAATATAAAAAAAGAACTTTTTAAAAATTTTTAAATGTGACCAGTTTTTCATCGCAAAGTGTTTCGATCCATCATCACAAGAAAAATTCGTTGTTGTCTAAGATTAATATTATGAATCTTTAGTGTCCATGCCGATGCATATTGTATTTGTAATGGTAAAAGCTAAAATAAATAGTTTGTGTTTTTTGAAATTAATTATATCTACTGAGCAGGACCTCGAACTTGAGTTAAATGGTAATTTTTATTTCAGTGTTAAAAACGCCTGCGAATTTCGCTGCAACATTAAAACATACAAACAACAACCCACGTTTTTAACGCGCCAGAATTTCAACAGACAAATGTTAATTTACAAGTTTGTGAATAACACTGTCTAGGAAACATAACCCAGAGACAAAAAATAAAATTTAAATAAACGGAGCCACATGTCAAACAAAAATAACTAAAACAAAGTCAGCAAAGTAGAAAAGGACGCAAATGGTTCTAAATGCCAATTGTTGTAAAAAATTGTATTTTTTGGAATTATTTAATAACAAGTGCAAATGTTTGTTATTGTCATGTTTGTATAGACAATAAACAAAATACACTGCTGGTAATTTTTTTGCGTATGAAAAAATAGAAAACAAAAACTTGCAAAATATAAATGACATATTGCTTAACGTAAAAGGGTCTTCATTTTAATTTCAACTAAAAACTAAAAGCTCCTTTTTTGTCATGTTTAAAAGAAAATATAAATAATTTTATTGTCCTTAGCACACACAAAGAAATAATTGATGAGTTCTTGACTTTCATTTTATTACAAAATAAAATTTAAAACTGTAACATCAATTCTAAACTCTTATTTTGTCCGTTAAAGTTGAATTGGAATGTGCTTTAAATAAAAAAAAAAGTTAAAAATCAGTTGTTACTACCACCACTTACTAGTGTGGTGTGCGCGATTAGAAAAATTAAAAAATTGGTTTCGTAATCGCATCTTTGATAGAGGTGTCTGCGTTTTTTTTAAGCCTAAGAACATAAGCATGAGTTCAAATCCCAAAATATCCTTGAGGAGTGGATAACATAATTGTTGTCGAGTAGCCACGTAATAGATAAATTGGTGGAGGTAGCTTTGTCGATACTTATAAAAATGTTAAGTGTGCAAAGATACAATATAACGGTAGTGTTTGCCAGCCATGAGTTGGTTAAAGCAGAGCATATTCTGATTTTGAATCACGCCAGAGACTATAAGGAGTTCGTTTAATTCAAACAATTACGAGGAGCGAAATCAAAGCATGTGGGCTCTTTTTTGAATTTAATTGCCAGCTGAAGAATGCAATTGACAAATGAAAAATGATGCTGAGCCGCCCTAATTAACATTGGTATACATAAGACAGGCATTTCATTAACAACTTGAGTTAACGTGCAAGTGCCCCTGTAGGCTAGTAGGCAGTGTACTAGCTTGTCAGTAAGGGGGTTGTGGGTTCGATTCCCAACGAAGACTTTGGTTTTTTTCACTACAAAAATAAAAATTGACTGTCGGTGGGGCTGCTCAGGGATGAAGGCATATTCACTGGTCGCTGTGCTGTTTTACACAGTAGTTAATTTCCGACTATCCTTCTAATTTCACCACCTGTTTCATCTATTCTCTATCTTTTTCCTAAAGAATGTAGCACGGTACTTGACTAAATAAGCATTGTTGCCTGAAGTGCTACTTCTTTTAAAAAAAAAGTGATCCTAATAGCTTGGGTCTGCGCTACATTTAGCAAAATTTGTCACACAATATTCCAGAGCCTGAAATTCACAGATGTCGTATTACGTATTTCGAAAATTTGTGTTGTCTTCATTTACTCCAAGCAAATCGCCTAATGAAACCTGTCTATCTTGTACGTGCGACATATCGCACCCTAAATACAAAAGAGCCACAACTCCAAATACTAAAATTTTTGGGAGAGACAAAAAACTGTTTAGTTCATCGAATAAATTCCATAAATTAATGGAATAAAAGTCAGCTTTGGAAAAGTTTTTAGTTGTAACCCTTTTGTATTTAGGGCGCGATATATTTACGATGCATTTTAGTGACTGGGGAATCAAGGTAAGAAAGTTAGTGAAAGTTATTGGATTATTTTAAGACGATTTTGATTGTATGTTGACTAATTATGTTATACCTCAGCTTAGGATATTTCCTGGTGTTTTTGATATCTGTCCAGATTTATTTTCTGTCCTTCTATTTTTTTTCCACTTTTTCGGAAATTCAGCTATTGGTTATAACTGTATCACTTTTATAAGGCATTTTCAAGTTAACTTGGTGGTTGTGGTCTTTATTGGTTTCTCTTTATTAATTCTTGTTTAGATCGAAGGCATAAATTGCCGGTTGATAGAAGCTAAAACTGTTCACGTTTCTACAGCTTTATTATGAATCCATTAACTTGCTCTCTATATTTTCTCTTACAACAGAAAATTTGTTTTTTATTTAACTTTGATTATTTGAGATATTATTATGAATTTATACATTTTTTTCCTATCCTAATAACCCCTTGCACAGTATGTGAAGATTGGTCTCATTATAATCCCTCAAGAGCTTTTAAGAGTGCAACCCCATGGTTTTCTGCGAAAGATCTGAGCTCTTTTTAAGCTTTCTTTGCATTCGTCTTTTAATGTGTTTTGGCTTTAAGGTTTTTAAATTTAAATTTAAAAGGAATATTATTTGATGGGGCCAAATTTATAAAAAAAACTCAGACATTAAATCACAGGATATAGAAGTAGCTTTAAAATTTTAATTTGCAACACTTTAACAAAATCTCATGCAAAATCTGACGATAATATTTGTGGGTCCTCTTTTAGCTTTAGCAACGAAATGCCGCCCTAGTGACGCCTATCAATACCTTTTGCCTTTTTATGTAAACCCAATTACACGAGATTTTAATAGTGTTGCCAGATTAAAAATTGGCAAGAAAAATGCTGTTGCAATGTTCTTCAAGAACAATCACTGAATTACTTGTGTCCTTAAGTAAAATTTTGAAATATAAACAAATTTAAGGCTGTCGTTTTGTTTTTCAGTGTATATGCCAATTTAATTCTAATTGGTGTATTTGCATAAGATAATATAGCGTTGCCTTAACTTTACACAATGTACAAAATGTAACACATGTTGGCTTTAGAGTCACATCCATAAATTATCTTAGCGCGCTTTTTTCTTAACAATAGGCTGCATCTGTTATTGACTTCAAGTACGTATTCCAAATAGCAGAGTTGTGCTATAAATACATAAAAGTCTTTTGACTGAGTTTATTTTAACAACAGTTGCAATCCTTTGTCTGACTGGTAGCCAGCCTGCTGTTGACAAGTTATTGACAATTAACATTTTTATTGTTTACACTGGCAAGGAGTGTGTTTTGTGCAGTTTGTTCAATGTTTGAAAATAAAACCTCTTACTTTTTGTAGTAGAAGTCTTGTTGAAGTAGGCTTTGTTGTTGTAAATATTACAACGCATGTACCTCCACTTTTGTTTGTATTACTTAAGTATTTTGGTCAGATTTTTTTTGTTTTGAACTTTAAAGAACATTTTTGTTGTTGTTGTTTTCATATTATTCATATAAATAAATGCTCAAATGTTTATTCAAATGAAAGTTGAATAATAAAGGGATTTTCAGGAGGAAGTTTGTTTTCTAAAACAAAATAAAACAAAAAATTTAGATTAGGGTGATTCAAATTTTTATTGTATTATGAAGAGAAAAGTTCGATAATTTTGAATAAAAAATAATATCGGACAAATGTCCACCTCGACCGCACTGACAGATGTCGATTATTTCATAATTTTTGGAAATCCTATTTGGCGGTCCTATTTCATTATTCACATCACGGATTTCGACTTGTAAAGGTGAAACCTATTCGACTGGCTCCATAGAGACTCAGTTCTTTACATAGCCCCACAAACACAAAAACCTGTGGTGTTAAATCACACGATCTGGCTGGCCACTTAACTGGTGTTTGTCATGAAATTATGCGATCGGGTAATTTGGGTTACAATAAATTGATCGTTACATTGGTTGTGTGACGGTCCTTGTCGTGACCGAAATTGAGTTGTTAACATCTCCCACTTCCACATAGAGCACTATACAGTGACTTGCTTAGCATGCAAAGGCTTCTCAATAATCGCTCTAGGATTTTCAGAAGTCCAAATGCGGCAATTTTGCTTGTTGACATACCCTGACAAGTGAAAATGGGCTTCGTGTGAAAAAATGATTTTTTCAGAAAAACCTACGCAATGTGAATACTCGGTTTAAAGGATTCAAAGTCAAATCCTTACGCAAAATTTGCCATGTGGTGGTTATGAATAACCCCATTTGTTGAGAACCTCGAGGAATTGGCAAATTTGGATCTGCTTCAATACTGTGACTCATAGCTGCGAGGTTTTCTATTGAACGACTCGGTCGAACACGTGTGGGTGTTCGCTTATTTTGTATCGCACCTCTCGAATCAAATTTAACGACCAAATCCTTAATAGCGGTTTCAGAAAAACGATTATGTTGTCTGAAAATATCACGAATTTTACGAAATGTAGCTTTAACGGAACCACTATTTTTATTGTGGATTATAATTATTTTAATGTCATTTTCGTGCGAAATTTAATTGTAACGATTGTCAATGTATATATAAGTCAAAAAACTAAATGTCAAAATTATCATATTGTTGGTGTTGCCACAGTTAAAATACAAACTTCTTGTTGAAAAATCCGATAGAAGAAAAAACGATGCAGTCAATAAGTTTTATTCGAGTTCTTCCTTTATATTTTAAGATAAAAGAAATTAGCTTTAATAGTTTTAATAACTTTAATTAACATTTTTTGAAGGTTAGTTTGTTTGGAATTTTCGTTTTCTTTTATGATTTTGAAACAAATTGTTGCCATTTTAGGGGAAAAATACTCCAGAAAGATATTCCAGTTATTCATTAATAGATTGTTAGTAGGAATAAAAAATGATCGGTTTCTGGTGTAATCGCTAAATGCGATAGATAAGTAATTGGATTGGAAATGTTGTTGACTTATAATCTATTCAACATAGAATTTTAGCAGCGTTTGATGTTGACCAATATATTTAAAAAATTTAAACTTTTCGTATGTTATAACCTAATCCGGGCATATATTTCACGCGCATCATTTTGCTGCTTGTAAACATTTAATTTGAATTGTCTGACGAGGAGGATAAATCTTTTTTTAGTGGCGTTAAATCAGTAAAACGGATATTTTATGGCAACGATGCTTTAGTGAGTTAGCAAAGCTAAACACTTCTTTCTTGCTAATAAGCTTTTTACCCTCTTCTGCGGACGCGCTAATAGCTCATGAAGAGATTTTGCATCGCCTACTCATTGAACCTTTTTTATTTATAAAAATTAGGGTATAGATTAGAAGAATGGAGCTATTCGATGTCCTTTATGCAAACCTTTTTCAAATATTCTTTTTTCTGCGCTTGGGATTTTAAATAAAAGTTTTCAAAGTTATTGTGTAAAAATACTTTTCATTTTGCTTCATGCTATTGCATCGTCGTTAAAATTTTCAATTTTCTCAAGAAAGTTTATAATTCAATTTTTCTTTCTGAATTGACTTTCCAACAACAGCAACAACAAAAAAATGTATCGCGTCAGACACAACATACAATATTTTTGCGGTCAAATCAATTTAAGTGCATAAATTTTATGCTAAACTCTAACCCCAACTCAGAGATAATTGATTTTTCAACAAACAAGAAGAGAAAAGAAAAATTTGCAAATCTACAACAATAATAATTTTTCATCGCTTAAACGGCAATTTGTTGTATTAGCTTTTACTATCTCTACGAGATGCAATAACTTGAAATTGAAATGCAAAAGAATAATTTGGACAACAAACAAAATATTCAAAATGAAAAGCGCTGGCCAGTCAACATCAAACTTGCATTTGGCCAAGCAGTGAAAAGAAAAACGGGCAAGGGAGGGAATACAAATAATAAAATTATTTAAATATTTAATAACAACAGATTTGAGAACTCTACCGCTTTACAGTCGTCACCAAGCTCATTAAATCACTTAACTACGAATGAGCAAAAGTTATATTAGATTTGGTTGAACAATGCGAATGCACAGTTTTATTATTTGTTTGTTTGTTTGTTGTTTTTGCTGTTGTAGTAAATTAACGCCCACACCCGACAATTTATTTTTCGTAGGCGGATGGTTTAGAGTTAGTTTTCATTTGATTTCAAATAGTTATTGTATAGCGACTGCCTATATTTGCAATCCCAACAATGCAATAAATTTTTCGGAAGAGCTTTAAAACAGGAAAATCCATTCAAGAGACTCATTTTTTAAACGAGCAAAAATTCCATCATTTAACACATAATTTTGTTCAGTTTTTAAATAATTTTTTTTTGTTGTTCCTTCAAATGTAATGAAAATTTCTTAATCATTTCATCGAAATTGATATTCAAGCACAGCGTGACACTTGTGTTAAGATACTTAAAGAGTTAAATTTACAAAAATAAAATTATTTGTTTGGAATTTATTTAATTTAATTAATGGTTAACTTAACACTTAATGCTACTTGACGTTACTTAGATTCCATTAGGCAATTATTCGAATGTGTCATTAATTAATTAAAGTTTAAAGAGTTTTATTATTTCTAACTTTTAACAAAAGTATCACAGCGATGTTTGTGTGTGAATAAATTTTATTTCTTGACTCTTGAAAAGTTGCAATACTGTATGCGTTCTCTATTGAAAAATTAATTTGTTAGAGTGAAAATTAAGTAAGTTTTAATACATTATTGATTTAATAAAAGATGCAGTATTTAGGATTTTTATTTGAATAATAATAGCGATATATCATAAAATCAAATTTAGTCGGATTAGTATAGTAAGACGATTTAAATAGCATGGAATTTCTGAAAACTCATTCAAAATTCGTGAAGAAAGAAAGAAGTGATTTAGGAAGTTTTGATACAGATACATAATCAGCCACAGAACAGTTAAATGTCTAAAGAGACAAATAACCGAACTCTGCGGGTCACCGATTCCCGTGGAAATAAAGTGGACTTTCCAGTTGTACCCTGCTGACTTCAGGGGACTGGGCTCCCTTTTTCCCCCAGGTGCACAGGCCTAAGTTGTTGCTAACTCCAAAGACCATATATATGTGCCATTTATGTCTTTATGGATCACACAACCATCTAGACTTGTGTCTTGCGGGGGTAAAAGGGAGCCCAGTCCCCTGAAGTCAGCAGGGTACAACTGGAAACTCCACTTTATTTCCACGGGAATCAGTAAGCCCCAGAGTTCCGTTACTTTTCTCGTTAGACTTTTAGTTGTTCTCTGACTGATTATTGGGGTAGGCCCTTCGGGCCTGGTGGCGTTGTGTTTCGAGGCCCTCGTTTGAGTTTGTGGGTCGGATCATTCACAATGAACTACAATGAATGGTTCAGTAAATATGAATGCCGTCGTGTTCTTAATTATATTAAGCTTCATGCGTTCAGGACCAGGAGTTGGATTGTCTCCAGCTCTTCAGCAAGGAGTGGTGGTTTGCAACCCTGCTTTGGAACCGCTGAAATTGCAATTAGGGATGACCTGTTGCTAGAATTAGTCCTCGGCTTCTTAGGCCGTGAATGGCGTTGCTTTCCCAGTGGTTTGACCACCATCTGATTACGGCTTACGGCCAGGCGCAGATGTAAATCTTTTCACGTAATTGCACTATTGGCGGCTTTTGTTGTAATGCAAAAATACGAACGTGATTTGGGTCTAAACTACAGACACCAAGTTACTCCTGGAAGGACCTTTACCAATAGTAAATAGTTGATCAAACTTCGGTTTCTATTTTTCAGTTTCAGGCATTTACCAGATCTTTCTTCTGGTGCCATCACATTATGGAAGCCGTTGCTTTAAAAAGGCGGAGTCTTCAAGAATGACAGGCCTCCGGCGGTGGGATAGACTCTACTGTTGTTCTGATCTAGCAATCTTTATTTAAAATTATTATATTTTTATTAATATTATTAACTTAGAGGAAGGTTGCCTGTTGAAGCTAAAAGTAGTCCTGCTAATTTGCAATCAATAGCAGAAAAACCAGCCTAAACCCAGCCCTTATCTTACAAATTAAACAATTTTAAATATTTCTTTTTCTCTTGTGATATGTCATCAAATTGTTTGGGTAAATTGAACTGGTTTATTTTGGTACTGGTGTGTACTAATAGAATGGTGCTCCATCAGGACATCCAAAAAAGGAAGTGAGTGATTTCGGGTGCCGCAGTCGAATTTAACTTTATATAAAATGATACTGGGACCAGAAAGTTATTAAAATTAAACCGATAATTTGTTTTTTTAGATAATCAGGTCTCCCCAGACCTCAGTTATTTTCCTAAAACGTAAACCTGCACCTGGTACTGTATCTAATGGCTCATTCTCATGCCTCGGGATAAATACTAGCTATTTCTTAACCTTGCAATTGACACCCAATAAGTTAGTATTTTATTTTTATATAAAGACTTAAACCAATTTCTAATCCAAAGGTTTAAAGTTTTATACCCTTTGTTAAGTACACTGGTGGTTGATACTTAGATGTGATTTGCCAAAGCGTTTAAAATTTTATTGGGAACTTGCGGAATCGTAAAACAACATTTGCCTCTAACTTAGAGGCTAGTCCTTGTCCTACTTGTATATAAGCACCACTTGCTGGCAATAAGAATGATTTAAAGTTGAGCCATCGTTGAGTAAAGACAACAAAGTTACCATCGTATTTATTTTGTGTGTATTGAATGTAAATAAATCGTTTAATTTAATTTAAAATTCTATAGTGCTGTGTCATTATTTTAAATAAAAGAAATCAATAAAACAAAACGTTCATTAAAAGGAATAAACGTAACAGTATCGCACCCTAAATACAAAAGGGTCACAACTCAAAATACTAAAATTTTCGCAATCCAAAATAATTCTCTTTAGTTTATCGTGCAGAAGCGACACACTTAACACAAAAATAGACACAACTGTACTTTTCCAGTTAAAGAAGATAGTGATGTGGAAGAAATTTTTGCAGTAGTTAGAGATGTGTACTTTGAATTAATTTATGGAAAAAAAGAAAGTTTTGGAAAATTTTGAGTTATGACGCTTTTGTATTTAGGGTACGATATATTTTCCAGCATTTAAAACTGAAGGGAACAAAAACGAGTGAACAATATTTCCAAGAATTATTTCAGGCGTTGCAAACAAGTGCAGAAGCCAACATCAGAAAAATGTTTCGAATTTTACACAAATAAGAGATACAACTTTTTATTGAATGTGCACTGCAGGCGCGATATTTGGGTTATTTTATTTGGATAATTTTACCACAGTTTGGGAGTGTTACAGTTTTTGATGAGATTTAGTTTTTGCTCAATTTATTGAATAAAGTGCGAAAACGCTTTAGAAGATCAGAAGATCTTCGAAGTACGCACGTTCACAAAATCATCATTTGGTCTAATTTGTGGCCAGATGGTATCGTTGTTCCTTGTTTTTTTTTTATAAACGAGGAATGTAAAAATGAAACTATCACTGGCTAGCGATGTAGAGTTCTAGATGGGATTTTTATTGTCCACGTGTTTTTAAACATGACGCCACATATGTCATCAGCCGGTAAACGGCAAATTTTAAAAATTTGCAAAGCATCATTCACTTTCATTTGCCACTGTGCAATCTTTTTAACTGCCAATATTGTCAATATACAACAACTGGCTTTAATTGATTTTAGTTAATAGATTAAATATGCAAAAATAATAAAGATAACGAAATGTGATATTTTATTAAAAAACTAAAACTGAGGTTAAGAAAAATTAAATTTTCAATCAAAACCTTTTTAACCATGACAAATTAGTTCGAAATCATTGTTTTGGAAAAAACTACAAATTAATTTGGCACAAACCAAAAAAACTGGAAATAATTTATAAATAAAATTCAAGTGAATAATTTTAGCAAAAGTAACGTGACTCCAACCTATTTTTGTTTTTATATTTCTCAAATAAGATAAAAACAATTTATGAATAAAATGTTGTATACAACAACATTTGATTTAATAAACAAGCAAAATTATATGAATTTTTTATCCAAAAGTCATGCACAGTGGCCTAAATTATAAATAGTGGAAAGAGGTACAAAAGTTTTGAACTGTTTAGTCATATTTAATTTGTGTGTTTTTTTTTTTTGTTTTTGGTGAAAGAAGAAATGGTTTAACACAATGAAAAACAAATTAATTATAAAAAAGGGGAAAATATATAAATAAATAAAAAATTTGTGACAGAATAACAAATATTTTTTTTTATGTTTTTTATTAATAAAAATTAATAAAAGACTGTTATAGAAAATTGCCTGAATTTATGGCGTGATAAGATTTACATCTGCACCTGGCTGTTGGCCTTAATCAGATGGTGGATCATTACCACTGTGGATGATATATGGCGCCATCCTCGCCCTGGAAGGCCGTTTTATTTTTTGTTTTTGCCTAAAATAATTTACTCTTTAGAATAATATGCAGGGAGTCCGCCGGAAAGGAATACTTTGTTGTTTCCTTAGAATTTTTTGATTAAATGAAAGAGAATGGATCTTATATTGATAAATATTTTATTTAATGCCAATTCTTTAATCTCACAATTAGTTAACTTTACAAATGCGAGCTATTTTGAGTACACTTTTCATTACATTCTCACAGGTTTCACGCGGAATTTCTTTAATTTCATCACGAATATTTTATTTGAGTTGCTCAAGCATTTTTGGTTTGTTTGCATAAACCTTGCTTTTCAGATATCCCCACAAAAAGAAGTCCAGAGCAGTCAAATCAGGCGACCGTGGAGGTCAATAAACATCACCATTTCTTGAAATAACTTGTTGCGGAAAGAGGTTCCACAGTAATTCCATTCTAATCCTAGCTAAATGCTAAATGTTAATCAAACCCAAGGCATGCAGTTGTGGCTTTAAAAAGTTTTCAATCATATTACGATAACGCCCCCGATTCACAGTTACCGTTACGCCTTTTTATTTTTAAAGAAGTAGGGTCCAATGATTCCTCCTGGATGCAATGGTACGGGTTTCCCATTCCCGAGATCCGACTATTCTGTTTATTCACATAGTCATTCAAATGAAAATGTACCCCGTCACTCATTATGATTTTTTCATGAAAATTGGGGTTGTCATGGCCGAGCTTTAACATACAATTGGCATATGTGCGGCAGCGTAAATGGTCGTTTAGAAGAAGCTCTTGTGTCATCTGAATCTTATATGGAAACAAATGCAAATCCTTGTGGAAAAATGTGTTGTTTGAAGACCAAGCTCCTGAGCAGGGCATCAAAGTAAGATTGGCGGATTGGTTTGAACACTTTCTTGAGCAGCAGTAATGTTTTCAGTCAATCTTGCAGTACGTTGTGGTCCATGCCTATCACCTACAGACTTTCTTTCTTCGAAGTCATTCACTACACGATAAGTAGTGCGTTTTTTGGCACGTTGTTTCACTTAAAAATTTCACATAACTTTCTCATCGTCACAGTAATCGATGAATGATTTTGTTAAAATGTTTTAACGGTTAACACACGTTGGTTTTTCCATAATAAATTTGCCACGTGTCTATTTCACGACTGCCAAATAAGTACTGTGAAAACTAATCGCGGCATAACAAAATATCGGCGGACACCCTGTAGTATTGTGATATCAATGAGTAAGCAACAACAAATATGTGTGTGTCGACTAATAAAGAGAACAAAGTCAAAGGTTTTGATATTGAGTTGTTTGGATTTGCTCTGCTAGTAAATGAAATACTGTTGTTCGGTTTGTACCGAAGAAATGAACGGGGAACGAGCTACATGTGTTCTAAACTGTACTGGTGAGTAAGTGTTCGGGTTTAGGTTGTTTTTTCGTTAAGGTCGTATCTAGGTAGAGTGTAGGTCACTTTGGCATTTTATGGGGGGTTAATTTTCAATATTTTCATATTTTTTTATTAGCTAGGTAAATCTGTCCGTCGGAGGGTGTTTTTCGTTTTGTTTGAATGTGTGAGTAGTTTTAGTGGTGTAAAAGTTGTGTCTGAAGTCGTATTTACCTGTTTGTTTATAATGTCACTGCTAAAAGTTGTTGTTTTGTAGATTTTCATGTTTTCAAGAATGGCTAGTCCTCGTCCGTAGAATGTAGAAGTGTCATACATTCATCTATTTCCCTTAGTGTCTGTCCATTAGTGTCGAGCTGTAATGCAAAGTTCTAGTCTTCTCTTTTTCGTTTGTGTGAGCGTATGTTTTCTGTGAATTTTTTTAATGTTCAACCAGTTTGTCCTTTGTAAGTATGTTTGCAGGTACAAGTAAGTCTGTATACTCCGCTGGAACTAAATTTGTCAGCTGTTTCTGTCGATGTCCTGAAATTATGTCTCAGAGTGTTGCTAAGTTTTAATCCTGTGTAAACTTTCTTTGTAGAAAAGATCTATATTTTTTGGTCCTGTGTAAGTAAAAGTGTGCCGTCGTTTTATACCGGTTGTCTCTTTGTCTTCTTTATTCCTGTTTTTAGTGTTGTATTGTCCCAGAAGTTTGTTGATAGTAGTGAATTTGTAACCGTTACTTTTAGTTATGGTATAAGTTGTGTCGAGTTCTTTGTTGTATTTAGCTGGTGTAAGTAGTATTATCTTAAGTCATGTGTATCACATGTCTAAATTGTGCTAATGGTTCAAGGTGATGTGGATGGTAATGTCCGTCATAGTTGGTTTTCTATAGACGTTAAATGTTAAACAGTCAGTTCCTCGTATTATTGCGATGTGAAAATAATGCAAAGTTCTGTCTTGTTCTTTTTCCATTGTGTATGTAATATTATTATGGACTGCGTTTAAGTCTGTTATAATTTGTTCGGCGTTGTGTTGTTCAAGGATACGTATGTTGTATCTATAGTAATGAGTTATGTGTTTTTCCACTGGAGTCTTTATATGTAGTAATTCGAGATGTTGCAAAAAATTTCCATGAAAATAGCTGAAGTTGGGTTTCCCATGCTGAGTTTGTCAGGTAATTTGTAAAAATGATTATTAAATCTAAAGTAGTTTCTATTTTAGTATTATCGTCTTTACAATATCTATATATGTATATATAACAAATCCAAATAACTTAATACCATAACTAATCAGTATGAAATCAATGATAATCAGTTATCAGTTTTTGTAGTATTTAATGCCACTGTGCTTTCTGATAAAATAAGAAATACCAGAAAAAAATTGGCAAGTAAATTTTCTCAACTAGAGGAAGAAGCAAAAAAGTTGTAAACAAGTTCATAAATAAAAATTATTATTTTTGTTTTATAATTTATGTATTTGCGAGCGTACAGAGTTGCGACCATGAAATACATCGCTGTCATTTTGCTTTGAGTTAACGTTCATATTTTGTTGAACGGAGAAATTGTTAATAACTGACATTTTTAACGAGCTCGTAATTTAGCTGAAAAAATAATATATATAGATATATACAGATATATTTATATGTATGTAAATAAATATAAACAAACTAAAGTTTCGTGTTTTAAGTTAGTGCTCGTGACACAGAGAAAATTTTACAATTTGTGGTAGCAGTAAAATAAATTGAAACAAAGTCGTGAGATTTTGTTTCGAACTATTTTGACTTCTTCCATAAAAGTAAAATGTTCATAAATTATTACTTTTGTTTTAATTTTGTGTATGGAAAAATTAAGTTTAACTGAAAATAAGTAATTGTCTGTTAAAATTAATAAATCTAAATTTAGGGAAGGGTGTTAAATTTATATTTAATAATGCGACTTGGAGTCGTACACATGCCTCTCGTTAGTGGGCCAGCCTTTAATTTTACATTTTATGCTTTTATTGTTGATTTCAAAGATTTCTATCTAGACACGAGTACTCTATAATTTTACTGTTAGTAAAGTTTAGCAATCTGTATGTTACGATGGCACCTTTTAATTACAAATTATATGTTTTAAACTTATTTCTATAGAAAACATGGTATTATTGTATGCATTACACTCAATTGTCTAACTATAAAAGCTGAAATTAAAAAGTCATATATGTTTATATCAGGTCCCTAAGGAGGCACTATTCAATATTTAGCTTTAATTTTATTACTTTTGCCTATAGCATAAATAGTACTATATCCTTTGAATAAATTTCAATGATTTTCTTCTAACGGAAAAAATAACATTTACATGGAAACAACCTTAGATTTATGGTTTTACCTTCTGTATACTGAATCCTTCTAAAGCATCACAGTATATTTTTCAATTTTAAGTCATTTACTTCAATACTTAAACAGTTCAAGCGTGGACCAATTTAACATTACATGTCACCACTGATATTGCACTCAGTCCCATATAACTGTTAACAATGGCGGCAACAGAGGTGCAAGCTAATGATTCACGTTTGGTTTTTAAGTCACCGTAAATTAAAATGTTTGAATGCATTCATTGATTAAAATGAATAATTAAGAGTTTAAATGAATTTACAATGCCGAATACTGTCGAAAATTCATTCATTCATTCAATAGTAAAAAATTCCTATATTCATGTAAAAATGGAATACAACTCTTATGTATGAGCCGGCTAATTGGATAGAGGGCCAAGAGGCTAATTGGGGACAGTAGGATATCCAACTCTATTGAATCCCTAGAGTATCGATGTAATGACTTTTTTTAAAGAGAAGTCACTTCAGGCAACAATGCATACTTAGTCACAATCGTGTTACATTCTTTAGGAAAGGGATAGAGAAGAGATGAGGCAGGTGGTGAAAGTAAAATGGTAGTTACATAGCCTTCAAGCTCTTATGTTTTGTAGTGAAAACAACCACCCCTGGATTGGTAGGATAAGTACACTACCTACTAGCCTACCGGGGCAGCTTTCATTTCTAGAAGTGTTATCAGAAATTAACTGTCGTATAAGACAGCATAGCGACCAGTGACCGTGCCTTCAGCAGCCCCACCGACAGTTAATTTTTATTTTTTGTAGTGGAAATAGCCAAAGTCTTTGTTGGGAATCGAACTGGTAAGGTAGTACACTACCTACTACCCTACAGCGGCACCTGTGGGGTTGTATTTCACTATTTTATTGTTTCCACAATGTTAAGTGCTATAAAGAAATTAGGGAACTTGTTCCTGTTACTCGCACATTTTTGCGTTTAACTCGATTTTCGTTGAGAGCGCACCCAGTTGTGGTCGATTGGCCAGTGCGTAGTGCGGCATTACAGGGAAAATTCGATTTTTAGCAGAACAATACGTATGTGGAATAAATTCCCTCCAGAGGTATTTCCTGTCACTTTCAACGTAGGAAAGTTCAAACACTTTTCCTTCTTTCTTCCTCGGGTTTTTCAACAAGAAGTTTGTTTTTCAATTGTGGCAACACAATGAATTCAATTTCGCACGAAAATCCCATTCACATAATTAAAATCCGCTATGAAGATGGTAGTTGTGTTAAAGTTCCATTTCGTAAAATTCGTGATATTTTCGGACAACATAATCGTTTTTCTGAGACCGCTATTAAGAATTTGGTTGGCAATTCTGTGTCGACAGGCTCGATACAAAATGTGGGAACACCAACGCTTGTTCGACCGGGTCGTTCAACTTAAAGTTTTGCACCCCTGAGCCACAGTGTTGAAGCAGACCCAAATTTGTCAATTTCTCGACGTTCTCAACGATTGAGGTTAACCCCAATTGTTATCCAAAACCACCACATGGCGAGTTTTGTGTAAGGACTTGCCTTTGAAGCCTTAAGAGGTTCAACTGGTGCAGGAATTAAACTGGCCGAGTATTCACTCAATTTATTAAAGAACAACCGGCCGGTTTTTCTGAAAACATCATTTTTACTTGTCAGGGCACGGTTTTACTTGTCAGGACACGTCAACAAGTAAAATTGCCGCATTTGGGCTTCTTAAAATCCTAGAGCGATTATTGATTAGCTATTGCTTGCTCTATGTGTCACTGTATGGTGCGCTATGTAGTCTAGAGGCGTGATTGTGCCGTTTTTTTTTCAAAGATGAGGATGAAAATGCGGTAACGGTCAATGGATCACGCTATCACGAGATGGTATCAACTCAAGTTTGGTCTGTTATTGACGACGTAGATATCACTGACATGTGGTTTCAACAGGACGATGCCACATGTCGCATAGCCAATGAAACGATCAATTTATTGCACACCAAATGTCTTGACACTCTTTCACGACAATCAGCAGTTAAGTGGCCAGCCAGAGCGTGGGTTTTAACACCTTTTGATTATTTTTTGTGTGCCTATGATAAGGCCAGAATCTATACGGAGCCAAACGAATTGATTTTGAGCTTAAAACTTAAAATTCGTGATTTGTTTAACGAAATAGGACCTGCATTTTGCCAAAGAGTGATTAAAAACATTTGATGAAAGAATCGACATCTGCCAGCGTGGTCGTGGTGAACATTTGCCAGTTATCATTTCTCATTCATAATTGCCGTCGTAATACAATAAAAATTTTAATCATCTGAATCTAAGTTTTTTGTTTTATTTTAAACAATTAACTTCGGTATAAAAACCCTTTATTTTCCAATGACAATTTTTAAGCATTTCAATTTTTAAAAAAAATAGTAAATACACAAAAACGGCTGTATGCATAAAAAACGCTTATTTGAGCTTTAAAGTACACGTTAGTTAACAAACACTTTAAGGCTAACAGACGTTTGTTAAAAAATGGTATTCATAAACAGTACTTTAACTAATGTATGTTTTAGTAAAATTAGTATTTTGATTCTGGCAATGCCACTATTTTCAGTTGTCACGTTGTAGTTAACGATGTATAAATATGAATATTATTTATTCGGGTAGTCAGATCCATAAAAAATGTTTTTATTATTTTTCATTTTTTTCAGCAAAATCAACATATTTTTGTTTTTTCTTTTATATTAATCTTTTTAATAAAAAGCAAAGCACCCAAAAAAGGTTAATTTGCAAGGCTTACGAAGAACTTACAAAGAATTTGTTCATATTAAAAAAATAATTATTCGGATAACGAGCTTTGTTTTGATTATATGTACATCAATAAAACTTTTGTTTAAAATAATTAATTATAATTATATTTTTGTAAAATATAAAATAAAGATGTAAAAATGTTTTATATTGAATGACATGTTATGTTTTAGTTTTAATAATTATTTATATACTACAATTTGTTTAAATAAATATTTTTTAACATTTTTGGAATAACAAAGTATAATTGTCAATTGAGCCGTTTACATTAAAAGTGGCATAAGTCACAACTGAACAGTTTTTTTTTCATTTTTAATAAATTTGAAATTAAGAAGTATTGAGATTTGATAAGAGTTAAGAAGTATTGAGATTTGTTTGAGAGGATAATTAACGGTGCAACAAAAATGCTTATTTTGAAAGTGGCGTTAGTCGCTGTACTTAGGAAATTAATTACGGAGCTTAGTGTGAAAGAAATGGAAACACGTAATAAGTGTGTATAAAGTATTGTTGCGATTATTGGACTTATTTTTATTAGTTCGAAAGAATAGTTCAGTTTACTAAACTATATTATAGTGATATCTAATATAGTACACATAATTAGCATTATTTTATTATTTTTTTATTCTCAGGAGGTTGCATCGTGTTGTATAAAATATCAAAGAATGTCACAACTCAAATACATATTATTGCACATAGTGACTTATGTAAAAAAAATAGTAATAGTAGTAATAGCCCCCTGTCGAAAAAATTCTTCATAGTACACAACATGGAGAAAAAAGATTTTATTTCAACACAATCATTAGAACAATCTGTTTCAGAAAGAAAACTAAATACAGACTAGTTGAAATGGCTAAAAATTAAAATGTTATATAAACTAATTTAAAATAAAAAGATGACTATAACAAAGTAACTTATACCACTTAAAAAAAAAAACGGCTCAGTTTATTGTAAACACAATTTGTTTGGTTTTTGAACTTTCAATAAAAAAATTGAACTGTCAATTTATTGTAGGTTTAACGTAGGTTTTTCCTACTTTAAAGTTAACAAAGGTATTTTAAGTTAAAAGTGTTTTATGAATACAACTTTAGGAAATTGTGCTTAACAACGGCAGTTAAACTTACTTTAAGTTTTTATGCATACAGCCGAAAATATTTAATAAAATTTTTGTTGGGTTTTCACAAACTACGGTTGCATACGAAATCGAAATATTTTGTAATTAATTTCTGTACTCATTTTGCTTTGCACTCAATATATTAAATTTTATATTGCAACTATTTCGGCTGATAATTAATTTAAATATTTATCTGAAATGTTTTTCATGTTACTGGCAAATTATCTGGAGTATAAAATTTAAACTTATTGCAGTATTTGAGTTTGTAATGAAAATTTAAAATAAGTTAATGGTTTCCATCGGTATTTTTTGAAACCTCACATATAATATGTTTGCTAAAAAAACAAGTATAGTTTAAGTGCAATTTTTTTATCTAATTGTATACTTAAACTCGTAAAAACGATATTTACATAAATATTAAAGATAATTTATTTGTTCAGATAATTAGCCATTGAAGTTAACGCTTCATTGACAGGTAAGAAGTTGTTAGTATAAAAATTAGGGCATACTAAATTGTTATTAATGGGGCTGTAAATAAGAAAATAAAAATAAATTTGCTGTTGCGTTAAACTCGTTAAATGATTTAAAATTATAAGGAGACTATTATTTCAGTTAGTGCTAAAAGAGTAACTTTTGTCTTAATATTTTGTTTAAACAACAATTTGCTGTACAGATTTTAAGTTGTAATAATTTACTTGGCTTTTGCAGCCAACTTCACTCATTCAATACTCATTCAATGTATTATTTTGAGTTATTTATCAATAAATAACTACTAACTTGTTTCGAATTGGTCATATATGAGATTTACTCACCCCACAAACTTTTAATTAATTATTTTTTAAACAACTAGTTGCAAATTCATTTTGCCAATATTTTAATCTTTAAAAAAGAGGATTTGTTATTATTATAAATAGCAAATATGTATGCAAATATAAATATATTAAAATTAGTTGCCCCCTTAGCGAAAACTAGATATATAACAATAACAACAATAAGTAAAAATTATAACACACCAATTATTCAAAACGAAAGCAACAACAAAACAATAACGTGTCTAAAATGTGATGCTAGTGAATTTAATGAAGGTGACAAATAAATCACAGTCATAAGCCAATATTTAATGAGAGTAAACAATAAGGCGCACCGGAAACCGCTATTGAATATTTCACAACTAAAACAGCAAAAATAATAAAAAGTAATACGATATTGCGTTTTACAGGTGGGTAGAAACCCAACAAAAAATATTCTTTACTAACAAACAACAAGGCATTAAAAAAATAAAAGTGCCAAATTAATCACATAAATTAATGAGAATAAAACATGAACACACACACACACACATACACATACATATATCTTGAAACGACTTTCAGTTTGGCATTTGTAAAAAAAACTAATTTTTCTGTTGTAAAAAATTGAAAAGTTACAACAAAAAAGGGTAAATAATATTAACGTACGATATCTATATATAAAATTAAAAATTGTAGTTTCGTGTACTAGCTTTGCCGAACAATATTCGATATTAGAAAGTGAACTAAGACTCTTCCTTCTTTCCATTTCATTTATACATTTGTGCTATCAAAAATTCCACACTAAAAGTTATCAAAAAGAAGAAAAACATTAATTTCTAAATATCAATAAATTAAATTTTGATAATTTTCAATTAATTCATTATTTAATTTTGAAAATTTGGTTTTTCTAAAAATGCAATTTTTGGATGACTGATAATTTGTATATGAGAGCAGCCGTTTTTAATGAAATTTTAATTTGTTGTTACGAAGATCATTTCTTTAAGTTTTCAAAGAAATCTTAAAGAAACAGTAAATGTGGTGACCTATTGTGTGTTTTAGAAACTGCTTAGTTTTATAAGAAATCTTTTACATACAAGCCAACAACAACATATTTATAAGAAATTCTACGAAATAAGATTAACAATAGAAAGCAAAATCAACTAACACAGAACAGAAACAAAACACACAGCCAAATATGTGCCTACACTAAATGATAATAACAATATGGGGTGGGTGAGTGATGTTAAAATAGAATATTTTTGAATATGCGAAAATCGCGTTAAGCACCACTTGCTGGGTAAATTAATTAATTTATCAATGAACAAAGACAATAAAGATACCATCGTGTTTATTTTGTGTGTATTGAATGTAAATAAATCGTTTAATTAAATTTCAAACTATAAAGCGCTGTATTATTATTTTGCAATAAAAGAACTCAACATAACAAAACGTTTATTAAAAGGAATAAACGTAACGAGTACTATCTACAGTTCTCTAAAACACTTAAATCATTATTTTTTGTGTCGTTTTCTATAGAAAGCTTCAAGCTGGAATATGGTGTAGTGGAAGAGTGAGAGATGTGACAAACGTATTCTGCTCTTGCAAAACGGTTCCTTTATATTGGTTTGTAGTTTGGTTGCCAATTGGGAATGCCATCGTTTTCCTTATCTCTAGTCCTACTTGTTGTCTTATTACTTCTTTGCTTTTTTGTGACGCCGTTGTTATCTATTGATACCAGGCAAAGAGGAATAGTCTTTAATCCAAGGACTTAATGAAGTGACTTCTAATCAACAGCTTAATGCTAGTTAGAGATTCTGCTGATAAAAAAGTTTAAGGCAGAAAATCATTTTAGCAACTCGGGCTATCACGCTAAAATTACGAATTTAAAGCCTTCGGCATAGATATATCAAAATACACCACTAGGATAAGACTTTGCCAGAATAAATGGAAGGGAAAGGAAAGAGTGCTAATAAAAAAGTAAGGTGAGGGTGATTGTTGACTCTCCCCATACATTGCCTTAAAGAAATGAATATTGTAAGATAAGATAAGTTTTCTTTCATTATCTTAACTTCTCTCTACTCGTGTTACACAATCATTTAAATCGCTACACTAAAGGTTGCGCCACTTTAATACATTTTTGCTAGTTAATTAAAGTTAATCACTGTTTAAACACATACAAACGTTTTTCTAAATCGACTAAATAAGCAATTAAAATTTGATTTACCACAAGAACATATTAAACAACTAGAAGAACATAAATAAGCATAGTCCGTAGAATCAAAACAATCGAATAATAACAATCTATTATTACTTTTTGATTCAAAAGTATATTTTAAATCCAAACCACCCTTAAAACATTTTAACAAAATCAATCATCGATTACTGTGACGATGAGAAAAATACGTGAAATGTTTGGGAGAAACAACATGCCAACAAAACGCACTATTTATTGTGTATTGAACGATTTCGATTTGTAGGTGATACGCCTAAGCATTGAGCACAACATACTGCAAGATTGGTTGAGAAGATTACTGCTGCTCAAGAAAGTGTTCAAACCAATCCATCAACCTTAATTTGATGCTGTCCTCAGGAGCTTGGTCTTCAAAGAACACAATTTTCCACAAGGATTGGCATTTGTTTTCATATAAGATTCAGTTGATACAAGAGCTTTTTCTATGTGACCATTTACGCCGCCATACATATGTCAATTGGATGTTACAGCTCGCCCATGATAACCCCGATTTTAATGAAAAAATCATGATGAGTGACGGGGTACATTTTCATTTCAATGGATATGTGAATAAACAGAATAGTCGGTTCTGGGGAAAGGGAAACCCTTACGCTAACATCCATTAAAAGTGGCAGTGTGGTGTGCAATTTAGTCAGGAGGAATAGTTGGACCTTACTTCTTTGAAAATGAAAAGGCGTAACGGTAACTGTGAATGGGTGGCGTTATCGTGATATTGATTAACATACGGTATCAACAATATGGTGCCACATCGCATACAGCCAGGATTAGAATGGAATTACTGTGAGACCTCTTTCTATAACAAATTATTTCAAGAAGTATTGATGTTGATTGGCCTCTATGGTCCATTGATTTGACTGCTCCGGACTTCTTTTTGTGGGGATATTTGAAAAGTAAAATGCTTGAGTAACTCAAATTAAACGGCCGTAATGAAATTAAGGAAATACCGCGTGAAATATGTGAGAATGTAATGAAAAATGTGCTTAAAAGGGCTCGCCTTTGTGAGGTTAACAGAGGCGGACATTTATCTGATATTGTATTATGTATTGCCGACATTAAATAAAACCTTTATCAATATAAGATCTATTCTCTTTTATTTAATCAAAAATTATAAACAAAGTAGTATAACCTCCCGGTGGACACCCTCCTTAGTATAACTATAATAGGTATTTGACTATAACAATATTTATTATTAATGAATTATAATTAAATAAAATTAATTATAAAAATAAACTAAAAATATCAGATTAATAAAATGAAACTTTAGGTTTACTGAATTGAAATTATAACACTGAGCCAGAACACCTTAATTATCTTATTATCATGACTTCTTATAAAATAGTCCGGCAACTTCTTTTTCTATGGACATACATATTGGCGAATAAATAAATTTACAATTTGTTTCTCTCTGTACTACCCACTCAATATTTTTGAGGATTTGTTTTTTTTTTTTTTTTTGTTTTGTAACATTTTACAATTTTCATTCATTCATTCATTATTTTGTTTTTGATGTTGTTATTTTCGAAAAACAGCTGCCAAATTATTAATCGGAACTAGTTTTGTTTCATGCGCAGCCTGATTGTACGAGTATATCCGTTGGTTTGGCTTGAGGCGAGTAAAAACATATTTTTGGCATTTGTGCATGTATCTTGAGATTGTTTACATTTTCATGTAGGTTAGTAGGTAACAAAGTACATAACAAGTAAAATTTTTGTAATGTCTGCTAGTGCGTTTGTTTTTGTGTAAAAATGTTAGAAAATCGAAAATTACAAAAATTATAAATTTCGATTTAAATATTTAATATCAAGAAAGAATTAAAAATACGAAATTCGAAAAATAATCAATTTTCCAAAAATAACTTCTAATATACGTCAACACGTCTTCTAATTACTAATAATGATTAAAAATAAAAACAGAAGAAAATCACCAAATGAAATTTAACATAAATGTAGATTAAAAAAAAACCGGATCGTTTCGGTTCTTCAGCTGTGGGAATTTTTTAATTCTAAATGTCTGTTTTAGATTTTTAATGAAAAATATTCTTAACTTTCTTATAATTCTTAGCATTCTTGATAAAAATGTAATGCATCTGGTTTTGCTTTATCTGCAAGTTCACCTTAATTACAAAGACTTGTGGTAGAGTGTAGAAGCAAGACGGCTATATCTGATCCTGGTTCTTATTGAATAATTATTAATGTTGAGTTTATTGCTTTTAATAAACATTTTGTTATTTTCAGTTCTTTGATTTCAAAATAATAACACAGTAGTTTAGAGTTTTAAATGGAGTTAAACGATTTATTTACTTTCAATGCACACAAAATAAATACGGTGGTAACTTTGCTGTCTAAACTCACTATTGACTTTCAATACGCACAAACAAACACGATTGTAACTTTGTTGTCTTTACTCACTATTGACTTAACTTGTTATAATTCATTTGTCCAGCAAGTGATGCTTGTATAGTTGTTTTCAGCGGTTCTCGCATATACAAGAATATTCTACTTTAACATCACCGCATATTGTTGTTGTTGTTATCATCCAGTTTAGGCACCTGTGTTAGCTGATTTTGTTTTCTGTTGTGTACTTATTTGGTAGAACTTTTCATAAGCATGTATTTATCTTGTGTATACAAGATTTCCTAGAAAACCACGCAGTTTGTAAAATGCACAGTGGGTTATTTACTTTTCTTTTACTGGTAATTATTTTCTGTTAAATCATCTTTGTAACAATATTTTAACTTAAACCTTATTTTCAATAGTTAATAGCTACCAAGCAGGAACTAAAATATTATTTCTACAATCCAACAGTTACTTTCAATACTTACCTCATTTGTTTTATAAAGCGTAACAAGTTTCGCAGGAGCCCTGCTTTTTAGAAACAATTTATTTTTACATGAAAACATTAAAAAAATTTTTATTTATAAAGTTGATTTGACGACAATAGAAGTTGATCGTATTTATATTAAAGCGCATTTTCTTTTGCCCCTGGAATGATTAACACATAACCTCTAAAAAGAAAAGGCATTTTGAAAAAAGTCTATTAACATACAAAACTCAAAGATATGGCTCCAGAAAAGGACACACAAACAACAAAAGAATTTTGTTAATATCGTCGTTACCAAGCATTTCAGCTTATTCGTCGCCTTAAAAGTTTAAATTCACAATGGCGCTTTAATACTCAACACTTTCTTAACTAAACTATTAAATTACGTGACTTAATTTAATATTAATAAATATTAATAACAAACCTATAAAATACATTGATGGTCATTCGCGTCTGCAAATTAATTGTTATATTTTATTATTAAAAAAAAAATAAGAACAAAACGTCAAATATTTTAGCGAATTTTCGTTTATATAGTGATTTTTTAGTGATCTAGTGTTTTGCTTTCTTAATTTTTGGTTTTTTATAACATTCCGATCGTTTGCTATTTTTATAATTTGTAACATACATTTTCGATTCTTAATGAAATTTCAATGTTTTAATTGCAAAAACAATATTTTTTTGGGAAATTAAATGATTTTTAAATTCTTAGTAAAATTTCGATAATTTTTTGTAAAAGAGAAGTAGCACTTCAAGCAAAAATGCGTATTTAGTCACAATCGTGCTACATTCTCTATGAAAGGGATAGAGAAGAGATGAGACAGGTGGTAAAAGTAGAAGGATAGTTACAATGAGCCTTCAAGCTCATATTGGGTAGGCTAAGTACACTGCCTACTAGCCTACCGGGGCAGCTTTAGTTTCTAGCAGGCCCATGTTATCGGAAATTAACTATCGTATAAGACAGCACAGCGATCAGTGACCATGCCTTCATCACTGAGCATCTCCATCGACAGTTAATTTTTATCTTTTTTGTAGCTAAAGTCTTTGTTGGGAATCGAACCCACAACCGCACTAGTGCTAAGCTAGTACACTACCTGCTAGCTTACAGGGGCACCAACGGGCGGTCCTGCCCATTTCGTGACTTGGTGGTTCACATCCCATAATTGTGGAAGTGTCTCACAAAACTGTAAAGCGTAAAAACATTATGAATCGAATTTATATATATAAATTTTTTACTTCTATTATAAGGTGCCCCTGTAGGCTAGTAGGTAGTGTACTGGCTTGTAAGTATGGGGGTTTTGGGTTCGATTCCCAACGAACCCAAAACCTTGATTTTTTCCACTACAAAAATAAAAATTGACTCTCGCTGTGCTGTCTTATATACGGCAGTTAATTTCCGACTATCCTTCTACTTTTACCACCTGTTTTATCTATTCTCTATCCAGTACTTGACTAAATAGGCATTGTTGCCTGGAGTGCTACTTCTCTTAAAAAAAAAAGAAAAAATATTTCACAATAATAAATACAAAAAAATTAATGAAACTTAAGTTTTGAAAAAATATCAAATTTAAGAAGGAATATAAGCAGACATTTCCCAAAACTGGTGTAATAAATTATTTATATTTTGGAAATAATTTTGGCATTTTTTTATTATGTGTTATTATAGATAAAACGCCTTGAATACGCTGCATATTTTTATAAAGTTGCTTAGCGTACATTGAAGTAGTTAAAGATATGCTATCATTCAACAGAGTCCCTTTAGGAAAAAATTAAAAATTATTAAAGTAGCAGGGATATTTGGTTTAATAGTTGAAATGTAAAATTTCACTCCTACAGACATTTCTATTCTTTTTTTAATGTATTCTAATATCAGTTCTAATATCAACTTTTAGTTTTTAGTTTAGTTTATTTTGAATTGCTTTTAAAGCAGATGTGAGAGACATTTGTTTCTTGGAGTCTTTAAAAATTATTAAAATAAAATAATAAAAATATTTCGACAAATAAATACTAAAAATCAAATTTTTTTAACGCATGTTAAAAATATGTTTAAATAAAACGATAATATTAAGGGTTAAAATAGTTGAACTTTTATAATAATTTCATGATTACAAACCAATTACATGGAACATTGTTCTAATAACAGGAACAACAATTCTAATAGAATTTTTCATTTATTCTTGATGTAAGATTTCATTACAAAATATAAAGATTTAAAGCCACAAGTGTTAAGATTTTTATTTTTGTTTTGATTATAAAATTTAAATAAATGTAAATGCATATTAAATAATCTCAGACAAGATAGTGAATGAGTTGTTATTAACGTTGTAATAAAATTGTTTTTGATGGAGTTGGTGCTCCGCTACATTATTAGCTTGAATCACGTATAGGCATGGCATGTATGTGCATGAGCACGCAAGAGGATTTGAAGCGTAAATTTGTAAAATTATGTTTGTAAAATTATATTAATATTATTAATATTATATTTTTTAATTTAATTCTATTAAACAATTTTTTGTTTTTTCTTGAATGAAAAAATAAGGAAATTGAAATTGGCAATAGAGTGTAGCTTGTCAATTTCGAATACATTTTAAAACTCTTTAAATAAATTTTAAGAATTATGAATTTATTAGAAAGTTATGAAATGCAGTTAGAATATTGTTACGTTTATTCCTTTTTAATAAACGTTTTGTTATTTTCAGTTCTTTTATTGCAAAATAGGAACACAGTAGTTTAGAGTTGTAAATTAAGTTAAACGATTTTTTTACTCTCAGTACACACAAAATAAACATGGTGGTAACTTTATTATCTTTACTCACTAATGACTCAACTTGAATTAATTCATTTGCCCAGCAAGTGGTGTTTATGGTGGTAGAATATTCTTCTAGGTTAGAAGAATATTCTACTTTAATATCACACCAATTGTTGTCATCATTCAGTTTAGGCGCCTGCTTTTGTTTTTTGTTTACTTCTTTGGTAGAATTTCTCATTAGCATGTTGTTTTTGTCTTGTAGAAAACTACGCAGTTTGTAAAATGCCCAATGGGTCGTTTACTTTTCTTTTACTGTTAATTATTTTTTTTAAAACTTAAAAAATCATCTTCGTAACAATATTCTTTTTTATAATAAGAGACGGTCAATTGAAAACTCAAAAACGAAGTCTGTAAAAAGGCCAAACATTTTATAAAGACCCGTTGAAAACTGCTGATAGACTGTGTTAAAAAATTTTTTATTAAAATTATATTTTTAAATCTTCTTTACATTTTTGCTAGTCTGGCCGTGCTCAAGAAAACTATTTTTGCTCACGACTTCAACGCTTCTTTCTTTTCTTGCAATCATAATGCTATTTTTTAAACCAGTTCAAATACTTATGGTAAATAAAATACAAAAAATAAAAGTAAAATATTTGATAGGCCACTAGCTGATAATGGCTATGCCTTGCCACCCCTCCCGCATTAAGTGAATTAGAAAACAAATATTATTTTGAATTCCTTAACCGTTTATATACTTTCTAACTGAATTATTTAATACTAATTAAATTTTGGTCAACTTTACTTTTATCTCTAGACGAAATTAATTACTCCAATTTCACCTAATGTTCTATAAATATGATAGCAAATATTTTCTTTGTGTGTTAATAACACAAGTTAACAGGTTAATTAAAAAAATTGATAAGAAAACTATTAACATAAAGTTTTAAGACGCCAGTTACTATAATTGTGTAGATATAAGGCAATACATATTTACAACGTTTTAGTTATTTCACGCTCATAAAATTAATTTTGTTTTTATAAAAATGAAAAGATAAATTTTATTATATGGTAAGACCATTTACGTTTGCAATTTACGCATTTTAATTCCGAATATCCGACATTAATGAAGTAATAAATAGCATAATTTAAATCATAAACTAGTAAATTTATTAACATGAAAAGAATTTTGTTGAGATAATTACGCAGCAAAAAGCTTCATAGCCGCAGATAATGTAGCTTTCAAAATAAGTGCCCCTGTAGGCTAGTAGGTAGTATACTAGCTCGTCAGTATGGAGGTTCTGGGTTCGATTCCCAACGAAGACCTTGGTTTTTTTCACTTCAAAAATAAATATTGACTGTCGGTGGAGGTGCGCTCAGAGATGAAGGATTAGTCACTGGTCGCTGTGCTGTCTTTATACGGCAGTTAATTATCGACTATCAATCTACTTTCACCACCTGTTTCATCTCTTCTCTATCCCTTTACTAAAGAATGTAGCACGGTACTTGACTAAATAGGTATTGTTGCCTGAAGTGCTACTTCTCTTTAAAAACAAAAAAAAAAAATATTAACTTAGGTGAAGTGCCATACTGTAGTCGGTGTCATCTCCAAACACTGATTGTTTAAAAGTGCCAAAAAGAGGTAAAAAATAAAAATTAAAACACATTTTAAAAATTATTCCGTTTGCTATAAAACATATAATTTACTTTCGGTAATTTTTCACTTTAGACGAGGAAAATGTAATGGGTACTTTTTGATCATTCATCTTAAAGTCATTAAAAAGATACACCATAATGGCCTTTTTTTTAATTATAAGTTTTTGCACTTGAAGAAAAGTATTTTGTACTTTTCTTCAAGTGCAAAAACACATCTACGTTTACACATAATGGATTTAAATTTGATCACGAAAATTTTTGGGAATAAAAAATCCGAATTTGTGAATTCGACCTTGTTTATACTTAAGAATCTTTCATATTTAAGTACTAATTAAAAAATAAAATAAAGACTTATTAATTGTTTTATTCGACCTTTTTAGTATAAAAAATGATTTGTGTATCTGTTCAAATAAAAATCTATTTTTGTCTTGTTAAATATTATTTTATTATCTCGATATTTCCTTTGGTGTTCTTCATCAGGTAGGCATTGCACCTTTTTTGAAAAGTTTTTGTACTTTTATATTTTTAATTTTCTGATGAAGAACACCAAATAAAAAAATATTCATTTAAAAGAAAAAGATATTTTTATCTAAATAGAAAGGATTGACCTCGAGCCCGAATAAAAACAAATCATTTTAAAATTAAGAGAAATATTTTTAATTCTCAATAGCGACTAATTTTTTTCGATTCACCTAAGAACGGTAGGCAAAAAGTGAAGGCCGTGCATTCATGATCGCGAGTAAAATATACAGATGTTTTATATAGGGCTCTTCAAAAAGGATTTTGTTTTGCAATTGTGGCAATACCAAAAACTAGTTTTGACATTTAGTTTTTTAACGTATTCGTGGCAATTATTACAATGAATTTAATTTCGCACGAAAATCGCATTAAAATAATTAGAATCCGCTATGAAAGTGGTGGATCTGTCAAAGTTACATTTCGTAAAATTCGTGATACTTTTAAATAACATAATCGTTTTTCTGAGACCGCTATTAAGAATTTGGTCATTTAATTTGAGTCGATTCCCTTGATGTATAATGACGAACACCAACGCATGTTCGATCGGCTCGTTCAACCGAAAACATCTCATCCATGAGCCACAATGTTGAAGCAGATATAAATTTTTCAATTCCTCGACGTTGCCAACAATTGGGGTAATTCAAAACCCCTACATGGCAAATTTTACGTAAGGATTTGACTTTGAAGACTTACAAGGTTAAGTGGTGCGAGAATTAAAGCTGACCAACAATTTGCTCGCCGTATATTCGCTCAAATTTTTTTCTGAAAAAAATCATTTTTTCAGACGAAGGCCATTTTCATTTCGGGCTTCTGAAAATCCTAGAGCGAATATCGATTACCCTTTGCATGCTCAACGTTTCATTGTATGGTGCGCTATGTAGCCTGGAGACATGATTGAACCGTTTTTTTTTCGAAGATGAGGCTGACAAAGCGGTAACGGTCACTGAATCACGCTATCGTGAGATGTTAACAACACAATTTTGGCATATGATTGACGACGTGGATATCACTGATATGTGGTTTCAACAGGACGTTGCCACATGTTACACAGCCAATGTAGCAATCAATTTATTACAAATCAAATTTCCCGATCGCATGATTTCAGGACAGTCAGCAGGTAAGTGGGCAGATAGTGTGAATCGTTTTACATCCCCACCTGGCTATAAATTGTATAATTTGGAAGTAATACAGACGTCCTAGGAAGCCGAAGATATAATTCTAAGCAACATAACCACCTAGTCGCAACTTTAATGATTCCAGGGCAGGGCTGCCAACCATCACACCTTGCTAAAGAGTTGGAGACTTTCCTACTCCTGTCCAAAACACATGTCAAGCATGCTCACTGGATTGGATCACTCACTTTGCGTGTCATTATCAGTGAGATGATCCTGGCCACCATAATAACCATATACTCCCATATAGGGGCCAACCTCAATGATCAGTCAGAGAACTATTAAATGTCTAAAGAGGCAAATAATGAACTCTGCGACTCACTGATCCCCGTGGAAATAAAGTAGAGCTTCCGGTTGACTCCCTGCCTGTCTTCAGGGGACTGGGCTCCCTTTTTCCCCCAGTTGCACAGATCTAGATAGCTGTTACGTACTATAAAGATCATAAATGTGCCCCCGGGGGGGGCAGTTAAGTGGGCAGCCAGATCGTGTGATTTAACACCACTGAATTAAATTTTGTGGGACTATGTTACGGACAAAGTCTATACCGTAACACAATAGGAGCGCCATTTTGTCAAAAAGTAAATTAAAACTTTGATAAACGAATCGACATCTGCCTGCGTAGTCGTGGTGGATATTTATCAGATACCATTTTTCATTTATAATTGCCGAACTTTTCTCTTCGTAATACAATAAATAAATAAATAAATAAATAAATTTTAATCATTTACGATTTTTTTTTTATTTTAGAAAACAAACTTCCTGTTGAAAAACTCTTTATATGAATTAATTCGCTGTCCCTAACACCTATTAATAGATCAAAAGTTTTTGACTTTTTGTGTATGTAAAGGAAGCCATGAATGGTAATGCTAACTTATCTTCCTAAAAAGTAGAGATTAATCGCTAGATTGAGCTAAAATCAATCAAATTGTCAATACTTTTTAATAGAAATGGAAGTAGATAATGCTAATAACCAAGTTGTTGCTCTAATCCTATTTTCTTATTGCAAAGCGTGGAGTCCACTTTACTGCGTCTTGAATGATTTGGGAGTTGTTGACGATTGATTTATTAGTTTCAAACTAATTAATGTTCTTTTTTACTTTTTATTTAAAAAAAAAGCTAATTTTGTTATCTTCATTATATTTTTCTGTTTCCAATACAATTTAAAGTCGACAATTGGTTTTAAAAGTTTAGAGAATAAAAAATTCTTATTTTGATTTATATTTTTAATATCATGTTATTTTGTATAGCTTTTAAATAGGTTTATTAAATTTAAATGATGACTTCGATTAACCCTTTATGGGTTATAATTTATACAACATTTAATATTTAAATTCATTTTTATTTAAGAGAAATGCTTCGACATCTTTTGAATGCATAATTGATATGATTGATATGTCATACACCCAAGAAAGGGTTAAATACATTTTAGATTGTTTAAGGCAACATTGTCTTACGGTGAAGAATATTAAAAACATATACGAAAAAAAATGCAATTTAAATCGAAAAAATTAAAAAATGATGATAAAATAGTGTCTGATGTCTGCGGATGATAGACTCACTCACAGACTGTCATTATAAAACATTAAAAATATGTAATCGGTAATTTAACGCTTCCATAATTGAAAACCCGCATCAATCAAAAGAATCAAAATCAGAAGAAAACAACAACAACAAAATGCACTCAAATAATGACATCATTTCTAGAAAACCTACAAAAAGGCATCAACACACAATAAAACAAAAGCAAATTAAATATTTTTGAAACTTTAAACACAAGTATAACAAGAAGACCACAACGATAATTGAGGCTAATCTGAAAAAAAGCTTAATGTTATTGAGATTTTCGAGTTCTAAGACTTTTAAGAATCATTTTAACTTAACTTTAGTTTGAAATGAAAATAACATGGAGGATATTTTTTATTGTTTCCTCACTCTGAAGCAACTTTTTGTTGATTGAAAAAGTGCATGGCGATTATATTACAGTGCTTAAGTTTCCCTTATGTGCGATTTTGAAGGCAAAAGTCTATGTCAGCAATCTCAGATAAAGAATTTCTCTGGTAGATTTTAAGGCTTAAGGTTGCTTCAGTAAAAGCAGAAGTATTTTTGCTAAATATACATAGAGATTACTGTTATTAGGAGTACATATATTTTCACTAGTATGTTGAATGCATGTCCAATTTGTATTTACTTAAAATCTTGCGAAATTTTTTAAAACCAAAATGTTTTTCATCGATCATGAAGTTTGTTTTCTAAAACAAAATAAAACAAAAATTTTGATTACGATGATTCAAATTTTTATTGTATTACGAAGAAAAATGTTCGGCAATAATGAATGAAAAATGATATCTGACAAATGTCCACCACGACCATGCTGACAGATGTCGATTCGTTTATCAAAGTTTTCTATTCACTTTTTGGCAAAGTGGCGCTCCTATTTCGTTAATCACATCACGGATTTTGAGTTTAAAGGCTGAAATCGATTCGACTGGCTTCGAATAGCATTCGTCCTTAACATATCCCCAGAAGTTAACATATCATGTGAGTTAACATATCGTATTAACTCACACGACCTTGCTGACCACTTAACTGGTCCACCCAGGGGCACATAAATATGGTCTTTATAGAATTCCACTATCTAGGCACAGTGCAATTGGGGAAAAAGGGAGTCCAGTCCCCTGAAAATAGGCAGGGAGTCAACTGGAAACTCCACTTTATTTCCACGGGGATCAGTGTGCCCCAGAGTTCATTATTTGTCTCTTTAGACATTTAATAGTTCTCTGACTGATCATTGAGGTTGGCCCCTATATGGGAGTAACGTGTTGGTTGTGGTTTCGCGGCCCCATGACAGACAGGTCAGTTTTAATGGTGGCCGGGTTCATTTCACCTTTAATAACACCTACCTGGTGAAATGTTCCCAGATCCAGTGAGCATGCTAGACATGTGTTCTGGACAGGAGTTGGAAAGTCTCCAACTCTTAAGCAAGGAGTGATGATTTGCAGCCCTGCTCTGGAATCATCGAAGCTGCAACTAGAAAGTTCTGTTGCATAGAATTATGGCTTCGGCTTCCTAGGACTTGCATAACGTTCCAAATTATGCAGTGGTTAGATCCACCATCTGATTAAGGCTTCATGGCCAGGTTGACCACTTAACTGCTGATTGTCCTGAAATTATGCGATCGGGAATATCATTTCATTGGCTGTGTGACATTAGGCACCGTCCCGTTGAACCACATGTCAGTGATATGCACGTCGTCAATATTAGGCCAAAATTGAGTTGGTAGCATCTCCCGATAGCGTGATCCATTGATCGTTACCGCATTTCTAGCCTCACTTCTGAAAAAAGCGAGCCAATCCGGCTCTAGATCATACAATGACAGGTTGAGCATGCAAAAAAAGCTTCTCAATAATCGCTGTAGAATTTTCAGAAGACCAAATGCGGCAACTTTGCTTGTTGACATACCCTGACAATTGAAAATGGGCTTCGTCAGAACAAATGATTTTTTCAGAAAAACTTGCCGGTTGTTCCAGAATGAATCTACGGCGATGTGAATGGTCGGCTGGATTCTTCATTTCCTGCACCAGTTAAATCTTGTAAAGCTTTAAAATCAAATCCTTACGTAAAATTTGGCATGTGATGGTTTTGGATTTTTGAGAACCACGAGGAATTGACAAATATTGATCTGCTTCAAAACTGTGGCTCACGACTGCGATGTTTTTAGTTGAACGACCCGGTCGATTTTGCGCTGTTGTTCGTACATTTTGTATCGAGCTTATCGCCACAGAATTACCGACCAAATTCTTAATAGCGGTCTTAAAAGGACGATTATTGTGGGACGATTAAGTATAACGAACTTTACGAAATGTAGCTTTAACAGAACCACCATTTTCATAGGGAATTTTATTATTTTAATGCGATTTTCGTGCGAAATTGAATTCGTTGTAACAATTGCCAATGCATCTACTACGAATACGTCAAAAAACTAAATTTCAAAACTATCATGTTGTTGGTGCTGGCACAACTGAAAAATAAACTTTTAGTTTAAAAACCCAATACTATCTAAAACACGGCTTGATATTGATGTCATCGCATCGAAAGCGCTTGTCGATCATACGGAATAAACAGCCAGTTTTCACCGAAGGAAATGACAACAGCTTAAAGGTCTATTTGAAAATAAGTCTAAATATTTAATCAAAGAAAATTATTTTTCTAAAAGAAAACTGCTTTTATATATGGCCATTTTCTGACACACGTACATTGCTTAGATTTGGTAATTTTAATTTGAAGTGGCAAAGATGGTGTCTTTAGGTACATAAATAATAAAATTTTTTTAACAGCGCCAAAATAAAATTTTTTTTCAAGAATATTTACCAAAATAATTAAATAAGATATCATAAAGCAATCATTATTGAATTTACAAATTTAATAATCTCTGAAATCTTTTCCTTAAGAAGTTTAAGTCTGCAATTATTTTGCAAAATAAATTAATATCTCTGCGCGATCTCTTCTTAACTGGCTGGTTGGCTGTCATCAGTGAAAGTTAATAATTTTGGTGTTATTTGATATCAACTATAAATCTTATTTTGCCAAAAAGCAATAAATATTGTGGTCATTCGTACGCTACAAGACAGAAAGAAATTTTTTATTTAAAACTTTGCTCAGACATAAACTACGCACATTCATCTAAAAAATAAATTACTTATTATGACTGTACAATTTAAAACGTGAATTTATAAAATTTTCGAAAAATATATTCACAATGAAAAACAACAAACACTTAAAGCAATGAAAAACGCAGGAAGCAAGGAAGCTTTTGGCGAGTGTAGCAAATTATTATGGGTGACTAAAACTAAGTCTATTATTAGAGCACGAATAAAAGCAAAATTTTGATATACAGATTTTATCCTCTCAAACGCAATAAAGCAAAGAAAAATTTTATAGTCCTAAAATTTTAATAGATTTAATAGTAATATTTTTTCTAATAATTTGCTAAAAATTATTTAATTAGAAATGAGTATCTTCTCGATGCGTGCCAGATAATTTTCTTAAAGTTTTGCTCACAAACTATGAAAGCCCCACTACAGCACGATCAACGATTGAGAACTAAACAACTGATTGGATCGAAAAAGAATTTGTGTGTACATATTTACAAAAGACATAAATATATTTTGACAAACGTAAACATGAAAGTCAAGATTGATTTTTAAAATTTATGTGTGTGTGTGTATGTATGTGAGCATATCGAGGGAAAATCAATTTTAAAAAGAATAAATACACAAAACACCATGTCGAAGAACTTGCAGTGCAATTAATTTTATTTTGACATTTAGTTGTTGCTGGCAATCAGGTAAGAGAAAAATGTTTGGCCAACAAGCTAAAAAAAAAAATTATATAACTGTTTTTACGCATATCAAGTGAACACGTTACGTATTGATTAAAAATGTCATCAATATCACATGTTTACTTTTTGCTTTAAGTTAACGTGGACCTTTAATGTGATAAAACGTTATCAGAAATATCAAAATGTATACTTACTTATTTCATTAAATTCAATGTGAGAAGAAATCTGGTAATTTTTTAGGAAAACCCTTTAAAAGTGTGTTGAACAGCTTTTTGGAAAATTGTGAACACAGTTAGATACTTACATGGATGAAAATGTTTTAACATTTTGAAAGGAACTAAAATGGGGGTAGAGTGGTTAAAAACTGAAATATTTGTTAACTATATATTATTTGATAACAAAGGAATTCAGTACAAAAATTAGATTAAACATTTATTTCAAACTTCCAGCAGAATCAAATTCCAAAGATAAAATATGTAAAGTAAAAATATTGTTGCGGATGTATCTTGCTTAAGTGTTAAAATAAAATAATTAAGCAATAAAGCGAACTACTGGGTATGTTGTTTACGAACTGCGTGGCTTGCTAAGAAAACTTATGGTACAACAACAAAATTTCTAGTTACAAACTGCGTAGAAATTTTATACCCGAAAGACAACAACAAACATGCATGCTGTTTACCATCTGCGTAGTTTTCTAAGAAAAAGAAACCTTTTCTACAAAAGACAACAACAAATATCTTAAAATAAATTCCAAGAAGAAACTTTATGAGTATAAAAACAAAAACAAAAATACACATAGACATTCAGGCGCCTAAACATTGAATAAACATTATACAACAACAAAATGTGATACAAAGTGAGTAGAAGATTATTAAATTTTCTAGATTTGTAATGGACAAATATAAAAGGGCATCGTCTGAGTGGGTAGTCAATTAGTGTAAAATTAAACCTCTTGAAGAAAAGTCGTGCATATTAAGTAAATTCTTCTGTAGTGTCAGCCTTGTGTAGTTAACGTAATAAACTTGTTATTAATTTAAAAACTCCAAAAAAAAGCTGGTGTTATTTATTTTGCAATAAAGAACTCACAACAAAACGTTTTAAAAGCTATAAAGGTAATAATATATAATTTCCTCGTTACCAATTTCTGAATAATAACATAAGGCGCTGTGCCTTGCTTTTTAGCCGTTCGGATCTTCTTAAGGAAGCTGAAATTGTTTATCTATCATTTTCTTTGATAAAGGGTGAACAAGGTGAACTTTAAGCAAATAGCATGCTGTTTGTTGAATATCTATGAATTCAGAATACTTTTGACAAGCTTTGTTTGGTTTTTATGCCGTCAATTCCTCGACGTTCTCAACAATTGGGGTAATCCAAAACCATCACATGTCGAACTTTGCATGAGGATGTGACTTTGAAGCCTCACAAGTTTCAACTGATACAAGAATTGAAGCTGACCGTAGATTTGCTTAATTTATTCAGGAACAACCGGCTGGTTTTTCTGAAAAAATCATTTTTTCAGACAAAGTCCATTTTCACTTGTCAGGGCATGTCAACAAGACATCAAAGGCTGCTAGAGCGATACTTGTGAAGCCTTCGCATTTTCAACGTGTCACTGTTTGATGGGCTATGTGGTCTGGAGGCGTGATTGGGCCGTTTTTTTTCAAAGATGAGGCTGAAAATGCGGTAACTGTCAATGGATCACGCTATCGCGAAATGCTAACAACTTAATTTGCGCCTATTATTGATATGAAGTTTGAACAAGACGGTGCCACATGTCACACTGTAACGATCAACTTATTGCAAACCAAATTTCCCATATATTGTTTATATTTTCTCCGCCAGTAAATGACATACATATATTAAATATATCTCTTAATTCGCCCTTTTTCCTATCATTAATAACATTGACTGAATAAATGCATACAAAAAAATTCATTCGATATACCGACTTCAGCGCCATCTTTCGGGCTGTTTTGTGAATATAAACCATCCAGGGTACCACCTGAACGCATGCAAAAAGTTCATTCAAAATGGCCTACCCGTTTCGGAGGAGTTCAGTAATAAACACACGTACAGTAGAATTATATATCAGAATTACTTACGAAGTCAAGCCTATCCGAAAAATAAAACTACAAAAGGAATTTTAGACTTGATTAGCTTTAGGGTCAACTTCTATTTGGAGCGGTTCCATAATAATGGCCCCATCCCCGGTTTCATTTTATGATTATTCAAGCTTAAGTGGCCAGTCAGATCGTGTGATTTAACACAACTGTATTATTTTTTGAGGGCTATGTTAAGGGCAGCGTCTATACAGAGTGAATTGAATTGATTACAGTTTTAAAACTTAAAAGCCCTTATGTGATTAACGAAATAGGGCTGCCAGTTTGATGAAAGAATCGTGGTGGACATTTGCCAGATATCATTGATCAATCATAATTGATGAACTTTTCCCTACGTAATACAATAAAAATTTGAATCTTTTTAATTTTAATTTTTTGTGGTATTTTGTTTTAGAATACAAACTTCTTGTTGAAAAATCCTTTGGTTTTGTCAAATCTCACATGCCTTCATTCTAACATGACCAATTTTTTAGCTTCCACTGATTTATGAAATTATTTCAATTTTTGTTTCTCTGATATCATCCAAATAATGCACTCGTATTAAACGGGGCAAGTTTCATTGTTTTGTTGAAAATATTTGGTTTTTATGATAAACTTAAAAAAACAATTTTGCAGGAAAATTATTTATGATGTCAGTTTTTTATCTTATAACTCATACACCACATTCACGTGTTCATTTCGCAATATACATAAAACAATGGCAAAAAGTCAGAAAAACAAGAAAAAGAAATAACAAAAAAAAACAAGAACTAAAAAAATGACAAGACCTTTAATATATGAAAACTGCAAAATATATTAGGAAAACATTGAATATTGATATTTAAATCAGAAAAACTTAATGCTGCCATACTGGGGCACATTCTACGAAAAGCCGACCAAGAGAATTTTTAATTAAATAATTTTTGCTGTTCTCTTTTGTAAGGCAGGCGACATTGTCTGATTTAATTTCACATATGAATTAATTTTAAAAGCTGAGTATAGTTAGTTAAAATGTTATTCAGGAAATTGAGGCATTTATTAGCTTAACTGTCGTGGTAATTTTCATATGCAGAAATTGTTTTTTTAACTTAAAAAAAAAATATCCCAAAATGAGCTTATTTTTACATTAATTTTTTCAGAGCGTCTTTTTTCAAGTACGAGAAATAACCCCGTTTGGAGAAGTTGTAAATAATTCTTCGAAACAAAGTAAGACACTGTTGTTTGTAAAATAGTACAACGAAATTCACTGTGAGTTGATAAAAATTGATTTAAAATTTTTCTAGTCCGGTGCAAAGGTACTGAGCTTTAAAGCTCACAAATATGCTGAATAAACTGACTGCCACAAAATTTTGCTGCAAAAAGTGCCATGAAATGAGGAGAATAGAAACAGTGAGATAAACAGCAATAAAACTTAATATTCAACAAACTGTTCAATCGTCCAAAGAAAACATTTGTTTTTCCTTAAATATGCCTAAAATAATAGTAAAATAAAAAATTTTTCACCATCAGTATTTACAAATTCAGTTACGAGTATATTATACTTTATTCCTACTCACCCTGTTTTACAGTATAATTCTAATATAAATTGCTCCAGAATATTTTAACGTGAACAGTCCATATTTACTTATTATTAACATTCAAGTCCGACATACATAGCTTTTGTGATCACAATTGACAAAGTTAGAAAAATGAATCAATTGAGCCGAAAATATACTTAACTCTCTAAAGTAGACAGAGTCGTATGTTAATAAAACTATACTCAACCTTGTACCTGCAATTTCTTATTTTTCCTATAAAATAAAAAATATTGTTACGAATGTGTCTTGCTTAAGTTTTAAAATAAAATAATTAAGCAATAAAGCGAACTACTGGGTATGTTGTCTACGAACTGCGTGGCTTGCTAAGAAAACTTATGGTACAAAAACAAACTTCTGTTTACTAACTGCGTAGAAATTTTATACGCGAAAGACAACAACAAACATGTATGCTGTTTACCATCTGCGTAGTTTTCTAAGAAACCTTTTATACATGAGACAACAACAAATATTTCGAAATATATACCAAGCAGAAACCTTATCAGCATAAACACAAAAACAAAAATACACGTAGACATACAGGCGCATATACATTGAATAAACAACATACAACAACAAAATGTGATACAAAGGGACAAATATAAAAGGGCATCGTCTAAGTGGATAGTCACTCATTGTAAAATTAAACCTCTTGAAGTAAAGACGTGCATTTTAAGTAAATTGTTCTGTAGTGTCAACTTTGTGTAGTTAAAGTAAATAAAATTGTTATTAATTTAAAAGCTCTAAGAACTAGTGTTATTTATTTTGCGATAAAAAACTCACAACAAAAGGTATAAAAGTAACAATATTATAAAATTCCATTAACTCAAGGTGCATACAAGAATACATGAGTTATAATTCATAAATAAAAACAAGTTAATCTAGATTCTTTTAAACATTTAAATATAAATATTTTATAATATTCTAATGAAATATGTGTTATTCTAAAAATTTTTTAAATATATTACTGTGGGGAAGGCATATCCGTATGGCTATTTCATTACTGCTAACATAGGTCATTAGTGGATTTTACGAGAACTCAAGAGCCAAATTAATTAAATAAGAATTTTATTGAGTCAACACAAAGAGTCAACAAAAGACAACAAAACTCAAAAATACTTTTCTACTGCTGAGAAATGGCCATATGGATATGATTCCAAATAATAAAATTGTTTAAAAATAAAAATATTTATTTTATAAATTTTGTCTGTTGCCAACTAATTTATTTATTTGTTTTAAAGATTATTTCATAGAAAAGATTAACGGTCATATATAAAAAAACGTTTTATTTTAACTCTTATTTAGGTACGGTTTTCCGTCGACCCTCGTCAAGTTTGGTTTGTGAACAAACCGGTTTCGGCCGTTTGCCATCTTCAGTGTTCTTTTCGTACAGTTTTATTTTATTTAAAAATTAAATTATTTTGTTTAAATTATTAAACACATTTTCTTTAATAATCATTTTTTTAAAAATTGAATTCAAAAATATAAAGGGTTTTTTTTAGAAGAAATTTGTTTTCTAAAATAAAATAAAACAAAAACTTTAGTTTAAGATGATTCAAATTTTTAATGTATTACGAAGAGAAAAGTTCGCAATTACGAATGAATAATGATATCTGGCCACCACGACCACGCTGTCGGTTCTTTCATCACTGTTTGTCAAAATGGCGTTCCTATATCATTGATCACATCACGGATTTTGTGTTTTAAAATTGAAATCGAACACCCGTTGGTATTTACACATTTTGTATGGAGCCTGTCGACTCAAATTTAACGACCTAATTCTTAATAGCGGTCTCAGAAGCACGATATTGTTGTCCAAAAATATTACGAATTTTACGAAATATAACTTTAACAGATCCACCATTTTTATAGAGGATTTTAATTATTTTAATGCGATTTCCGTGCGAAATTGAATCCATTGTAACAATTGCCGATGCATCTGCAACGAATACGTCAAAAAACTAAATGTCAAAACTATCATGATGTTGGTGTTGCCACAATTGAAAAGTAAACTTCTTGTTGAAAACCCCTATAAAATTATACAACTAAATAGCTAAAGTCCTAATTGACTTTTTTAATCTGGCAACTTCTGTTATCATTTTTTACTTAATGCTTTTAAAAATCATTTGAATTAATTGGAAAACAGAATGTGTTTTGTTCTTTTCATTTCTTTTATGTTTTGGTTATTGGAAAATAAAGTGTAATAAAAATTTAGTGTGACTAAATAATGAGTAGTACAGTGAGCTGGTTGTGTTTTTTTTATATACAATAAATTAAATTTTATTTCGTAGAAAAAATTTTGTTTTGCTCTCTAGAGTTCAGAAAAACTAATTTTAAGTATAAAATGTCATATGACAAATGCTTCAAAACAATATGTGTTAGCCTACTGAGAATCAAACAAAAATTATTTATTTATCTACTTGTTATTACGTTATTTGTTAGAGGCTTAAAATAGCTGGCCTTTTAAAAACTTTTTCTGGATTTAAGAGTTTATTTCATTGAAAGCTTTCTAGTTCATAATGAGTTATCAATATGATTGTGTAATGTATCTCGCTTGATAGAAATTTCCATAATACCCATATTGCAAAAGTGGCACGTATATCACAATATATTTATGAAAAATTTGAAGGCGCTCGTTACTTAGAAAGCTTGAGTAGCCAATGATTTTTTCATCTAAAATTTTTCACAGGACAATTTTATAAATATCGTTTAATTAATATTTTTCTATTTTAATTTCATCACACCGTTTTGAGTTTTTTATGAGTACGATCCTAAGAATTCAATAATAAATAGTTATTTAAAACGAAGCACCTTTCTCGATAGCGATATCCAAAGTAATTATCGTTAATAATCGAAGAAAAGATTTACATGATTCTAAATTCGTCTGTCTTAGCAGAAGAGAAGATCTTCATCAGAAAAGGCTGATTGTTGTGCGAGAAATTTTCAACAATTGATAAACTCCGCTTTTTGGGATTGTGAGGTAGCCACTGTGGATTGAAGTAAACACTTGAACCTACGCGAACAATCCTTGTGGAACCGCACAAAATCAAACCCTATACACATTTACATTTTTATTATAAACATCAATAACAAAAAACTACGAACAAAGAATACAATATGTTGCTTTAAATAATTTTTGTTTCTTTTTAAATGTTTTAAGGCAATGTTATCTTAAACATAAGATCTCAGCACGAAGATGTTAAGTACTGCACTGTTGTTTATTAAAGTCGGGTTGTTGCTTAAAATGATGTTGGCCGTTTTAAATGCATTTGACTGGGCTTAAACGTGAGTAACTTTTATGCAACAAAAACATAAAAGAAAACAAAAAAAGGATTTTATATTAAATAAATATTAACAAAACTTTTACAGTTCAGTTTACGTATTGTATAAAATATTTTAGCCTGTCTGACGGTCTGTTGTTGTTTATGCAAACAATACATTTTTTGTATTGTGCACGTTCACACATAAACAATTCAATACATCTTTTTTAATGAAAAATATATAAAAACAAAAAAAAAACAAAAATAAAATAATAAATTTGTAAATAAACACTTGTAGAAAATAACTTAACATATAAACAAAATGGTATAGCGAATTAGTGGAATAGTGGTCGACATAATAAATAACTCAATAATTTATAGCCAACATAAGGAAAAAGGCTCCAAAAAAAAGCGAGAAAAAAATAGCTGGCACAAGGTAGAATAACAGTCATACTTGGAAGAAACTACGAAGGATTCAAAATGAACAGATACCAACCTCTACAGAGAATTAGATGAGAACCTAAACACCGGGCGATTCTAAGTCACAAAACCTTGCTTAACAACATGGATTTGACATGAATCAAGGTTGTACGGGTTTGTTAATGGAAGAGGTCAATTTAATATGTTGATCTTCTATTTGTTGGTGTTGCTTTAAACAACAATTCAATGAACTAAATTTGAGGACGCTGCTAAAGACTGGCTTCAAAGAAACACAATTTTTAAAATTATTTTTGCTAAAACACAATCTCCTTCAATAAAAATATTAAATTCGCTTGTTATTTCGATCGAATTCTTAAAAATAAATTGTTGTTAAATTTGTTTTTTTATTGTTGTTTCACTTTAAAAGATTTATGAGATATTTGCTATATTCCTGCAAAAAATATATCAGATTAATAAATATTTCAAATTATACACAAAATAATAAATTTTTAAACCGAAAAATGCAACAAATGCTGAAGAGTAACTTAGTGTTATGAAAAGCCATGCGTGATAAGATTTATGTCAGTACCTAGCTGTGTAAGCCACAACCTGACTGTGGATCGTACCACTGTGGATAAAATGCAGCGACATCCTCACCCTAGGAAGCCTTCGGATATGTCTATCCTCCAATCACTCCTAGTTGCAACTTCAAAAGCTCGGAGAAGGCGCGCTTCCACTCTTGCTGAAGAGTTGGAGTCTATCCAACTCCTGGTCCAGAAAGCATTAAGCTTAATAAAATTTAAGAACAAAACCGCAATCATGCTCACTGGACTTGGACCATTCATTGTGTTCATTGTGAATGATGCAACCCACACAATTCAAACGAGGGCCTCGAAACCACAACCACCACGATACGCCTAAAGGGCCAACCTCAATAATCAGTCAGAGAACAGCTAAAATGCTAAAAAAAAACAAAAAGCTGAACTCTAGGGCTTTAGTGATTCTCGTGGAAATAAAGTGGAATTGTCCAGTTGGCTCCTGTTAGCCTCTTTAGGGACTGAGTTTCCTTTTATCCCCGGTGACACATGCAATGATGGTGAGATTCCGTGAAAAGCCATATTGGAAAAGGCTAAAAAAGAAAAGGAAAAAGAGAAGAAGCACCAGCTTCCATTAAGTATCAGGTCAAGTCTATTGCAATCTCACGCCATGTTTAAAAACTCAAATTAGGCAAAAATAGGTTATAAAACAGTTGTCACTTGCTCGTCTAAAAGATGGAAAATCACCTTAACCGATTTATAAATGATAAATCAAAATACCCGTTAAGATATGCTTGCTTTTTATCCTATTTAAAAGTTAATATTTTTTTTAGGCTTTTGAAGAACCCCCTTAAATTTTAAGATTTTTGATAGTGGTTTGGATAATGAGTGAAATGGATCATACAATTTGGTCCAAGAATTTTTTCGAATATAAATTTGAAAACGCCCTTCTTTAAGGAGAGATAATTTACGTTGTCTGAAAATAAACCCATGGGAAGCAAATTAAAATCACACTCGAAAGATTTTGCATCATGTGTGGGCTGGTATTAAACTTTCTTGTTAATATTTCTTGGTCCAATAACTTAAAAATGGGGCGCCCCATTAAATTACTACGAGAATATAAAATGTTTAGCCATGTCGGTTGAAAAATAAAATAAATATGAAAATTACATTTCGTTGAGAATAGACTTTTAGTTTTTGCTTCATTTAATTTATTGTTGCCGTAGCCTGCATTATATTTTAGCTTTTATTAATATTGTTACGTTTATACCTTTTAAAAACGTTTTGTTGTGAGTTCTTTATTGCAACAAAAAAATAACACCAGTTTTTAGAACTTTTAAATTAATAACAATTTTATTAACTTTGACTACACAAAGCTGACACTTCAGAACAATTTACTTAAAATGCACGTCTTTACTTGATGAGGTTTAATTTTGTACTGATTGACTATCCACTCAGACGATGCCCTTTTATATTTGTGCATTAAAAGTCTAGAAAATTTAAGAATCTTCTTCTCCCTCTGTATCACATTTTGTTGTTGTATGTTGTTTATTCAATGTTTAGGCGCCTGTATGTCTATGTGTATTTTTGTTTTTGTTTTAACACTGATAATGTTTCTTCTGGGAATTTATTTTAAGATATTTGTTGTTGTCTTTTGTAGAAAAGGTTTCTTAGAAAACTACGCAGATGGTAAACAACATACATGTTTGTTGTTGTCTTACGCGTATAAAATTTCCACGCAGTTTGTAACTAGAAATTTATTTTTTTTTCTTGCATGTCACGCAGTTAGTAAACAGCATATCAAATTGTTGTTGTTCGGTATACAAAATTCTACGCAGATGGTAACTAGAAATTTTGTTTTTGTACCATAAGTTTTCGTAGCAAGCCACGCAGTTCATAAACAACATACCCAGTAGTTCGCTTTATTGCTTAATTATTTTATTTTAAAACTTAAGCAAGACACATCCGTAACAATATTATGGTTGAAGAGATATAAGCCTGTAATAGGCGATGATTTGAAACGGGTTAGTATTTCTAATACTTGCACGGATATTTCATAGCATATTATTAATTTTTATAATGACGCACAATTACCTGAATGCTATAGCGTTAAAATTTTAACTCCAATTTTTATTCATTTAATTTTATTCAACCTTAAGTTTTTGTAATTAATGCTTACTTAAAAATAGCCACCTATTGCTTCGTTAGGTACTTTCAAATTATTGTATCTTTTCCCCGTGTATTTAAAAATTGCAAAAAAAATATAAATATAAAACATATCTATTTGTAAACCTTAGCTCATATTGTAGGGTACTTTCAGTAAATTCAAAGTTTTATTTTCCTTTTTTTTATTCAAAATTTAAAGTTTTACTTCATGCCAGAAATAATACGAAAATATTCATCACTTTGGAAGGTGTAATTTTATGCATTTTTTATACTCAAATATAAATAAAGATAACGGGGGAGCAGAGAAGTAGAAAAGAAATGAATGGTCTACGAAAATGCATTCTTTCATTCAATATGAATGGACTCATATTTCATTAATGCACATTTCGTTTTTATAGTTCATGGTTTTGCGGTCTCTTGTTCCTTGTTTTGGAACAATTTTAAGGTTGTGGAATTTACCACCTGCATCACAGTTTTGCTTTGTTTTAAGGGTTAATGATTTAATGATTCTGTGTCAGAAATTTTCGATTTATAAGAGTATATTAATACGCATTTTTAAAAGGCAAAAGTATGTAAGACTTTTTAGTTAACTATAGTTAACCTTAGTTATTGGGCTTAGTAGTAGAAGTAATTTAAAGTAAAATGTTCTGTTTAAGCTTTAACTTCTATTACCACTGGTTACTAAGTGAATTTCAGTTTCATTTAGTAATTAAAATTTATTAAAATAATATAAGAATATGATTTTTAAGCAACTAAAACTATTTCACAAAAGTGTTACGACTACCATTCTGTTGCTTTCAGACATATCACCGAACGAATTGGTTCGATATTTATATCGTATTTGGCATGACGCAAGCAATTTAAATTTAGGCTGCACTAATTAAAGTTATTAAACAGCTCCTGAATTAATAATAAATTTCATTTTAAGCAAAATATATTTTGGCAGCATTTTAAAATCGTATGTTCAGAGTCAAATATTTCTATCGCTAAAAAAATGCTGAATTTAAATTTGGGTTTTTGCAAACGAATTTTGGAATTTTGCCATCCAACACTTGAAATAACTTGTTATCATCAAGTCAGTAGTGAATAAAATCGCATATTGTTATAAAAATGCTAATTATAATATATTGTTACGTTTATACCTTTTATAAACGTTTTGTTGTTGGTGAGTTCTTTATTGCAAAATTAATAACAACAGATTTTAGAGTTATCAAATTAATTCCAAGTTTACAGAACAATTTACTAAAAATTCAAGTCTTTACTTCACGAGGTTTATGTTTTAACTAACTGACTATCCACTCCGACGTTGCCTTTTATATTTGTTCGCTAGAGGTTTAGAAAAATTAAGAATTATCTACTCCGTTTGTATCACCTTTTATTGTGGTTATATTATTCATTCTATGCGCCTGTTGATCTGTGTATATTTTTGTTTTTATGCTGATAAAGTTTCTTCGTGGAATTTAATTTAAGATAGTTGTTGTTGTCTTGTGTGCATGAGTTTTCTTAGAAAACTACGCAGTTAGTAAACAGCATACGCAATTGTTGTTGGTATGCATGTATAAAATTTCTACGCAGTTTGTAATTAGAAACTTGTTGTTGTTTTGCGTGTATACGTTTCTTAGCAAACTACACGGTTAGTAACCACCATACCCAGTTGTTTACTTTATAAGTTAATTATTTTCTTTTAAAACTTAAACAAGACGCATTTGTAACAATATTAAATGCTGAATTACTGAATACGAACTGGTTATTTTTGTTATCTAATTCAATTGAATATTCCGGATGTACGGTGGACAAATTTTACTGCACCATAAAAAGTGCAATTAGATAATTCTATTCCCAAGTATACACAAAAAGAAAAACTTGGACCACCGTGAAGAACAAAACAGTTGACTAAACTCAAGAATAAAAAGAACAAGTTCTTTAAGATATACAAAAAATCTACGTCACTTACTGATTACAAAAACTTTTCTATCTGCCGTGCTAGTTATAAAAAAATTAAGTTAATATGTATTATTCTTTTTAACGGTCTTTGAATTTGAAAAATTTTTTTCAAATTGTTTATAATTTTTGTTATTATAGAAATTAATTTCCTGAGGAAGCTTTCCAAAGGAAAGCGAAATATTGAAAAAATACATATTTTAATTTAATTAAAAAGACCGTTAAAAAGAATAATACATATTTATTTAAGATATAAAAGGTCGATTTAAAAAAATAATCAAAAAAAAAATATTTAAATAATAAATATTTATACAGAATGAAATTAAATTTTAAACGTAATCCTAAATTGTTTTATCAATTTCTAAATTCTAAAAGAAGATCGAGAGAATTTCCTCAACATATTCTGAAGTTAAGTATCGCAACACCCATAAACGCCCATATTCCCTGTAAATCGATCAATCGATTTGGTTTCCCAGCTCTATATTAATTAATTGTGCTGAAAGCTTAACAACACCATTGGCATTTTTGTACAATATTTCTCTAAAACATAAAACTATAAACTACCGCTCTTTTAAGTAGTGCCCCTGTAGGCTAGTAGGTAGTTTACTAGCTTGTCAGTATTGGGGTTGTGGGTTCGATTCCCAACAAAGACCTTGGTTTTTTTCACTACAAAAATAAAAGTTCACTGTTGGTGGGGCTGCTTAGCGATGAAGGCATAGTCACTGGTCACTGTGCTGTCTTATGCGGCAGTTAATTTCCGACTATCCGTCTACTTTCACCACCAGTTTCATTTCTTCTCCTATCCCTTTGCCAAATAATGTAGCATTGTTGCCTGAAGTGCTACTTCTCTTTGTAACAAACAAACAAAAAAAATACATGGATATTTTCCTTAATTTTGGAGAGAATCATATATTATTCGACTTTTTAAATCTGGTATTAAGTTCATTTGAAATTACTGAGGAATTGCAAAGCTGAGCATAATAACAAAGCTCTTCGACAAACTTGTATTGGGTTAATTCCGCCATTACACATTCTCAGTTTTGTCGCCTTATCAATGTGATTTCTTTTTCAACTTTTTATTTCAGTTAATTTTATTAATTTTCAATTTACTACAATAATTAATCATACATGTGGTGGCGTACATTTCGTCAAAGGTGAACAAAACTGATGCTGTTTACATGGACTTTATTAAAGGATTCGAAGTTAATCATAAACTTCTTTTCCATAAATTTACCTTGCCGGGTTTCACTAAAAATGCCGTGAAATGGATTTCATCATATCAGTTTGGTCGGAAACTGTGTTCTACTTAAAAACAACACTTTGAAATTTATCTATGTGTTATCTAGAGTACCTTAAGGCATTCATCTTCGGCCAATTTTATTTTCCTTTTTTTTAATGATCTCCCAAGTGTTATTCAATTCTTTGATGTACGCAGATGATGTCCAAATTTTCTTCAGTTATGTTAACTTACCGGACCAGTCATTGTTTAAATTTGACTTGAATAGCTTTCAAAGTTGGTGCGAAATAAACTTAATAAAATTAAACCTACTGAAATGCAAGTGTATTTGTTTGTCAAAAAACAGAACTGTATGAACTCACTACGGAAATATCAGTTGCAATTGGTAGATAACATCTTAGATTTGGGAATTTTGACTTGATCGTTAATAAGACTAGAAGATGTGTACTTGCCTTCATTAAAAGATGGGCTAAAGAGTTCACTGTAACAAAGCAGTTACATATTTACATCTCTTGTGACACTAATTTTGAAATATTGTTCAGTAATATAGAACCCACAATATAATGTTCATGGTAACCATGTTGAATTACTTCAAAAACAATCTTTAATATTCTGCTTACGAGGTTTAACATAGCAGTCTGGAGTTTATCTTCCGTCTTATCGTTGCAGGCTAAGATAAACAAGATTGCCAACGCTGGAAGGCCGCAGAATGTATCTTTTGCAATTAGTTTAAGCCCCAGCCGCATTCTTTATTTCTAATATCTGTTTCAATGTTCTGCTTTGCTCAACTCGACCTTATTACGCACTGTTCTTGCAGTTCTTCGGAATTTAATTATTCAAATGCGGATCAAATTCGAACAATTTGTAATGATTGTAATAGTCTATATAGATTTAATGCTAATTTAAGCGACTACCTGTAGTTTTGAGTTTCAGGTTTTTCAAAAAGAAGTTCGTTTTACAATTGTGCCAACGTAGTAAATGATTCGTAGTAGATGAATTGGAATTGAATTAATTGAATTAAATTTTGCACGAAAATCGCTTTAAAATAATTAAAATCCACTATGGTGGTGCTTAATTTTATAACCATTAAATATTTAGCATCACACTAATGCTCCTTAGGGGTATATCAGCCTATCAGCTCTTGCTTTACAGTTCGTATAAATTGAAATTTTTGATTTTCACATCAACTACGAGTTTTTCATTTTATTTAATTTATTGCCACCTGTGTCAAGAAGCAAATGTTTAACATCAATTAAATTGTGTTTTTAGATGATTAAATTTAATTTCAGTTTTTGGAAAATGGTTTTTTTCTTCCACCATAATTCACCATTTAAAAGTTGTGTACAAAAACCAAACAAAATAATTTGATAGTTTTTTTATTCAACATTTTTTATCGAAAAGTAATTTTTCTCCATTTTTGCTTAAGCGACATGAAATAGCTGAAGTTAATAAATTAAACTATTTGCTAGTAAGACATTTGAAATTATTTGACAGTTGGCTGTTCATTATTGCAATGGTTGGTTAGTATACTGAGAGTTAAGCATTTAGCTGGAAGAGTTGATTAGTCCATTAGAAATCAGTTAACTTTAAGTATTCATTCGTTAAACATTTAAGCTGCCACAGTAATAAAATTTAAATTTTTAGATAAAATTTTAAGACGATTTTTGTGTCAACGTGTTGTTTATTAAACCCGTATAATTTTTTTTTTATGAATATGTCGGTAAGAAATTTCATTTTTCTAAAATCAGTACTTAACAGCATATTCAATTGTACGAATTAATCTAAATAGAATCCCTTGATTTATTTACTTTAATGAATGTTGAAATCGTAAAGCCCTGCTGTTCGGTTCATCGCATTGTGCATAACTGGGTCAAAATGAATGATAAAAATTAGTGCGAAATAAAAAAATCTCCTCTCTTTCTAAGCACTGTTTCACATCTTTTGCCTGGAATTGAAGCCAACACCAAAGAGTGTGGAATACTTAAGGTTAATGAAAATGTCACTTCTATAAAAATCGCTGTGTTGTTGCCCCGAAGCTCTAGACAATTTTATCAACTTTGTATGGAGTGTTTAACTTAAGCGGTTAATAATTTTATAAGAAAGACAAATAACATTTTCTAAAGGTGATTCACTCATTACAAACGATTAAGTCTGTTTGTATGTTTGCTCAATCGTAAATGAAGACTAAAATAATTTCGAAAAAATATGAAAAGTTTGTTTATCATTTTCTTAAAGATTTAGTTTTACACACTTGAACATATGGACGAGAGAAAGGGGGAAGAAAATTTTAATAATAGTTCAATCGCATGCATCACATCTTGCGCGTTGAATCTGGTACGTCTGATTTCAAAACTCAGGTTACGAAAAATAGGAAAAGCAAGCAATTTATGCATACACGTCATGAGCTCTCCGTAGGTTTCTTTATACACATGCTAATGAGCTTTACCGACTGAATTTTAAAGCTGGACTTGTTTCTAAAACCATAAATGTATCATCTGTGGAAATATTTTCCCATTTTAATGTCCCCCGGGAAGGTATACTACTTTGTTTTGCCGCCATTTTGGTAAACATTAGTCTTGGACGTTCATATTTTTTTTTTTTTTTTTTTTTTTTTTTTAAAGAGAAGTAGCACTTCAGGCAACAATGCCTATTTAGTCAAGTACCGTGCTACCTTCTTTAGGAAAGGGATAGAGAAGAGATGAAACAGGTGGTGAAAGCAGAAGGATAGTCGGAAATTAACTGCCGTATAAAGACAGCAACAGCGACCAGTGACTATGCCTTCATCGCTGAGCAGCTCCACCGACAGTCAATTTTTATCTTTTGTAGTGAAAAAAACCAAGGTCTTCGTTGGGAATCGAACCCACAACCCCCATATTTACAAGCTAGTACACTACCTCCTAGCCTACAGGGGCACCACTATTTATCGTGTAGCGAATGATTTCGAAGAAATAGGGTGTGTAGGCGCTAGGCTCAAGCATGGACCACAACATACTGCAAGATTGGCTGAAAACATTACTGCTGCTCAAGAAAGTGTTCAAAACAATCCACCAACCTCAAGAGCTTGGCCTTCAAAGAACAACTTTGTCCACAATTTTCCCCAAGAATTTGCATTTGTTTCCATATAAGATTCAGTTGATACAAGAGCTTCTTCCACAAGACCATTTACGCCGCCGTACATATGCCAATAGAATGTTACAGCTCGCCTATGATAACCCTGATTTTAATGAAAAAATCGTAAAGAGTGACGAGGCACATTTTCATTTGAATGGATATGTAAGTAAACAGAATAATTGATTCTGGGGAATGGGAACCTTCATATTATTCAACAGTCCCCTTGCATCCATTAAAAGTGGCGTGATAAGATTTACGTCGGAACGTAGCGTGTGTATGCGTGGTCAAGCCACTTTGGCGATATGTTGCGTGCGCCGCGCCCTAGAAAGTCGAAGCAGGGTTGCCAACCCCCACTCCTTGCTGAAGAGCTGGAGACTATCCAACTTCTGGTCCAGAACACATGACATGCATGCTCACTGGATCCGGATCATTTACCCATTGTTCTCAGTAAAGGTGAGATAATCCTAGCCCCTTAATCAAATTCATAAAGGCCGTAAAACCACAACCACAACGATACTCCCGAAGGGCCAACCTCAATAATCAGACAGAGAACAGCTAAAAAGCTAAAGAACCAATTAGCTGAACTCTGGGGCTTACTGATTCCCGTGGAAATGACGCGGAGCTTTCCGTTGACTCCCTGCTAGGCTTCAGGGGACTGGGCACCCGTTTTTCCCCAATTGGCACATGTAATAATGGTGGATTTTCTTTTTTTATCAAAACGCAAAACAACAACAATTCGGCTATTAACAAATTAATGAAAGATTATTCGAAAAATATTAATCGAATAATTGATTCACGGTTCCCCTTATTTTTAATGGGGAAACCCAAGCAGTCAAAATGTTAGTTACATTAAAAGATTTTATTGTTGTTGTGAAATATTATTAAGATGTAATAGTTTTTCTAAAATCTTCATTCAAAAAATGTGAAATGCAACAAGTTGTTTAAGAGTTGTCACCACTTTTTAAAGACTTAGAAAAAGCAGCTGGCATGCCAAAGTTGTTTATATAAATTATTTTTTAATGAATATAAAATGAAGCATTTCCAAGTTAATTTAATGATGACAATAAACTTCAAATCAATTTAAAATTGTTAGCAGCCATTTAAGACACAATAATATTTGTTAATATCTGCCAGCGATTCAGCAGTAATTACCTGTGTCTTTAAAAGGTAATGGAAAAAATTTTAACACTTTAATGGATCATGAAAATAAAATATCAGCACGCTTTTATGTTTTACAATCATTAAAAAGAAAAATTGTCTTTAATAGAGTTACAAGTGATAACTTTACAAACAAGTTGGTTTAAAATTTATGGCGGCTTAACCTAAAAACTAACAGGTTTTGAATTATTTCTTTTTTTCACTATTTTCTTATTTCCCTTGTTATAGCAATAGTGTTAAACAAACACACTGATAACAAGTTTAGTACAAACAACAAGTTCTTTATTTGTATATGTATGAACAACAATTAAATGAAAGTACTGCATGCTAAGTAAATAGAAGCACAAAGTAAGACAAGTTATTGCCTGGGAGGGCTGGCTTTAATATGAGAAAAATTATATTTTTTTCTAAAAAAATTCTTCAGAAAGTAAAGTTGTTATAATAATATTTTATTTTAATTAAAAAAGAAATGGCACTCTAACTCTCCTCAAGCTACACAAGTACTGAAATAAAAAGTTCCATTGAAAATTAATGAAAATGCAATTAAGTACGTGTTAAACGCCACTAAAAGTTGTTGAAAAGTATTTTTTATGAGTTTGGACGTGATACTTTCGAACTTTCTGCTTTGTTAGTTTCCCAACGACCAATTCTTAAAGCTGTTTAAATGTTGTTCTCATTATATAAAAAAGGAGTACCTGCATTTTTAAAAAGCACACTTTTTTAAAAATTATTATTGCTGTTGTATAAAATATATAAAAACCCTGCAGTTCTGATGACTCAGCTTAAGAGTATTATGTTTTCTGTCAATGGATTTAAAATTGCTAAAGATTAGCAAATTGACAACTTACGAATCGAAGGGTCATCTGTAATGCTTATGCTGCATTTATTTCTCAACGTAAATAACAAAGTCAAAAATTATGAACAAATTGATATTCCTAATCAATGGTGATATGATTAGGAATATTAAACTTAATTCTGTCATACAACATGATAAGTTACAATACTCGTATTATATTAAATATGGAAATAGTAACAGATTTTGAATAGTAGTATGTCTTCTGCATTAGAAGAGTAGCTTCTGTTAAACGGAACGATTTTGACTTAAAAAGTCTGAGTTTTTGTCTCATGAGAAAGTCAGCAATGTATCACTTTGCGCATCTTGCAAACGACTCGCTATATTTCGAATACTTAAGTTAATGAATACTTAAGTTAATGAGCTGGTTATTCTACAGCTAGTACATTCGACTGAATTGCGGAAATTCACGTAATTCACGAGTCTTTAAGTAAACTAATGACAGAAATTCGCGCTAATATTGAAATCAAATTTTTCACCCGCCATACCCTAAGTTTATTGAAGTTTGTATGGAACCCAAAACCCAGTTCAACAGTTCTAATTAACAACATTGCCATTCAAAGTGAACATACAATTATTTCTTTTTTTGTATAGAACCGCCTGCAATAAAATGAATTGAGGGAATACCCGCGTAATGTGCATTAGAAATACATGTACGTGAAATTAATTGAATCCCTCAGTGCGATCAACTTATTTGTAATGAAAGCACACAGAAATAATTGCTGTTGCAGTTTTATAACGTATTTTTTAAACAAAGTATGGCAAATAAAAATTTGCAAAAATGGGTCGATGAAATGTTAGGAAGTTCGGAAGACGAAAACTTTTGGATGGAAACGACATCTGATGATAACAGCGAATTAGATGGAGCTAGTGAAGAAGATTCTAGTCAGGAAGATGATGATGAATGTGTCAATCGAGGCGGATGATGTTGCATATGATAATCATGAAGGTTCTAGTCAGGAGGACGGTGGTGCTCAATGTGCCAATATTTGGCACGAAAATATTAATACAATACCATCTTTTCCCTTTAACGAATGTTGTGGCATCCGTAGCGAAATTAAGAGGGACACATCTCCCCTAACAATTTTTCAAAAATTTTTTAATGAAGACATCATCAATTTAATGGTTTCTTCGAGTAATGCATATGAAAAAAATTTAGAGAGTACTGAAACGTCAAAAGATGAAGTGCTGAAGTTTCTGGGGATATGCTTACTCCAAGGCCAAAACTAAAAACCATCTATTAAGAAAATGTCTGGAAACCGTTTCCAGCAAATTCTCAGATGCTTTAGTTGCCATGTGTCATATGAACAAGGTGCAGGAAAGCTTGAAAAAATAATGCTCCATTTAATTTTAGAAAATTTTTAAAACATCTTTACACCTGGCAAGGAATTGTCTTTAGATGAGTCTTTCATTCTCTTTAGAGGAAGACTATTATTTAAACAATACAACAAAGGGAAGCGAGCTACGTACAGCATAAAGTTTTATGAACTTACTACAAATATATGCGAACTCAGGATCGAAAACAAAAGCTGTACTTTTAAAACTTATGCATCCATATCTCAACCGTGGACACCATTTATAAATGGATAATTATTACAACAGCGTTGATTTATCGCATACGCTACTTATCTAAAAAAACCCAGTCCACAGGTACTTTACGTTTCAATCGTAAGCCGAATCCTAAATGTATAACCAGTAGAAAATTAAAAAAAGGAGAAATGATTTGGCAAAGAACTGGTAATGTTTACGTGACAAAATGGAAAGACAATCGTGTCGTTTTGTCCATAACCACTGCACATCATTCAAGTCTGTTTGAAGTTTCCAATGGAAGAAAGAATAGAAGCTGCATATAATATGAATATGGGATGAATTGATCGAGCAGATCAATTATTATCATATTACTCTAGTTCTAGGAAAATCATAAGATGGCTCAATAAAGTCATGTTTCATATCCTGGACATGGCAGTATGGAATTCGTTTTATATTTATAAAATATTTCACCTTTTTAGGCTTTCTAGATTTGATGTCAAACTTGCTTAACATACCAGCATATATAGTTGACGGTAAGGATCTTGTTACTTTTGTAACAACTAGCGGACGTTCGCAAAAAGGACAACGAGAATCATGTTTAATGGACATGAGCATTATGCACTTTCCAGAAAAAATTCCTTTTCCTCCACAATATCGAGGTTCAAGCAAGAACAAAAGCAACCAAAAGAGATGTTGTTGTTTTGATAAGCCGGCACTATGCCCCAATGGTTGTTTTGAAAGTTGCCATTTGATAGAATTGTAATAATTGCACAAAATAGATATTCTTAATAAATAATGAAAGTTATCTTTAAAAAATATTTTGTTTATTTTCGCCCATATTAATATCGGGATTTCACGCAATTATATTCTCAAAACTAAATAAACTCATAAAAAGAAATCGCGGACATTTTCGTCTTTAAGGAATTTTCGCCATTTGTTCGACACAGTTAAATAAATTATCATCAACTTAAATTCGGGAACTCCCGTCATGGTAGGAATATGCGTCATTCGTTTGACACAGCATAAAAAATTATTCAATAATAAAAAAGCGGGAATTCAAGCACTTCGTTTTATATGAAAAAATTAATTGAGTTCCTTGCAGCCACCAGCTAAATTAAAGTGCGGCCGAATGTGCTAGAATATCACACATAAGCACCAGAACTAAAAAGTAAACTATCGCTCTTTTAAGTAGTTGTGTTAAGATAATTCTAAATAGTCTGCGTAGTAATTTGAACTGAGTGGTTATCTGATGCTGTCACCCAAGGTCTTCTGCATCTGTTTTTGTTTTGGTCGTCATGGTATGATGTTTTGAAAAAAAGGTGAAAAGTCTCTAAATAAGAGCGTCTCGTGCCGCTAACACTGAAATGTGAAAACTGTTGTCCAGATATCACCATAGTAAAGTAAAACTGGTTGTCACCAAGTTTTATATTATTTAATGCTCTTACAAGATAGAGAAGCTTAATTTATTTAAAACTCGTTAAAAGAATTTTCATCCAAGCACAGAGATGCTAAGAAATTATGCACTTTAAATTACATTCAGTTTTAGTTATAGGACAACTATCCATTTAAGGTTATTTACCGCAAAAGATAATTTTTTAACGCATCGGAAAAATTAAGGAAGTAACAACTTATTCAAATTCCTATTTTATTAGATGTTATTTTGTTCTTTTAATATATGATTGTTCTTACTTTCTTATTTAATGTGTAATTGTAAATCTAGATCAGTCTAAATAAATTTGTGATGGCCAAAAGTTAATTGACATTAAAAAACACGATTTTTAAAACTCTGTCATTTGTAGAAATATGCTTTTGAATGACGCACGAAAAAAGGTTTAATTATTTCTAGTAAATCAGCTGATAAAATTATAAACACAAAAATATTGCTTAAAAGCTTTATGCTGTCTCTAGAATTAAAGGCATTTTGTAAACACCGTAATCAAGATCACTTTAGTTGGTGAATGGTTCATACACTGACGCGTATATACACAAGTATTCAAGAAATAGCTAGGAAAAGCTTGCCAGATATTTTCATATTAAAAGAATCGAGTCATTTAAACTCGCTTAAAAATAAAAAAATCCAACTTCAAACGTCTTACAAGGAGTATATGCATGCATAATAATAAAGGGTGAGCAATTGTATAGTGTTGTCGAAAAGATTACGAAAAGCTGAATAAACAAAGAGACAAAAGAATATAATTTATAGTGTGTTTTATTTTGCAACTGCAAGAACTGTTAATTAAGAAATCATTAAAAATTGTACTTCCTTGTAAGTTGACAATACAGAATTTTGCAATAAGCTCATGTTTACCTGTTAATATTGACCTAAACATGTTATCACTGAGCTCAAGAAGCCAACAAAGAAAGAATTCGCCAAGCTACAGCTTTAGGCAATAAATATAAAATATGGATTCATTTAAAAAAAAAGGTAATTTAAATACGAGGAGGACATAACATACAACATAAATGAAAATTCGATACTTTTCTTAACAAGCCAGCTTTAGATTTATTTACTCCTAAATACTACGCTGCATTTAAGTAAATTTTAAAGTTGTTTCTTATTTCATAACCTAAAAAGCAAATGTAAAATAAAGTATAATTTACATTTAAAATTTCCAGTAATTTCTGTTTAAGGGCAATCAAGTCAAATTTATATATGCGGCGATAGCAAATCTTACATACCCTACTTCTCATATTTAATTTTAGCTTTTTAATGTCGAATCTTTCATTAAAGTTTCTAAACATTTTTTCGCTTTAATCACATCACAGATTTTGATTGCCTTCGTATAGATTCTGTTGTTAACATAGCTTTACAAAAAATAATGCATTGATGTTAAATCATACGATTTGGCTGGCCACTTAACTGCTGATCATCGTGAAATTATGCGATCGGGAAATTTAGTTTACAATAAATTGATCGTTTCATTGGCTGTGTGATATGTGGCATAGTCCTGTTGAAACCACATGTCAGTAATATCCTTGTCGTCACGCCTCCAGACCACATAGCGCACTATACAGTGACATGTTAAGCATACAAAGGCTTCTCAATTATAGCTCTAGGATTTTCAGAAGCCCAAATGTGGCAATGAAAAGTGCTTCGTCTGAAAAAATATTTTTTTTAGAAGAACCAATCGGTTATTCCAGAATGAATTGACTTATTTTTAATTCCATTTTTCGGTGTGGCTTCAATAGTCTTTTGTTATCATTTGTTATTTAATTTATATGTTGGTTTTATAGAACAACTTAAAGAGCTGGCATTTCGATTTTTCGTGGCTCTTGTGGTTTTTGGCGTAATTTCAGATAATATTAAAAGAATATCAGTTTTTTTATCACAAAATTTAAACATTTTGGCGCGGCGATGAATTTTTGACTACTTTTGTTTGCTTGCATTCCAAAACAGACAGCATTTCAACACATTAATAAATTGTATTAAGTTATATAAAATTTATGGGAAAAAATAAATATTTATGTTGCATTGCATTACAAGCGGAAAGAAAAACTAAAATAATGAAGCATTTTCATTTGTGGTGTAGGGTATAATGTAATATTTATGACTACAACAAAATTTTTAAAGAAGATGAGTTAGTGACCGTTAACTGATTCATGGTATTTCTAAAGAAATCCTGTCATGTTCATGGTTGTTGTTATTAGGTTTTATAAAAGCAAAAGAAGAAAATATGAACATAAGACGACACAAGACATCGTTATTTGTATTATGCTACCTTTTTGACTTTTTATTTAACACAATTTTTTAACAAATGACCGATATTTTCTTTGATTTAAAAAATACAATGAAAAGAACTTCACACATTACAAGTGTTGATAACGTTTCGGTTGTTCTTTAAAACGAGGAAAATTAATGAACGAACCCACGTGAGGTTAAGGGTCGAGTGGTTTTTAGTTTGTTTGGATGTGTATTTTTTTTATAGCTGTAATAAATTCTTTCTTCGTTGTGTTATCGTTCTACCAAAAAAAAAAAAACTAGTGGTGTGTTGCGTAATCAATTTTATTATCGTGTTTAACCTGTTTTTTTAAGAAATAGACCAAAAACAATTAAAATTTAAACACCAAACAAAAAAAATTAATTACTGTAACATTTTATAAAAAAAAATACTAAAGAAAATTTCGAAAATTACAAAAAATAAATGTTCAGAAGAAATTAAGCACTTTCAATAGAAAACTTCGAAGCAATTAAGAACACATTATCTTACAGCTGCTTTTACAGCTTTTAGTATTTTAAAAGTGTACCAGAACCAAATTAAAGCGTTTTCTTACAACAGCTTACCAAAATTCTTTACTTTTATGTCTCATACTATTGTTCACCTAAATAGCTTTTTAAACAGAAAAAGTTTATTATTGATAACTACTTTTAAATAGTCTATTAACTCAATCCCGCGGCGTTCTAAACAGTTATGTATGATAATATTTATATTATTTATATTTTTAACTAGAGCGTACCTTGAGCAGATATGCTAAACTCCCTCTCCCCCCCCCCCCCCCTCCGCCGGAGGGCACATTTATAAGTCTTTATGGATCACAAACCATCTAGACTTGTGTCTTGCGGGGGTAAAAAGGAGCCTAGTCCCCTAATAGGCTAGCAAGGAGCCAACTGGATAATCCACTATATTTCCACGGGAATCAGTAAAGTCCTAGAGTTCCGCTAATTGTATTTTTAGCCTTTTAGCTGTTCTCTGACTAATTATTGAGGTTGGCCATGGTGGCTGTGTCTTTCGAGGCCCTCGTTTGATTTTGTGGGTCGGATCATTCACAATGAACACAATGAATGGTTCAGGTCCTGTGAGTATGAATGCCGTCGTGTTCTTAATTATATTAAGCGTCATGCGTTCTGGACCAGGAGTTGGATAGTCTCCAGCTCTTCAGAAAGGAGTAGTGGTTTGCAACCCTGCTTTGCAACCGCTGAGGCTTGCGGCCAGGTGCAGATGTAAATCGTATCACGAAATATGGTAAACTATACTTGATCAGGTTGTAGTCAGGGAAAACCCTGATGGAAGACCGAAACAGTTCTGACGTCCAAATTGATTGTTAGAATTCAGTATGGGGGGTGAAATCAAACTATTTCTTAGCCCTCAGGATAGTTGGAGCATTTAAAAATTAATGTAAAATAATCATATCTTGTAATTCGAATGATTAGAGGCCTAAGGGTCGAAACGATATTAATCTATTTTAAAGCTTGAGGTTGCATCTGGCTTTTACTATTTTCCTTACAACTAATACATGCCATATCGAACTTACATTTAACTCAAAATAATAATTCATTTGCCATTAAAATTGGTTTGGTAGAAAGAAACTTCTTTTGAGACGAAAAAGCTCTGCCAGAAAATTAGCAATTAGTTAAACAAATCTACTCTAAAATTTCAGAAAGCAAATCTTAGCAATTTGGCAATGCGAATTAAATGTTATTTAAGAACACTAAACGATAAATTTACATGAATATTTTTTTTTCGATAAAGATAGTCATTAGTATGTTTGTGTTGGGAAAATTTAGCAACACGTGTTTGTTTCAGCTCTGAATGAAGCCGTGGTTTCTCGTAAACGTCCTGACGGATATTGATCATGTTTTTGTTATTATGATTTTTTATAATACTAAGCGGTATTAAAGTTTCCATGGTAAGAATCAGTAATGATGTTTTAATGGTTTTAAGTGGTGTTGATTTATTCCGCCAACAAATGAATTACTGTTATCATTCTCGTCGGTGAAAACCGTCGTTACTGTCTCTTTATTCGTTATGGTTGAAAAGCTCTTTCTATGCGAAAACATAATTTTTAAGCAGCTTTTTTAGATAGTACTGGAGAGTTAGTATTATATCTGTTAGTATAAATAGTGCTTGACTATTGTCGTTCTTTTATTAGGGTCGTATCTATTCATGCAGGTAGATTGTCTTTTAAACCTTTTTTGAAGCTGGTATATTTACAATTTCTGTTTTTTAATAAATAAATTGCTGTTGCATTAAGAGAATTGACGAAATTTTATCAACGATACCTTGGGTTATTATAGTCTCATCAATAATACGGTCGTTAAAGTTTTGGTATGAAAAAAGTTATTTTCTATCTTCACAAATCCAGCCTTAATTGTGCTGCAAAAAAATGCGGCAGACACAATGAAACAAAGCAAAAGTGCAAATTAACATGTAGAAAAGAACCCCGCATTACCATTCTATTTTTAGAGCTTAAAGCAATAAACGCAGAAGCAGGAGCATAAAAATATGCCGGCCCTGATATAAAAAACAATTTCTGCTTTATAATATGATACGAATAGAAGAAATATTTTACTACAGAATGCAAAATAACCATAACTAAATCCGTATATGAGAATTTAAAAAAGTCTATGAAATATAAAGAAAGAGTTATGTCGTTGATTTTGCTGATAGGGATGGTGGGGCAATGACGCTGAATAGAAATTTATGTGGAAAAAAATCATTTTTATTTTTGATGGTCAACTAAAACAACTTTGTTGTTGGGATAACATTGCAGTTTTAACATTTAGTTGGTTTAGCAGTTCTTCGAACTATTAACTTGGTTTCAAGGGAAACAGTTTCGTATTAAATGACTCATATAGAAGAAATACTAATTTTATATTCTTATGCTTTTTACAATATGTACAAGAAAGTGGACATATTTATATTTTTCTCAGTCCCACCCCTCATGTCTAATGGAAAAAATTAATAATAATTATTTTTGATTATGCAAATTACCTACTGCTTCCAATTATATGGCAGCAAACATCCAAATTGTTTTATATGAGTTTTATTTCAAGCGGCGTTGCTTGGTTTCATATATCAGTTTATTGTAATTCCAATTAAATTTTTTTCTTTTAGAAATAAATTAAAAATGGCTCTCCCAAGGAAGTACGCCGATGAAATGTAAGGTTTTTGTTTGATGTTAAATTTGATAGCATTTAAGGTAAAGTGACGAAAGATAAGGGAACTAAAAGGACCGTACATATTTCTAATCTATCTGTGATCTAAATCCAATATGAACAAACTAATATTAAATAATAATATGCAGGTTATCGAATAAAAAATTAAATACAAGCAACAATTTAATCTTCCTTCATTTGTGCTAGATTCCTTTAATAAATATTGTACGATATTCTCATAAAATATTTATTATTCAAAAAAATATATTTGAAATGTATTACTGCAGGGGAAAACATATCTCTATGGCCATTTTACTACTACTCATGCAGCTCACCATAAACTTTTATTTTATTTAAAATATTTTTTGAAAGGAGTCTACCACAAATTAACGTGGATTAAATAAAAAAATTATTCTAAAAAATAAAATTATTCACAAGCAACAATGTTAAATCTGCTCTTGGAGTTAAATGGATGTGAAATACTAGTGTAGATCCCTTACTATAATATGTATAAGCTGGCTCCAGCTAATGTTAGAAATTTAACGAAAAACATGTCAAATGCTTAAGCAAATCATTAAGAACTTTTTGGTGGCTATATTGTACTTTCACGAATATGGAAATTATTATACACAGTTGCACATATGTTTTATTCGCACTTTTGCAAAATAAATGAAATTTATTAACAAAAAGATGTTTAATAATGTCTATCTGTGTTTGCACTACGCGACTTTATATAATTCATACCAGTATGAAAATTAAAAATGCAAACGAAATTCTGCAAGGTATTACTTACCACTTTTACTGCATTTTCTTCTACTTTTTTCCACGCTCGTTCCTTTAAATTGCTCTTTTGTCATATAAGCCATAAACGTACAAACGTTTTCAATTAAATTCGGTTTCGTCCTTCATTGCAATTTGCTTACTAATGCATCTACAGCACAAAGCAAAATCAGCTGTTTCCGTACGGAATGTGCGATCAGTTTCGTACTTTGCTTAAACAATTGATATTTAACGAAACTTGACGAAAAGTTTTGTTAAGTACATTATAGTTTGCCACATATCATTATTAGGTATTTGCACAGTTATTTAAGTTGGCTTAAGCCAGGTTATGCATATTATAGTTGGGCCTTTAAATAAATTTCACGAAAACATCCAGGTAGCTTTCAGGTATTAACAAGTTTAAAAACTAAATTCACAAAAGTGGCTGCATATAAAAAAACGTTTCTCTTTCGAAAGGCATTTGTCAAGTTGACGCCTGGCACTTTTAAAGCAAATTGATGAAAATTTGTGTTTGAAATTTAAGAAAATAACTTTAAACAAAAATAAAAAAAATGAAATCTACTCAGAGAAAATTAAGGCTGTGTAGTCAAGCTTCAGTATTATTTAACGTTTTAATTCATTATTTCGATTTCTTAACCAATATGGCGCTATAAATTACATTTAAGCGTTGCTGTCTTCATTTCAAAAGAAAAGATTTCGGCAAATATTGTTGTCGTTTCTTTCCGTTTTTGTTGGCTGTTTGTTCGGTATGAACGGCGAGTGCTTTCGATTTGAAGATGTCATTCTCAAACCGTGTTTTGCATTGGTGAGTCAGTATTCAGTTTTAGGTATTTCTTTATTCAGGTCGTAACCTCCCCGGGGGCACATTTAAATATATTGACGGAAATCCACCGTCATTACATGTGTCTTCGGGGATAGAAGGGAGCCCAGTCCCCTAATACGCTAGCAGGAGCCAACTGGACGATCCACTATATTTCCACGGGAATCAGTAAAGCCCCAGAATTCCACTATTTGTTTTTTATCCTTTTAGCTGTTCTCTGACTGATTATTGAGGTTGGCCCTTCGGGAGTATCGTGGTGGCTGTATGTTTCGAGGCCCTCATTTGAGTTTGTGGGTCGGATCATTCACAATGAACGCAATGAATGGTTCAGGTCCAGTGAGCATGAATGCCGTCGTGTTCTTAAATTATATTAAGCTTCATGCGTTCTGGACGAGGAGTTGGATAGTCTCCAACTCTTCAGCAAGGAGTGAAGGCTACGGCCTGCTTGTTTTTAGTGTTCGTCCAGTTTGTTCTTTCTTTTTAAGTATGTTTATAGGTACAAGTAAGTCTGTATACTCCTCAGAAACTAAATATGTCGGTTGTCTCTGTCGATGTTCTAAGTAAGTCTCAGGGTGTTGCTGGTTTTTAATGCAGTGAGTAAACCTTGTTTGTGCAAAAGGTTAGTTAATCTATATATTTCTGGTCCTGTTGTCTCTTTGTCTTTTTTATACGTGTTTTTAGTGTTATATGGTATAAGAAGTTTGTCGTAGCACTGGGTATGTAGCCGTTATTTTTGTAAATGGTGTAAATTATGTCGATTTCTTTGTTGTACTAACTGTACCAAGTTTGATTTTCTTAAGTCTGTGTATTATATGTCTAAATCCTAGTTTTTGTTGGGTAGGGTGGTTCAGAATGATGTGTATGGTAGTGTCCGTCGTAGTTGGTTATCTATAGATGTCAAATGTTAAACAGTCAGTTAATAACTGGTGTTATTTTGATGTCAAGTCAATGCAAAATTTCTATCTTGTTCTTTTTCTATTGTGTATGTAATATTATTATGGATTGTGTTTGAGTCTGTTAGGACTTGTTCGGTGTCTTGTCAGAGGATGCAAATGATGTCGTCTACATATCTATAGTAATGAGTTATTCAGTGTTTTTTCATTAGTTTCCTTATATGTAGTAATTCGGAATGTTGCGTGACAATTTCCAAGAAGATAGTTGAAGTTGGGTTCCCAATGCTGAGTCCGTCAGGAAACTCGTAGAAGTTGTTATTAAATCTAAATTAGTTCTGTTTTATTAAAGTCTTTGCAAGATCTATAATGTCGGTGATGCATTTGTTGCCATATAAATTGTCTACTGTGTCGCGTAGGATAAGTAAGGTTTTTTGTGTTCGCATTAAAGTATAAGGATCCTTGCTATCAAAGGAAACGAGTCGCCTGTTGTCGGTCATCTTGATGGATTCTAAAATCCAAACTTTTAAATACCAGTTTTCCTAAGAGTTAAAAGTATATATATCTACAAAAATTCACATATTACTGTTATTAAATCGTGAAACAGTAAATTTGGAATAACGTATTTAGAGAATGGGCACGTTTATACAACGTAGCTAATGAAATTAATAGTTACGGAAATATTGGTAACCTTTTTCAACAGCTACGACACTGTTGGTAGTCAACAGCTGTTAAATGGAATTTTAATTTCTTAAAATCTGTAAACAGTAATGTTTTATGTTATTTTTAAAAATAACATTACAAAACAAAGAAAACCTAAAGTCCATGAGGAAGTTGCGATGATAATATTTCTATTTCACCGATTAACTCTTAAAATTGAATCTAAGAAGGAAAAATTATATAATTAAACAATTTACAGATCATTTTCAGCGAAACTTCCTTCTGAATAATGTGCTTTTAATGCTAACTGCCTTAACGGTTGCACTAGAGTTACGTCTTAGGACGTAGCTAACCCCTTTGTCAGCAACATCACAAAAAGTAGTGACTATATTTGACTAAGAAGGAGGGATATTTTGTGTCATTATGAAAATATACATAAGCACAAATGGCTCTTATACGTAATAAATAAATGTGTGTACAAGGGGTAAAGATACAGCCATCTTTCTTTACGTCGGTTGCCTCAGTGTTTTTACTGTATTTTTTATAAATAAAAAATGATATGTGACAAATACCCACCACGACCATGCTGGCAGATGCTAATTCTTTCATCAAAGTTTTTAATTACTTTTTTTGGAGGCTGAAATCGATTCGATAGACCCGTATAGACTATTTCCTTAACATAGCCCCACAGAAAATAATCCAGTGTGTTAAATTACAACATCACAAATCTGGCTGGCCACTTAACCGCTGATTGTCGTGAAATTATGCGACCAGCAAATTTGGTTTGCAATAAATTGATAGTTTCATTGGCTGTGTGGCATGTGGCACCCACTTGTTCAAAACACATTTCAGTGAAATCCACGTCGTCAATAAAAAAGAATCATTTTCTGGCAGCGTGGTCGTGGTTGACATTTGCCAGATACCATTTTTCATTCATAATTGCCGAACTTTTCTCTTCATAATACAATAAAAATTTTAATCGTCTTAAACTAAATTTTTTGTTTTATTTTGTTTCAGAAAACTAACTTCTTGTTGAAAAACCTTTTACATTGTGTAAAACTGCCATAGTAAAGATAACCTCAAGAAATGAAATATTTTAATGACAACAACAAAAGCAAAAATAAATAATAAGTCTTTTGTAACTTGTTGAGCCTACCTCGTAAATAAATGAAGCTTGGATTATATTGAAGTATAATTTATGTTAAAAAATTAAAAGCTTTTTTAGCCCAACACCAGAAAATACCCCATAATTCTAATAATAATAATAACAATAATGAACCATTTGATATTTTACCTAAAAAACTGCAGCTATAACCACTTCCCGAACGTCGACCAGTTGTTTTATTACAACTCCAAGTATTTTGAAAATTTATTTTATCCTTTGCTGTGGACATAATAAGGCACGTTCAAAGATTCCAATGTTCCTTAGATGTTGAGAATTTTTGTATAAAAAAATGGTGATAATTCTATAACGTATGTGTTGGTAACTCAAGCTGCTGAAGATGCTGTTAAAATGATATCCAATCCAATTGTTATTGTTAGTGTAGTTGGAATTTTGTTTTAAACGAAAAATAAGATCCATGTAGAATCTAAAGGATGAAAAAACCAGACGATAGAAGAAGAAGAAACAACAACAACAACAGCCACTGATGGGTTGGTTGCTTTATTAAAGTTAATGATGATAATAATGCTGTTCGTGAGAAAAGCATTTCATTGCTGCTTGGCACTAAACCGAAGGTTTAATATAAAAAGTGCGAAACAATTTTATACCGGATTGAATAAAAAAAAAAATAAAAAAAAGACAACACTTTAATACAGAATTTTATTTCGTACTTTGAACTTGAATATTTCAATTTTGTCGTTTTTCTTTTGCGATTTTGTAATCTTTTGTTTCTTATGAGAAATTATATTATTTTCCTTTCCTTTCCTTTGTTTTCTTTTATTTTGTTTTGTTAAATATTTATTTATTTTTTTATAAATTGTATTTTTTTAATTTAACACTTTTCAAGTCGGCTTTTTAAAAAGGATTTTTAATTTTATTTACAAAGTATTTGAATCATTGTTAAAGTTGTTGTGGTTATTGTTGTTGCTTTAACTGAATTATTACATTTCGTTATTGTTTGCAGCCGGCTGCCACAAGATCAATGCCTCTGTAGTTAGCGTCATTAAATTTGTTGCCGTTTTGCTGTTGACAATGGCCATGTTGTGTTTTTGTTGCTATTTGTTGATTGTTGGCTGCCGTATTTCGGAAATTTGTATTTAACTGCAACCGTCCTCAGTTACTGTATTCCATGGCTATTCACTAGGTTTCTGTTTTCTGTTCTCTTTTTCTTATTTCTCTACATTAAAACAACAATTTTGAAAATCATTAAATTTTTGTTGCTTGTAAAGAAAATTTTATTTATTTGTGTTGTTTTCAATTTATCTTTCTTGATCGTTGTTTCGATACGTTTGCTGTTGCTTTTGTTCATCTTAACTTTCCTAACACTATGTTGGGTAATTGTAGATACATTTTACCGGTTTCGTTTTATTGTTGTTAATTTATTTGTTTTGTTTTTCTTTATTCTTTACTCATTCATTCGTTATTATTTTATGGTTACTGTTAGTAGTAGTAACAATTTTCTCAGAACTATTATAATACAACTTGATCCATTTTTGTTATTTTCTTAATCAAACAACATACAAATAATTCAAACTAAAAGTTATAAAAAAATTACTAAATTTCTGTTTAGTGTTGCCACATAAAAAAATAGATGAGTGTTAACAGTTTAACAATTTAAAATTAGCAAATATTGCTAGATTAAATTTTTAACCATTTCCTTGCTTAAAAATTTAAATAGACATAGAAAGCAAAGTCCAGGGATATTAAAAGGAATTTGAAAACTGCATGAAGTGATTTCCTAAATTATGCTTAACACACACCTCTAGTCTTAATTAGATTTTTAATACAAATTATCAGAGAAATATTTTTGAAGTTCTGTTTTTAAATTTTAACCAACATTATTTTTAACATAAATTTTCACATAGAAAGTGAATTTTAAGAAAGATACTATTATACACCTCTCCATTATTCTTGTATGTAAAATATTGTTAAGGATGCGTCTTGCTTAAGTTGTAAAAGAAAATAATACGTAAACAACTGCGTATGCTGTTTACTAACTGCCTAGTTTACTAACAAAATTTATGCACACAAAACAACAACAACTTTATGTTTACTAACTGCACTGTTGTTGCCAGACAACAACAATTTGGTATACTGTTCACTAACTGCGTAGTTTTCTAAGAGAACTTAAGCACACTAGACAACAATAACTATCTTAAAACAAATTCCGGGAAGAAACTTTATCAGCATAAAAACAAAAATAAAATACACACAGACCAATAGGCGCCTATACATTGAATGAATAACAGAACAACAACAAAAAGTAATACAAAGGAAGTAAAAAATTCTTTATTGTTCTGGACCTCTAGAGGACAAGTATAAAAGACAGCATATAAGCGGATAATTAGTTAGTTAAAAAATAAACTTCGTGAAATAAATCTTAATTAAATTGTTATGAAGTGTTAACTTTGTGTAGTTAAAGTAAATAAACTTGTAATTAAATTAAAAACTCTAAAATCGTGTGTCGTTTATTTTGCAATAAAGAACTCACAGCAAAACGTTTATAAAATCGTTTGTAAAAAAATTAACACCGAATAATTTGTTTAGATTAGTTCCGCCAGTAAATGAGATATTGTTTCCACTCGTCATTGCTGGCTGTTTACACCGAGGAGATTGACAATGGTACCGAGAAAAAATTTTTGTTTGGATATTGGATTATAAGTGGATATTTGCTTTTATCAATATATATATTAACTTGATAAAGTTCTTAACCAGATAGAATTGGTTCTTTCCCAGCGTAATTATTACATTTATGCATCAATTTTGCTGTCTAAATCTATTTGGCTTATAAATGAGGCAACCTGTAAATTGTAACTTAAAACGCGTTAAAAAACTTCTTTTGGAGGTTAAGATACTTGTATTTATATACTAAATAATTATAAGAATGAGCCATCGATGTATTAAAGTAATATTAAACAAGTTACAATTTTAATAAGCTTGATAATATCGTCAACTATTTAAAGTACAGAATTTGTAGCTCATAGATGAGTTCCATGAATACACAAAAACAAAAATAGAAATTAAAAATGTTTCATGACTACTTGCGGATTGTTGCCTGAAGGAAGCATTTCTTCTGAAGTTATTACTACTTATACCATTAACATCCTCCACAAGTATTTTTTCTTAAAAGTTAAGTTTTATGCTAATCGACTATTTACTGGATAGAGTAATTAAAGGATGGCTTTGCTTTTCTTCATTTATTTTATTCACATACAACCTTACGTGAAACCAAATGCTGGAAATTGTGCTTTAATACCAGGTTAACAAATAATATTTCTTCCTTCTTCTTCTTTCTTAAACACTTTCCCTTGTTTTAATTTAAAAGAGTCAAACATTCATTGTAAATGCGAAGTTACCGTAAGTAGTTTTGGCAATGCCATAAGTGAGGGCTAAAATGACCTAAACGATCTAACTGACTTTACTCTCCTGTTTAGACGTGCTAGTATTTAATATAAGATATAACTATTAGTCACCATTATCACTGAACCGCAATACTTTTGTAAACTAAATCGCATTAAACTCGAAAATAGATTAAAACTAAAGAAATATAAAATTTGTTCTGAGCACGTTTCGAATTTATAAATTTCTTAAATTCAAATTTCTTTTAACGATAGTATTGTTTGAAAATAAACATTTTATACAACATTCGAGTACCTAAGTAATTCATATTTCGGAAAATACTGAAACGAGATTGAGACTGCTTTCATATCCATAATTAATTTAAACCATTGATACTATTGCAATTCCTTTACGTCTTTGCAGCCTGTTGTTCGGTATGAACGGCGAGCACTTTCGCTGTGATGACATTATTTTCAAGCTGTGTTCTAAACTGTACTGGTCTATCAGTGTCATGAAGAAAAAATGGATAAACAAATAAAGGCAAAACTACGGGACCTATTAATTATAAAAGTAGACAAAGGAAACACACAGTAGTAATTTACCAACAAAATTATGTAGACAAAGCACAAAAATTTATTTGACAGACCAATTGCACTATGCTTAAAAATGACTCAACTGATTTACTGACGGAAAAGTATACAAACACATTAACATGAACATGAACCCAGGATCACCAACACTCAAAGCACAACCGAAAATACACAAAGAAAATATACCACTAACACCCACTGTAAACTACTATAGATCTTATAGTAGAATATCTCTTGGCTAAACACCTCGCCGGTCTACTTAAAGAAAAGATAAGTTTACATAATACATATACGGGGAAAAACTTAAAGGCATCAAGATAACCGAAAACATGCGACTTGTTTCCTTTGACATCAATGATCTAAATACCTCAATACCAACACAAGAAACTTTAGTTATCCTACGCGATACACTAGACAATTAATACGGCAAGCAATACATCGATATTATAGATATTGCAAAGACGATAATAAAACGAAACTACTATAGATTTAATAACCACTTTTACAAATTACGGACGGACTCGGCATGGGAAGTATCTTCTTGGAAATTTTCACGCATTATCCCGTATTACTACAAATTACGACACTAATGAAAAAAACACAGAATAACTCATTACTATAGATACGTAGATGACATAATATATATCCTCGAAGAAGACAACGCCTAAGAAATTCTAACAGTCTTAAGCACAATCAACAATAACAAAACAAAATTTTCATTATCTTGACATCAAAACAATATGAGGAACTGGTTATTTAACAGACGCTACCATCCACATCACCTCGAACCACCCTACCCAACATAAACTATCAGCATTTAGACAAATAATATGTACACAGATTTAAGTAAATTCCACTTACTCCAGATAAGTACAACAAAGAACCCGACACAAGTTACACCATTTCTAAAAATAACGGCTACAAGCCCAGTTGCTATTAACAAACTTCTTAGACAATACAACAATAAAAACACGTATAAAAAATACAAAGACACAACCGATGCACACTTGTCTTTACACAGGACTAGAAATATATAGATTAACTAACCTTTTTCACAAACTCACTGCATTAAAAACCACCAAGACTCTGAGACATAATGTTAGAACATCGACAGAGACAACCGACAAATTTAGTTTCAGCAGAGTATAGAGACTTACTTGTACCTGCAAATATATTTATATAGGATGCTCTGGTCGATCATACAAACGAAAAGGAGAAGACACACAGCAAGGGATATAGATGAATGTATGACATTACTACATCCTGGCAAAAAATGACGAAGGAAGACTGGCCATTTTCGAAAATATGGAAATCTACAAAACAAAAACTTTTAACAGTGACATTATAAACGAACGGGTAAACACGACCTCAGACATAATTTTCATACCACTAATACTACTCATACACTCGAACAAATCAAGAACACCCTCAGACGGGCAGACGTACCTGGATAATTTTTGTTTTTAAAGAGAAGTAGCACTTCAGGCAACAATGCCTATTTAGTCAAGTACCGTGCTACATTCTTTAGGAAAGAGATAGAGTATAGATGAAACAGGTGGTGAAAGTAGAAGAATAGTCGGAAATTAACTGTCGTATAAGACAGCACAGTGACCAGTGAGTATGCCTTCATCGCTGAGCAGCCCCGCCGACAGTGAAACATAATAAGAGAAGGAAATATAGATGGCGGGCATTCTAGCTACATGAGTAGACACGACCTTAATAAAAGCACTACCTTGAGCCGAACAATGACTCACCAGTACAGTTTAAAATACGGCTTGAGAGTGATGTCATCACATCGAAAGCGCTCGTCGTTGATACCGAACAAACAGTCAGCAAAGACGGAAAGGAATGACAACAGTATTTCATTTACTGGCGGAACAAATTCAAGCAACTTAATGCTAAACCAATGATGTCTATCCATAGCATAACTGCTGTTTTAGTTTACTCATCGCAAAGAGTACAATTTGAGTTCATTTTGTTGTGCTGCCTTCAACAAAATTCAAAGAGGACACGAAAAGCTTCAATGCCTCACAACTAAGTCAAAAATAAGTTTCTGCCGTTATTTTCTTAACATTTTTGTTAAGTATCTCTCTTGGAAATATTTTAACATTTCTGTTTTGCACTTTCGTGAATTCACTTTGCAAAGGAAAATTAATTTAAAAAGGTTTTTTCCGCTTTAGTATTAAAGTTACTCACAATACCAATTAATGATTATTTCTAATTTTTATTTTTTCTTACTGTTTTTGTCTCAATTTTATATATATATATAAATTGTTTACATTAATAATGCCATTTTTTTTTAAATCATTTAACTTTTCCCACTGTGTTGTTGTTATTGTTGTCACAAAACAAACATATTTTAATTATTCGATTTGTTCACTGTCTTAGAAAAATATATTTTTGTAAGCTCTCACTGGTATTAAATAAAAAAAATTAAAAGAATGTCAACCAGAAGACTTTTATTAATTAAATGAAATTCATAATTATATTCATTTACTGTTTATTTTTAATTTTTCTCACTTGGCTTAAATTAAAACTATGAGTGAAAACTGATGGAATTCATTTATATGTTATTTTGTCCATGTAATTTCTGCTCTTGTTTGCCAACACATGCTCTGGCTGACTACATTTTCACCGGCTTATCAGTTGTCAGAATTCTCTTTTTTATGTTTGATTTTTATATTTTATTATTATACAAAGTTTATTATTTATAAACAATTTTTATTTTATTTTGTAAATATTCAATACATAACATCATTACCCACTCATACATCCATTGTTAGTTGGTGCTTTTTTATTAGACAGATAAGAATCTGAAGAGACATGTTCAACAATTCATTGTGATTAAAAAAGCATTTTTTTTCACTGCAGTACAGCACAGTGGGGTAATTAACCAAAAATTGTTTCTAATTGCATAGTTTTAAGTTTGTGTAAATCTGGAAGAATTTAAGTTTATAAATAAAATGCTTTAGTGCTCAGACCAAAGGGAAGTGTTGCTTTTAAGTACATTTCATCAGGTAAATGAAGGTAAACTTATTTTTTAACCGATTTTAAAAAGCTTTATTGCATTCAGTTTTGTTTTATTTTATACTCGGTAAACATCACGTTTCGATTTGTTTTGAATTTTAATAAATATCCACCTTAAAGGAGTGTTTGAATACTGAACTTATTTTACTTGTTTTTCTAATCCAAGTGCAAAATAAAATTTTTCTTTTATTTTTATTTCAGTATTAAAGGTTAATTCCAGAAGAAAATAAAAAACGTTTTACAAGTTTGCAGAAATGGGATTTCCCAGCTTGATTAGTGCTTTTTTGAATTCTGAAGTTAATTACCTTAATTTAATAAATTTTTAAAATAATGAGAAGTTTTAAAATCTGCTGTTAAATAAAATCATATGATTTTTAGAATGAAATGCCTTTAGTTTAACAATTGGCGAAAAGTCTAAGTTTTTACATAAGTTTAGTTTTTATAAAATTTAGATTTTTGTATCTTAACACGGTCTCGGTGTGTCAGTCAAAAATAATTGTTCTTATTTGATTTCCACCAAAATACGGAAACTGTATGAAATGTAAAGGAAATTGCCTATTGGATTTAAAAAACTGTTGATAAATTTTATGCGTACAAATTATGTTCGCAATAATTAAAATAACAACTTAACAAATTTCTGCATTATTTATTATATTTTTTTTTAATTGATATAGTACAATAATGCCTATACATTAATTGTGTTACCTTATATAGGAATCATTAAAGAAGAGCAAAGGAAGCGGATTATATTTTACTAAAAAAACAGAAAAAATGCATTTTGTAAAATTTAAAGCGGTTGGGAGATGAACCTATGACACTAAACTAAATGCATCCTCAGCTAATTAGTTATGGCCTTCTATCTTCTTCATCTAAGCTCAATTTAATTATTTGTTATATCGTGTTAATTAAATATATTTTATATGCTCATGATTGGTCTGTTAATGGAAACCGAATTTCTTATTTCTATGCAAAGCATGTTGCTTATAAAGGTATAGATCTTGAACTTGGCAAAACTTTTCTAAGTCGCAGCAATTTTGTTAACTGTTTTATTTTGAAAATCATGGTATTGCACACGACGTCCATTTTATAGTCAACATAATCGTCTATCGAAACAATTAATTCTAAACTAAAAACAAAGTTTACAGACCACATACGCTCATACAAACGGAAAAGAGAAGATTCAAACTTTGCATTACACCTTGACACTCACGGACACACACCAAGGGAAATAGATGAATGTATGACATTATTACATCCTAGCAAAAAAGGACGAAGACTAGACATTCTTGAAAATATGGAAATCTACAAGACAAAAACATTCAACAACGACATTATAAACGAACAGGTAAACACGACCTCAGACACAATTTTCACACCATTAAAACTACTCATGCAAACGGGCAAACGAAAAGCACCCTCAGACGGACACACGTACCTATATAATAGTATAAGACGGAGGTATCGGTAAGTTTACTTTGCATATAAATGCCAGGTGGCCGGTATTATGCTTACCTGAATATATACGGACCTAATAACAGAACTACCTGTACGCCAACACTGACTCACCAGTACAAACTAAGCCGCGGCTTGAGAATGATGCATTCGCATCGAAAGCGCTCGCCATCGAATACAAATCAGCCAGTTAGGACGGAAAATGGCAATATTATTTCATCTACTGGCGGAGGACAACCAATTAACATAATACCAATTAATTCTATTAATTATGAAATAATTTTGCAACACATTTAGCGATGAAGTTTTCTTTAGTTTGAATGGATACGCTAATAAATAAAACTGCCGTATTGTAGTGATGATTTTTATCAAGTTTATGTTACAACCAGAAAAGCCGACTATTTGGTAAGCTTTCTGGGCTGGTGATATTTTTAGTCCTTACTTCCTTAAAAACGATGCTGGTCAGAACATTGCATTCAATGATGAGCAATATAGCAGCTTGATTATTGATTTTTTTGTTCATGAATTAAAAAACCATGATGTGTAGAAGCTGTGATTTGAACAACACGGTGAAACATTTCACAGAGCTCGAGCAGTAATCGATTTATTGAAGGATGCATGTGATATCTGTGTAGCTTCAGGTTTCGGAACTATTAGTTTACCTTGAAGATCATGCCATTTAACGATGCTAAACTAATTTCTGTGAGAATATTTGGTCACTATTCTACGCTAACAAACCCGATAAGATTGACCACTGGGAGTTCAACATTTGCCGCATTCCAACGGACCTCCAGATTAGATTATGTTCGAGCCTATCGTGGCGGACATATGCCAAAAGTCATTTAAATTATAATGCCAGAAAATTATCTTTTGAATAAAGTAAATTTTTCCTCAACTTCAAATATTCATTTTTGTTTTATTATATTTCAATGTTTTATACCTCTATAAAAATACCCTGTATAAAGCTAAATAACATTTTGAATATGAAGTGAAAAACTGATTACAGAATCAGACAAAACTAAAACTGTAAAACTTTTTAAATTGGTTGAACTTGATATATTTTCGTTTATATCTCGACTGTAAAATGTTAAAAAATAGAACGCATGTGTAAATGAGAGATTATATTGAAGACAGCAGGCGTTAAAGCGGCAAGTTTACATTCATGCAGATTTCATCATTGCAGTCATATAAAAATAATTTCTGTTTTTGTTGGCGACAAAGACAGTTAAGGGATGTCAATACTATAAACCAAAAAATCTTTTTTGTTTTTTTAAAGGAAGAAAAGAACGGTGACAACTAAAAGAATATTATTTTTTTTATTCAAAAATGGAAATGCATTTATAAAAATGATTTTATTGTTGAAAGAATAAAAATAAATTTAATTACAGGTGAAGCCTAGGTAGCTTGTCAGTATGGGGGTTGTGGGTTCGATTGCCAACGTAGACCTTGGTTTTTTTCACTTCAAAAATAAAAATTGACTGTCGGTGGTGCTGCTTAGTGATGAAGGCATGGTCAGTGGTCGCTGTGCTGTCCTATACGACAGTTAACTTCTGACGATCTTTCTACTTTCACCACCACCACCATCATCTCTTCTCTATCCCTTTCCTAAATAATGTAGCACGGTACTTAACTAAGTAGGCATTGTTGTCTGAAGTGCTACTTCTCGTTTAAAAAAAAATATATATAGGCAATTATAGTTCCAAATTTATGTCCTACTATAGCTTTAGTTACAAATAAAGTGAGTCTTATGTGGGATACCTTTTTGATGTCATGGAACTGTCTAGCTTTCAACGGTTCGTTGATTTTGTTGAGCTGTTGTTTTTGTGGCCAAGCATCCGTATAACGTTTGGTGTGTCGCACATTATATTACTAATTATTAAAGTCTTTATTAAATCATAAACCGGCGATGCTATTTATTATGTCGCTGCCGCATTCAAAATAATTGAGACGTTGCCGCCATGTGGTAAATACAGCTGGCGGCATATGTCAGCGAGTTTTAATGTAGTCAGTTGTAGTGCATGTAATTTCTTCATATTTTCCACTTTTTTTCTCACATCCCCACTGTGCAGCAATATACAGTATATCTAAAGTTTTCTTCCAACATTTTAAAGCGTTCATAAAGTTTTCAAATTATGGATTTTTTTTAATTTTTTTATACTTTATGATATTTTGAGTTTTCTTCTGTTGTTTAACGTTGAAAGCTAACGCGAAGTTAAGTTTGGAAAATGTTCGTTTTGATCACGTTCCTGTATTACAACATACGAAGAGTGATTAAAATTTTTTTCCATGTAACTCTAGACGCTGAAGGCATACACAAGCTTCTTATTTCGCAAAATAGCATCGTGCTCATCAATTCTATCTGCTTTGCGCAAATAAAATATATGAACTTTTTATTGTGACTCAAGGTACTCGAATATATTGATTAAAATTTTCTTTATAAATAATTTGACAATTATTGGAAACTTTACTTTGAAAACTACACATTATTTTCGTTAGAAACGAAATAAAATGTTTTTGAAAGTAATTTATTTTATGTGTGCAAACAATAAACAGACAATAAATATTTCATGCACTAACGAAAATTTATGGAAATTTAATTGATAATATTGCTATGTGCTAAATTCTCATAAATATCATGTTCATGTTCAGCGCAGAAACAAATTCGCATTTAAGAAGATGTTGCAATAAAAACAGAAATATTTGCCTATAAAAACTTCTAAAGATTCATATCTACGAATACTTTAGTAAACAAATATTCAAGTCCTATAGAAAACGAATTAATTTATTGTAATTTATTTTGAAATTCTCTAGCTAACTGCAATATGCATATAAACAAATATGTATGTATGTAAATAGAAATGTAGAAGTGAAAACCCAAAAGTGACATTGAAGTCATTTTCAGAATGTGTATAAAGAATTTTAAATGGACAAATCAAATTTAATAGCACAGTAATTAATATAGAAAAATAATCGAGTACGATTAAAACTATCCACCTAAATTTTGAATTCGTCGGTCTAATGGTTGGTTCTCTTTTGGAGTTAACGAAAATAACTTTACATATTAAAGTTTTTGTTAATAAATTTTTTAAAAACAAATTTTCGCAACTGTTTTTTTTTTTTGTAATTTTAAATTGTGACAACCAAATTAAATAATTTATTGTTATCTGTTTTTGAATTAAAAAATCATCTTTAATTATTGTTTTATATTCACACTTTGATGTTCCTGTTTGTTCGTTGATTCGTTTTATTTAGTTCTCTTGAAGCGCATCTACAGCTTAACTAATATACAGTCGGGCTTCGATTATCCGTGAACTGGTTAACCGTTAACCCCAATTAACCGTGATGACCTTTATATTGTTGTTTGTTTGCAATATTTTCAAATTGTTTGCTTCGATTAACCGTGATTACCTCTATTGTCGCGGAATTCCCTTGTTTGTATACAATGATTCAGAAGCATTTACAAGTGATTAGTTTGATTTTGAAATTTGAGAAGTACGGATGGTTACATCTAAATATATTTAGTATGACATCGTTACCAGTGTTAAGAATACAAAGAAACGTTTTAAATATTGAAAATAATTGACGAGTATTCAAAAAATAATGTGAGTGTTAAAATGCTGGCTCAAAAATACTAAGTTGGGATACAGACCGTTTATGACATTATAAAAAACAAAGACAAATTTTTAAATTTTGTGCAGAAAGTGATTCGGTTATTGGATTTCATAACCGAAAAACTGAGAGACAGCTAAAGAGCCAAAAGTAAATTTGGCACTTTACAAATGGTTCAGAAAAAAGCTTTTTAAGGCACTCCAATTGCAGTACTGATGATACGAAAATATATTACACAAAAGGAAACATTCACTCTGAGTGTGAATACTCCAAAGGGTGGTTGCAAAATTTTAAGAATAGACATGGAATAAAAAGACTTAATGTTGAAGCAGAAAAATCTTTAGCAGACTATGTAAGGAGCACAATGTTTGAACAACAATTAAATGAATTGATATTAACGCAAAATCTTGCTAGTGAGGAAATTTATAATGGAGACGAGACAGGCTTTTTTTTAAGTGTTTGCCCGACAGGAGTTTTGTTTGCCATAATGAAAGATTAATAGCTGGTCATAAGGTGCCAAAGGATAGACTAAACACTTTAGTTTGCGCTGATGCTGCTCGTTTAAATGTCCTAAAAATGTATATGAGCTTCCCGTAATTTAAATGGCCAATTCAAAAGCATGCGTAACGCAGCAAATATTTTAACAAAAACTTTATGCCAACGGTAAGAGAGCATTTTTAGAAAATCGGTCTTACGGATGATAGCAAAATTCTTCTGTTATTGCACAACTGCCCGAAACATTCAGACATTCACGATTTTAAGGCTAAAAACGTTATTGTGAAATATTTTCCTACGAATTGTATGAACTTGATCCAACCGATGAATCAGTGTGTAATATTGAGTTATAAATGCCATTGTCGTGAAACTATAGTACAAAAACTAGTCTGATGATGCCAACCAACGGTGTGGCGAAATATCGAAAATATAATAAAAAATAAAGTTTTTTAAAAAAAATTTTATTAAATAAGACCTAGTGCTTAAAATTAATTACTAAAAAGTAATAAAGAGCATTTTAAGAAAGAATTTAATACAAAGAAAGCCTTGTAGTCTCTTAAAAATGCTTGGGACGCTGTTACTTCTGAAGTTTTGAAAGACACTTGGAATTATTTGCTCTGCCCAGATCATGAAGGTGTGTAGGCTTATTTTAAAAATTTTATAAAATACTAGGGTGCCCGTGACTGCTTTGCAAGTCATTTGTGGTTTGTTTTTATTCTGCAGCGTTCTTTTTTCATTCAGAAAAATTAAACAGAGAGAATTGAATTTCCTTTTTTTTCGTTTTTATGTTTTATGTTTTTATGTATTTTTTAATAATTTTATCTTTTTCACAATTCAATATTTTTGTGTGCTTATATAAAACGTCTTATTCTATTGCACTGCTTTCACATATACGGCATTCTTCGATTGATTTTGGTTCGCGGTATAGACAAAAAAAGCAGTTGGTATAATAACACGTGAACATGATACATATAATTGACCGTGCGAAAAACAGGGATCATTGCAAAAGCAACACGTATGCGGAACTGAAGCCGTTTAAAATTAAACAGCAAATCTGGAGGAATCATAGGAATGCGTGGTATCCGCACATCCTCGCCCTTATATTTTCCTTGTAAAATTTTTGCTTCAATCATATTTTCATGACTTTTTTGACTACTAAACGTCTCCCATTGCAAAGTCGTGGCTGGCAGATGTTTCTAAGCAGAATAATTGGTGCACCAACTTTCACTTGTAGGCGGTGGGGCGGCAGTCCAGATAAATCAAACGAATTTTAAAATTGTTGTGGATTTTTGATTTGTAGGTAAAAATTTCCCCGTGAATGTCATTCAAAATTGTCGCATTGATATCCGAAGCATCTGCATTTTTCGCAGCTAAGATGGCTCTTTCCCCCAACCAATCATGGTTTCTAAAATGTTGTGCAATACTGGGAAATACGTTTGTGACCAATTCTTGTTTTAATTGTGCAAAGTGGCAAAAATTATCTGGACGCGTAATCATTTTTGTGGTGGCTTCAATTGGAATTGAGCTATTCCCAATATCTAACAATTGCTTTGGAAAACGTTTGGCTGACGTTCAAAAACACACATTTCATTTGATACAAAACATTGAGTCAAAGCATTTAGTGGAAAAAAAATTTTGATTTGTTTGCGAAATTTGTCTTGTTTCCGAAATCCGACTTCGCATCTCGTCAAACACTGGCAACCAACAGACATCTACTTTGGGCGTAATTTTTATATTTATAGATTTTCATGCAAAAATTTATTGATTTTTGTTATGAGTTTGCAAAAATCTAATGCGCTTGAGAATGCGGTACAAATAATCAATATTACGGATGACTTTATCACAAAGGATATAAGTGGAGCCATACTTATAAAAGAAAAATATAAGTTAAAAAAAAAATTTTTTAAATATACATAAACTTGTACACCAATGTTTACTTGTTAAATAATAAAAATATTAAAAAAAAACTGTATAATCATAATTGTTATTCGGTTAACCGTTGAAATCGTTTATCCGTAATTCTTCTGGCCCCGATCATCACGGATAATTGAAGCCTGACTGTACATGCAAAGGTAAATGAAATTTTTGGCTATGATTTATTTGGGTATGATTTAACTGAAATAATTGGGCTAAGTCGCTCAATCACCTTATATCAATTTCAGTGAATTTATTTAATAATAAAAGCAAGCAGTCTAGCCTGTGGCCTAGCCTGTTCTCTAGCCTTTAGTCTAGGGTTTAGTCTAGCCTGTAGTCTAGCCTGTAGTCTAGCCTGTAGTTTAGCCTTTAGTCTAGCCTGTAATCTAGCCTGTAGTCTATGTTCTGATAAATGTACTTTCAAAAAATAATCTGGAATAAACTTTTTCATCTTACTAAAGTTATTGTCAATCATGCGATTTTAATAACATCAATCAAAACTTGCGACTATAAAATGGCTATTTTAGATTTAAAACGTGAATATTTAGTGTAAGGTTCTTTTCGTATTGTCGTTGAAAATCTGCATATAATATGGATCAATTATAACAAAGCAGAGATTAAGAATAAAATTGAAAAACTAAAAGCAAAAGTCAGGTATTGTAAATAATTAAATAGCCAACCTCTATTAAGAGGTGTGAAATAATTAAAAGCCAGATAATTTACACAGCACTATTTCCGATTTTGATGCTACAGTGAACTACAATTTTTAAAATTGTTTTTTAATGTCCAAATATATTGGTCGTTAATAAAAGGAAACTATAATATAAACTATCTGATCATTTATAAGCACAAAAATTTATCATCTCGGCTTTGGTAGCTTTTGTCCTTTTCATAATAATTAAAAATAATTGGAATGGAATTTTTTTAAAATTGTTAGATATGATCTTAATACCAGTTAAATACAAGATTTCAAACTTAATACATTTTTTAAAGATGTTTATTAAAAATAGCGAAAATTCTAGTAAGCAAAGAGATCTAAGCAAGATAAACATTGATGACTGATAAAAGGTTAGCTGGTCAAATTAAAAATAACTAACAACACGCCTTAAAGAGAACAAATTTATTATTTTATGAAAAGAAAAATTATTTATTTTATTTGCAAAACTTTCATAAATATAAAAATTAATAGCAATAACTATAGTGGATGCAATTTTACACAAAATCCTTTAAAGGTTTTAAATTCATTAGCCCAATAAAATTGTATCTAAAGTTGCCGCTCTGTTCTGCTACACTTTCCAAATCAACTAATTTCTTTATTTCATGTTTCTTTTCAATTCTTAATTTATTGAAAATAAAATTGTGTAATAAAATGTTAATGAAATGAGTATTAAATTATCTGGGTGACAACATATAACAGTGGTATGTAAGTGAAAATGTGCCATAAGCTTAACAATTTCTGGTTATTGCCACTGATTTTAGTAGTAACATAAAGATTGAATTAATTCTTTTGTTTTAGATATAAAAATAGTTTTTGAATGCATGTAAACACTTTATATTTTCAGCAATAGCTTTTTTAATAACTTAGCTTGAAAATTTATACTAAATTTTGCTTAACTCTTTAGCTAAATTAAGAAAAAGTAATTTAAAGTTCTGGCAGTAATGCTTAAATTAAAATTGTTCAAAAAAAAAAGATAATCATAAAAGGCTGAATTTTTTATAAATTGAAAGTGTGCACTACAGAGCTCTAAAAGGTCCAATTTCATGGCATTATAATTTTGCTGCTTACAATTTTTAGATTTATTTACATTTTTTATTTTCTATTTTAACCCACTGTGCAACGTTCATTTCGATTAAAATTTAAAATTGAAATTTTGCAAAGCAACTATTTTCTCATCATGTTAACTTATTGCTTCGTGAAATAAATTAAATTGTAAAATGAGGAATATTTCGGAATTCATTATTTAAGAATGTCAGCTTTTGTTTAAAAAAAAAGTAAAAATTGTGTTTTTGTTTTACAAATTGAAGTGTGAAAATGTTGAGTTATTTCACATTTGTTTAATTAAAAATAACTTTTGTTTTTGTCACTTTTATTGTTTTTTTCACTAAATAAAAAATCGAACTAAATAGATACTCTATTCATTATATTTGTATTGTTGTTTGATTGGAATTCACTTCTTTGTTTTATTATTTTCTCATTTAATTTTAAACATTTTTTTCAAAAAACCACTGAAATGCTTTTTGGTTTAATAATTTATTTATTCATAAGCAAAATTAACTTTTAACAAGTTTTTTACACAATTAAATATGATTTTCTATTGAGCCCTTTCTATTCTCATATTATACTAAAAGAAGAATCTCTTTTATAAACAACTCAATAGATTTGTTTGCACAACATGTTAATAAAATTCACCACAGATACACGACTCTTAAAAATTATATTCAAGATATGCATATTTTCAAGATCACAAAATTTATATATATTTTCCTTTAACTCATTAAAATATTATACGCAAGTTACGAGAACACATTAATTATTTTTAATTAATTTTAAAATTTACACTTTTCTTGGGATATCTTGTAGATACTTTCATATTTAAGCTGCGAGTTTAAAACACATCGGTCAAAAAAAAAACACGTTTATTATAACTTCTCCGCTAACACGTTGTTCGGGCTTAAACTATATTATTCGTACTGAAAACATCCGCTTGGATTTTGTTCAACTTCAAAACAATGGAAATACAAGAAAATTAAAACTCCAACAAGTGTTTTTAGCTCTGCTGCTTGTTATGAGCAGTCAATAATGAAAGAGCATTTAACAACTCTCTTAAATTTTGCTACGAATTGAGAAACTCAACATTCAAAGAGAAAATAAATATATTCCACAAATTTTATCTGATAGTGACATTTTGCATCTGTAAGTGTGCTAAACATGTGTACAATTCATATTTTGACTACTGCAGTGTTCCAGTGTTACCAGCCCAAATTTGGCTATCAATTTGGCCATCAGTTAGAAACGATTTAAATGTTAACACATTTTAAGTTCATTTTCCGATTATATTACTTCCGTAAACAAAATAGTGTTGTTAACTATACGCAAATAACATTTTATATGGATATTAACGAACCCTTACGCAAATTTTACTGAATATAAAATATGTTCTAAATAATATAAATATTTAAATATAAATGAACAAAAATTCACATATTTAAATATAAATAACTATATCTGAAAATACAACTCGATAGGACTTTATAAGACCGAGTTGGCTCCTCCATATAGAAAAAGTCTAGGGAAAATGTTGGAAATAGTTAGCATGATAATTTGAAACAGTTAAATGTCATTAATACATTTACGTTTTGCCAATATCCCAAAATATCCCTAAATCTTATTATACACAAAAAACAAAAACAAAGAATGTTAAGAAATAATTCAAAACAGTTTTTTTTTAAGAGAAGTAGCACTTTAGGCAACAGTGCCTATTTAGTCAAGTACCGTGCTACATTCTTTAGGAAAGGGATAGAGAAGAGATGAAACAGGTGGTGAAAGTAGATTGAAAGTCGATAATTAACCAGTGACTATGCCTTCATCGCTGAGCAGCCCCACCGACAGTTAATTTTTATTTTTGTAGTGAAAACAAACCAAGGTCTTCGTTGGGAATCGAAACCACAATCCCTATACTGACAAGCTAGTACACTACCTATTACTAGCCTACAGGGGCATACATATTCAAAAATCAAAAATAAAATGGAAATATGGTTATAAAAGGAGGTTGTAATTAATATTATAATAATGTTTAATACAGGTGGGAGTTCTCGTGGTTGTAATGGATGACTTACAACCACCGCACGAATGGCGACTAGGACGACTCGACAAAACTTTCCCTGGGTTAGACAACAATGTTCGTACTGCTGACGTACGCACTATGACAGGTATAATAGCTGTGAAATAGAATAAAACAAATGTAACATAAAAATTAGTTTCTTCGAAAGACAGCTAGCCTTCTGGCATTATATTTCAAACATGTGAAGATTCAATTTTTGATGACTTTTTCAAACGCTTCTGGCTCTATATCAGCAATAAGGTAGTGAATGTTGTCCTTCAATCATTTCGTGACTTCAGATATATTCACAGAAAACAGTCGAGCGGCGTTAAATCGCACGTATCCGAAAAGAAAATCTATGCGGTTTCCTTCAATAAATCTGTTCTCGCACGAGCGGTGTACATGTTGCGTCGTCTGGTTGAAACCACTGCTTCTGCTTACCGTGGTTGTTCAAATGATGAATGGAAAAATTAGTAACCATAGCTCTATAGCGGTCACCACTGACTGTATTGTTCTGATCACCATCGTTTGTAAAGAAGTGAGGACCAGTAAGACACATCAAATAGTCGGCTTTCCTGGATGTAACAGAGTCTCAACATGGACTTGAGGATTATCATCATTCAAACAAAACTGGGCTTAAATGCTAAGTGAATTCTCTTATGAAAATCGGGGTCAACGGATATCTTGTTTCGTCTCAATTTGTACGATTATCGGGCCTTTCAACAAGAAGTTTGTTTTTCCATTCTGTCAAGTCCAACAACATGATAGTTTTGACATTTAGTTTTTGACGTCTTCGTAGTAGATTGGCAACTGGTATAATGAATTCAATTTTGCACGAAAATCGCATTAAAATTATTCAAATCTACTACGAATATGGTAGTTCTGTGATATTTTCAAACAATACAATTGACCTTCTAAGAATTTGCTCGACAGGCTCGATACAAAATGTGAGATCACTAACGCGTGTTTGACCAGATCGTTCAACTGAAAACATCGCAGCGGTGAGCCACAGTGTTGAAGCAGAACCAAATGTGCCAATTCCTCGACGTTCTCAACAGTTGGGGTTACCCAAAACCCCCACATGGCGAATTTTGCGTAAGGAATTGACTTTGAAGCATCGACCCTCGTCAAATTTGGTTTGTGAACAAACCGGTTTCGGTTATTTGCCATCTTCAGTGTTCTCTTTATACTTTATATTGCCTTTGAAGCCTTACAAGGTTCAACTGGCGCAGGAATTGAAGCCGACCAACTATTTACACCGCCTTAGATTTGTTCAATGCATTCAAGAAGAACCGGCTGGTTTTTCTGAAAAAAATCATTTTTTTTTTCAGACGAAGCCCATTTTTACTTGTCAGGGCAATTCGGCAAGTAATATTGCCACATTTGGGCTTTTGAAAATCCTAGAGCGCTTATTGAGAAGCCTTTGCATGCTCAACCTGTGACTGTATGTTGCACTTTGTGGTCTGGAGGCGTAATTGGGCTGTTTATTTTCGAAGATGAGGCTGGAAATGCGGAAATGCTATCGCGAAATGCTAATAACTGAATTTTGGCTTATTATTGGCGACGTGAATATCATTGAATTGTGGTTTCAACAGGACGGAGCCACATGTCACACAGCCTATAACACGATCAATTTATTGCAAAGCAAATTTCCCGTACTCATAATTTTACGATAATCAGTAGTTAAGTGGCCAGCCAGCCACCACTGGATTATTTTTTGTATGGAGTCAATCGAATCGATTTAAGCTTCAAAAATCAAATCCCGTGTTGTGATTAACGACGTAGGACCGCTGTTTTGCCAAAAAAGTGATTAATTGATGAAAGAATCGGCATCTGGCACCGTGGATGTGGTGGACATTTGCCAGATATCGTTTTTTATTCATAATATCCGAACTTTTCTCTTCGTAATACTATAAAAATTTTGATTTAACATTTTTTGTTTTATTTTGTTTTAGAAAAAAAAACTTCTTGTTGAAAACCCTTTAAAAGCGTTGTTCAGGCGTCAGTCTTTTCCTGTTTATATGCCAAACTAAACATAAGTCACTTCACAGCTGACAAAATGGCCGCTACTTAAAAAAGTGTTGCAAATTTAATTTATATACCTGCATAAAAACACCCTATATAAATATTTGCGGAGTGTGCTATTGACCACCATTGTTTTGATGAAGAGTTCTGCTATATTTGGTGTTATAAAAAATTTAATATACTTTTTTATTGCCTTTTTATGATTGGATTTACTAAGAGTGCTTGCTATTCTCGATTATGACAGTTATCATTTCGTACTGGTTATTCGATCGAGAATATCAATGTAATAATGATATGATAAAATACCTGTAGAGTACATGTGTACTGTTTTACTTATAAATATATAAATAAGTACAATGTAAGTAGTTTAATTTTTTATTTATTAGTGAGCGTTTGTGGAAATATCTTTATTTAAAATGATTTTGTGTATTTGACAAATTTTTGACATTTGGCTAATTTGCAATTTTACTTGAATTTTCAGTTTTTAACACAACATTACTAAAAAGAAATAGACGGGTGAATTTCTAAAGCAGGAAATTTTTGCTGAAACTCTTTTAGTATTCGTAATATGTTAAAGTTTTTTTGAACTTTCTTGATGAAGCCACACAATAGTGTGGCGAAATGTTAAAAAAATTAAAAAGAACAATACTCTTATTAAAAAAAGACACTGTGCTTGAACTAAATGGGCAAGAAAACTGATAAACCCTTTAAATAAAAAAAGGAGATATATTACCACAATTCAAGAATGACTGGTCACTTTTGGTTAGGGAAGTTATTGAATTGACCACATCACATATAAAATAATTAAAGTTATTTTTTTATATAAATTTAAAAAAAAAATTTGAAAATAATTTAAAGAAAAATTTTCAAAATTTTTAAACTCTTTTATTAAAAAAGAGAAGTTAAATCTTGAATATAAAAATATACAAATAATAATTTTAATACTTTATAAATATTTTTTTTTAAGTGCAAGTTTTTCTTATAAAAATTAAATATATTTCTTCGGGAAGAGAAACATTTATAAGCAATTTTTGTTTTGATTATTTGGAAAATTGTTTATAGATTTTTCTTTTTTTTAAAGATGCCACCCAATGGGATGGCGAAATATTGAAACTCGTATTACAGTTATTTAATTTTAATAGAAAGAGCTTTTGCTTCAAAGAAATTATTTAAAAAAGTTAATCTACGTTAAATGTGCTAGATTCCTTAAAAAAAATTTTTACGAAATTCTTATAAAATATTTATTATTCAAATATTTAAATGTGGGGAAAATTTTGTATAGAAAGAGTTTCGTACCTCAAGACATATTGATTAAATAGGAATTGCATTCAATCAATACAGCAAAAAGACAGCAAAACTCGAAAAACTTTTAACCCATTAAAAAACAATTTTTTTTTAGTTTTCTATATAAGAATTTCAATTCGAAGCCATTCGTATTTAATTTGAAAAAAAAAGAAAATAGAAAATATCTATGCTGATCTAGAGCAACTTAAAAATGATTCCGGATGATAATTTTCTTATTATTATTAATACTGCACAGTGATTTGAAAACGTTTTTTTTTTTGGAAATAATTTAGTAGCTTATGAACCACTTAAGATACCGTAATGAAGTCACAGAGATATTTCTGAAGCCCCCTTTGGCCCCCAAGGCTCTCTGGGTATACTCAAATGTTAAGAGTTTTAAAACTTAAGTAGACCTTAAAAATCTTTAAAAAAATTTGCGTACGAGTCTAGGTTATCTCTTTTAATTTGGAAAAAAATCGGGTTAGACATTTTGTTTTTGGCCGACCTTGACTTAGTATTTTTGACGTGGTGTGCTTATTTATGCTCGAATCAGTATTATATTCGTTGTATTCTTGATAAAATTTATAATTAAACAGTGGCAAGTTCGGTTCAGATAGCATGCTTCGTTTAAAAATTACAGGCCTCTGAATTGGGAAAATGTAAAAACGACCGTAACGAAAAATAATAACACAGCATTTTACTGTTTTAAATTCAATTCAACGATTTATTTACTTTCAGTACATACAAAATAAACACGATGGTAACTTTTTTCTCTTTACTCAACGATGAATCAACTTAACTTAATTCAATTGCCCAGCAAGTGACTTTTATATATAATTGTTTATACAAGTATTATTTTAGTATGCAAGAATATTCTACTTTAACATCACCCCATACTGCTGTTGTTATTATCAGATAGCGTAGGCGCTAGCTTGCCTATGTGTTTTGTTTTTGTTTTGTGCTAACTGTTTTTGTTTTCTTCATCTTATTTCGTAGAATTTCATATATAAGCATTTTCTTGCTGTCTTGTGTGTATTAGATTTCTTAGAAAGCTACGCAGTTTGTTAAACACGCAATAGATCATTAGTAAACGTACTTTTTACTGATAATTATATTTTTAAACTTAACAAATCATCTTTGTAACAATATAAAAAATAAATTTTTTTATTTTATAATTGTGTTTTTTAATTATACGTTATTGTTGAATTTTTGAGTATTTAAAATTTTATTATTGTTATTTTGTTCGACTGCTTTTAATTAGTAAATTTGTTGCGATTCTATTTGTCTAATTTTTATCTGTAATTTTTTGACTACAGGAATTTCATATAATTTGTTTTAAGAATGAAATAAATGCCCATTGCAGATAAAATTAACTATGTGTCTATGTCAGGGGTCGTGTAATTTCGTGATAAGATTTACATCTACACCTGGCCGTAAGCCTTAATCAGATGGTGGTCAAACCACTGGGAATGAAAAGCAACGTCATTCACGTCCTAGAAAGCCGAGGACTAATTCTAGCAACAGGTCATTCCTAGTTGCAATTTCAGCGGTTCCAAAGCAGGATTGCAAACCACTACTCCTTGCTGAAGAGCTGGAGTCTATCCAACTCCTGGCCCAAAACACATGACTAGCATGCTCACTGGATCCGGATCATTCACCCCTTGGTGTTATTAAAGGCGAGATGATCCTGGCCCACTAAATCAAATACTTGCGGGGGCCGCAAAACCACAACCACCACGATACTCCCGAAGGGCCAACCTCAATAATCAGTCAGAGAAACAGCTAAAAGGCTAAAGAGACAATTAGCGGAAGTCTGGGACATACTGATTCCCATGAAAATAACGTAGAGCTTCCAGTTGACATCCTGCTTGCCTGCAGGGGACTGGGCTCAATTATACCCCCAGCAGCACAAGTCTAGATGTTTGAGTAATCCATAAAGACTGATAAATGTGCCCCCGGGGGGCAGGCGTCGTTTAATATTCATTTCTCTCCAAATGGAGTGAGAAACATACATAATATAGAGAGTACAGATAAAAAAGAACACTGAAGATGGCACATAGCCAAAACCGATATGTTTACAAACCAAATTTAACACGGGATGAGTTAAAATCGTACCCAATTAATACAGAGAATGATAAATACTAATGACAATATTTAGCCATGGTAGCTCAAAACTGATGGTGATCTTATCTCTGAGTGAATACAATGCATCTAACAGTACTCTCATTCCCAGTTGAAAACCTTAAGTAGACGATTTGCAGGAACTCATCCCAACTAGGTGTTAAAGAGCTTGATAATATTTGGGTATCATTTTACGTCAACTCAGGTCAAATTCGGTTTGTGAACAAACCGGTTTCGGCTTGTCATGGTGCCATTGGCGGCACTCTGTTTCAATGCAAGAGCACATAGGACGCAAGTGATTTCTTGGTGATGGTCTGATTGCCTCTGTAACCCTAGATGACTAGTGAGGGTGCATCCCTGTATCCTTTGCTAGCAATTAATTAGTGCTCCTTCATTGGTATTTAAAATTTTTAAATTATTAAATTTTAATTTAATAATAATGTAACTTTCAAAGAAGGTGGGACACTAAAAATGACTACAGATTTACCATACATCTATTGATTTCATTTTCGAAAATATTAATTTGTCTCAAAACTTGATAGAGACATATTAACCGCTAACGGTATTTGTAGGATTAAAAATTTGAAGAAGAATATAGAATATTATGTATTTTACTTTTCTTAATCAATGAGGAAAAGAAGTAGCAACAATATAATTTCTAGCTTAAAATTTTAGCATCGAAATATTTTCATTGAATCTCATGTGGGGGTCTGAGTTTAATGAGGTAATAATAATTATTTTGATATTTTCCCTGTGGTACACATGCAAATTACTAAAAAAAAAAACACAAATAAATAAATGATAAATCAGGCATAGTGAAGACAGAATAAAAGAAAATAATAAAGACCATGGTTTGACCGACAAGAGCAACATGTGAAAAATTTAAGGAGACACTATACAACATACTAAGGGATAACGACAAAGTTCCCTAAACCATGAAGCTAAAGTAAACACACATTTTAACTGACTTTGTTTACCTGCGTTAGATTCCAAACAAAGCCAAGAAACACATCATCTACTAATATTTACGCTTACATATGTACGTGCTATCCCATTTATATTTCATATTTTACATGTTTGCTTGTGCACCATTTCAACCTCACATTAGCAAAATAATAGTAACGACCTGTTGCTTGCTAAACATTTGGATGAAGTTAAGAGAACCTTGAATATGAGTACATTTGGAGAAATTATTTTAGTACTTTTGAGTTATCATGTTCAAGGCCTTTCAATTAAAATTATCAGCAAAAGTTTTGCAGTGTAAAAGTTATACGTATAAATTCAGCCAACACACGATTTTGTTTAAAGCCATGTATTTCTTCTAGCTGCTTTTTTTCTTCCTTTGTTCGCTCAAGCTAAATGTTTGTCTTTAATATTATTTGTTTTTTTTTTATCACAAAACCTTTCAAAAACATTTGAGATAGACTTTTACAACTCTAACTTAAATGTTTTTGAGTAGCAAGAGCACACCTTATATTGAACTGTGTGCACAAGATCAAGCAGTCCTGGCTCGGTCGGTACTATACAAACGTTTAACGCAATCCCAATGATACGATTCATGTTTTATCAGCGACAGAAAACGTGTGGGAAAGCATTTGCACATACACGATATTTACAAGTTGGTTTATGAATTGGTATTGGTGTACAGGTAAACTTTGCACATATTAAACTACAAGAAAATGACGGGAAACAACAATAAAAACCACTTTATTGCATGGATGAACTTCATCGTTTTGGATAAAAAAAATATTATAAAAAAAATAAGAACAATATTTTTAGAGACTGAAGAAGTGAATGTCTTTTCTATAAAACGTTACTTTATGTCTTCCAGAAATTTATAAGAGGAGTTTCTTTCCTCAAAGCGTCTAAAATTTTCACAGTTGAATTTTTAATAGAGAAAATTTGGGAATTTCTACTAGATTTGGCAATTTTTTTGTAATTTCTGAATAATCTGAACAGTTTTGGCTGTAATTTGTTTTTCGCTATAATTACTCTGTTATCTATTAAACAAATACTTTAGTACAAATAATCACAACAAAAATGTTTTAAAAAAGCTTTGAAGATAATGCGGCGCAATATTAAAAAATAAAAATCCATACTTTAACTACTTTAACTAGACTCCGAAAAGAGATATATTGCCACAACTCGATAGCACCACATCACATATATTAAACTTAATTTTTATATGGCATATAGCCTTCGAAGAATTGTAGTACATTTGTTAGAAAAATTTGTTAAGGTAATAAAAACTTTATCAGTGCAACGTTACATAAAGTGAATTCCAGAGAAGAAGAAGATTCAATAACCATTTTTTTTTTTGTTAAAAAGAGAAGTAGCACTTCAGGCAACAATGCCTATTTAGTCAAGTACCGTGCTACATTCTTTAGGAAAGGGATAGAGAAGAGATGCGACAGGTGGTGAAAGTAGAAGGATAGTTACGGAAATTAACTATCGTATAAGGCACCACAGTGACCATGCCTTCATCATTGAGCAGCCCCACCGACAGTAAATTTTTATTTGTGGTGAAAAAAAACCATCTTTGTTGCGAATCGAACCCACAACCCCGAGTCATGTAAACTAGCACACTACCTACTATCCTACGGGGGCACCCATTTGCCAGTTCGTCTATTTCTTTTTTCCTCGCAGATTGCTTTGGAGAAAAGTCATCCTGATGGTACGATATTCCAGCTAAAACAAAACATTTTTGCTCAAGTAAAGCATACAGTGTACTGTTTTAGTTCCGTTTCTGGAGCGTTTAGAGAGAACTTTCATTCCTTTCATTTGGAGGATTGGCATATTCATTGTCTCTACTAATGGTTTGTAAATCAAAGGATACGCGTCTATGCTCGGAATAAATAATTTAACCATTTTAAGTCACAATTCTAGGGCTACTTTATATCTTTTTGGCATGATGCAGTTCGCGTGTTCGACCGGGTCGTGCAACTGAAGACATTGGAGCCGAGAGTCACTGTGTTTAAGCAGATCCAATTTTATCAATTTTTCGACGTTCCCAACAATTGGCGGATTTTGCCTTATAAGGTTCAACTGAATTGAAGCCAAACAACCATTCATATCGCCGTAGATTGGCTTAATTCATTCAGAAACAAACGGCTGTTTTCCTGAAAAATCATTTGTTCAGACGAAGCTCGTTTTCACTTGTCTGGAGGCGTGGTTGGGACGTTTTATTTCGAAGATGAGGCTGGAAACGCGGTAACGGCCAATAAATAAATCACACTATCGCGAAATGCTAATAACTCAATTGGTCTATTATGTGGACATTTGGTTTCAACAGGACGGTGCCACATGTCACACAGCCAATGAAACGATCAATTTATTGCAAATCAAATTTCTGATCACATAATTTTCCCACAAAAAATATACTAGCAGCACTTAAGTGGCCAGCCAGATCGTGTGATTTAACACCACTGGATTATATTTTGTGCGACTATGTTAAAGACATCGAATCGATTTCCGAATTAAAACTCAAAATCCGTGATTTTATTAACGAAATAGATCCCCAAATTGCCAAAAACTGATTAAAAATTTTAAAGAAAGAGACGCGAGATCTGTCAGCGCGGTCGTCGTGGACATTTTCCAGATGTCATTTTTCATTCATAGTTGCCAAACTTTTCTCGTGATACAATAAAAATTTTATTCATCTTAACCTTAATTTTTTTGTTTTGTTTTGGTTTAGAAAGCAAACTTCTGGTTAAAGTTTGCTTTACTTTACCCTTTACTTTACAAATTTGGACTTTTTTTTACAAAATTGGCAATAAAGATATGCACATATTTTTTACTATAGGTAAAGTGATCAATTTACTAGCGGCCTTAGTTAAGATTTTTACTAGTTATAATTCGAATGAATCATCTACTTTTTTTGTTTTTTCTGGGTATACCATACCGAATTTCCGATCAGTAGACCAATAAGTTGGTGGCTAACTTTTAAACTCATTCTAAAAATACCACCACATAAACAACGAAATTTGTTTTGTTAAGTTTATATCTTATTGAAGCATAAAATAATATTCATTACAAAGAGTTTTATGGCATTAATAAATCAATCAATTAAATTATTAACTAAATTAAAAAACTTTTCACATTAAAAAAAATATTGGAAATATCGTAACCTCGCGTATTAATTAAAAAGCAACAACATTTTTAGAGTCTACAACAATTGGTCATCTAAGACAAGTAAATGAAAACAATAAATCATTTAATAACTTTAGCAATAAACCGTAGTAGTCAAAACAAGCTAATTAACGGGTATCACCATAGAAGCGAAATAATTTCATGTTTTGATTTCGTGTAATGAACGTCAAGACGTTTGTGTTTTCCTCACCTTTCGTAAGCAGAACAAAGTGCTGAAATGTTTTCAATTATTTTAAAATAAAAACTATAAAATAACACATTTAGGGCGCTTAAACCAAATTTTATATAATGGTAAGTATTATGAGATTATATTTTCAATAATAAAAATGTTAAGTATATGCGTAGTTTCCTTTAGCGTACTTTTTAGTCTCTTAGCGCTGTTTTCTTTACCATATTTTTTAATAATCTTTAGCGTACATTTTTAGTAAATTTTTGTTTATTTTTTTTAATGATTTTTAGCGTAATTTTAGCTATCCTGTACATTTGAATTTCATGTTCATAATTAGACTTTAATGTGGTGTTCGGTAAAAGCACTAAAGTACGCTAAAAGAAACAACAGTATCGCTGTGTGCGTACACATACACAAAGTCTTAAATAAATTTTGTGCATTTTGTATTGCTTTAGAAAAAAATTGTTTGTGTACTAATCTGCTTCCTGCAACCAAAGAGAAAAAACAGAAAAAACAGCCAAGTGTACGAGACAAATCGAAGCAAGTCACACTATATATTTGTTTTGGTCTCAGAAAAAATAGCCATTAGTTTTTTAGTAATATTTTTATTGAAAGTATAATCTAATAAGGTTTTTTATACTTTGTTTGCGTACACGTACACAAACTCCAAGAACAAGTTTTTTATTTATTATTTCTTTACTAAATTTTATTCTATACGGATAGTTTCTATAATAAGTGAAAATGGATGCTTTAATTTATTTACATTCTGGATTTTAAAGTTCAGACATGTTTAAGTAAATATCAACTAGCAATTGAAAAAGAAGTACAACACTAAAAGCAACCAAACCCAAGTTAAAGAAGCAACTAGTGCTGCTAACATTTTATAACAAAAGCGTGAAATTTTTAAAAGCGCTAAATAAAACTTGAATAAAGTTGAATGGATATTCTCGAAAACCCTTCTTCTAATTGAAACAGGCAGAAAAGTAGAAATTAAAAATGTTGCTATCAATTTCGATAGCATGTGAAGAGCACATGAAATCTATACTTCAAATTAATCTTATAAATAATGCCTTGTCTTTAGTTTTTAGATATTTGGTGGTTTTACAAAGGTTTGTAGAAAAATTTAATTGAGTGTAAAAAACATTTTTTGTTATTATATAACCAACATTAATTGTTAAAGTATAGGAAAGTTCTTCTAAATAACTTCTTTAGTTTATAGTTCTGAATTTTCATTATGTCTAAAAAGACTATTTTGTAAAGAAAAAGCTGATTCGTTTTGTTTGCACTTGAAGCAAAAGTTATGAAAACTAGAACACATAAGCAAAATGTTTAAAACGATAACATACACCTAAAATATTTTTTTATTACAACATAAAATTATGCATAATAACGTTATAAAAATCAATCAAGTATTAAAGCAATAGATCGGTTTTTTTAAATTTAATGTTGAACATTTAATGACTGTTAAAAAACATTAATTAAAAACTTGTTTTTATCAGAAAAACAAGTTTAAAAAGTCGAGTAAAGACTAATCGTCCTTAGAAACATACCTTCAAATAAACAATTCAGCTTATCTTCTAATTATTATAAGCGTTAGTTGAATTAAACACCTTTAATGGAATATTATGATTTTTAAAGGAATTTTTTGGTCATAGACCATTATAAGTGTGTTGCCAAGACTGGACTGTGACAAGGAATATTTTATTTTTTAATTGATAGTCCTGTAAAAGCTTTCAACCTCTATTCAATAAGTTTTTAACAAAAGAACACATGTAAATAAAGAATTTTTATTAACAGAATTTTTCAATCTGTAATTCAGTTTTGTTTATACTTTTTTTACTGATAAAACTTTACGTTATTAAGATAGTTTCCTATTTCTTTTTCACTTTAAGATATTCTTAAGCATTTATATTATATAATTTATGTATAGAGTTTGGAAAAGCTGGAAAACAAAACATAAAAGAAAAAATATAAAACAAAAATCCATAGTTATTTCGCCTTAATTTGGCCAGCTCCTGCTTCAGCATTCATGTTTCTGAGTTGTTTTAGCAGCTTCACTCACGTATATGAAATATATAAAGCAGCTTCACTCACGTATATGAAATATATAGTTATTTCGCCTTAATTTGGCCAGCTCCTGTTTCAGCATTCATGTTTCTAAGTTGTTTAAGCAGCTTCACTCACGTATATGAAATATATAAAGCAGCTTCACTCACGTATATGAAATATATAGTTATTTCGCCTTAATTTGGCCAGCTCCTGTTTCAGCATTCATGTTTCTAAGTTGTTTAAGCAGCTTCACTCACGTATATGAAATATATAAAGCAGCTTCACTCACGTATATGAAATATATAAATCTGCTGTATGCTTAAAGATATAAAGCTTCAGAGTATTGAATGAGGCGTGAGAGGGTACGCCAATACTCTTTTGCTAGTCGGTACGCCAGTACTCTTTCCTGTATATTCGTCTGCCGATCGATAAAATTGTTCAATTGGCTTCTTAGAACAAACTGTACTCTCAACTTCTACTATACGAGTACATACAACCAGGACTATGTTTTAAAGTTTAATTATAAGGCACTGCGTACAAAATTTCGACATATTTTGAAGATTTAAAAGAAAAAAGTAATACAAGGATTTCAGCTTATAACAATATAAGCCGAGATGTGGAGAAAGCGAAAGAAAGCGCTTTTCAAGAAAACATCTCTAAAGCTGAAATTATATAACAAGCGTTCTAGGGTATCTTACTATTATATAGAAAGCTTCGAATGCAATTTAAATTCATAATAAGTCTAATACGCATTAAATGTAAAATTTAAACAAAACTTTATCTAAATTTCGGTACAGATGTCAATAGTAATATAAACAACAAGATATTAATTAAATTCCTAAAACAAAAGAAATTTCAGCAATAAAAAATACAAAAATAAAATATATGCAAAAATAAAAATATAAAATTTTATATAGGATTTGTATCGGTTTTCAACAAGAAGTTTGTTTTTCACTTGCGGCAACAACAACAACATGATAGTTTTAACATTTAGTTTTTTGACGTATTGCAAATTTTTACAATGAATACAATTTCGCACGAAAATTGCATTAAAACAATTAAAATCTATTATGGTGGTTCTCTTAGAGTTACATTTCGTTAAATTCGTGATATTTTCCGAAAACGTAGTCGTCTTTCTGAATTAAGAATTTGGTCGTTAAATTTGAGTCGACAGGTGCGATACAAAATATGCGAACACCAACGCGCGTCCTTGAACTTAAAACATCGCAGCTGTGAGCCAGATGTTGAAGCAGATCCAAATTTGTCAATTCGTTGACGTTCTCAACAACTAGGGTTATCCAAAACCACCACGTGGCAAATTTTGCATAAGGATTTGACTTTGAAAGAAGGTTCAACTGGTACAGGAAGTAAAGCCGACCGACTATTCACATTGCCGTAAATTCGCTCAACTCATTCAGGACTGGTTTTTCTGAAAAAAATATTTTTTTCAGACGACGCCCATTTTCACTTGTCAGAATATGTCAACGAGTAAATTAACTCATTTGGACGTCTGAAAATCCTAGAGCGTGTCACTGTATGGTGCGCGATGTTGTCTGGAGGCGTGATTGGGTCAGTTTTTTTTGAAGATGAGGCTGGAAATACGGAGACGGTCAGTAAATCATGCTATCGCGAAATGCTAAAAAGGTCAATTTGATCTATTATTTACTACGTGAATATCACGTGGATATCTGGTTTCAACAGGACGGTGCAACATATCACACAGCCAATGATACGATCAAGTCATTGCAAACCAAATTTCCCGATCGCATAATTTCACGACTATCAACAGTTAAGTGGCCAGTCAGATCGTGTGATTTAACACCATTAGATTTTTCTTGTAGTGGGGCTATGTTGACAGAGTCTATATGGAGCCGCTATTATGACTGCTATTTTGTCAAAACGTGATTGAAAACATTGATGAATGAATAGCAATCTTTCAGTGTGGTCATGGTGGACATTTGCCAGATATCATTTTGCATTCATAGTTGCCGAACTTTTCTCTTCGTAATACAATACCAATTTGTATCATCTTAACCTAAATTCTTGAGTTTATTTTGTTTTAGAAAACAAACTTCTGGTTGAAAAACTGTTTAGTTAAAAATTAATAAAACAAAACCAAATATATCTTTAATATTTTTGATTTCATTAAAAAAATGTTTAACAGATGGTAACACTAGTTTAATACTACCTAGAACGAAATGAGAGCAATGTATGTATGCATGTATTTAAGAAGCATTAACAACAATGAAAATCAACAGTAATAAGAAAATAAAAACAAAATTTAGCAAACAACTTCAAGTTATAATCAATCAAACTGTCTGTAAAAAACCGTTTTAGACTTTTCTTATTATTTTTTGTGCGGTTGTAGTCTGGTCCCATCAAATTTAAAAAAAGCGGTAGATTTTAAAAAGCCTTTGCCACTGTGGCTCATCAGAAGTTACTAGATTTTAGAGCAGATTTTTTGTTCAGTTTTTGGTCATTATAAGTGTGCGTAAACGTAAAAATTACCCACAAAAAAAGAACAAATTTTGTGTTTTGGGAATAATTATTTTAAACTTACAGTAATAACGACTTAAACGTTTTGTTGATTTGATGCATTAACTGCATAACACATGGTGATTTATTTAAGGTCATTTTCATTTCTCTATTTTCTGTCGCAATAAATAATACCGACGCACAGTGGCTCAGAACCGTATTTCATTGGCCAAAACTTTGTAACTTTTTAATTAACAAATAATTTTTTGAAATTCTTTTTTTAGTCAATAGATAACATCTTAAGCTTTCATCGAGTTTAGGTTTTATTAAGGTCTGTACAGCGCGCTGCACTTAAAATTATGCTTAACAATGCTTACATATTTTCTAGTTTCTGGTCAATTTTAAAATAAAAGAATGTAACTTAATTTTTCTTTAATTATATATTTATTTATAATTATATATTTATTTATAGTCATATATAAATTGTAAATAAATAAATAAATAAATATTTAATATTAATATTTGTATACTTTATTTCATTCAAATATTAAATGCAAATCATAATTACTATTCATTTTGCTGGAATATTTCCTGTAAATATTTTATATTCTGCTCTGTATTACTAGTGTCCTGTAGCAGTGCCTTAGCTTCGGCATGTAGGTCTGAATGATTCACTTTCCATTCACTTCGAATGCTAGAGATGAAGGGATCTGACGTTGTCAATAATATATGAAATAAGTCTTCATTTGTAGAACTTCGTGACATTTTTCTGGTATTATGTTCTCTGTAAAATCTATAATTCTTATTTCTTTTTTCCTGGCTTCCTCTGATAAATCTCTAATCGGTAATAAATGGAGTTTAACGACATATTCTCCATGGTAAAGAACTTTGTGCTCTGTTGCTGACATATTTCTATAATTGTATTTGAATGTATATATAGCAACGGTTTCGTTGGCATAGTCACCAAATTTTCTAGCATTAATTCGTACATTGCACGCAAGTACTTCAGTAATTGTTTTAAATCTTGAAATAACATCTATGTCAACACCTGTTATACCAGATGTAGTTTCGGGATCCAAAAAGAATCTTCTTGCGGTATGCCATCGTTTGTATTGTCTGATCCTTGTTTTGGTTGATCTATAATTAACCCATATTTGAGATATGCACCTTGAACTTGTTTATTTTGCAATTTTCTTTTCTCTTTGTTGGTGTCATTATTACTTACTGATCCTGAAGATCCGAAGTGCAAATCATAGCTAATTATCAGTACGTGTTCCATAAACCTTATCCCCGTATGTAGCGGTGATAATATAAATTCAAATGCATCATACTATCTACTGACTTTGTCGGTTCTTGGTTTAACCGACTTGATGTTGCTTTACATGTAATACAGCTGGATGAAGTTTTTCTATCAGTCAAAACCTGGGCAGTTTTTCCGTCTATCATTGAAAGTATTAACTGGTAATTCAATTTAATAATCTGTTCATCTATCTCTAACTCTAATGGCTTTAGTGTTGAAATTTGAGCTCTAATGTCACTTACTTCATTCTTAATGGTATCATGGTATTTATTCTCAAATTTTATTGCTCTGCAGTATTTCGTAGACGATGGAGTATAGTTTTTCCAAATATAATTTTTTTGCATTGTGCTGGACGAAGGTTCCGAGTCTTCTAAGTTCTTTATTAACCGCAATGGCACAAATAACAGCATGAACATATCTGTGTCAGAAATAGCTTCAAATAAAAATTTTTTATATTGTTTTTGGTCAAAAGATTCATCGCAGATTTTTTTCAACTCACTTAAAGGATTAAGTGATTGTAGCAACCTTTCGGCTGTATGATCAAGTAGAGCTTGCAGTTGTAACTGTGCCGAAATTGGTGTGATTTTGATAGATTCCTTTGACGGATAACGTTTCTTTTTAGCTGTAGTTATGTGATGATATGATGGGTATAAATTGTACTTTATATATCTGTACTTTACTGAAATAAATTTTAAACAATTTTTACTATAATTTTTTGCAGAGAATTGAAACATCTGCGCAAAAAAGCATGAAAAATTCTAGGAAGTTTTTCAACCATTTGAAGAAATATTTATACCACTAATAAATTTCCCCTATTTCTACCTACGTTTTGCTATCTGCAATTTGTATTTATGGCAGTGAATAGTTTCTAAAGTAAATTTACTAGCAATTTTCATAGAATTTTGTTTGTAAAAATTTTAAGTATTTTCATTAAAATAAAAAAAAGTGTTCTACGGGCGGGGTCCGGGCTGGTTGCAAAAGTATATATAGACTTAAAGAAAACACGTTTGCCTTTCTTTGGGTGGTTTCGATTTTTTGTCCTTTTTTTTGCTTCAAAAGTTATACACTGTTAAACTTAAAATTTTACGAATATATGGTGGTTTCAAATTTATAACATAACACCCTAACTACAAATTATACAGGGTGCTAAAATATCATTTGTGAAAAACAACAGTCCACCCAACATAACAAAAAACACCGCAGTCTATTATCAGTAACAGTTTTCAAGAAATCGTAATTAATATGAGATCAAATATTACAAATTTTTTTTTATTTCTAAATTATCTTAAATTCTTTGCTTTACGCAGCATGCCACGCCTACTACTGTGAATATTTTGCCAAAATTTTTTGGCTATCTAAGTTCTGATCTGTTTCCATTCTGATGGCATTAAAATTTTAAAGAATCCATGTTAAAAAAAAATATAGGTTTTGGCCAATGAAAATTTATTCTGAGCCACTGTGCGACGAACATCAGCTAAAGAAAAGTTTTTCGGTGATTATTCATATAAAGATAAAACTACTGTCCTAAAACATTTCGTTAACTTTTTGAGAAAGTGTTTTCCTAGCAAACCAAGTTATCGGGCCCAATGAAAATTCATATTATATTTCAGTTAATACTCAGTTTTTGAGGGACGCTTAAATTTGGGAATGAAAAAAATCTTTCTCTTGTTTCTAGATTCTCAACTTCTATTTCAGAAAACTTGGCGATGCATACACAGATGTAAAAACAGGTTTAGGTAAACATTTGACACACATAGCAAAAACAATTAAATTTTATTTCTAAGATACAGTAAAGTGTTCATACTTATTTCTTATAGTTGTAGTTTTATAGTTATAGTTTTTACACGAAATTTATGCACTTCGTAGCTTATTCCTTTTAAATGCAACCCATTAGCTTCTTAGTTGATGAGAATAGCCCAAAACAATAATTTCCAAAATGGTGAAAATTTTATTGTATCACTTGGTAAAATTCGAAAAGCTTTTCCTCGTAACCAGATATCTTTTTAGGGTCATGGTATTTTTAATAACAATAGGCAAAAACAGTACGTTCCTGGTCATGGTAGTAAGTGCGTAAGCAAATTTAGCATATTCTCGAAATTTTTGAACATAAGAAAATTAGCCCCATAAACGTTGTTAGAAAGTTTTTTAAAAGGAACTACATGGTACTATAGGTCTTTAATGAAGACGAAAATTGTATGATGTATTAACTAAAAAATCTAGCCCCCGATTTTGAAGATGACTTGACTCTCGCAATCAAGCTAATGTTCGTCAATGACTGAGCTTATGTCTTTGACTATTTTTTTTGATAATAATTAATGTTTGGCGATCTAATTTTTGTTTCCCAATAAATTAATTTCATCGCTAAACAAAAGATTAGCCCAATAATGGTCTTTATCTTCAATGTGTCCTCACGCATTTATAAATTTTTTAGCAAACTTTTGAAAGCGATTTCAAACTTTTATGTCATTCATACTCTGAGTAGTCGCTTTCAAATATCCTGCTCACTAAATAAATTTCCTAAAAGTTTTTTTTATACATTTATTCGCTTTATTTTACTTAAGTCTGAAGGTGCATAATAATTATCCTTTTGGAGAAATTTATTAAATTTTGTAGTATTTTTTGTACTTTTTTTTTAACCGCTACCTATTAATGCAAATCAAATATAACTTACGCCACGGAATTTAGAGAGGCTAAAGGCAACATTTAAATAAGAATATAATGATTTATAAATTAAAAAAATATTAAATAACATTATGACAAGTGTTTTGAAATGAAACAATGAAATAATTACTTGCTGAAATAAGATAACCGCTGACAGCAGTGTTGAGAGTGTGTGTGAAACACCAACTTGTCGAAGTTCGCAACAATTAGACATCACTAGAGGCACTTTGTGCACTATTTTTCATAAAGATTCTCATACCTACGCTTATAAAGTTCAACTTGTTTAAAAATTAAAGCCGACCATTATGTGTATCGTAGGTCTGTGAATTGTGCTCACCAAAACGACAAGCAGTTCTTGAAAAGCCATATCCAAAGATATATCTAAAGATATTGCGGCATCTTCAGACCCTATTTTTTGTGGCCACAATTGGCTAATGTTGACATCAATAATTTTTGGTTTCAACAAGATGATGTCACAAGCCACACAGCCTTTTGGCGATGTTAATTGGATGCTTACGGGAACAGCCCACAAATAACTGATGCTTTAAACGATGAAATTCCACGCTGCATTGATGAGAGGCAAAACTTTGTTACAAAATGTGTTTAAAAGTTTTGTGAAAAGAGCGGATGTGCTAGAAGTGTATATTTGCCCGACATTCTACTCCATTATTAATTCCCATATTTCTACTTAAGATTGGTAAAAATAAAGCTGGAAGTGTCAAAAAGGTGTATGTTTGAAGCCAATTTACTTTCTCTTCTCAAATTTTCCCATTATTTATTTTTAATATTCTAAAATTGTTATCATTTGGCATATGTATGTAGGGTCGGTCGCCATGGCAACATTCTTTTAATATTTAGATTTTTTACTTGCAAATGTTGCTCTCAAAACACCTACTGCTAAAAATATGGACATATTTGGGAAAACATGATCATAAAAGTTTTGATTAAAACTTTTAAAAAATAAGAACACACACGTGGAAGAAAAACAATGTTTTTAAGGTGAAAGCCTTTATGGAATTTCATTATGTTATTTTGTAGGAGTCATTATAATGTATCTTTCTTGAAAATTTCGTTTGTAGGTATTACGGTTCCAGAGATACGTGTCTGTGGCAGACGGATAAAAAACAATTTCGTTATTTTATTTGGTAGTTTGTGAGTGGGTTATAGTGGAACTATTATTTATTATTATTATTATGTATTATTTTTTAAGTGATCCTATTTTTAATGGGTTTATGTGCAGAGAAAAGTAAAAACAGATGAAACAGAAAAAGTGGAAACGCCCTTCGTGCTTATTATTGTGGTAGTATTTTTAAATAAAAAATTCTCTTTTGTAAAAAGTTTAAAGAATGTTATGTTTTCGTTTTAGTCATTTTTTAAGATTTTTCTGTTCTGTTCGATGCAGTAAATCACTTGATCTTGGTAGAAAAACTATGAAAGTTATTTCATTTCTCTAGCTCGGCTTGCAATCTTATATACTTCCTATCTTGCCTACCGATCTCATGTGGTATGTATTAATGATAGGAAATCTGATATTCTTAGTGTTAATAGAGCAATACCACAGTGCTCTATTTTGGGACCACTTAATTTTTGTCTTTACATAAATAACTTGGCTGATGTTGCTATCAGCAGTAGAATGCATGTGTATGCTGATGATGTCCATGTTTGTAATTAGAGTATCATAAATGATGTTTCCATCTGTGTGGGAAGAATAAACGACGATTTGAACATGATCAACTGCTGGGCAGTGAGTAATGACTTGTAATTCAACGCTTCAAAGTCGTAATGTATTCTTCTCTCGAAATCTAGGAAAACTTTTGATAATATTCATATGCAAATTGGTGGCAATATTATTAAGTTCGCGAACTCTGCGCCTAACTTAAGTGTAGTTTTTAATGGTAGACTAACGTGGACTGATCATATCAATACTGTTCTTGCCAGAGTTTACGCAAAGCTTCGCAACCTATGGGCGCTATTGGCAAAGGCTTAGCTAATCCCTACACTCCTTTGTAGCTGTGAAATTTTATGCTAATTGTAGCAGTATGGACCGACACAAGTTGAGAATGGTATACATCAATATTTTAGAAGGACCGCTGCGATCATATCTCACTCTACTCTAAACTTATTTTTGAATTAGCATTCAAAGATCTTCTAAAATGTAGGTGCCTCATTTTCTTGCACTGGATCATAGTTTCCCATCAACTGACATATATTTTGCAAGATCACAACGTGGTAGAAATTTAATTTAGAGGAAATTCAAGAGTCTGCTATCTCAACGGCAGTAACTAATTTATACAACCATTCTTTGGAACTCTTTGCCACACTATATTCAGAAACTTGGCAACGCTTGTTTGTTTAAAAAGGATCTATTTAAATATTTGACTGAACGATATTTTTTATTTAATATTTATATTGGTTGCTGCGTTAACCATGAAGATATGTTATTTATTATGGTGTTACAACCAGTTTGGTGGTTTTGCACGCATTTTGTTTTATTGGAGTTGTGCATGTTTTCTTTGTATTATAATCAGTTTTAGTGCTAGTGATAGCACTTTAATTTGTAAGATATTCATTTTGTTGTGCTAGGTGACTAATAAGTAATAATAATAATAATAATAATAATAATAATAATAATAATAATAAAAATTAACAACAAATTTAATTGTGTAGTTAACAACATATAATTTAATAAGCATAAATTTTTCTAAATAGTATTTTTCATCCATTTTCAGGTTTTTTCGAATTTCACTATTTATTTTTTTAAATCAAATTATTTAAAAGATTTACTGAAAATATATATAAATCACTTACCATTCTCTGCTGCCGTAATGCACTGCATGGCCGTTTCATCGGACAAGTCTTCAGCGGGTGAAATGATGCCAAAAACTGCACCGCTATCACCCGTAGAATTCCATTCTGATTTTGAGTTATCCATTGAAATACTGGACATTTCCATAGGATTAGTGTTAGCATTGCATGCTAGTCCAAAACAATTGGCTCCATAGCCTGAAGTACTCATAAGTTTTAAGTCTAAGGAAGAAGTCATAGAGTCTCCAAATAAGGAACTAGATTGTGAAGGACAAGACGAATCAAAGCTGCGATTACATTCACGACGTTTTTCGGGCGTTGCATAAATTGGTTCGGGTTTATTTTGAGTTGATTTCTTCGTAGGCGTTGAATTTTCCATAGGAGGGCCAAAAGTTTCACTCCCAAATGTAGAATTCAACGCACCATAACAGGAAGTAGTCATTATATCTGGTATATTGGAACGACCAACATTAAAGCGAGAACGATGAGCTGGTTCTGAAACCGTACTTTGCCACAAAACTTCACTTGCATTATTAACTTCAAATTGCTCTTCTTCCTGCATATCCTTAGGCACAATTTGACTAGCACTTAGTTTATCTAAATAGTCCATGTCGTACATTCTTGATTCATCTATCATAAAAATATGATCAACTTCATCTTCGCCAGCATCGGGCCAAGAAGCAATGCTGGCATTTATCTCTTCAGAAACAAGTTTTTTGAATTTCTCGTCAACATCTTGTATCATTTCGAATGCTGGTTTTGGTACGGAAGAGGAATGTAGGGAATCCGAATCATTTTCTTCAATACAAGACAAATGCCGGGTACGAAAACCAAAAATTATGCCCGTTGTGGGAGTGGCCGTATTATTGTTTTGTATATTAATATATGGACTGTTTGAAGATTGTTGTTGAGGTTGTGCCTGTGTTGGTGAGGGATACTGCAAATCATTATAGATGTGAAAGGTAGAATCAATGTCATATGGTATATCCGTACCCATTGAAGTATACGGGATATTGAGATCATTATGAGTATGCTGTGGTTGGTTCATTATTGCTGACTAAGCTGTAACAGAAAATAATATAGAAAAGCAGGATTTGAAAAAATCTATTTTGTTGTTAAAAACAATTTTAAAATAATTCTCTTAAATTGAATTTTGAATGTTGTAAAATTTAATTATTTGAACCATAAATTTTCATTTAAATGATCTTGTGATTTAAATAACCCCTCTTTTTACAAAGGATAAAAATGATAGAGAAGTGGAAAATAAAAAAGAAAATAATTTTATTTGCTGGCTATTGAACTCGATATTATTAGGTAACAAAAACAACATAATGAAAAATTAGAGATTTAACTGTGGCAAAACATAACATGTCATTCTGAGCGACACCTCATTTAATATTATCAATGTAACAAGGAAAATGTAAACGTAAAATAATAAAGTGGATTTCAACTATCACATTCACGCCTATTCCCCTTTAACAGACAAATAATAATGATAACAACAAAAATAATTACCACCATACAACTAGTAGACGATGGGTGTTGCATGCATTTGCCTGCAACGATTATGAAGACAAAATTTAATCTTCAAAGTGCGATGACATTAAAACAGAAACTTACACACACACACAAGCACAAAGTAAATAAAGAAAATAAAACAACGCTTCAAGTCGGAAATAAAAGCACGTACTAAAAAGAATCATACGTAATTGTATGGAAAGAGTTACCAGACTTATTTTTTAAATATTTGTATATTATATACAAGTTTTTAAAAAGAGGCTAAAGAATTGGAAAACTCAAATGATATTTTTTTAAAATGATTATTATTTTTATTCGACCTCTTTTTTCAAATAAATAATTATTAATCTTAGTAGCGGTCCTTTTTAAATAAATTTAACACTATATTTTTTCAATATTTCAGGAAATTATTTTTTATAAAAACAAAAATTGTTATAAATTGTTATATAGAAGAAGCGTTTCACAGGAAAGCGAAATATTGAAAATCTATAGTGTTAAATTTAATAGTTATAGTTTTTTGACCTTTTTAATATTTTTTAGTAGTTAACTATAAAGCACTAGGTCAATTTAGTAAAAAATTTTTTAAAAAACTTTTATTTTTTATTATTTTTCGATATTTCGCAACACCGTTGGTTGGCATCATCAGGAAAAAATAATAAAAAATAAAAGTTTTTTAAATACTAAAAAGTGTTAAATTTATTTAAAAAAGACCGCTACTAAGATTAAACATTATTTAAATTTTTAAAATAATTTATTATATTAATTTGCTCTTATTTAAGTTTTCATTAAAAGTTTCTATGAATATTAACAGCATTTCAAACACTTTTAAGGGCCCCAAGTATACAAATAAGTGACATTTTAAGTTTTATAATTAGGGTACGGGCAAGCTATTTCCTACTCCTAACGTAAGTACAAAATAATTCTCTTTAATCTGCAAAGATGCTCTTAAAAGATGCGAAAAGTATTGGAGCTTAAATGATTAGTATGACTGAATATGCAATTGATTTGTTGCCCTCTGCCACACTCTTCAAAAATAACATTTTCAGGTAGTTACAGGATTGTGAAAAATACATATATTTTTTTCCCAACCAGTCTTCCTCAACACTTTTCGCCTCTACGCTATTTTTTTCCGAAGAAGAATTGGCTACTGATTTCCTAAGAAAAAGTATAAAAATTAAAGAAAATACATGAAAGAATTATTTCGGATGAAGTTCATTTTCCAAGTTAGAGGGTACTTATTGCATCATGCTATGCTTCAAGAAATAGTCGTATCGTTGATATTAATTATTTTAGTGTGGCCACACTGTGCATACGTTAGTAGCAGTTTGAACTAACTAAAAGTTTATTTACATTTCAAACAGTAGCATGCGCCTCGCAATTTTCTTTCCATTTCAATATCCCTCTCGACACAGAAGTAAATAAAACGAAAAAATAAATAGACAAGAAGATTCAACAAGCGTATCTTTGTGTTCGAAATCTAGTCAGTAGTTGTTGTGAGTTCTTCTAAAATTAAATAAAAACGAATAGGGAAAATATTTATGACATATATGCGCATCTGCTGCAAATACAGCAACAAAAGTGAAAGGAAGACTCTGATGCAATAATCTGTTTATGTAGGTTTATTGCACTAGTTGTAATACCATCGTTGTTGCTGTTGTTGTTGCAATGTCTCTAACATTGCGGGGGGTTAAAAACACCCATGAATATCATAGATATTATAAAATTGTTTTACAATTGAAACTTTAGAACTTTGGAGAGCAGCTACTTTTTGTAGTTTTTTCCTCCTTTCTGGGTGTCTGAGTGTGTATTTAAGGAAGTTTCTTTTGATTTTATAAGGGAGAGCTTCCTGTAGCTAGTGTAAATGTGTGAGTTTTAAAATAAAAAATGTGAGATTTTAGATGGCTGCTTGAAAAGTGAAATGTTTTGGAGTTGATATTTGTCAGAGTTATGCATTGTAAACGTTTAGCATACCCAGTGCTTTGTAGGGATGGGTAAAATAATATACTTATATTAATCTATATAATCTAGAGTATAAATACTCCTATTAACAAAAAACAAAAATTGGTTGTGATCTCGTCACAATAATCATTTAATGCTCTCTGAAAAAATATATTTTTTGGGGGGAACAAATTATTATTATTTCAAAACATACTTTGGTTACTATTAACAAATTCTTGTAAAAATGTGACTGACTACTACGTTTAAATATGTTTAGGTTACTATTTTAATCAATCTATTTTAAATGCCCGCCTAATAGGTTTTATATTGTCAGCGGAAGAGAAATAAACTACGGCCAACAAACTAGCTATTGCACTAATGCTCAAATATATCAAATTAATGCCTTTAAATACTACGCAGCTTAATAAGATTTTCTAGCATCGACTTTTCTTTTCAAAGCAAACGATTGAAAACTGTACTCTAGACTCTAATTATTTTTCTTTCAGATAACTGATCGTTCCACTGACAATGCGCAGCTGTTTTTTTTTTGCTGTTGTTCTGTTGCCACGTTGATTTGTAAGTTTACGTCAGCTCCAAACAAAAGGTGATAAAGTTGGTGGTTGTAAAAGTGTGTGAACCCCGTAATTTATGTGTTGTTTCTTTTAATTTAAATATTTCCCCGTTGTAAAAAGTTGTTGTCATTCATTTTCTTCTTTTCCTCAAATAGGGGAATCTTCTAATTAATTGAAAATATGTTTGTTAGGGGAATTTGCTGTGGCTTGACATTTTCCTCATCCAAGTTCTGAAAAATATTATTTGAGGTATTAAGTTTTCCAGTATTATAAAAAGCAAATGAGCACAAAACCAAACTAAATACGAATTTCTAAAATCACATTATGTACAGTTTCAATGTACAACAAAAAGCTACAAATAAACATTTGTAGTTTGCTTTATATTCGTTTTGTTTAATCCCTGTCCTGTCCTTCTTTCCTTCCACATTCATTATGTTTATTACTACTGCTTGCATGTTTGTGGCTTAGTTAAGCTTTTCATTTACATGATTTTAAGTTTTGTGGTTGTCAGTTTATTGTTTGGTTAACGATTAAATTAAATAAGCATAAAATATTTCTGTCAAAAAAAAGCAAACATTTATCATAGTTTAGGAAGATTATTAAATTTCTCCTAACCTGCAGTGTGGCGCAAAAGTGAATCAATATTTGAAAATAGACGCAAAAGATTTTACAATGGGAAAATCCCGTAATAACTCACTCATAAATATTTAGCTAAAAGGTACACAATAATCGGCGTAATAAGGACACTTTACATCGAGATCTTGTTATGGAGATGCTTATCGAAGTAATGCTGTAAGGAAAGGGAAAGCAGACCCCTATCAGCTCCTCAACACTAAATGTTGCAATTAGAACAGTTGTAAGGTACTTATCTTTAGTATTTATTATGTACAGTTTATTGAGTATTATCCTGCTATGTAAAATGTACCAGTGAGCGAAGAAACATCTTAATTTACACATAAGGGAACAAATTATTTTAGTTATTTGCACATTTTTGTAAGTCTACAAATATCTTCCTTAATACTAAATACACATGTGGTTCTAGATATATGCATATGCATACTATATAAATGGATCTGACTCAATGCTTAATAAAAATTTTGCAGGTAAACAATTATTTCTTATTTTTTTATTTTATATTTAGTCTATGGATTCAACATCCTTAAGGACATTAAAATAGTAAATAATAATTGTTCATATAACTTATATTTAGTTATTCAAATATTATTTGGTTATTATTTTTATTCGACCTCTGTTTTTAAATAAAAATGTTTTGATCTTAATAACGGTCCTTTTTTTAATAAATTTAATATTTAATATTTCGATTTCCTCTGGAAAGCTTCTTCAGAAAATTAATTTTTATAAACACAAAAATTAAATATTATTAACTATTTATATTGTTAACAATATAAATATTATTAAATATTATTAACTATTTATATTGTTAACAATATTAATTGTTAATAATTTTTAATTTTTGTGTTTATAAAAATTAATTTCCAGAAGAAGCTTTCCAGAGGAAATCGAAATATTGAAAATACAGCGTTAAATTTATTTTAAAAAATACCGTTATTAAGATCAAAACTTATTTGTTATTCAAATATAAAAGCAGATAACATTCAACAGCGTTAACATTTAAAGAAAAATCAATATGTTTATAAAATTTATTAAATTCTGTACAAATTCTTAAAAACGTTTCAGAGTTAGTATAATTTGATCTGAATACTTTAATGACCCATGGATTAAAATAGCGCATTGGACGAATTGAAATATTAAATGAAATATTGCTAATCAAAAAATCTAAACAGGCATTTATTTTTTTTTATTAAATTGAAGACAAAGGTGACATTTAGGATTATCCTTCTTATTTTTAGAGTTGGCAACTTTATTAGAGCAAGTTTACAGCAAGAACTACTTTTGCATCGATTGTATGTAATTATTATGGACTTTACAAATTAAAACCAAAATTATTGAGCCACATTCCAGGGCAGGTTCGACAAGAGAAGCATAAAGATGTTTTGTGACATCTGGGTCACAAAACTCCTTCGCCCAGCGTTTTATAAATCCTAGAACTCCACGTGCTTTGTTAGTGGCTAACAAAATATGCTGTATAAAATTTAATTTAGCAGCCAGTGAAATACAAAAATCTGAAACTATATTTAATTTTTCAAGTTCGCAGCTTTTCAAAATATGTTGCAAATTTGTTGTTGTGCAACCTCTTCCAAAACCATGCTGAGCAGGATTTGTCGAGAAGTCGAGAAGTTGAACGATAATGTTAAAAATAACAGGTTTTGCCAGTGCTATAGCACATTTGTTAGGTATGCAACTCGGAATACCATACGGATCATATTTAAATTTAAGCTTCTCTAAACATTTCAAAACTGTTGATTCATTAAGAAATGGAATTGCTATAGCCGGATATGGCAACTATGGCAGCTGATAAGAGCTGCATTCATAAAAAATTTTTATCAGAATAGGTGGTAGAAAAGAAATTTGCAATCGAGTTATTTATTGTCAGCTCATCATCAGGTTTAAAATTTTTACCTGTTTAGTCCACGTTCTAAAATGTTTCGTTAAAGACTAGGCAGAGAATCATTAAAAAGTGCAGTCGGTGTTAGTTATGGAGAAAACAATCTTTGTGTCCGGTCAAAGGTCGCTGTGCGACAAATGCCTAAAAGATATCCGAGTGTTAAACTATATAGTTTTTTAGAAAGTAAACTAAAACGCCAGAAATAAATTTGGAGATTTATTTCATTTCGAGAAATTAGGAAATTAATTCATTGTAAATAGAACCTTAATTTCTGAAATTATATAAATCCAAAATAAATAAAAGACTCTTGAAATCGTTGCTATGTGGAATATAAACATTTTGCTGGTGTAGTTCACATTCATTTTGTTCATTAGAGGTTTAAGATAAGATTGTATTGATGAAATCTTATTGGCCCCTTGATATTAAAAATATAATATTTTCAGGTACTTTTTTCTAAAAAATACAGAATTAATTTTTTATGTGGGGCTTTTATAATTGATAAATATTTAAAACATCAAAAATTTTGTTTTTGAAATATGTCACTTCAAAATGGATAAGCGCTAAATATGCCATTTTCAAAAGTAATCTGTTTTATCGCTGACACACTTGGCTATTTCGCGCTTAAAGGAAGGCTTATTGTTCGACTATCGGGAGGCATAATGTGACAAGATTATTTATTTTTAAATTGTTAGAAATAAATTTGTAGTGCATATAATTATGCCCCGCAGTGTATTGAATATTTTGTAAGGCTACTTTAATTTTTGTTATTTCCAGCATTTAAAATTGACACTAGAAAGTAATTGATACAAGTTTGGATATTTTGAATTTTAATTTAGGAATCAAATACATTTGAAAATTAATGTTAAAAGAAAAAGCGAAGACTGTGTGTTGTCTGAGTATTTCGCGTGTTAAGTTTTCTAATTTTAGTTGCCAATTTATAAATGTTTTTATACATGCATACATACTTACATATGCTGCATGTTAAGCAGTTTGTGTTTATTAGAGAAAGGCGTCTAACGCATCAAACTGACAGCCAACAACAGTCCCCACATCATAATGTTACAAATGCCAAAAATTTTAATTTTAAATATCAGAAGAAAAGCGTAACGCCCAACAATTTTTCAAATTAAACTGGCTCATACTCAACTACATATACAAATAGTAGCAGCATCTAATTTGTTAACAGAATAATATCCCTGCTCTGGAGAAAAATTAGAAAAAGAAAACATTTCTATAAATAGATTTAGTTTGCAGTGACTTTGTTCTTGCACGTTCCATCAAACAAATCAAACAAATAAAAAAACATACATACATACACACTTAGGTATTACAAAACATTTGTTTGTGTTTGTTGTATTGCATTTTGCTTATAACGGCATGTGCCATAACTCTAATAAAAGAGAGCGTTAGAGAAACAGAGTGAGAGAAAGAGGAATAAAAACAGGGTTTAGCATTAAAATGATGATGTTTACAAAATAAATGCAATGATTCACAACTACAAACTAATGCAGACCCATATGTGAGACGCATTGCTGCCAACAGAATTTCGCTGCTTCTGATATTTAAAGTGAGCAGAGGCACTGCTGCTTTAGGATCCCCAGCAAACTGCATTGAACTACATTTGTTCTATTGGGCCGTTGTTTATTTTAACACAAAATTGTGTGTTGCAGCCATCATTTCTGTGATTTTGTGTATCATTTCAATGGGGATAAACATTTAAGTCTGTTCGCGTGTGAAGTGGTGTGTGCGTGCATTTAGAGAATCTTGAACTTGTGCGTTCATTCGCCTTTTAATGAGAAAAAAGTGAAAATGCAAACTGATTTTTATTCTTTAAATACATTTTAGCTACTTTTGTTGTTATTCTTGTTGTTACATTTTTTACATTATCTTCTTTGTCTTTTATGGGCAGCAATAGCTTTTCCATCACATTTTATTTATTTTAAGTTGTCGATTCTTATCGAAATTTAAATTTTAATTAAAAAATTTAACAATCCAACTGAAAGAGAATTTTTTACACAGTCGGTATAATCTAAAGTGAAGTAAATAGAAGAACATTTTTAAAACATCAATTAGTTAAAAATTAAAAATTCACTTGTGTGCCCTCCACATTCAATACGCTATAGATTTAGTTTTTGGAAACTGGACGAAGGCACCCAAATTATATCTTCAATTACGATCTTTAGTCAATCTCCAGTGGGGCCATGCTAACAGAGTTTAATTAAATCAATTTAATCGAAAAACTTAGTGTGCTTTTGAACAGGCATAGCGCCGAATGGGCTACCCCATCTGTAATAATGCATGATATAGATATTAAGGAATCCGAAGCTGTTGATGTTCTTTAGATGAAAATAAATGCGACGTTCGAAAAGTTGTAAAAGGCCCTTAGTCTTGGCCGCTGATCTCCTTCGTGTCTATATACACTAATCAGACTAAAAAACGAAACTCAGCTCTCACGTACATGGCTACTTGGCGGCACACAGGAGAAAACGAGAAACTCATTGCTGGCAGTCCTTTTTTTAACTTACAGAAGCATCGAGCATGTGGGTTGCGCTTCACCCTTTTATCGTTTTTAAAATGGAATTCGTTCTGCTCAGGAAACTCTTTTTTGCAAATAGTAATCTTGTGCGCAAAACGCTGTCATCACTAATATTGCAACTCTTTGGGGTCACACTTTGAATATGCAAAGATTCATGTAAAATGTCTACAATTTTGTAGTTCTCAGAATGTGTTGCATGCATAGCGGATGCATTGTGATTACTGCACTTAGAAACATTTTTAGTTGGTAAATGCAGATGATAAACAGGAGGCCTGTTTGAATAATTACTTGTTGAAGATTTTTTCGGTCGCTGATTGCAAGTCGTATAATATCGGTTCTTTCTACAACACAATGTCGCTTGCAATTTCAGTATAGGTCTATGTATAATCTCAGTGTCAGTGTTATCGTCATTAGTATCACTTAATTGAATATTATATAAATATAAATTAAGAATAATGTTTAAATACCATGAATGAATGAAAAATGAGAGTGTATAGGGAGTTAAGGGCAAGTTCAGCTCCAACCATTATGGATGATGATTCTGCTATAAATTGATCTTAATGTGCAAAACTATAAAGACTATAAATTTGTCAATATTATATTACTCTTTTGTTTTCGAATAAAACTTTGATGGGACATAAGAAGATTTTCGGTAATAACTTATGTGTATTAAGGATTTTGGTTCTTTTTGGTAACTACATATAGTTTTGTTGAGCCACTATTCTATACTTAGTTTTGTGTTTCTACTTTTACAGATTGATTTAGCATGTTCTAACATTCTCTGACACCTTTTTATCAACCTTAGATTTTATTAATTTTAATCTATTATTGCTATTATTGATTTGATAATATTAACCAGTATTTTATTTTCCGTAACGCCACAAACTCCAGTGTTATTAAAAGTGCTCGTTAAAAATTTTGGTTGAAGCCATAAAAAAAATCTAGATTTGTCTCATGTTACCTTTTTTAATGGCTCGTTTTGTATCATTATACCAATAGTCGTGAACTTTTAAAAAGAGACAGAATTAAATCAAAATTGTGAAGATATTTTTTCAATAGAAACATAACGTTCGCTTTATTTGTGATACGTTTTTACAAACTCTTAACAAACTCTTAATTGGCTTTGTAACACTTACACGCTTAAGTGGCGCAAAATTTATAAACGCTTAACACATGAGCCTTAACAAAAGTTTGAATAAGCAAAAGATCTAATTAAGTGAATTATAAAACGAACACCTTTAATCTACTACACAATAATCGTAAGACGTTTAACAAAAAATACTGATGAAAGCTGCTACCAACAAAAACCGTAATAACTGTGTAATCCACCTGTTCCATTTTTATTTTATTTTTTGATTCCAAAGAGAATATAGGTGCTCGTTTGCTGCACTCCTCCTATCAGATGGACTATGATGAGGCTCGTGAAGAATTTTGCCGAGCGTGGCACAATCGCAAGAAGGCCTTATCGAGACCCTCAGTTCGGACACAGGTAACTATCGCTGCTGTAGCTGCTGCCATACAATCCAATCCTCGAGTTTTGACAAGGAGCTTATCTGCACAAACGGGTATAAGCAGACAGTCACTGCACTAAGATTTAAACTTATTTCGATATAAGATTCAATTAACAAACAAACTGAACCCAAGCGACTTCCCGATTCGCTTGGAATTTTGTGAAAGATCATTTAAATGGCGTCAGAGAATGAAAAAGTCTTGAATTGCATTTTTATGCCTGAGGAGACACATTTTCATTTAAACAGCAATGTTAACAAACAAAATTCTAACCCACAGATACTCCATCAAATGCAATTACATCCATTTTCCATCTCAGAGTGGTGTACAGTTTCTTCAAGGGTCTTGCATTTTTGGAGAAAACGGTGTTATTTTACGGTTAATCGAAACCGTTACTTAAAGATGTTGAAAGAATTTTTCTTTCCAGAAGAAAAGGGAATGCCTTTCAACTCTGTATGGTTTCAACAAGATGAAGCAATTTGTCACATAGCCACGCCTGTTATGATAGAATTGCGGCAAAAATTCCCCAATAAACTGATTTCAAAAAACTCTACATTCCGTTGATCTCCAAGGTCTTCTGACCACACTGCACATGATTTTTTTGTGGGGTTATTGCAAAGAAGAAGTTTACAAAAGAAGCCTAACAAATTTGGATGATTTAAAGCAATCCATTCGAACGGTAGTTGAGACAAATCCCGCTGCAACACTCCAGACAGTAATGAATAATTTTTGATAAGATGTCGCACATGTGTCACTGAGGGTGGAGGCCTGAATTCAATTATTTTTAAAACTTCATTAATTACTTTAATAAAAATGTATTATTTTTCAAATGAATTACAAAAAAAGTTTTTTGAGTTTCTTAATGTAGCAAAATTGATCAGCCAGACGATATTTGCTGCAACACCTATTGGATTTTTTTTGTATTGTGTTATGTTGTGTTTGAATTCATTGTCTCTATGTGAGACAGTTTTTGTTGCTGTACTACTTTGTTTTATCCAAAATAAATAAAAGAAAAAATGTAAAAAAAATGTCTTTTTTTTGTAAACTTTTGTTGACCTCTTTTCATTTTCTCTTAACACAACAGAAATTTAAAATAAAATCTTTATGCAAATCATCCATGTAGCTAAAATTAGTGTTTTATTTAGCATTGAAATAACTTCATTTAAGTTATAAATTTAAATCGATTTAGTCATTGAGTTAAATTTAAATATTAAGTTAAATTGAACGAACATTGTTGTTTGTTCACAATCCTATTCTCTTTTTTAAATAAATGAAAGAAACTAATTGGGGCGCAAAATTATGTTGCATTTCTTAATGAAATATTTTTTTTCAAACTAAGTTTCGGTTGCCGGTTCCTTATTTTCAGCATTTCTCAATTTACGCAATTGAACTGAAGCTGCCAAATAAATCATATCATTGCCGTCTTAGGTTTTAAGACATGAGAAATAAGGATTAACTTGAATACTGAACATTTTTGAATAATTATATTATTTTTCGAGACCCTCAATATCATATGAAGATATGATATTTAGAGGAAAAAGATATAAGCAAAGAAGCTAATGCTGAGCATAGGCTCCTGATTCTTGAGTATCATTTTCATGTTTCGTACAATACTTTCTATAGTTAATGTATTATTATATATTTTTTAAATTTTATGTATTTATGTTTATATACTCTAAGAACTAAAATAAATTGACTTGATTTAAAAGCATCATTGTGGTGTTAAAAGTTATCAAAAATTTTGATCAAAGGATCGACATCCGTCAGATTGGTAGTGTTGGATATTTGCCAGTAACCATTTTTACTTCATAATTGCCGTACGTTTTTCTTCGCAATACAATAAAAATTTTATTCATCTTTATTTTAGAAAATAAACTTCTTGTTGAAAAACCCTTTATCATTATTGATGTGCAAGGTCAGTATATACATCGGTGGAATTCAGTGTAGACTTCGTTTTATATGAAGCATAACCCGTAATTAGTAACGAGTCGTACATTTTTAAATAAATATTTCATAAATAAATTATGTAGCGGTAGCGCACAATGCCGGGTTTCAGCTAGCAAATACGTAAGTATAAAATATTGTTTTGTATTTAATACTTACTTTTCAGTTGATAAAATATAATCCTTTCAATATGTTTATTGTAGTTGCTTTATTCACTGGTAAGTTATTACACTCCAATAGAAAGTATTTATTATATTGCGTGTTTTTGGTTTTTGTTGTCTTTGGTTTTCTGTGTGAAGGAACTTTATTTGAAATAGATTAATGTTTAAAAAATCACAATTAGTTTAGGAACTTTTCTGTTTTACTAAATTAAAATTTACATAAAAAACACCTCGTTTGTAAATAATATAAAAAAAATATTTGTTTATAGCACTAATTTGGTTTTCATGGCTTTGGTTATCATCGGTAAATAATTTTTTTGTAAATTATACTTCTTTTTTATTTATTCAATATAATAATAATTTTTTTCTTTTCACGTTTTTTCAGTTGTTCAAAAAATCTTTTATATGTTGTTGTTGTTATAAATATTTAACCGATAACGGCGAACTTCATTTACCGCTTTTTCTCCAATGGTTATGACTTTTAAAATTCAAAAAAAATAAAAAACATGATGCGGACGTTAAGGAATATGGACCACAATCTTTAAAATCAAAAACGGTATTGAGCAAACAAAATATTCGATAAAATGTTTTAACTTCAACATCCCTATGTCACACAGACGGACGGTAACGCACAACCATTCCGACATGAGCTGCTGGAAACATGTATCTACTTTATCTGAAGCAGCAGCGGCTGCAATAGCAAAATTAGTTGAACGACTAGCTAATGCAACAGCACTTTGTAAATCCTAGATACATTCTTTGTATATCTCTGGTGTTCCTTTTATTTTATTTTATTTTATTTATTTAAATCGAGTAGTTGTTTATCTATGGAGATATTTTATGGGTTTATTTAGCAATTTACTTACAAGAATAGCGCAGACATTGCAACTGACAGACATGCACACAATAAACGATACCCAAATAAACAAAAAAGCAATAAAAAAAAACACAATGCGACATTAGGAAAAAAAAAATTGGTTGTGAACTTTTCTCTTCCTCCTTTTTTTAACGTTAATGCAACTTCTAAAAATAGCCCATGAAGAGAAGCAGCACAAAGATCTATTTCCAACCATTAGATACAACCGATTTGATTTTTAGTTTTTCCCCCATTCTTCTGTCGAAACGTTACACAAACTTTTCACTGTAACAAATTTGTCTTAACAAAAAGTCAACAATTCTATTGGAATTCTTGAAGAACCCCCCATCACTTTTTAAGTGCAAAAATTAGTTAGAAAGACAATGTTAAACAGCTTGAGAACACTGCATTTTATAGCTATTAAATGACTGAAATAAAATTTATGTTCTTGCTAACCAAAGCACAGGAGTGCATTGTACTGAGAGGTTTTACGAAAAATAAAAAGTTTTTCTGTCGTAGTAATAAAATAAATTTTATAAATTTGTATCAATTTTATATATTTTTTTTAATTATCATAAACTCTTTATCGATATTTTTAGTGCAAAATGTTGGTGTATCTATCTGTTGTATAATTGTATTCTAATACTATTGATTAAACATCTGGTGTAAGATTTTTTTATTGTTGTTGTTGTCGATAATATTAAAAGTTAACCGGTTTAGGTAAAGTTTCATACTATTAAAAAAAGGATATTTTGCTACGTCTCTTGGCCAATATGATGCCACTACCAATGCTCAAGAAATAATATCGGCGATATGGATATAATCTTTATATTATAATCAGGCAAAATATTTTCTTTAAATTTAAAATAAAACTCAGTGAAGAAAATTATTTGTTATTTTTTTTGTTTAAATAATGATTTAAAAAATTATTTAGAAATACTCTTAGCAAAATAATTAATGAAGGCCCAATAACGCCTCTAGACCACATAGCGCACCTTCCAGTGACACCTAGAGCACGCAAAGGCTTCTCAATAATCGCTCTAGGATTTTCAGAAGTTCAAATGTGGCAATTTTATTTGCCGAAATACCCTGACAAGTGAAAATGGGCTTCGTCTGAAAAAATTATTTTTTCAGAAAAACAAGCCGGTTGTTTCTGAATGAATTGAGCGTATCTATAGCGATGTGAATGGTCGGTCGGCTTCAATTCCTGCACCAGTTAAACCTATTAAGGCTTCAAAGTCAAATCCTTATGTAAATTCTCTTTGTAGTGGTTTTGTATATCCCTAATAGTTAAGAACGTCGAGGAATTGACAAATTTGGATCTGCTTCAACACTGTGGCGTACAGCCGCGATGCTTTCAGTTGAACGACTCCATCGAACACGCTTTAGTATTCGCACTTTTTGTAACGAGTCTGTCAACTCAAATTTAACGACCAAATTCTTAATATCAGTCGCAGAAGGACGACTATGTTGTCAAAACCACCATTTTCATAGAGAATTTTAATTATTTTAATGCGATTTTCTTGTGAAATTGAATTCATTGTAACAATTGCCAAGGCATCTACTACGAATAAATCAAAAAACTAAGTGTCAAAACTATTATGTTGTGAGTGTTGCCACAATTGAAAAAAAAGCTTGTTGAAAAACCCGATATAAACGAGTATGTGTAGCGTATATATTTTAAATCCCTCTGTAAGTTTGGCTGTATATTTGTTTCTTATTTGTGCCAATTACGGATAATTATCCGAACCGATTTTTATGAAATTTAAAACGCAGGCAGAAAATTCTTTGTGTGGTGCACTACGTTTTTCGAACAGAGGTCAGCAGGCAAAAAAAGGAGGAAGTGGAATTTGTATGAATCGTTTTCAAAAATCACAGCTAATAAAATTGGAAACATATCTAGGTTTTGATCTGTGAAGTGCATTTTTAATATTTATATCTAGAGTTAGAATCCAGTTGAAAAAAAGGGGAATAGCGTCCTCTTGCTGCTGCACCGGTTGTAATAAAGGTTGAAACGTAATTAGATATTAGTTTGTTAATGTAAAGTTTAATATGCTACTTCATTTTTAAAAATATGCTAAAGGGGTGACCGGAAGTAGGAGAGAGGCCAAACATGCAATGTTAGAGATATTTGGTAAGATCTGAATGAAACTTGGTTGTTTTTGTCACCTGGCAAAAATACTTTTAAATATAAAGAAATTATTAAATTTGAAAATTTCCCAAGTTTTTGAAAAAAGTTCATTCAAATCATTTTAAGTTAGAGAAAAATTAAGTAACAATAGTCAGTTATATATAATAGTTATAGTTTTTTAACCTTTTTAATATTTTTTAGTAGTTAATTATAAAGCACTAGGTCATTTTTTAATAAAAAAAATTTTAAAAAACTTTTATTTTTTATTATTTTTTCGATATTTCGCCTCATTAGGAAAAACAACCAACCAACGGTGTGGCGAAATATCGAAAAAATAATAAAAAATAAAAGTTTTTAAAAAATTTTTGTATTAAAAAATGACCTAGTGCTTTATAATTAACTACTAAAAAATAGTCAGTTATAAAAGTTGTAGAAACCGAAGGAAAATTCTATGTCCGACACACACCGTAAATCATAAAATGTACAAGAATTTTAATGTTACCATAGCAGTAGCCTTTTCACGATTAACTTTAATCTTATGTAACCGCCATGAATTAGGTGTTGCGAAAATATTTCGGTGATTATAATCTACTCCAACTTGAAGTAAATTCCATAAATTATAATTTGTTGTAAATTAGTCGAAAATAGTAAAAATTTCGAAAATTTAATAAAATATCAGAACGTTTATGTAAAGATTATTCTTATACCTTTATTGAACGTCGCGACGTTGCTTTGACTTATTGAAAAATTTTAGTTTTAAAATATTCTTTTTCGATGTTATCAGAGAAAAAGTAACAGTGATACCCGTAGAAGAGAAATAATTACATTCATGTTACATTACTTAGAGGGCCATTAAAATGTAATTTCGTGATAAGATTTAAATCTACACCTGGCCGTAAGCCTTAATCAAATGGTGGTCAAACCACTGGGAATGAAAAGCAACGTTATTCACGCCCTAGGAAGCCGAGGACTAATTCTAGCAACAGGTCTTTTCTAGTTGCAATTTCGGCGGTTCCAAAGAAGGGTTGCAAACCACTACTCCTTGCTGAAGAGCTGGAGACTATCCAACTCCGCGTTCAAAACACATGACTAGCATGCTAACTGGATCCAGATCACTCACCCTTTGATGTTATTAAAGGCGAGATGATCCTGGCGCCCATAATCAAATTCATGCGGAGGCCGCAAAACCACAACCACCACGATACTCCCGAAGGGCCAACCTCAGTAATCAGTCAGAGAAACAGCTAAAATTCTAAAGAGACAATTAACGGAACTCTGGGGCGTACTGATTCACGTGTAAATAACGTGGAGCTTCCAGTTGACCCCTGCTGCCTTCAGGGGACTGGGCTCCCTTTTACCCCCAGCAGCTTCCCCCGGGGGCACATGATAGCCTTTTTGGAACCTACTATTCCATTTAGACTGGTGTCTTGCGAAGTAAAAGGGAGCCCAGGCCTCTCAAAGTCTAGTAGGAGTCACCTGGACAATCCACATATTTCCACGGGAATCAGTACGCTCGCGGAGATCACTATTTGTCTCTTTAGACAATTAGCTGTTCTCTGACTGGTTATTGAGGTTGGCCCCTATATGGGAGTATCGTGGTGGTTGTAGTTTCAAGACCCTCGTGATAGTTTGTGGGTCGGATCATTCATAATGAACACAATGAATGGTTCAGGTCCAGTGAGTATGAATGCCGTCGTGTTCTTAATTGTATTAAGCTTCCTGCGTTCTGGACCAGGAGTTGGAAAGTCTCCAACTCTTTAGCAAGGAGTGACGGCTACGGCCTACTTCGGACTTTCGAAATTGCTACTAGGAGTGACCGGAGGATAGACGTATTCGATGGCCTCCTAGGGCGTGAATGACGTTTGCAAATCATTCAAGTGGTTTGACCACCATCTGATTATAACTACCTAGTCGGTACAGATGTAAATCAAATCACATTAATACCCTCAGCAGCTTCCCCGGGGCACATGATAGTCTTTTTGGAACCTACTATTCTATTTAGACTGGTGTCTTGCGGGGTAAAAGGGAGCCCAGGCCCCTCAAAGGCTAGTAGGAGTCACCTGGACAATCCACATATTTCCACGGGAACCAGTGACCCGCAGAGTTCTGTTATTTGTCTCTTTAGACATTTAACTGTTCTTTAGCTGATTATTGAGCTAAAGAACAGTTATATGGGAGTATCGTGGTGGTTGTGGTTTCGAGGCCCTCGTGAAAGTTTGTGGGTCGGATCATTCACAATGAACACAATGAATGGTTCAGGTCCAGTGAGTATGAATGCCGTCGTGTTCTTAATTATATTAAGCTTCATGCGTTCTGGACCAGCAGTTGGAAAGTCTCCAACTCTTTAGCAAGGATTGAAGGCTGCGGCCTACTTCGGGCTTTCGAAATTGCTACTAGGAGTAACCGGAGGATATACGTATTCAATGGCCTCCTAGGGCGTGAATGACGTTTGCAAATCATTCAAAGTGGTTTGACCACCATCTCATTATGACTACCTAGTCGGTGCAGATGTAAATCAGAATCACATCAATACCCCCAGCAGCACAGGTCTAGATGGTTAAGTAATCCATAAAAACCGATAAATATGCCCGCGGGGGGAAGGGTGGCATTAAAATGTAATGTAATTTGTCACGGGCCTATTGTTCTTCAAGAACCGATTGTATACTCCACTTTTTCGTTGTTGATATTAGAATTTGAAAACTTTAGCCATTTAAAAAGCATCGGAAAATTTTGTTATTTTATATAACAGTTTTTTATTTATTTCGTAAAAATTATTTATTACAAAAGAAAACAAAAGGAACAATTTTATCAATTTCTTGACTTTAATAAATTTGTTAAAACAATACTTAATATGGCTCCCTAAGTCTGTATTATGGCGTTAATTTGTATTGGCATTGACTGCGCAAAGACAAAACAGATTGGTCATATTTTGCCAAACTTTTCGAGACCTCTTCAATAGCTCAAGCAGTCTGGTACACTCAGTATAATTATTTTATATCGAAGGTTTTGTTTCAAGTCTGTGTCTAAGTGCTGCTAGTTTATGTTGGGTAGGGCGGTTCGAGGTGTTATGGATGGTAATGTCCGTCGTAGTTAGCTCTCTATATATTGTTACGTTTATACGTGTTATTAACGTTTTGTTGTTACTGGGTTCTTTATTGCAAAGTAAATAAGACCAGATTTTAGAACTTTCAAATTAATTAAAAGATTATTTACTTTAACTACACATAAAGTATGATTTGTACGTTGGCACTACAGAACAATTTACTAAAGATGCAAGTCTTTACTTCACGAGGTTTATGTTTTAACTAACTAACTAACTAACCACTCAGACACTGCCTTTTATATTCATCCGCTAGCGGTCTAAAAAATGAAGAAGTTTCTATTTCCCTTGTAACACATTTTGTTGCTGTTATTTATTCATTCAATATATAGGCGCCTGTTGGTCTGCGAGTATTTTAGTTTTTGTTTTGGTTCTGTTAAAGTTTCTTCTTGGAATTTATTTTAAGAATTTATTAAGATAGATACCCAGTTATTTCATTTATTGTTTTACTTTATTATTTTCTTTTAAAACTAAAGCAAAACACATCCGTAACAATATCGCATCCTAAATACAAAAGGGTCACAACCCAAAATTTTCCAAAACTTTCTTTTTTTCCATAAATTAATTCAGAGTACACATCTTTAACTCGTGCAAAAATTTCTCTCACATCACTATCATCTTTAACTGTCTAGTTTTGCGTTAAGTGTGTTGCTTCTGCACGATGAACTAAACAATTTTTTGTCTCTCCTAAAAATTCTAGTATTTTGAGTTGTGGCCCTTTTGTATTTAGGGTGCGATGTTTTAAATGTTAAATAGTCAGTTCCTGGTGTTATTGTGATGTCAAGATAATGCAAATTTCTGTCTTGTTCGCTTTCCATTGTATATGTAGTATTATTAATGGATTGTGCCTAAATCTGTTAGAATTTGTTCGGCGTTGTCTTATTCGAGAATGCATATGATATTATCTGTTTTATAATTCACATTATAGACCTGATATGTTTGATAAGGTTTCTTGTGTTGGTATTAAGGTATATAGATCCTTGATGACAATGGAAATAAGTCATGTGTTTTCGATTATCTTGATGTCTTAAAGTTTTTCGACAAGGTCTTATGTATTACGTACCGTATATGTGTTTTGTAAGTTTATATTTTCTTTAAGCAGGCTGTGAGATGTTTGGCCAGGTGATATGCTGGTGCAGGTCTGTAGTTTACATGGGGCTCATTGGTGTGTTTTCTTTGTATACTCTTCCGTCAGTAAACGTTTGGCAGTATTTTGATAGGCTGCGTATTTCTTTTTGGAAAGATTCCGTTGGGTCATATTTCTACCAAAGTACAAACAACAAATCCAAAGAATTGCACAAAGTTATACATAAGTCGAGACATTGTGATTAAACATTCAGTTCTTTCTAATCGCTGACTTTAAAGCCTGTGTTTATAACGACCATTTTAAATTTAATTAAATTCCATGCTATAACATGCGGTTATTTATTACCTAATATCTGAAACACTGTCTTAAACACCTTCTTATTGAGGTGAGTGACAGAAAATTGTGTGACTTACTAAATTATTTATATTAAACTTATATTGCCATGCAGAGTTGCATTATAACAATTGTTTAAAAATATATTCTGCCTTTGTTAATATATTTTCTTCGAAATTACTTTTTCGATTAAATGTTTTATAGGTCTTCGGTGTGACACCATATAATGAAAAGGCTATAATAAATTATGAAATGCTCAGAAAGACCTTTAAATTAGAACTAAATAGCAAAACGTATGTTAGGAACATACATTCATACATCTTTTACTTATTTGTTTTTTATACCTTTAATTATTTTTTTATTTTGTTTGTTTACGACATAAATCAAATTAGTCATTTTAATTTCTTTTACTTGTAGCAAACATACATACATACAAATGCATGCATATAATTTGTAATACCATTTTTGTTTATTAATCAATTTCTTAACATATTTAAAGTTCATTTGCTTTAAGGTTCATTAACCATTGCAATTAAATTTTGTTTATTAAATAGTTGGCTCAGTTCATTTACACTGTTTAAAAATTATGTCATTTATTTGTGCTAACCTAAACATCTTTACTTCCGTATTTAGTCAATTAATATTATGTATAAGCTAAGCATTTTATTCTTAATTATTTGTATATAAAAGAATGTAAAAATAAAGTTTAATCAGTCGTTTTTAGTAAGCATATCGTGTTTTATTATTAACGGCTTCTTTCAAGTTCCAAGTGCTTGAAGGAAATTTAGGCAAAACAAAATAGTACCGATTCAAGTTAATGCGCTTGAATTGGAATCTACTATTGCCATACACAAACAAATAATATTAATAACAAAGAATAGCACTTAAAATGTTCAATCAACTTTAGCAATTAGAAAATCCAGCCAAATTAATCTTATTTCTTTTTTGATTAAGTTTTTGTTTCAATTTAGTTGTGTGAATTTGAATGTTGACAAGCAACGATCGCTCTAATCCGCCACTATAAAATAAAAAACGAACGTTTCAAAACATTCACTAAATTGTTACAATTTTTCAATTTCTAAGTATCGGATGACTTTAAAACAGTTACAATACCTACAAAATTTAAAGAACTCAAGCTAGAACTTCTCTTTTGGGGTGTGGATTTCTAAAGATGAAAATTAAAAAAAATATAAAAAATAAGAAGAATTTACACTTACTTCACACTTTTTGTTCGTTGTGCTGCATGCAACATTTAGAAGCATATACATTCTTGATTTTAAAAGAATAACAATTAAGGGTAACATCTTGAAGATAACAAAACGTGCTAGTGAGTCAAGTAACTGTACTTGAGAAGTCGATAATAATTTAAACAAGGTGTCACAGTATTTAAAATAAATCAGAAAAATTTCAATTGATGCCTAGATGCATACAGTGCACTAGTGCTGGCGTTTTATATTTCGAGTAACACAGAAAACGAGCATACATACATCCATTTGCATAAAAGGCACAATTTCTTGTTTTATCTAACGGTGAATCGATTAATATATATTTTTTTACTTTACTTATGGGTTAATTATATTTATTTTGCCAAAGTTTATCAAAATTCAATTTTTAAGTTCAAATTTTTGTTTTTAAAAAACGAATAACTCTGAAATTAAAATTTAAAAAAAAATCGAAGATTTGAGATCTGGATACGCTTAAGTTTAACGATTAATTTAAACCGTGAATTAAATTTGTACTTTCGCTTACATAATACATGCTACATGCAACACAAATACGTAAATAGTTTAAGAAGCAACATGTATCTAAACTGTCTATTATTCATGTAGCTGCTGCTTTTAAAATCTTATGAATAAATACTACAGTAATACATAAGAGCAGATACATACTCGTATGCATGTAATGAAATTGTCTTTTAAATTTTAAACGACACGTGTTTAAGGTTTAGTTATACTTTTAGTTAAAGGTTAACGAACTCTCTGCATTGTTGTTTAAGGACTTCTTATATCATCCATACATCAACGACAACAATTGAACATGAATTGTATACATATGCATTCTTGTAAATTTATTTCCCATTTCATTGATGTAGAACAATAACATTTTTTTAAGATACTGAACATTAATAATCTTCCGCTTGAGTAATTGTTTTTACTTTTCAGCTTATCCGCTTCAAATACGAATTGAATACTATTTCCAGGTTCAATGAACTTTAACTGAGAAAATAAATGAATTATTTTCAACTTTTCCAATTTTAACTAGACCAGGATTTATTGAGCTTGACAAAATTGTTGTTTAATTTCAAATTAGAATTGTGATTTTCTAGTTTTGATAAAAGTACATTTGTCGAAGAAAATTTTAAGTTTACAAAGAAATAACACAGAAATCAGAACATTATTCGAGGGCAGTTGTTAAAATTGGTTAATAGCGCTTCTATGACGATAGGCAATAGTGCAGAAAACCCATTTATTAAAGCCTGGATTTATTACGGATTAGAGGATGACGACGTTTTAATTGGCAGCAACTGCAATATGAACATTGAAGGCACCGAAATCTTAAGTTATGATGTGTTTTTAACATTTTTTTTGCGATAAATCTAAAAACAACAGATGTTTTGCCTATCAAGAGTCCATGTTTGAATTAGTTGTTTTAATCTAGATAGCAGCTTCCTTAAGTTGAATACTTGCTTAAAAGAAATACCGTGAATTGTTCCAACTCTATTGCTTGCAATGATGACCATTATTGTGTTGAAGTTTTATTGCTGTTGTATTAAGTACATAAATGGTGTCCAAAAAATACCGTTATATGTATGTTCTAAACATCTACTGTCATCGTATAATGTATTTTATTTTGCAATGATATTCCAATGGTTAGGACAGATGACAGTTGTGCTTAACTAAAAGACAAACAAATGCTGTAATTAATTTGAAAAAGAATTATTGAAAATATTTTTTTGTTCTTTTTGCTCCAGGAAAAGAAAAATGGCAACATTTTTGATAGTGATTTAAAATGTTTGTAAGTTTTGTAGTTTTATAATAAATCACCTGGTTGTTCACGACACATAATTGTGGAAGTCTTTTACAAAACTTTAAAGCTATAAAAGTTTAAAATAATTAAAATAAATATTTATTTCTAAATTTATAACAAAATAAAAATTATCTACAAGTAGGTTTTGCGTAGTTAATTACATCCATCACCAGCATTCTTCATATCTACCTACACTAGGTTGCGTTCTTTGGAAGCGATATCTATTTAAGCAACTAATTTTGAAATTAGAGTACAAGTAATATTTATATTAAATCATGTCAATTTAGCTAGAAAAATTCTACACACAACTCACATTTTTTGGTGTTCTCTTTATAAATCGTCACATATAAATATTTGTTCATTGTTAAATGACGAAAGCAAAATCAAAAGAAATAATAATTAGGATTTGCAAAATGTTTATGAAATAAAAAGTTAAATAGTTCTCAAACAAATAGAAAACGTTCGGGGATCATACCGAAATTTAAGTTTATGTACGCATAAATCACCTCCGTATCTTTCCTGGCAAAATATTGGCGAAATTATCAGTTACTATTTCGTACAAATGCGACTAATTATTGCATTAATTTTTTTTTTTCAATAAAATGTGAAATAACGTCTGAGAAAGAGATGCCCAATCAAAACGAGGGATTAAGCAACCAGGTGCCACTGTAGGCTGGTAGGTAGCGTAGTGGCATATAAGACTAGGGGTTGTGGGTTCGATTCCCAACAAAGACCTTGGTTTTTTTTCACTACAAATATAAAAATTGACTGTCAGTGGGGCTGCTCAGTGATGAAGGCATGGTCACTGGTCACTGTGCTGTCTTATAGGACAGTTAATTTCCGTAACTATTCTTCTACTTTCACCACCTGTCTCATTTCTTCTATATCCCTTTCCTTAAGAATGTAGCACGGTACTTGACTAAATAGGCATTGTTGCCTGAAGTGCTACTTCTCTTTAAAAAAAAGCAAAAAAGGCAATATTTTAGTCGCAACTAATATCGTCTCAATATCATCGCATAGTGAAGGCCCCAGTGCTATTGGTATTACTTTAGAAATTTCTGCGTGTTATGCTCATGGAATTACCAGATCCTTTTCTTATTTGTCTACATCACAATCAACATGAAAAACTTAAATACAAGTTAAATTATACAAGTTTATTATTATAGAATTTTTTTTAATCTAATTAAAAAAAATACTTTTGAATAAATGTGAGGAATCGTTTATGAAATAAATTTTTTGGTTGTTCACCCAAAATGCGGCCTTTGTTCACTAACTCTTACAACTTTGAAAAAATGTACGCAATTTGCATCTTGATCGCAAGCGAAGGTTTAAACTTATTTATTGCCAATTCAATTCAATTCAATTCTTTATTTATGTAATATTTTTGTAAACATTTTCTCTTGTCAGTCTTCCACAAATAGCTTAGGATTTAATCCTCTTCTACTTAAATATAGTGTAAATAATTTTTATTATGAGCAGGTGTTTCAATATTATTAAAAAAAAAGGGAAAAATTTTCAAAAAACCTTTTGGACAAATTTTTGGTTTAAGATAAAAAGTTAATGTTCTATTTAAAATTATGATGAGGCTAGCTCATTGATATGTATGAAGTCAGACTGAAGATATCTGTTTTTAAAATTTATTGTCAATCGGTCAATTCTGTGTTTTACAAGTTCAACGTTGGCTAGAGTATGCAGTGGTTGTGTGGAGTAGTGCCAAAGCAGATTGTAGATCATTTTTAGGAGTTTATTCTGCGCAATCTGTAGTTTTTTGATATGACAATGTGCTGATGTAGACCAGACTGGAGCAGCATAAAACATCATTGCCTGAAATATTGCCTTAAATAATAAGATTTTATTGTCTATGTTAAGTTTAGAGTTTCTGTTCATTAAAGGATACAATAACCTGATTAAGTTGTTGACTTTATTAACAATATATGGCACGTGATCCTTAAACTTAATTTTGGGGTCCAGTACGATACCTAAGTATTTTAGCTTATTCATCCATGGAATAGAAGTGCTATTAAATGAGATGAGGTTTTGCGGTAAAAAGCAGAATTTCAACCTTCTGGAGAAGTACATAGCTTGAGTTTTCTGTGGATTTACAAGGATTTTCCATTTGAGAGATCGCCTCTATAACATTTTTTTAGTATATTTCCTTTGCAGCTACCGTGGACAAATAAATAAGAGACTGCTTGCAACCAATAATGCTATCTATACCACTAGTTTTCATCCCTGTTGACATACCGGATCAAAACTACCAGCCAGCGACCTTTTGATTGTTTTTCTTTTGTTTCCAAGTGTCCGCTAGTTACTACATCGTTGGGATGACCTGCTTCAGGAATGGAGTTTGTACGCACAACTTCAAAGTATAGAATTTTCGTCATTCCTTGTATAGCTGGTTATTATAAGTTTTAGAATTTTTCTGCTGCTTTACTTCTCTTTTGCGTTGCGTAATCTCTGAATATGATGGCAGCATATATCGTAAAAAATTAATCCATAGCTTGATTATTGGGGTAGTAAAGCTTGATCGGACGGTCATGCTTCATGATGTAGGACAGACCCATTATATTATTGAAATTGTGTAACTCGTTTTCCAAGATCTTTTCGGGTTGTAAAGATCTTCTCCTCGCGTCGTCAGTCCTGATTTTTTGGGTTTTCCCGTGCCTGAATAGGCCGCTTTTGGGCGGTCTGGTCCACTTCTGGTTCGAAAAACGGCCACCCTTTACACTTGCTCCTTGGATCCAGATCTGCATAGCTGATGACAGTCCCAATATGGAATTCATACGTAGCCATTCTTCCCGTTTAATTCACGCTTAAGTGCATAGCTTGGAATATACATAAATGTTTTTAATTCTTCTGCCCGAAGCACGTTGGTGTCGACAGTAACTTGGGTAGGATGTTCTAAATACACGGTGGTTAATAAAACGTTGGGTAGCGCCAGTGTTGATGAGTTAGTCTGCCCATCGATTACTAGGATTGCTTTTAGATTGTTTTCTTCGTAGTGCAGTGATTTCCAGTACTCTCAGTTTATCGCTAGGGACTGCTATTTTTCGTTTCCAATATCGTGGAGTTTTTTTCCTTGTCCCTCAAAACTGCTGACATGGGGGTAGTTGATTCACATTCACGTTTCTACACACTCCAACAGATCGTTGCCGTTAATTTTTAATCACCGTTTTTTGACCAGTTTCATTAATATAATTCGGTATTCGTTGAGCAGTACAGTTTGGTTGGCTCCCATATCTTGCGCAGTTAAGAGTGGTTGTGTTGGCTATACATGCGCCATGGAGAGAATATTAGTTGCATTAAGTATCGTTATTTTTCCACGTTTCCTCAGCAAACTTCTCTTCAACAGCTTGAGATTCTAGATTATTGTTTGGATGAAAGTGGTGCTGTTGTATTATATGACCGTGCCAATGTAAACGGGACTTTTTCGCTAGCTGTTGGAATGTGCTCAATGGCGTCCAGCACCGTATTGTGGTAAGTTAAATGATAGACGTGATGGATGACTTATTCTTAGGCTAAATAACACGGAATGGTAGTTTGTGGTTTTGGGAAATATCTAATTCCTTGGAGAACTAACAACACATAACCACTTTTAAACGCCACTCGTACCAAAACATCTAAACCAGTTTGATACTTTACAGCAGAACCTTTGAAATATTTAAGCACTAAAGACTCCCTCTAAAATATTACGTTTTATATGCAAGCCGGATGTGCGCTAACTTACTCAATTGTTCTTAAAATTTCTCTTTCTTCTCTTTCCTCTTACACACAAACCCACACTTACATATAGCACTACTATGCTTGCGACTGTGTTTATTATAAAGTTGAAGTTATGCTACTATTTTATACTATCCGTGTAGATGGCGCTGTCAGACATTTTCTGCCGTTAAATTTTAAATTTAATATAATTTTTAAAAATCGATGTACTCTTAGATCTAGGTAAATTCTTTCTTAAAATAAATTAATGAAAACCTAAAATATATGGTAATATCGATATTAATGTTTTTATAAAGAGAAGGTGTTACTAAAAACGTGTTGCATGACCTTTAGCGTTACAAAGTGTTGTTTGCTCTAGGTTTTCAATACTCTAAGGGATTTTTATTTGCTAAAACAGTAACACGTAGATATACATAGTAACTTAAAAGTTACTTTTTACTCAAATATATTTTCACATCTTCCACTAAACTTTTTCTTTTCAGTAACGGTTCCAAGTCATTTTTTTAATTCAAATTCTCTAATTAGAAGTCTCTATCCCTAAATATATCCCAGAAAATAACACTCATTTTGGAGTGTTAGAAGCCTGTAAAAACTTTTATTAACGTTAACTTGTTTCAACACAACTTGTTGCAGTTAAACTTTTTTGTTTGAAAGTGACTTTTACTTCGAAACTGCAAAGTAAGTAAAATTATGCTTACATTCCTTTCAGAAAGAATATCAGACGAAAACTGCATCTACTTTGTGTTGTCGAGTAACCGTATTTTATCAAACAGGACTTAAATATGGCATAAAAGCGTCTTTTACTTGGAAACTTTAAATTGCGTTTAAAGAATGGTCAGACGTTCTAAAAGAAAAATACTAAACGGAAAAAAGTTTTAATTTCAACACAAACTTCTGCAGTGGTTTCAAAAAAAGTATAATATTACTTCACTCTTTATCAACTACGCAACGGGGGTATCCAAATTATTGTTCGTTGTTTAATTTCCTGGGTAAAGTTAAACATATTTAATAACAACTATAACTTGGTTTTTTTAAAGTTGTCTTTGCATAATTATTTTTTTTTATAAAAAGTATTTTACTTTTTGTTAATTAAATATATAATTAAATCTATTTAAAACTTAAGTAAATTGTGATCTGAAATTAAGTATAACCTGTAATAGGAACACATGTATTTTTTGTGTGTTTCAAAAATGTATTTTTTCTTTGGTGATTTCCTTAAAAATCGTTTGTAGTAGATAAAACACTTCTTATTTTCGCTCAAAGACTGATTTGCTAAAGGAGTTCACAAATCAATTTTGTGATAATTATCGTTTATGGTATTCTCATTTTGTCTTTGCCTAAAATAAATTTTATTTACATTTTCACTGAAAATGCAAAATTACTACATAAGAAAAAAGTGAAATTAAAATATTTCTGCCAATCAATTACCTTTAGTTATTCCTGCCACATGCCAATATGAAAGTTGTATATATTCTCTTTTACTTTTTTTAAATATTTTAAATTAAGAAACTATATTTTTTGGCCTCAGCTGTTATGATCCTTAACCTATTAACGAAATTATTTACAACTTAGTTGAAATCTGGTAATTAAATTTGTGCCTTAGGGGTTCAAATATTTTTCTAATAGTTAAATAAAATTTGCTTACACACACTTTCTGAATTTTTAAATGCATATAAAAATAAAAGATATTTTCTTTAAATCAAAAAAAAAAATAAATTTTTAAATTTTACCAGCAACATCAATAAGCAATAAGGCATCATCAATAAATAACAATGGTATGCAAACTGACTAACATGAAGATTATAAAAATATTTAATACTTTATAACCTCTAGCGCTATTTGATTGATTTTTAAATGATGTGTGGATTTTGGATGAAAAGTTCATATTAAAAGATTATGTCGGTCATGTTGAGATTAAAGCACTTAGAGATTTAAAACCAAGTTCATATACAAGAGGCATATTTTTCAAATATCCATTAATTTTTTTTTTACCGTCGCACAGTGGATCATTTTACGAGAAGGCGGCCATTTTTGATTTTTAGAAATTAATTTTTTTAGAGGTCCAAATTTTTTTATAAATTCTGTTACTAAATAGAGCACAACTTCTAAAGTTCGTTAGGGAATGTAAAAGCATTAGCACTGTGTCATAGCCCTAAATGTCCCCTATATGTCTATACACCATTGTATATTTATTTATTTATTTATTTACTTATTTCATCTACAGAATTAAATTCCTACAGATTACTTTACAATATTAATTATAATGTTTGAATAAAAGAAGCTTGAACATATTATAACTGACATTAAAATTTAAATGTGGGTCAAAACTATTACATAAATTCAAGCATCTTGCAATCGGCTCATTAATTGCATAATTCGTTCTGAAAAGACATTCTTCAAACATGCGATTATGTCTCAAGTCCCTAGGAGGACTGTATAACGTAAAATAATTTTTAATTTCCGGGCTATCAATATTGTCAGATAGTATATTATAAACAAATAATAATGAGGAGCAAGATCTAAGGATTGTAAGCCTAACATTTTCCTCCTAACATCATAAGAAGGTAGTTCATGTGGCCAAATCAATTTTAAAGCAGTCTTAGTTAATATCCTCTGAATTCGTTCAATACGATTTGATGGGCCTAAATGACTAGGATTCCAAACAATGGAACAATATTCCAAGATACTTCGAACCAAGGAAATGTTTAAAGACTTGAGGGTGTATGCATATTTAAAATCTCTAGAATTTCTTCTAATAAAACCAAGCATACTATAAGCTCTAGAAATAATATAGTCGATATGCTTAGAGAATGTTAATTTAGTGTCAAAAATGACTCCTAAGTCCTTAACTTCAGCTACACGTTTAAGCAGGAAACCACCAAGAGTATAATCAAAATTTATTGAACCCGAAATATAAGCATATGTGACAACACAACATTTTGAAACATAAATACGTATGCCATTTTCAAAACACCAGTCAGACAGTTTGTTAAGTTCGATCTGTATCTTTTCGCAGTCACCAATATCGCCAATAGTAGAATACAATCATCAGCAAATAAAAGACAGCTGGAAAACTTAAAATTCAATGGTATATCCGGCACGATCCGACCGTGAGCACCAGAACAATTTTTCTGACACAAGGTTAAAAAGTTTTTGCAAAATGGAATTAAACCTTTTTTTTCTGTTTTGCTATTTTGTAAGCATTTTATTTATTTTTTAAATCACCTTTATGAGAGACGTTGTTTAGATGAATATGCGTGTTTTTGGAAAGAAACAAAAATTTTTAGTGAATTTCAATGTCATGCACAGTTGGTCACCAAAATATTTTGCCTACTTAAAATAACATAAATTGATATAATTAGGTCACAAAAGTACTTTGGTATAACTGTCACTAATACTTCAGCAGAAATAAAATTGCAAGGCCCTCTTGAACACACTGCCGAACGGTTGTTAAATACGTTTGATTCTAACCGCTTGAAAAAACTTGGAAATAGCTGCATTACTTAAATTTCCAAGTGGGGATGTGCTGGATCCTCTGGTCAGAGGCAAAACAAGCAATGTAATGCCAAAACTTCATCAGACGCTGATTTATTAATGATATCATTCGTTCCATTGCGATTAATAAAAAGTTATACCGAGTTAGAGGCGTCAACTAGTACAGCAACAGAAATTGATATATGGAAAAATTAAATACCCTCGTCAGAAAAATATTGCAGACCAATAAAATTTACTTTCAAAAAAGAAACAAAAAATGTCGTAACTGAAGAAGTCCGAAAAATAAAAGATGACCTTCAAACTATAATATTTACTGTTGATGAACAGGAAATCGAAGTAACTTTTAAAATGTATGTCACAATGATTGATGGAAACGTTGCACAAGCTTTAACTGATGCAAAAGCATCATCAAGCTGCATTATATGCAAAAAGACATCAAGTCAATTAAGCCATTCAGTTCCAGAAGATGAGACTTTTAAGGCAGCATACGAATTTGGGTTGTCCCCTCATCCTACTAGAATATGTTTTATGGAGCATATTCTTAAATTGGGGGGTTATGAATTGGATTTTGGTCCGTTTTGAGAAAAATTAGGAAAATGAAGAAAAAAGAAACCAAAAAAAAAAACAAATTTAAGAAAAATATTTAGAGCAAGGTCTAATCATCGATCAGCCAAAGCAAGGGGAAGGAAACAGAAATGATGGAAACACTGCAAGAACAATTTTTTCAGATCCAGAAACTGCAGCATCTATCACAGGAGTAGATTTGGAACAAATAAGGAGATTCAGGATTATTTTACAAGTTCTAGCAGAAATATAAATGCAAAAAAATTTGAAGAGTACGCCAAAAAAATATTCTTGGAGATATATGCCAACCACAGTTCATAAAATTTTGTACCACGGGGAACAAATAATTGAACACAATATTCTACCAATAGGAGATCTATCTGAAGAGGCGCAAGAAAAACGAAATAAAGACTATAGATTCTTCGCGAGCACAACACAAGAAAAATTTCTAAATATTGTACTAATGAAGACTTGATTGTTATTTTATTATGCACATCAGATACCTATATGCCCAATATTCGGCAAAAACGGAAAACTACTTCTATTGAAGTAGACGTGCTAAACTGCTTCTAAAAGATGAAAGTCAAGGCTATTCAGAACAAATATTTACTAAAATTGTTTAATTAATAGTATCTTTTCCAAACACAAGAGTTATCTGGATGTATTTCATCCTTTTAAAATTGTTTGTACATTAATAAAGTATTAATCAATTTACAATAAAAGTTTACATATACGAGTAGTATTTTTGTTAATTTTGGGCTTAAATACCTCCTTATCTAGAGTAAATTTGAACCAATGACTATATTTGTTATGTTTGCTATTTAATGAGCTAATTTTTAACTCAAATTGTTTAAAAAAATCAACCTTTGGCCTTCGCACAAAAAATTTCACGGGGGCTAAAGCTTTGCCCTGCCTGACTAAATCTAAGTTTTTAATGAGTATAAGTTCTAAACGTGACTGAAAATATAAGACTTTATATAAAACAAATCCTTTGAACAAGCTGTAATACTTCACTTTCGTACCAAAAATCAGCTAAAACTTAGAATGTATTTTTAAACCTATCACAACTATTTTTTGACCGGTCGATTTGAAATTTTTATACTTTAAGTGAAAGCTATGATCTCACCTAGTAGACAAAATTACGATCCGTTCAAAAGTTATATATTTTTGACCGCCTTCTCGTAAAATGTTCCCACAGTGCGTCGGTTGGTTGATCTAATTTACCTATTTTTTTTAATACGACAGAGGCGGAAATGGTGAGGTGTTACACATATAAGTTATAGGTTAAGAGAATATAATTATACATTTCAACCATAAATAAAAAGAGAAAGTATAGCATTTATAAAGCATTTGCAAATGAAACTAACGACGTGAACAATTTTACTTCCAAGCTTTAAATGGAAAAGCAAGCGTCCCTTTTTTATTTTTTTTCGTTTCTCTTAAGAAACTAAACTACACACAATAAGTTTTACTTAGTGAGAAAAGCTTGTATTTTATCAGTTTGATATAATGTTATGTTTTTCACTTTAACCACTTAAATTATTATTTTTTACTCTAATTCTACTAAGTTTACTTTGTTTCTCTCGCACAACCTCTTGTTTACTTAACATGCACTTTTTATAAATATCTTAGTTCTGCGAGACTCGAACCGTTGGATGTCATATTTAGGAATCATAAGTCTTTAAACATCAAAGTTATTCAAACAACAATACCCTTTGACTTCGGTGAGATTTCAATTCATTATCTCTTATTTATGACGTTTTTACCAACACAGCCACACAGTTATCACGTGACAGTCTAACCACGCTTTAGTACTACAACTTTTTTCCTTTTTCTATCTATTAAAGGTTATTTAGGGGTGCTTTGTTAGAACAAAACAAAAGTTTGTTACGAAATTAAAAGCGGTTGACAATTGATATATACTAAACTAAAATTGTACAAGTTTACAAGTTACAATTACAAGTCTGATTCTTACAAGTGCTGATGAATTGTGTTTCATTAAGATTTTCACAACACTTGTAGCTTTTTGCACTTTTAACAATTTATACAATTACAATAAAATAAAATATTTTGATAAATTAAATAAATGTGTGAATATATGTGCATTAAATTACTCATGAAATATATGAAAATTTCAAAAGTTATTTTATTTTTAATATTTTTGGAGTTATGGATGGGTACTCTAATGTATATCGATAATTTGTTTGATTGTGTTCAAAGCTGTTTGTCGCTTATTATGGCCTCTACTGTTTGCTAGGGTTTTATTCGCTTCTTCTTCATTTTCGGGGTCACTAGGATCTGTAATTCTGAAGCTTTCATCTTCTTCAGTGCGTTAAAAATAACAAAGAGTGACCGCACAATTAAAAACATCGCCGACCATTTCGGGGCACACCCGCAAATAATTAAAAACTGGACATTTTTCCTTTAGAAAGCCAATTGCATTTTCCACAGCCCTTCTTGTTGATTTCTATGCATTGAGAAATCTGTTATTATTATTTGATAATGGAGGAATTAGCCAATCTTTTAGCGGATATGCTGAATCACATAAAATGATTCCATTCTGAATTGGACGTCAGCCGTTTTTCAATCTGCAGAACAAACAACTATTACGCAAGACGCGAGAGGTGTGAGTACTCCCAGGCCAATTTGCATAGGTGTAATAAAATTGGAGATCGGGTCCACAAACCGCCATACTTTAAATGGAGTGATTACCATGCCGATCAACATAAGTTTTTTCATGCTGTTTGGGTGCATGAAATTTTATTAAAGTGCCGTCCAAACAGCCGCAAATTAACGGAGCGTCTTTCATGGCGAAGAATTTAGACACCTCGTGATCCATGTTTGCTGGCCAGCGGATATACGCTGCAAGCGTATAGAAACGACAGAAATTTTTTTTCAATGTATTGTTGCAATAGTTCTTAAGGTAATTCATTACAAAATAAACAAACAAAAAAGGTAAGCATATAGTTTATTTTAAAGCTTGATAGTAAACAATATTTTTTGTTTTTCTGTTGGGAGAGAAAATAAACAGTGCTGACGGTGTTCCAATTCTTAAGCATGCAACATACAATTGCTCGTGGGAAAAACATTGAGATTCTAGGTTTAAACCACACACTTTTAGCGATTGTCCTTGGGATATATTAATCATCATTGCAAATGCAATGCGAACGGGAAATTGGATATGTTTAAACTTAAATGGTAAATCACTTGCTCTTCACCTACAAACTTTCCTAAAAATATTATTGCTAAGTTTTTGCCATCAGCGTTTTTATAACCAATCTAGTACAATCGCACAGTATTGGCTGCTCCAACCGCTACTAGAACAGAATTACTTTAAATTTAACAATAATATATATAGACAAATAGCAGGACTAGGGATGGGAAATCCAACATCTGCTACCCTCATGGAAGTATTTATGCAGAACTTAGAAGAGGAATACGTAAAGGAATTAAAAACCAACTTCGGAGTAATATTCTACGCAAGATATGTCGACGACATCATATGTATACTAGAAGGAAATAACGATGAGCAAATTCTAGATTACTTGAATGGAAGACACAAGGACATAAAATTTACAATGGAAAAGGAAGAGGAGGGGAGAATTAATTATCTGGACCTAACGATCAAGAGGAACATAATCTCGAACAGAATCGAATATGAAATATACAGGAAACCAACAGCAACGGACACAATAATACACAACTCGTCAAATCATCCCCAGCAACACAAAAACGCAGCCATCAGGCAGTTAATAACAAGACTCGAGAGAACACCACTAACACGGCAAATGTATATGAAGGAAATGGAAACAATATACACCATAGCGGAAAACAACGGATACAAAAAGCGCCTCGTAGATAACATCAAAAAACAAATTGGAACAAACAAAGAACAGGAGAAGGAAGGAAAAAAATGGGCTACATTGACATATATGGGAAAATCAACATATATGGGACGAAAAATCAAGACCAGATTTAGGGAACACATTAGAGACTATAACAAAAAACTACGAGAACCAAAATCAACTCCAGAATCAAACTTTGCGAACCATATATTTAACAACAAATGTACACCAGGACATATAAAGACAACGGTTAAACTGCTTCATACCCAGCACAAAGGAAGGAGACTAAATGTATTAGAAAACATGGAAATATACAAACAAAAAACATTTGACGGACGAATAATAAATGAACAAATAAACACTGCTTCGGACACAATATTTGAACCGTTGAAACATTTTTACAGGAAAACAAACATTACACCAACACAAAAACGTTACGCAGGTGCACAAGACCAAAGCAATAAAGAACATCATAAACGTACAATTACAGATTATTATGTCACATAAGAAAAAAAACCCAATAGGTTCACGCATAAACAAAAACGGACAGCAAGCATGACCGTAAAAGGATTTAGTTAGAACAGGAGAGGGAAAAAAAAAGACGAATGAAAAAGGGATCGACAAATTAGGTAAAAAGGGACAAACGAAAAAGGAGAGAGGCAGGCAAAAAAGACAGAAAGGGACGAAGGAAGACACGAACTATATAAACACAACTGACAATAGAACGCAACTAGTACGAAGGGAACACTGAAGATGGCAAACGGCCGAAACCGGTTTGTTCACAAACCAAATTTAACGAGGGTCGACGGAAAACCGTACCCAAATAAAATTAAACCACACACTTTTAGCGATTGTCCTTGGGATATATTAATCATCATTGCAAATGCAATGCAAACGGGAAATTGGATATGTTTAAACTTAAATGGTAAATCACTTGCTCTTCACCTACAAACTTTCCTATAAATATTATTGCTAAGTTTTTGCCATCAGCGTTTTTATAACCAATCTAGTACTATCGCACAGTATTGGCTGCTCCAACCGCTCTAACGTTAAGCTGGAAGTTATGTGGTGGCATTCCCGGTAAGTTTAATGAATTCAGGAACTCTCGGGATAGTTGACAAATATTTTCGGGATCGGTAATGGAACCAACCGATTAATACGAATACCGTTCGCCATTTATTTAATCAACGTATTTGTTTTTTGCATCCAAAATGGGCTCTTTCACTTAAATAAAGTTAATCGTTATAATTTTGAGCAATGTATGTGAACAGTTTTGCAATTAGTTCGTCTTTAGACGTTGTAAATTGGCAAGAGCCCATTGGAAAGGAAATCTGGCCTGTTGTAGATTTAGTCAGTTTTTTCCATGGAGAATAGATAGATAAACCTAGACGTAGATAATCATTCAAATTTTAAGAAATATTGACTGCTAACAAAACCGTCGAAGTTTAGCTTTTATTTTTTACTTTAGCAATAAGATTTTAGAACCAGAGAATTTTGGTATTGGATTTTTCAGCATATAAGCGATATACATATATATGTATTGGTAAAATTGCATCAAGTAAAACATTATTTTTTAACTTCAAAGTGAGTGTAATAGTCGGTGACTTAATATTTTTAAACCCTCACTATCCAATATATCAAGGTTTTTCTTCTCTTATAAAATTTATTAATTTTAAAATTATGCGAATCAAATCGCACGAAAAATTTTAAAGCACGGCTAATATGCATACATATATATGTTCATATGTATGTAAAATATATGTATATTCAAATTTTCACTTTTAATATTATCCAATACCTCTAAATTAAATCATTGAGCACTGTTTAGGAATTTTATAAAGTTAAAACGTAGGATAAGTAAAAAAATTGAGAAGAAAAACGATTTATTTATGTTTTCACTAACATGATTTAATACATAGTATATTGAAAAGTGAAAATAAAAACATGTATAAAAAAATTAATACTTTTTCTTAAAAACTCATGCAATGTGTTAAAAGCTTTAGTTCCTCGAGTTGCTCTTTAAATTTTCTCATGCGAAGAAAAATTTCTTCGAAATAAAGTCTAGTTATTGAAAACGTATCATGTTCGTTGGGTTTTCCTGGCAAATTCTGTAACATAAGCAAAGCTTATGTTTATTAAAACTTTTGTATGTATATGTACATATGTAAGTCAATTTTTTATATAATTATATTTTTATGGTTTAAATTTATACACTTTTAGGACAAAAATTTTAAAAATTAAACTTAAAATGCATATTTTACTAAATTGAAAACAAATTCACCAAAGAATTTGAACTTTATTGAAAAACATGCAATCTATTTACATACATATGTACATGTGATTTTATTGCGAATTCTAATTGAAGTAAGATTTTTTCCGCAAAATTGTGACGGTATTATCTCTAAGAGATCTGGCAGCTATGTATAGTAATGAATTAAAAAATATCTTCAAACATGACTGACTGTTGACATGTTAGAACAATGTTTGGTTTCGCCGAAGTTGAAGATGTTGCCTCTCTTTAATGGGTCTTTTATTTGCCTTTTTGTTTTCGTTTGTTTTGCAAAAGTGTTTTTTCACGCATGCAAACTTATTAGCATACAAACAACCACATAGATTCATCAAACCAAGTCGAGCGAACATGTCGAGTCGTGAATAACTTATTTGTGTTTACAACAACAACAGAAGAAAATTAATAAATGAATTTTCTAAGTTTTCCGGAAAATTTTATAATTTTTTTTTCATACAAACCATCTACTAAAAATTTCGAATCGAATATAACAAAAATCAGCCAAATCACCCCAGCCGTTCTCACGCCAACTCATTACATACGTGGACCATTTATTTTTATATATATAGAAGATAGATTTGTAATAAGCAAACAATTATGAACTCAATTTGAATTTTAATTCAATTTATCATTCACTTGTAATTTTTTTTTTGAGAATCCTCGTCGACCCTAAGCTTTTTTTACAATTATACAAGTGTAAATTTAATTTAATGAAACAAAAGAAATTGTAGAAGTACGACTTGTAGATTTGTAAATTATACAAATCACTTGTAGCCACAAACTTGTAATTGTATTTTTATTCAGAAGTTGACAATTTTACAGGCAAACACGCGTGTAATTGTGAACTTGTAGCTTAGTGAAATAGGACAGGTGATATTATTTATTGTTATTTTCCGAATAAAATTTAATTTAAAATTTGTTATAAATTTTAAGTTATTTAATCTGATTTACTTCTTACGAAATTTTATTTTTAAATCATTTACGATGGATTTTTTTATATGCCAACATTTTTCAAGCCTATAACATTTTTTTTTATATCTTCTGGTTTTTACCATCTTTTTCCTATTAAATAGATTAACTTAATAAGTTTTTAATAATAATGAAAATGTGATAATTTGCTAAAATATCTTAATGATAGAAACTCAAAAACTGTAAATATTGTTAAAGATAATGTACCTATGACAATTAATAAATAAATAAATAAAAAATAATAAAGTCTGATAACTTGGCTATTGATTCTGTTTAAGCACAAGACAGAGTTTCCGCATTTTTTTGCTTTATTTAAGCTAATTTATTACATCACTTTGTTTATTGTTTTCAACTATTAAACCATTAAATATTATTTGTCGGTTAAACAGAAATTTTTGTTTGTTTATTGAACTTAAAAAATTTTTTTTTTAAATTAAAATGAAACTAATTTTAGGATCTAATATTTAAGACAAAAGCATGTTGGATGTACAGAAAAAGGGTTCTGTGCTGCATATTAATTAATTTTTTTATGTTTTCACGTCCTGAACAGCAAGACTGAGGCTTTAATTTATAGTAGAGTAACATAGCACGTAACAAAAAATTAATTATTTAAAACTGAAAAATAATATTGTTAATACAAATATTTATAAAATTATGAAAAAACTAAATAAAAATATTTTAAAACTCTTAGTATTGTTATTTCTTTATTAAGTTAGTGGAATATTTTTTTAAAGACAGGCAGCATGTCATTAAATTGATATTCAAATTTAAGGCATTTATGCCGTAGGTTGAAAGCGAAAGGAGGAATGTTTATATCAAAAATAAATATTTAACTCAAAAATAAATATAAATTGTGTTTATTATTTTATGACCAATTAAATTTTTATAACCTTCTTAATGAATTTTTATAGCCTTCAATTTATTTTCATATGTCCACTGATTACAAAGTATTAAATTTTTGACTGTACAACAATAATATCAGGGAATAATTTAAGATTTTAATACTCCTCTTAAAGGTATCACTGTTATTCCACTGCAAATATTGCAAAAGCATGTCTTAAAATATTTTTTTCTGTTCAAATTACTCAAAGCAACATCAAGTAATAGTCTTTCGATACACGAGTAAGTATGCATCAGTATGCTCAATATGCTATTAGATATTAACTCTTGATTAAAATAACAATCTATCGTTTCGTTTGTTATCTTGTTACGACAAGTGCAAATCTTACAACAAATCAAACTTATTTCATTTTACCTTAATAGTTTTCTTTGAAATAATATTGTTACAGATGTGCCTTGCTTAAGTTTTAAAATAAAATAATTAAGCAACAAAGCGAACTACTGGGTATGTTGTTTACAAACTGCGTAGAAATTTTATACACAAACAACAACAATTTGTTATGCTGTTTATTGACTGCGGGACATGCAAGACAAAAACAAATTTGACAACAAAAAACATGCATGCTGTTTACCATCTGCGCAGTTTTCTAAGAAACCTTTTCTACAAAAGACAACAGCAAATATTTTGAAATAAATCACAAGCAGAAACCTTATCAGCATAAAAACAAAAATACACACAGACATACAGGCATACAGCCAACAACAAAATGTGATGCAAAGGGAGTAGAAGATTCTTAAATATTCTAGACTTTAAATGGACAAATATAAATAGGGCAGTATCTGAGTGGATAGTCAATCAGTGTAAAAATAAACCTCATAAACTAATGACGTGCATCTTAAGTAAATTGTTCTGTAGTGTCAACCTTGTGTAGTTAAATTAATAAACTTGTTATTAATTTAAAAACTGTAAAAACTGGTGTTTTTTATTTTGCAACAAAATACTCGTTTATAAAAGTCATAAACGTAACAATATATTAACCGAAATATGCAACTTTGCCCGTGGCGGTAAAAGTAGATCATAAAAAGTAGAAGCTTATAATTTTTTTGTAAAATATGGACTATGCTGCTTATCAACCTCTACTCTATGTAGAGTTGGGTGGTTTTATTGAAAACTGCTACAGCTATAGAAATAGTGGAATATTTGCATATTTCTTGCTTTCTGGCCTTCTGCCGTTTTTCGAATAAATATTAAGTTTGTGTTGGATTAAAACAAAAAGAATTCAGTGCTGCAACCATTATAACTGATCGTTGCTATTTAATTTTTTATAACATTTTAATTAATTTTATTTCTAATTTAACTAATTTTACTATAAGGAATTTTAATTAAAATTTTAACAATAAAATTGTTTATTTACAATTTAAATTTATTAAAATAATAAACAAATTTAGTTAAAAATATATATAGTTTTTGGCAAATAACAAAAAGCTTTAAAAAAAACAGTTTAAAATGTTAATTATTTCACTATACATATATAACAAGATATTCCATGAAATTGTCTTTACATTTCTAAGATTTACTTACAAGTAAAAATATAAAAATTAAATAATGCAAAAACATTTAGACAAATATCTTCTTATTTCTCCTAGAAAATATTTCTAATGAGACGCACAATAATTTATTTGCGTTAGTGTAATTTTACTATAACAATTATTCACACTTACGGTGTTTACTATTAAAATGACCCATTAAAATAAGGAATTTATGTTGAGTAAATTATTCACATGTCTTAAGACGATATTTACATCATAATGGTTATAACATTCATAACATTGTTTATGTATAAAATAAAATCTATTATCTGTGATAATTCTTTTACATTTAGCTTTTCCTTAAATCATTTGAACGAAATTTAATTTGTTAAGCACTTGAAATAACCTGTCATTTTTTATGATTTTGGGTTTTATTATCAAATAGAAAATTATAGACGTGTCGCTGTGTAATTTCGTTTCAAATATTATTGGGGATACGCATTTTTAATAGTTAATTTTACATATGCATTAAATATTATGTTTTGTTATGGTGAATGTTGCTGTTTTTGCTTTGTTCTTCTGTTAAAAGACATAACATTGTTTTACACGTAGACGTAATAATGTGAAGTAAATATTTGGGTATTTTGTTTAAATTTTGCTTTTTCTTAATTGATGTTTTTGCAAATTTATACATAATTTAGAGATATTTTATATTTCTATAGTTAAAAAACTTCAGATATAATTAAAGAACCTGGCACGATATAGCTGGCATGTACCAATTTGTCTTAACACTATTTGTGGACAATGTTTGCTTCAAAATACGAATCATTTTTATTTAATATGAAACGATTTTCGCACAGTAACTTGCAACCACGTTCACATGATACTCGTGTAAGCATTCAAAACACATAAAAATCAAATTTTTTGGGGTTCATAGCTGGGCTTTTTGGCAGAGAGCCGAATATTTTTCGCTGACCATTTTCTGTAAACTGATAAAAAGAGTCGTTGTTGCTTTAAATCCGCCAATGCGAAACTTAAACCCCAGAACTATTTTTCTACCATTAAAACAGCACAAGTCATTAGTGGAGTTTTGCTTTGCCAGAAAATGTTGCCTGTTTCCTTTTATTTGTTAAATTTTAAATACCATAAATTTAATTTTAAATTCTTTCTTAGAGCTCTGGGATTGAAGTTGCTTAGAATTTTCTTTATTGAAAGTTGTTTGGCAATTGTTCTGCATACACACTATTTAGTTTTCCATATTATACTCAATCTCTTATTTATAAACTTAGTCTAATAAAGGGTTTTCAAGAAGAAGTTTATTTTCTAAAATAAAATAAAACAAGAAATTTATATTAAAATGGTTCAAAGTTTTATTGTATTATGAAGAGAAAATTTCGGCAATTAAGAATGAAAAACGATATCTTGCAAATGTCCGCCACGACCACGCTGATAGATTTCGATTCTTTCATCAATGCTTTTAATCACTTTTTGCAAAATAGCGGTACTATTTCGTTCATCAAAGGCTGAAATTGATTCGACCGGCTTCGTATAGGCTCTGTCCTTATCACAGCGCCACAAAAAATAATCCAGTGGTATTAAGTCATACGATCTGATTGGCAACTTAACTGCTGATTGTCGTGAAATTATGCGATTGAGTTTAAAATTAATTGAGCGTTTTATTTACTGTGTGACATGTGGCTTCGTCCTGTTAAAACCACTAATTATGCGTCCAGGCTACACGGCGCACCAGAAAGGGAGACGTTGAGTATGCAGAGGCTTCTTGATAATAGCTCTAGGATTTTCAGAATCCCAAATGTGGCAATTTTGCTTGTTGACATACCCTGACAAGTGAAAATGGGCTTCGCATGAAAAAATCATTTTTTCAGAAAAACCAGTCGGTTATTCCTAAATGAAATAATCGATTCTTCGGCGAATAGTCGGTCGGCTTCAATTACTGTACCAGTTGAACCTTGTAAGGCTTCAAAGTTAAACCGTTATGCAAAATTCGCCATGCAGTAATTTTGGATAATCCCAATTGTTGAGAACGTCGAGGAATTGACAAATTTGGATCTGCTTCAACACTGTGGCTCACTGCTGCGAAGTTTTCAGTTGGACAAGCCTCGAAGAGGCATTAATTTTCGCACACTTTGTGTCAAGAATGTCGACTCAAATTTAACGACCAAATTCTTAATAGCGGTCTCAAAAGGAAAGTATCACGAATTTTACGAAATATAACTTTAACAGAATCACTATTTCCATAGTGGATTATTTTAATTTTAATTATTTAAATGCGATTTTCATGCAAAATTGAATTCATTGTAACAATTGCCATCGCATTTACTACGAATACGTCAAAAACCTAAATGTGAAAACTGTCATGTTGTTGGTGTTACCACAGTTGTAAAACAAATTTCTTGTTAAAAAACCTCATATTATTAAAAATTCTTATTAAGCCTTAAATCTATAATAATTGGTTAATATAAATATTTTTTTGGGGGCAATATGAAATGTTCTAATCGTTGTCCTATTTGGAGATCACTTGAATGTTGTTTATATCAACTGCATGCGGGAAGTACTTATTAAGTAAGTAAGCAATTAAGAATGTTTTATTACAGTACTTATGTGATAGTTACATTAACCGATCAGTCATAGTAGATTTTAAAGACCTTCAGCGCAGTGTAGAATGCATACACGAAGGCGCCGAAGATTGCAGAAATTTATACTTAATTTGGAAAAATAAAATTAATGAGTGAATACTTAATCTCAGTGTATAAAAGTGAACTCGATAACGTTTGTATTTTTTAGACTATTTTTTTCGAAAAGAAAAACACGAATTGCTTATTACAACATAATAAAAAGTGTTAATTTCGGAAAGTGTTGAACAATTTAATAGAAAATTGCATGCTTAAGGCTCTCACAGTGGTGATATTCTGATATATTAAATGTGAATAGACTTTCTCGATTGGAAGTTGTTTGTTTGTTTGTAAAAGTTTTTTTTTTTCTTTTTCCTAATTTGTTTATTAAATCCTTATTAACTTACAATAAAATAAAAGATTGTAAATCTTACAATCAAGTCCGGCCGGTGATTAACAGGAAAAATTAATGATGGCAGTAGAGGCAAAAAGCCTTTTTTTCTTATTGCTACGATTTTAACCAAACGCACTTGTCTTTCCTTCTTTGGCGAATGTACTTCGATCGCTTAATGTGTGGTGTATTTTAAGTTTATTTTTATGAGCTGTTGAAAGTTTAGGAGTTTATGAAGTCATCATTTGCAGACTTTTTGTTGTCGCTTTTGGTGTACTGATCCTAAGTTTGAAGAAATATCCTAATTCAGTTAAAGTTTTGTATTTTCCATTAAAATGATTTTATAAACATTTAATATCTTTCGTGCATATGTTTTGGCAATTTCATTTATAAAGTTTGATGTTATAACTTACCAAAAGGTTGAAACAAAACCATGAAAAGCTTTAAGACTTATTTATATATTTAATAGAGTATGTTAGGCTATCCTATGAATACATTCTCCAGTATGAAAAAATCATTTCAGAATAATAAGTCTTTATGGTTATATCTTTAGGTTATGTTTTCCTGCCTTCGATGTAATGGTGTCCAATAAAAAATATTGAAATTAACTAACGTGGAAACGAAAAAATATTTTTTATGCCACATTAATTGTCCAATGTGTTAAAGATTTTTATTTCTTTTAATATTACGTACATATATTTTAGTAATAAAATATTTTAGTAATAAAAAAAATCCAATATCCGGTGCCTATTGAAAAATATAACTGAAAAACATTATCAAATCATTAGCAATATTTATTACCTTAATCATTTTACTCTACTCTAATAATTTTAAGAGAAAAACAAAATCAATTAATACTTCGACAACCATGCTTATGCATGTAAACCAAAACATACAATTTAATGTATAAAATGTTGTTTGTTTTGTTGAGCAAAATAACAAAAATAAATTTCAAAATGTTCTCTGCTTAATGGCCAGTCATATTCAATATTGCTGGCATGAAATTTGCAACAAGCCGGTAACAAATATTGTGAGCAATTAATACGAGTAGATCTTTTCCATTCACATCACGTTTTTCCATGTCGTATGCATAATTAATGCAGCTTTAAAGCTGGAACTTCTTATAGATTTTTACATTTGGTTTCCATACGCTGAAACCAAATGCGAATATTAGTTTTTAATAGTCTGCAAAGAAATCAATGTGGAAAAAATATTATTTAATAGTTTTGTTGTTTATAAATTTGAGGGCAATCGGTCCAATTAAAAAAATGATTGTAAGTCCTTCACTAGAGGTAAAATGGTGCACATAAGTATTTCATTCCTCTTGTAGCTTTACATGGGGAGTTATATTTAGTTATGCCTATCTACCCGTCTCTCCGTTGTCGTATTGAAATAAATTTTCCCAGAGCATCAGGCGATGTGAATAAAGTTTAAGCTGATCGAAACTGTTGCCAGAATTATGATATTCAACATGAATGAAATCGCTTTATTAACTGTGAAATAGTCTTAAAATATACGATCGCCTCTATTTATTTTTTTGTAATAATTTTTCTCATAATGCCTAATTATTGTTTGTTGTTATTATCTGCTCACCTAGAATAAACATTTATTATATTAAAGATATGTTCTAACAAAAATTTTATGTTTCCAAAAAATAATTCCTTTCGATTGTGAAAATTTGTTTGTCGGTGAAAATTATTCAAATTCTTTTAAAATAAAAATTAAAATTATAAATGAGAGTTATTATCATAGAAAAAAATTTATTTGGTAATGTTTGCACATCTCACCCACTAACAAGCTTCCAACACACCCGTTTTCTTCCTTAAAAATGTCAGTTATATATAACGTGAGTTTGTTAAAGCGCTTTCTGCATCTTGTCTAATTCGATTGTATGTAAATAGACTACTTTTTGTCTGCTTCTGTGACATTTCTCAATTATACTTTTACCAAAAATATGGCTAGGTTTGGAGCTGCAAGAGATATAAAAACCCCTAATTAGGTCCCTCCGGGGGCACATTGTTATATTTTGACAGAATTTCACCGTCATTACATGTGTCAACGGTGGTAAAAGGGAGCCCAGTCCCCTTCAAGGTTAGCAGGAGCCAACTGGACAATTCCACTATATTTCCACGGAAATCAGTAAAGCCCCAGAGTTCAGCTATTTCTCTTTTTAGCCTTTTAGCTGTTCTCTGACTGATTATTGAGGTTGACCCTTCGGAAGTATCGTGGTGGTTGTGGTTTCTAGGCCCTCGTTTGTGGGTTGAATCATTCAGAATGAACACAATGAATGGTCGAGGTTCAGTGAGCATGATTGCGGTTGTGTTCTTAAATTTTATTAAGCTTCATGCCTACGGGACCAGGAGTTAGATAGTCTCCAACTTATCAGCAAGCGTTGGCCTGCTCCGAGCTCTTGAACGTTGCAACTAGGGGTGACTGAAGGATATACGTATCTGAAGGCCTTTTATGGCGAGGATGACGCTACATTTCATCCACAGTGGTATGATCCACGATCTGGTTATGGCTTACACAGCTAGATACAGACGTAAATCTTATCATGCATCCCCTAATTAGGTTTCAAGCGAAAAACTCTTACCCGATTCTTCTATTTCCAAACTAGTTATTAGGATACATGATTAAGAAAACGCTAATTCTTTTTATACAGTTAAGGATTTAAATCAAAGAAAACTGGTGCAATGAATCAAGCTCTTACTGACTGTGCTTTATTTAACGCAAGTAATAATTCCACTTAGCTAAATATTGATAATTTAACCTGTAGTGTTGTGAACTTGTTTCCATGATCTTTATGTTGCTTGCTCTTATAACCTCAATAGGTTTCATAATTGCGATATTATTTAGTTTAATTTTTCTTCCTGATAAATATCAAATTAATCCATTTTCTCCAGTTCGTCTTAAGTTCATTATTAATAATACATTAAAAAAATTAATAGCGAACTTAAGCTAAACTGGAGCACTGATTTTTTTAAGGTATTGGCAGGAAATGAGACAACTGCAAAGCAACAAATTATGAACATGAAAATCACTTTGCGTTAAGAAAATTGTAAAAGGTTTTCATCGATTTATTTCTTTCTCAACAAATTTTTTATTGTTAGAAATGAAATAATATAATATTAGTTCTTTGTATAATAGGTTACGATATTTTTCCAGGTGAAAGAAAAATATGAAATTTTATTGCCGAACATATCTCGTCGATAACTTTGCGTTTATTAATGCTAATTATTTACTGCATTAGGTTTTGTTTTGGTTTTTTCATTAGCAATATGCATTTTTGGTTTTCCACTTTATAGGAATAAAGTTTTGAAAAAATGTATCCATGTATCCATGCATTTTTCGCTAATTGCCAGCAGTTTTTTCTTTGATAACGAATGATGCAATTTTTCTCTGCTTTAACTGGTTTTAGCCTCAACCAGAAAAATACTTCAGTAATGTTTGCGTATTTTTTTTTATTCTTCTTTTTAAGTAATTTTATTATTTGTGCTTGATTCCTTTAAATAAATATTTCATGATATTCTCACGAAATATTTATTACAAAAATTTTTATTAAAAAATAAACATTTTATGATATTCTCATAAAACATTTATTTCAATAAAAATAAAAAATATTTGAAATGTATTACTGCGGGGGAGAGCATATCCATATTGCAATTTCACTTTCGCTCACAAAGCTCATCAGTGAATTTTACCCCAATATTGTATAGAAAAACCTAAAAGTCTTATATCTAAAGCCAAACCGATTCCATGAGAATTTTTCCATAAAATCAACATAGCATAGACAGCAAGACTCAAAAACACTTCTATACAAACACAGCAAAACATTTCAAAACAACAAAAAACATTGTTTATTTTCAATCATTTCTACATAAGGGTTGCCATTGGAAACCATTCATATGTAATTTGAAAATTCAGAAAATAAAAAATATTTGTAAAAAATTTTACAAAAATTTCTAAGAAAGCAACGGGCACATGCAATGGAAATAAATAATTTATTCATCGGAATCATTTTCAATCTAAGTAATTTTATTATTTGTGCTTGATTCCTTTAAATAAATATTTCATGATATTCTCACGAAATATTTATTACAAAAATTTTTATTAAAAAATAAACATTTTATGATATTCTCATAAAACATTTATTTCAATAAAAATAAAAAATATTTGAAATGTATTACTGCGGGGGAGAGCATATCCATATTGCAATTTCACTTTCGCTCACAAAGCTCATCAGTGAATTTTACCCCAATATTGTATAGAAAAACCTAAAAGTCTTATATCTAAAGCCAAACCGATTCCATGAGAATTTTTCCATAAAATCAACATAGCATAGACAGCAAGACTCAAAAACACTTCTATACAAACACAGCAAAACATTTCAAAACAACAAAAAACATTGTTTATTTTCAATCATTTCTACATAAGGGTTGCCATTGGAAACCATTCATATGTAATTTGAAAATTCAGAAAATAAAAAATATTTGTAAAAAATTTTACAAAAATTTCTAAGAAAGCAACGGGCACATGCAATGGAAATAAATAATTTATTCATCGGAATCATTTTCAATCTAAGTAATTTTATTATTTGCATGTGCCCGTTGCTTTCTTAGAAATTTTTGTAAAATTTTTTACAAATATTTTTTATTTTCTGAATTTTCAAATTACATATGAATGGTTTCCAATGGCAACCCTTATGTAGAAATGATTGAAAATAAACAATGTTTTTTGTTGTTTTGAAATGTTTTGCTGTGTTTGTATAGAAGTGTTTTTGAGTCTTGCTGTCTATGCTATGTTGATTTTATGGAAAAATTCTCATGGAATCGGTTTGGCTTTAGATATAAGACTTTTAGGTTTTTCTATACAATATTGGGGTAAAATTCACTGATGAGCTTTGTGAGCGAAAGTGAAATTGCAATATGGATATGCTCTCCCCCGCAGTAATACATTTCAAATATTTTTTATTTTTATTGAAATAAATGTTTTATGAGAATATCATAAAATGTTTATTTTTTAATAAAAATTTTTGTAATAAATATTTCGTGAGAATATCATGAAATATTTATTTAAAGGAATCAAGCACAAATAATAAAATTACTTAGATTGAAAATGATTCCGATGAATAAATTATTTATTTCCATTGCATGTGCCCGTTGCTTTCTTAGAAATTTTTGTAAAATTTTTTACAAATATTTTTTATTTTCTGAATTTTCAAATTACATATGAATGGTTTCCAATGGCAACCCTTATGTAGAAATGATTGAAAATAAACAATGTTTTTTGTTGTTTTGAAATGTTTTGCTGTGTTTGTATAGAAGTGTTTTTGAGTCTTGCTGTCTATGCTATGTTGATTTTATGGAAAAATTCTCATGGAATCGGTTTGGCTTTAGATATAAGACTTTTAGGTTTTTCTATACAATATTGGGGTAAAATTCACTGATGAGCTTTGTGAGCGAAAGTGAAATTGCAATATGGATATGCTCTCCCCCGCAGTAATACATTTCAAATATTTTTTATTTTTATTGAAATAAATGTTTTATGAGAATATCATAAAATGTTTATTTTTTAATAAAAATTTTTGTAATAAATATTTCGTGAGAATATCATGAAATATTTATTTAAAGGAATCAAGCACAAATAATAAAATTACTTAGATTGAAAATGATTCCGATGAATAAATTATTTATTCTTCTTTTTATTTATTTATTTATAGTTCTATATTCGTTTGTAGAGGACGTAAGACTCACTCTTAAAACTTATTTTACACTTCTTATATACTCAAATTATACTAGCTAATTGTCATCTCCGTTGTCCCAGTATTTGCTCTTAAAAGCGGAAATGCAGTTAATGCATTTTTTATTAGATTTCAATATTATTCCTATTCATTGCTGGAATTCAGTTATATTTAATTTGGAAATGCCCATTTTCACAAATATTAATTTTGTTATTTTCAATATTCTTCTTTTTTTAATTTAAATTCTTAGAATTATGACCGAAAAGTGATGAGTTTCATTGTTACATTTTCCCTATACCTGCAATGAACTCATCATTGGTCATTTCTAATTGTATGTGTGTGTTTATGTAACTTGCGCGGTCTTGAAGAACTAAACTGCCTTTAAAGGCATATTTTCTTAAAGAGATGACTCGCCTAGATACTGAAATCTGGGCGAATGTTTATGCCTGGTTATTGAGTGGTCATTTAGATTACATCGTTGTTAATAATAATAATCCTCAGTGAACATTCACAACAGCGAAGAGTCAAATAAAATGTGTGTGTTATGCGTCGTGCACTATACACAACCAGGTTTGTTTGGAACCAAAAACTAATAAGAAGGTTATCAAGAGGGTAGAGCATTTTTTAGTTTTTATCATGTATTTCTATTACACAAACAGCATTTCGAAGTAAGTTTTATTACATTGAATATTTGGCCATTGATTTGTTGATTTATTGTCAGCTGTAATGCTTTATTTAATTTTACAAAAAGTTTTCTAAGTATGATAAGACGAAAGCTGAGTTTCCTACAAGCTGCGCTACTCCGATTCAAGGAACTATGGCAGAAAGAGTGACGCGAGACATATTTAACCGGAGGAGACATATTTAACGACAATAAAGTGAGTTAAATGATGATAACCTTCTTTCATAATGTAAATAATGTGCTGTATTACCTTTCGCTATTTGCTTGATATCAGAAGCTTCTACGCAGAATTACTGGATAGACTTAAGACAAGGATTATAAATAGAGGGCCATTACAGGTTTGGAAACAATTTGAAAATTTATTTTAGTGGCAGGCTCTGAGTTTGTAGATTTTATTTTCAAGTTTTTCTTTATTCTTTCCTTTTGGTTTCTTCTTACATTCTGTACTCTTTTTGTTAATTTAACTGTTAAACATTTAGTGCACTTTAGTGGGCTTTCAGTTCACAGTAATTATATCATTCTGTTTATTTCTTTAGCCTTCTTTTCCCCAAATTCAGATAAAGCAATTATTTAATTAAAGAAACGGCTGAGAGGAGAACTAGTTTTTAACCCCACGATTGGCTGCAAATAAATAAACAGAGCTCGTTTGGTATTCATGATGGCTATGACACATCCAGTAAGAAAATAGTTCCTGTCACTGCCCTTCTCCAAATTTTAAAAAAGATTGAACGACTGAGGATATTGTATTTGCGGAAACAATCGTCTCGTTTATTTTACAATCTCAAAGTGTCTATTTTCTTTACGTCTTCGGCTACGATATATATATATATATATATATATATATATATATATATATATATATATATAGATATATTTTTAATTCATTCTCTTGTTAATTAATTAATTCTCTTGTTAATTCTTGGCTGTTGTATCCTCCTAGGTTTTGTGTATAATTGGATGTTGCAATAAGTTCCGGCCGTAAACTACGTAAATTGTGTTATTTCTATCTTGTCAACACAAAATGTAAACTGGAAAACTTTTAGAAAAAATAACTCAATATTGATTAAGTTTGCCGCTTAAGAAAAAACAGAAAATATTAAGATTAAAAGGAAAAGTTCAAATTTCATACACATCTTTTACAGAATTCACCTCTGTTTAAGATGTTTTTAATAAAATTAAATTAAATGACACAACTTCTTAAATAACATTAAAACATGAAAGTTTTTTATGCCTTTTAAAATTAAAAACACGTTGGAAAAATCTTTTCATGTTTTAATATAAATTTAAATTCAGCAATCAAAATTTTGTTAACTCGTTTCTTATTATCAAACTTTCAGAAGTCTTTTGATAAATTGAATATTTTTGCTGCCACTTTTTTTATCTTTTTGAAATATTTTTATCTGTAAAATTGTTTAATTTTACGCCCATTTATTTATGTGAAATTTGTTTCCAGCATCTGATAGTTTTCATTTTGGCTTAACAGAGCCAACTCAACTGCAAAGAAATTAAAAAAACGAAGAAGTATAATGTCAAAACTTTTTAGGGTTATTATTAATATTATTTATGCTGAATAATTTTATCGTTATCCTTGCTGTGATTAAAGTGGTTACCCCCACTGTGTAACCGTAACTTCTATAACGGTTTTTTAAGATGTTGTGAAGTTTTCTTTTTGTAAAGATTTATCTGTTGCCTTTTTTTCTTTAAAGGAATTTGAAGCTAAGGTAATAACTTGCAGATTTTGCTTAACCCTTTGAGGGGCAATAATATTGAACTTATAAAATTTGTGGCAAATGGGGGATTTAAATCTGCAAATGCGAATTTACCTTGCTTATTTTTATTATTTAATACATGATTTACGTTTACTATACTTTAATTCATTTTATTGTTTACATTGAGAGCGATGACAAAGATAAAATATTTAAAGCCATATTTTATTATACATATCTTACTTAAGCTTAATCCTAAATAGAAGATAAGTAAATTAAATATAAATATAAAAGGAAAAATGAAAATGGTTTCACAGTGGCTGTTGTTTATTTGTTGTTCTTTGTTGTTCTTTGTTCTTTCAGATTTTGTTGTCGTTTTGCTTTGTTACCTAAATAAAGTTCTCATTGAGCTGTGCTGTCATGACCATATTGGATTTCAACGACAGCCGCCATGTTCCTTCCCAAAGAGCCTACCTAGTCCTGCGGGCTACTACTTTCCGTGGTACCAGTTTGGTTACTAGTCACTGGTCGTATTTCGAGTATTTAATTCATCCAGTTTCAGGCTACTGCTAGTTTAGGCGACTGGGGAAGCGTCCTAACCTTTGACTGATTGCCTGCGGGGGAAACACAAGCGGTAAAGAAGATTGATAGATAGAAAGGAAATCTAAATTGTTTTTACAATCTGTTGCCACACGTTGTTTATTTAAGGAAAAATTTCGGCGCCAGTAATGTCCTACAGTAACCAATTCTTCCAGTTTCAGTTTCTGTTAGTCTATGCGACTAGTGCCGCCTTTTACCCCAGAAGCACATGTTAAGAAGGGAAAGAGTCAACGTCGACAGCGTGCCTCCGGGGAAGCACAAGTGCGAAAGAAGATTAATGGATAGTAAGAAAGGCTTTATTTTTACAACCCTGTATCTGCACGTTGTTTATTTAAGGAACAGTTGCAGCGCCGCTACTGTCGTATATGAGCATTATAGTTTAGTTTAGTTCGCTGATTTTCAAATGCTGTTCAGTAATGTTGAATAAAAATGTCGCTGGCAATGAAGATAATGGTATAAAAAATATTTATTTATGACAGAAAAATTGATGTTGTTAATTGGTTGCGGCTTGGACATGAATTTGATTTAGGGGGCCAGGATCATCTCGCCTTTAATAAGACCAACGGGTGAATGATCCGGATCCAGTGAGCATGCTAGTCATGTATTTTTAACCAGGAGTTGGATAGTCTCCAACTCTTCAGCAAGGAGTAGTGGTTTGCGATCCTGCTTCGCAGCCGCTGAAATGGCAATTAGGAATGAGCTGTTGCTAGAATTAGTCCTCGGCTTCCCAGGGCGTAAATGACGTTGCTTTTCATTCCACAACGGTTTGACGACCATCTAATTAGAGCTTACAGCCAGGTGCAGATGTAAATCTTATTACGATATAACATATAAAGCAATGCTTGAATTTAAGCTTTACGTTTTATGACCACAAGCTTGATATCTTCAGGACTTAATTTAACTGTGAGATGTTCTTTCTTTTGGTTTTGTCTTCGATTTTAATGATTTATGAGTTTTTGTTTATTGCCCAATACTCCTGTAGCATAAATATTAGCCCGCGAAAGGCATGAGGCATATTATACATATATATTTAGATTATGTTTTAAAAACCCGAAAGATTATCTTCAGGCATTATAGTTTCTGGCATACGACCGCAACAGTTGGCTTGAACGTAGTCTAAGCTGAAGGTCTATTTTTGCAGGACTTTTTTTTAACATTTGTGACCGTATATCAGAAATAATGCGGCAATAATGTTCCCATACTCGCTCGTTTTTGCGTTCAACCCGACTTTCGTTGAGAGCGCATCTGTTTGTGGTTGATTGGCCAGTGAATCGCATTACTCATTACAGGGAAAATTGAAAATTGGGTTCAACGTTGGTCCAAACTTAACATAAATCACTAGACAGCTTACAAAATTACCACCAGTTAAAAACTTTTGTCAATTAATAGTTCTATATCTCTATAAAAGCACTCGATATAATTTAAAACTTTAACTTAAGAAAAAAAACATTAAATGTAAGTAAAAATATTTAGCAGACATCGGGTTCTGCATAGTAATTTGTACGTAAACATTCGAATAGTCGCTTTCACTTCTAAAAATTTAAGAGTAATATAAAAGTACTTTGTTGCAAAAGCTATTATTTTTTGTTCAACGAAACCCAATTATAGATGACAACTGAAGCAATCGCCACAAACATTTAATAATTTATTTAAGCAAACACAAATTTTAATATGCCTTTGGATTTTACCCGCTTTTATTTTACGTTGCATATTTAATGGTAAACAAATGTGTGCTCAATTCATGTGCTGTTCTCCTCTTCTACGTTTGTTTCTTTTGTTACAAATGCACTGCACGTTGTATTTAACTAACCTAAAGCGTTTCTGCTCACCTGCATGCGTTCAGTAAAAGTGGCTGCCATTATTAGTTTGTTCCACTTGAGATCACAATTGAAGCTGTGGGGAGCCCAGAGGGCTAACAACTGTTTAAGCTTAACTAAAAATGCCCGCATCATAGTCTAAGGCATTGCTAGAATCGGCATCTGGGAAATAATATCAAAATAGTAAAAAAACGTTATTAATAATAATAAAAATAAATTTAATTGTGTAGAAAATGGATAGGAAAGTGTTATACGATAATATGCGTGAGAAAAATACGTTTAACAAGACTTATTGTTAAATGCTAACTAAATAATAAAAGTTGCAATAAAATATAAATTTAAAAACATAAATATTTAAATTGGGAAAAATAGACACTGTTTAAATATGTTATGATATATAATTTTTATTGCTTTCCTAAAAAGTTTATCGCCAACACTATTTTTTGAGCAATAAAAAATCATCTCGAAAGTTTTCATTGAAGTGGAGTTAGTGTTGTGTCTTCAACAACTTACTAGGGCTTAGAAAGGTTGCTAATTACAAGGGAAAGTATATTCTTTAGTTCACAACTGGATGCGATTTTGAGTTAACAACAACAAACTTATTAAACTAATATTTAGTCGTGTTATTAACTTTGGGGTTCTACGAAATATTTCCAATGAATTGACTTTATTGCCGTTAATATTCAAAAAGAAAGACAAGTGGATTATTTTTGGACAATTTATCCTTTCTGGTGATTATAGAAATAACCAAGTAATATCATTATAAAAGTGTTGAAAATTATTCTACATAGTCACAAAAAACAATGTAATAAATAAAAATATGAGTTATTAGAAGCATATAATATCTGCCTATCACTCTACGCGTTGGATGCTTAAAAGCACAACAGTGCACTCCTTTTCACATTAGAGTGCGACACACTAAGCAATTCGAAATCAAATTTTGTTGTAAAGGATGACCGCTGCCCTCCGCAGGTATCTCCCTAATATGAACATTCGCTAAGTTGAAATGTACGATAAAAAGAAACAGAAGATAGAATGATATAGATCCTTAGGTCAAACGTTAGAAAGATGAGTTTTGAATAGATAAAAATAAAATTTAAATTTAATGCCTACGGGATTGGGATCTTAATAAAAAGAAGAAAAATGCAAACATATAAATTATAATAAAACAAATCAAATTTCAATTTTAGGAAATAATGAAATATTTATAATATAAATTCAAAAGGGAGTTTGAAACAATGCTGCTGATATTCTCTATATTTTACTATAATATATCCTTAATTTAATATATATTCTACCCCCATCCACTAATAATTAGTAATTCTATTCACACACTGACCTTAACTAAAGGGACGTGACTCAGATTAAAATAAAACAGACGAAATAAAATTCTTATTTTTAAACGGCAATACCAATTGAAAATTTGAGATGAAATGAAACTACTCGTAGGCTACATTACTAGAAGTAGTGCACCTCAAACCCAAAAAACTTTATAAGTTAGCAATTTAAAAATAAACATATTCTATTTTTTATTAATGTATGGAAAGGAGAGTCACGTTTTAATTACATGTATCTCTCTTTTGAACGACCTCATTAAAATGTTTCATTAAAATTTTTAGAAGAAAAGTTGTTTTCTCAAGTATCCCAAATAATTTGTAATAATCACTTCAAATACTCGTCAGAAAACAATTTTAAAATACAATTTTAATGTTAATGTTTTAAAAAATGTGTTATTTATAAAAATTTATAATTTCATAATAAAATAGAATTTAAATGAGGTAAACCTTTAATAACCTTTATTAGTTGGGTATGATTTTACGTCAACCCGCGTCAAATTTGGTTTGTAAACACACCGGTTTCGGCTATATACCATCTTCAGTGTTCAATTTTCTCTATCGATAGAGAGGTAAAATCATACCCAAATAAATCAAACCCCGTCGAACAATATACAATATATATAATTTTTAAAAATAAAGGTTTTTTCTGCAAATGTAATCGAGCAATCAGGTCAAGTAACGTAAATTATATACAAATAATAATAGAATAGCTCGACAAACAACTATAAAAGAAATTTTAGCAAATCTACTTTTCAAACCAGAAGAAATAACTACAAATTTAAATGAAAAGCCAGATAAAACTGATTTTTTTTTTAAAACTGAACGTTAACAACAGTATTGCCTATTATCACTTATGGTACCGTCGAAAATAGGGCTTGAATACTTGTATTAAAACAATTACATGTTCTAATGTAGAATTATAAAACTTAATCTGAAAAAGTCTTATGAGTATTTTTTAAATCTCATGTAAAACTGTTTTAAAAAAATAACGACTTTAAGACAGAATACTATTAAAATTCCATTTGTCTAGTTCATATACATCAAATTAATTATATGTGGAGACTTTTTTTTAATTTCAAATTTTTTATTTTATATATATGTACTGTTTTATAGCGCATATAGCAATGAACATACTGTATACATTTTAAATGTCTACCTATAAAAGCTAAAAAGACAAGATCATGAAGTCAACCTGCCACATTTAACTTTAACTTTTATTTTTGTGTTTTAAGGCCCAACTATAATATGCATAAGCTGGCTCAAGCTAATGTCAAAAATTGAACGACAAATTTGTCAAATGCTTAAGCAAATCTTTGAAGACTTAAAGGTGGCTATAATGTACTTACACGAATATAGAAATTATTTTACACAGTTGCACATGTGTTTTATTCGTACTTTTGCAAAAAAATTAATTTCTTTCTAAATAAATGATATTTATTAACAAAACGATGTTTAATAATCATATTTTGTCTACTGCCTGATGGAGCTTCCATCCTTTTCATTTCTTTGCAGAAACGTTCCCATAGTAACTTCCATCTGTGTTTGCACTGCACGACTTTATATAATTCATACCATTATGAAAATGAAAAACGCTAACGAAATTATTCAAGGTATTACCTACCACTTTTACTTCTACTTTTTTCCGTACTCATTCCTTGAATTGCAGTTATAATAAAACGCATCTCTTTTGTCCTATAATCAATTTTTTCTTGTAAGTTTTCTATTAAATTCGCTTTCGTCCTTCATTGCAATTTCTTTACTAATGTATCTGCAATGCAATACACAATGCAAAATCAGCTGTTTCCGTACGGAATGTGCGATCAGTTTCGTACCTTGCTTAAGCAATTGATATTTAACGAAACTTGACGTAAAGTTTTGTTAAGTACATTATAGTTTGCCACATATCATTATTAGGTATTTGAACAGTTGTTTAAGTTGGCTTAAGCCAGGTTATGCATATTGTAGTTGGGCTTTTATATTTCCTGTTATGTCCGATATAGACAGAAGATATCTGTGAATTCCAAGTGTTATATAAGTAAAATTAAGTCATATTTAAATTTATTTTTTATTATTTTCTTTTATTGGGAGCTATAGTAATCAGTGTTCGAAAAAACACTAAAGTATGCTACGTTAGTGTTCTGTACTATAGTTTTTGAGACCAGTACACAAACACATTTTTTCCGCAAAAATGCAAATGCACCCATAATTTTTTTCGCAAACAAAATAACGTACGCAACGATTCTTGGCTCATGAACACAGACACTAAGATAGTAAACTTTTAGTGATTTTTGTTTTGTGTATATGTACTGTTCTTTAATAGCTTGCGTGCTGAACTTTTAATGGTGTCGTTGTATTCTTTAAAGTATTTTGGTGGTTGCGTTGTTTTCTTTCCCGTATTTTCTAATAACCTTTAGCTTACATTTTTAGTGAACTTTTGTGTATTTTTTAAAGATCAGTACGCATATATAACAAGTTTACTAAAGTACGCTAAAAAAAGATCAGTACGTTATTTTAGTGTTTATGCTCATCAATCAAGAATCGTAGTGTACGGTATTTTGTTTGCGTACGCATACACTAACGCTAAAAATAAGTTAAACGTTTGTGCTCTTTAAACAGTACGATATGATACCGTACTGTATTTCGTTCGAACACTGATTATGATACAACTTTTGTTAAAACGTTATGTGATTATACATTACTGATCAATAAACTTGAAAATGTCCTGTATATTTTGTACAGAAAGAATGGAAGCTCGAAACATGATCTATAAATTAAAAAATTAAAATTTTCAAGATCGGTTCAATAGTGGCTTAGTTCTGCAGGCAGAAGCTTAAAAACCTAGACGTATTGAATTTAGCTATTTTGAAAAAGTCATAACCATATAATGTTTGTGTTAAAAAATTCAGAATTATATATTTTTTCTAATCAACCTTGTTTTTTATTGTTACCAATAACAACTTTTTCTCACACAGTCTCCAGTGTCTTAGAAAGAGTATTAAATAATTCCTATTCATAGAACTCAAATCTAACTTTTATTAAGGTATATTTTATAACTAGCGTAATTATTGTTATTGTAATTTAACAAAAGCTATGCCTTCACACGTTCATGCCCTTTCTATGATGGCACACGCAATACCTGCTGATTGGTTTCTAATTAGCACCTAATATTGAATGAAATGAAAGAGTTTATGATTAACTTTTTAAAATCGTAAACAGATGTTATAAGATGTTATACGCATTTCAGTTTATATTGTCATTTAGGCACCATACAAAAATGCACTTTGAGAAAAAATTCAATTTGCCTTTCAATAAAAATGTATTTTGTGGAATTGTGATGTTTAAAAATAAAAATTTACTCCTCATAGAGTGTAGCGAAGAAAACGTTTCTTATGAAAAAAATTAGCTTTGGGTGTCTTCTTCATCCACCAACAACCGACCAACAACCGGCCAACATCCGTGCATTCTATTAACCCTTATACCGCTCTTTCATTTGTAAAATGATAACATAGAAAAACTTCAGTCGTGAGTATGATATTGAAAACAATGCTTTATATGATTTATATCTCAATAAAAGGTGTTGTTACTTTAGAAATCTAATAAAAGACATCATTTTGTGTAAAAAGTATCTGATAACTTCTGAATACTGCATAGAATTTTAACTAAATTTTAACAGCAGATCATTAAACAATGTTTGTATGACTTAAAATAAAAACTATAATTAATGAATAATGTAATTTATAACCTACAAGATTAAGCAGAAGTAACATTAAAAGTGAAAACGTTTCGAGTAATTTTAATATCGGATTTTTAAACAAGAAGTTTGTCTTTCAATTGTTGCCAACAACATGATAGTTTTGACATTTAGTTTTTTGACGTATTCGTAGTAGATTCATTGGCAATTGTTAAAATGAATTCACTTTCGCATGAAAATCGCATTAAAATCCACTATGAAAATGGTGGTTCTGTTAACGTTACATATCATAAAATTAGTGATATATTCGAGCAACAAAATTGTCCTTTTGAGACCGCTGTTAAGATTTTCTTCGCTAAATTTGAGTTGACGGGCTCGTCACAAAATATGCGAACACCAAAACAAGTCGTTCAACTGAAATCATAGCAGCCGTGAGCCACAGTGTTGAAGCAAATCCAAATTTGTCATATCGTCGACGTTCGCAACAATTAAGGTTATCTAAAACCGGCGCATGTCGAATTTTGTGTAAGGATTTTATTATGAAGCCTTACAAGGTTCACTTGGTGCAGAAATTTAAGTCGACCGACATTCACATCGCCCTAGATTTGCAAGAACAGACAAAGCCCATTTTCACTTGTCATTTGGACTTCTGAAAACCCAAGAGCGATTATTGAGAAGTCTTTGCATGCTCAACGTGTCACTGTATGGTGCACTATGTGGTCTGGAGGCGTGATTGGGCCGTTTTTTTTTTCCAAGATGAGGCTGGAAACGCGATAACGGTCAACGGATCACGCTATCGCGAGATGCTAGCAACTCAATGTTGGTCTATTATTGAGGAAGTGTATATCACTTAAATGTTGTTTCAACAGGTTGTTAAACCGCCAATGAAACGATAAATTTATTGTAAAATATATTTCGCGAGAGTATAATTTCACGACAATCAGCAGTTAAGTCGCCAGCCAGATCGTGTGATATATCACCACTGGATTATTTTTTGTTGTGGGGCTATCTTAAGGACAGAGTCTATGCGGAGCCAATAGAATCAATTTCAGCCTTGAAATTCAAAATCCGTGATGTGATTAACGAAATAGGACGGTCATTGTGCCAAAAAGTGATTAAAAACTTTGATAAAAAATAGACATCTATCAGGATGGCCGTGGTGGACATTTGCCAGCCCTTATTTTTCATTCACTTTTCTCTTCGTAATGCAATAAAAATTTAAATCATATTAATAAAAAATTTTTGTTTTATTTTGTTTTAGAAGACAAACTTCTTGTTGAAAAATTCTTTACATGACTTTTGTCATGGGTAGATATTTTAAAAAAATTGTTAATTGTACTGGATTTTGTAAGTATTTATACACATAATCGAACTATTCATTCGTGAACACTCGTAATTTTAGAATGTGCCGTTAATTATTGTCATCTGACTTTGGCACATCCACTGGCATTTATTTTTTAAATACAACGAACAACCAAAAACAAAGACATTAAACACGTAGATAAAAACGAACTGCCAGCCAATCTATTCAAACGGTGGTGTGGGCAGTTATAAACAGAAGTTATTCAGAGATATTTAGACTGTTTAATTAAGAAGTTTTCAAATTGAAACCTCTTGTTGACAATAAATAAGTTCGAAGAAGTTTTCAAGCCACCGTTGGTAATACGAGGTTGTAGATTAATGAATGTTATATGTTTGTTATTTATGTGACTCGTTAATGTAACTACCGTAAATATTTTGTTTAGTTTGTTAATTTACAAGTATGTTCCCACGTATCTGCAAGTGTTATCTTCTAAAAAAAATATATAATAAGGCTGTCTCCATGAAGTTTTCTACTTAAACACTGTAACTTTTATTTATCTATGTGACAACCTCTTTGAAAATGTGATACGATAAATAAGACAAAATGCACAAATTAAATATAAGAATTAAATGTAAAGAATATAAAAAATGAGAAATATATTTAAGAGAAAAATCTCTGTGGGGTTAGCTTAGCTGATTCTTAAGAGTGACTTTCGGATATTATGATTGATCAAACGTTGATTGATTTTATTGATTGGTGAAGTGGGATGAAGCGATGAACTGTGTTTAAACGGGGGTAGATATATCAATGAGAAAAGTAGAGTGTTTGGTTTTAACAATTTTGTTAAATCATAATATTAAATTTATGTAATTGAATTAAAATGAATTGAACATCCTTAATATTATGCATTCAATTTAGTACGTTGTAAAAAATTAGTAGTGTCATGGCTTGGGAAATTTTTGTAATAAGTGTTATACTTTGTAATGAAGACTCCATTTTTTTTAAATAAACACTTTCGTTTTGAACACCGAACAAACAACATAGTGTACCAACTCTATAATATTTTTGTGGCGATATAATCTAAAATTTTTAATTAATTCGGTCATATTTAGAAGAGAAAAATATCACGGTACATTTTGGCGCCCGAGCAGAGACTGATTTGATTTAAAAATTAAAAAGTATATCGCATACTAGAGTTGTATCCGTTTTCGGTCGTAATACGGAATAATAAAAAAAGTGATTATGTTTTATATATTTAAAAATTAACATTATAAACATTGAAAACAATAAAATTCTAAAGTGCTAACTAAAGTGCTAATATTTCCTAAACAAAACAATTTAACTTACTACCAATGCATTGCAATTGCTGCTGAAGGAAAAGGAAAGTTTACACAAAAATAACCAGGTATTTAAGATAAAATAATTTGGTGTGAGACTAGCGAAATAAATACATTTATATAACAATTTAATTATATTAAATAACAATTCAAAATTTTCGCAAGTTTATTCCACACAATAATTATTTTCTCTTACAATTTATTTTCGGCTCTTAATAAAGTGAAGCAAAGAATAAATAAAAAACAATACAGAGAAATTTTCTAATTTTATTTATTTCACAAAACTTTTTGCACAAATTATTTAAACAATACTCTTGGTATTTCTCTTGCCACATTATCACTCTCCTCGCTGTAATTCTGTAAATTTTTCTGTAAGAGAATAAATGAAAATTAATTAAATATTAATAAATAATACTTACCAGTTCTCACTTATCACACTCTTTTGCATTTTGCTTTGTATTAATATTCATTTAATAATCGTTCCCTTTATAACCCGCTGTTTCTGTGATCGATTACAATTTACATAAATTTGGTATCACTGCTGCATATGTTTGTGACGCCAGCAAAATAGAGAGTGGATAACCCAGCGAACATTTTAAACAGTGAATGAGGTAAAGTGAATTTACAAATTGAATAAAATAATTTTTACTAAAGTACTTGAAAGTAATATAATTGATAAAATTACATATTATCGTACCGTAAAATATTTATTAAAGCTAGAGGATTGAGTGGTTAGTAACGAAAGCAAAGGAACAATTGTTGGCAATATTCGATTGAAAATAAGGCCAGCCAATCTTGGAATTTATATAAGCCAAGTTTGTAGAATTTATTTGCTAGGTGATAATAACCCACAAAACAATTTAAGGAAATATATTTTTTTCTGCTTTAAGAATTAAATTCATAACAAAACATTTTATTGAAAAATATTATTATTACTGGGACTTTTGGAAGTCGTTTAATCCGGTTAGATCTCGACAATTTCTTATTTCCAAGTAACGGAATAATTTTCTTGAGATCCTTTCATATATTTCTAATATATTTGAAATATCCTAGGTATATTAATTACAATGTAAGCTAGTAAGAAAAATGGCAAGCCATCTGCCATGGAGGCTTTATTACAACAGAAAAATACTGTTTTAACTAATATGGAGCGTGTCCGGCGATCTTTAAGGGAAAAAACAATATCGTTTAATCCAATTGAATTGGAATGTCGCCTAGATATATTAAATACTTATATCGAACAGGCTATGACTTTTCAGTCTGAAATTGAGATATTGGACCCTAGTAATGATGAAAGATCTGCTGTAGAAGATTTATGCGTTTCGACGAAAAGTCTACTTTTAGCCCATTTAACTCCAATTAGGAGACAAAGCTCACATGAGACCACAATTGGTTTCACACCTCACCATAGCAGCCTTCCGAAAATGAAATTGCCGAAATTTAGCGGCAAGTATTCAGAGTACAAAAATTTTATAAGTTTGTTTGAGAGCCTTGTGGATAATGATATATCCCTTACATAGATAGAAAAATTCAATCATTTAATTTCGTGTTTGTCTGATGAAGCTCTGGGTACTGTAAAGGCTTTTCAAGTTACTGAACAGAACTATTCCAAAGCGTTTGCAAGTTTGAAGCGTGTTTATGATAACCCTTGACTGATATTTTTTGACAACATTAGACAATTATTTAATTTGCCAGAGATCACGAAACCCTCTTCGTCCGCTTTGAGGAGCATGATTGACACTGTTTCAGCTATCTATTGGTGACGACAAGGCTATCACGAACGCAGTAATTATTCATTTAGTCATGATGATTTAGAGAATATCGAAACTGAGGAAACTCTTGATAAAATTGTCCAGAGATTTTGGGAACTAGAAGAGGTTCCCAAAGAAGTTAATGCTTTGTCGTCGGAACAGCAATTATGCGAGGAGAATTTTGTAGGAACTGTTAAACAACTGCCGTCTGGTAGATTTCAAGTGTCACTTCCTTTCAAAGGTAACCCGAATAAAATGACTTAGGACACATGACTATTACAGACGGAAAAATTCCTAATTGTCCGCACTACTTCGTACCACATCAGTGTGTACTACGTCCAGAAAGTATATCAACAAAACTTAGAGTGGTATTTGATGCTTCGTGTCGGACTACTACACAACTTTCACTGAATGATATTTTAATGATTGGACCTACAGTGTAAGAAGAGTTATATTCTACGCTTCTTCGGTTTCGATTGCATAAATACGCTGTGACCGCAGACATTAAGAAAATGTACCGTCAGGTTTTAATAAATGAATCAGACAGAATATTCCAACTAATTCTTTGGCGTAAAAAAGACTCAGACAGACTTAAAATTTATTCATTGAATACAGTGACTTTTGGCACATCGTCCGCACCATTTTTGGCAATACGCTACTTGGTGCATTTAAGTGATCAATTTAAGGGATCATTACTAATTGGATCTTAAATTATCCGTAGAGATTTTTACGTTGATGATTTGCTAACTGGAGCAGATTCAATTGAAGAGCTTAATGCCATACGTAAAGACGTCACAAAAATACTACAGTCAGCATGGTTAAATTTAACAAAATGGGTTTCTAACTACGAGTCGTTTACTGGAACTGACGTAGTTAAGAAGACTCTCCTCGACACAGAAGATTTTAAGAAGGCGTTGGGCACATATTGGCTGCCAAGAAGAGATGTTTTCAAGTATCAGTTAGATGATACATTTTACACACTCAAGGCAACAAAGCGAAATATTTTGTCTGTGTCTGCCCGACTGTTTAATCCTCTTGGGCTTTTGTGTCCCCTGGTAGTAAAAGCCAAAGTTCTACTTCAAGAACTTTGGTTACAGAAATTGGATTGGGATAAATCGATTATTATAAATCTTCACACATCCTGGGAGGATTTCAAGGAAAATTTGTAGAAAATTGATATTATTGAAGTTCCCCGCTATGTGTTGACAACTACACACTCTTATTACCAAGTTCATGGATTTTCAGACGCATCAGTTAGAGCGTATGGCTGCTGCATTTATATTCGAAGTAGAGTGAATGGAAATATTTCCTGTCATTTGCTAACGGCAAAATCGAAAGTCGCTCCTTTGAAAACTAAGTTGCTACCGCGGCTTGAGCTATGCGCAGCACATTTGTTGGCCAAGTTATGGGCCAAAGTTAGGACTATTTTGACATGCGGCACTGAAAGTGTTATTTTTTGGACCGATTCCGAAATAACACTACACTGGATAAAAACACATCCATCAACCCTATCCACGTTCATTTCGAATCGTGTGGCGGAGATTTAGGAACTGTCTGATCAAGTAACGTGGCGTCACGTTCCGTCAAAGGACAATCCTGCTGACATCGTTTCAAGGGGTTGTAATGTTGATGATCTCAATGACTCAATTTGGTTCACAGGCCCAGTATTTTTGCTCAATGAGAGTAACGACTGGCCAAAAAATCAACATTTTAAGTTGAATGATGAACAGTTGTCATAAGAGAAGAAGAAGGTTAACGTGTTTCTCGCTGTTGACGAACCAAATCCCATTATAGAGCTAGTTAATAAACATTCATCCTATTTAAAGTTGATTAGAGTGTTTTCGTATGTTTTAAGATTTGTTCATTTATGTCGAAGCAAGAACTACAAATTTACGAATAGTAACCCAACAGTAAAGGAATGAATTTTTCATTTCTAAAAATAGTTGAAATTATTTAGTCACGGGAATTTTCCAGTGAATTTGAAAATTTACAGAAATCTCGGGTACTACAGCCTAATTTGCTGGGTAGCGGAAGTGAAAACTAGAAGCGGTATCCTGAGGCGGCCAATTCAAAAACTAGCAGTGCTTCCTGTTGATTGAAGACCCTTGGTCCTTCAATGGGCCCGGCATGTCTGGCTTTAACAATTTTGCTAAATCATAATATTAAATTTATGTAATTGAATTAAAATGAATTGAACATCCTTAATATTATGCATTCAATTTAGTACGTTGTAAAAAATTAGTAGTGTCATGGCTTGGGAAATTTTTGTAATAAGTGTTATACTTTGTAATGAAGACTCCATTTTTTTTAAATAAACACTTTCGTTTTGAACACCGAACAAACAACATAGTGTACCAACTCTATAATATTTTTGTGGCGATATAATTTAAAATTTTTAATTAATTCGGTCATATTTAGAAGTGAAAAATATCACGGAACATAGAGTTTACAGGGGGTAGCAAGGAAAACTTATATATATATATATTCCTTTACTTGCAAGATATATCTTAAAAATTAAAAAAAAAAAGTTTAGATCATTTTAACGCAAAACGAGCAAGCTAGTTTATTTAACGTAGGCATGATATATGAATTGAAATAAACTTGATCATATGGCAAAACACTAAATATCTCCTAAACAATATGAGATAAAATCTCGTATGTATGTTTGCTTTTTTGCTGCCGGGAATTATGTTTTTTTTAAAACATTAACGTTTCTAATCTGTATCCGCTTTTACTTATCGATAATTTCAAGATAATATCCAACTTAATTTGTTCTACACCCAAGGTAGCACATTTGTAAGCATATTTTTATTTTGCAGTTATAATTAGATCGAAAGGAGAGGAAACAATTCAAGAGCAATGAATCCTCTTCAAAAAAGCGAAGGCTGTAAAAAAGTTAACTCAGGTTCTCTGTTTTTAAAGTGATTTCTTTTATTAACATTGATTACTCTATAAAGAGAAAGGCGATTATTAAAGCAATTAATCAAAGAAGTGAAAATATTTGCTCTGTTTATTTTAATAAATGCCATTTTATTAAAATTATGGCCTGATGCAAAGTTTTTTAATTTTGAAAGGCGAAAAATATCGCAAAATTAAGTAAAAAAAAACAATGGGAAAAAGTTCGAATCAAATAAGATGAAAGAAATATTTTAAGTATTTTCCGAAAATTCACTTTGCGAAAAGCTTCAATACTAGAAATATGTTTCGATGAATGGTTTTCAGCTGAAAGAAATATCATCAAAACAAAGAGTGTCAATTTCAACAACAACAAATATTTATTCTCACTATTTTTTAAATTTATATGTTATTTACTTTTTAAACTAAATAGTATTTAAAATATATACACATAAACATTAGCAACATTTATAACAAAAATAATATTTTTTTTGCTTGAAAGCAATTTGAAAGCTTTATGAACGTTATCTTCATATAAACCGCTTGATCTAAATATTATGCGCTTCAAGCAAAACGACACATTCACTTCAAATTGCTTTTGTTTTTTTAACAAAATGAAAGTTACAATAGAGGTGTGTAATTTGAGTATGGCTACTTTGCGTAACTAATTAAACTAATTAAATTTTTACTTTCGTTGACATTTTAATTTGTAAAATAGATTCGCTTTTACTGGCAGTGGAAACGGTTTAGGTAAGTATTACTAAAAAAATTAGTTTCTTTATGGAAATTTAACACTTATGAAGAAAGATCATGCAAAGAAAAAAACTTAATAATTAAAGCAGCATTACTTTTTAAACGTAAAATTAAAATTGGCAACATCTGTCAAAAGAAAAAAAAAATTAGCTGAAATATTCTTAAAATATTTAAATAAGTCGCTTTTGCAGATTTTCTTGCTTTATTTTTGCCAAAAATTAAAATGTCTTTAAAAATCACATAATAAAAAATTATAAATTGCGTTTAAACTAAAACTTTTGAAATTGGGCCATCAACAATTTCAGTCATCAGCTGGATTCAAAGTTAGGACATCATTACATAACTTGGTTAGTAATCAAACACTTTGTTTTTAATGGATATACAAGATTATTAACTTGATACCAGATTTTTTACTTGGAAAATAAATATAAAAATAAATTATAACAAAAATTACCTACAAGCAGCAATATTTATTTTGTGCTTGATTCCTTTTTTTAAATAAATATTTCATGATATTCTCACAAAATATTTATTTAAATAAAAATAAAAAATAAAAAATGAAATGTATTGTAATGGGGGAGAGCATATCCATATTGCAATTTCACTTTCGCTCACAAAGCTCATCAGTGAATTTTACCCCAATATTGTATAGAAAAACCTAAAAGTCTTATATCCAAAGCCAAACTGATTTTATGAGAATTTTACCATAAAATCAACATAGCATAGACAGCAAGACTCAAAGACACTTTCATACAAACACTACAAAACATTTCAAAAAACAAAAAACAAAAAAAAAAAAAAAACATTGTTTATTTTCAATCATTTCTACATAAGGGTTGCCATTGGAAACCATTCATATGCAATTTGAAAATTCCAGAAAATAAAAAATATTTGTAAATAGTTTTACAAAAAAGCAACGAGCACATGCAATGGAAATAAGTAAATTATAATTATTCGGAATCATATTCATTATAAGCAGCAATATTTATTTTGTGCTTGATTCCTTTTTTTAAATAAATATTTCATGATATTCTCACAAAATATTTATTTAAATAAAAATAAAAAATAAAAAATGAATGTATTTCAATAAGGGCGCTCTGCATCGATCAAAATAAATGGCAGCCAGAAGAGGCAAGGTCTGGTCTATAAGGCGGGTAAGCCAAAATTTTCCATCCACTGTTTCGCAAATAGTTTTTGGTCCTGCAATATATAATCTCATGTTTGGTCGTATATTCTAGTCATTTTTCGTTGTTTGCTCTCTTCAATTGAATCAATTGTCTTCGGTACAGGTCCAATTTGATAGTCCAACTCGATTTCAACAGCATTATATATTACATTATATACAGAATAGCACTTTTGTGTTATGGATATTCTCGCTTCGCGGTTGATATGGCTGGTTGGCCGGGCTTTACATGCTACTTTTTTTCGCTTAGGGTTATCGTAATGTATCCTTTTTTGATAACTAGTTTTAATTTAAAAATGATTTCTTTTTGTAGCGTTCAAGAATTATTTTCGACATGCAAAAGGCCTCTCGGATTTAATTAATGTGGTACGAAATTTCCTTCCTTTTGAATCAATCCTAAAGCTTTTTAATATAAGAAAATGTTTTATTGTGTGACTCCCAATGATAATGCAAGTTCTGCTGTTTCGTCTTTGTCGCATAATGCGTCAATACCTGATCTTCAAACCTTTTTCGGCTGGCCGCATCTCTCCTTATCCTCTGTATCGAAATCACCTCTTTTAAATCATTTTAGGCACAAAATTCGAATACAGTTAATAAATATATAAATAAATTTGCTTTAGATTCGAATAAAATCCTAAATAATATTTGTAACAGCATTTTTTTTAAATAATTATCAATACAAATTTAAATGACACGACCCACTGTGCATTTTACAAGCTGCGTAGTTTTCTACATAACAAATTCTACGAAATAAGATAAACAACAACAGAAAACAAAAACAACTAAAATAGAACAAAAACAAAACACACAGCCACGCAGGCGCTTAAATTGAATGATAATAACAACAACAATGTGGGGTGATGTTACCGTAGAATATTCGTATGCTTCAGAACCACTTAAAATAACTATATAAGCACCAATTGCTGGGCAAATGAATTACCGAATGGCACCTTTTCAGCTGCTGGTTTAGATCGTATTCAAAGTCTTGCAAGAAATTGCAGTCTTTTGATGGGTGTGTGATTAGATTTACATCCGCGCCTGGCCATGAAGCCTTAATCAGATAGTGGATCAAACCACTGCATAATTTGGAACGTCATGCTCGTCCTAGGAAGCCGAAGCTATAATTCTATGCAATAGAACTTTCTAGTTGCAACTTCGATGATTCCAGAGCAGGGCTGCAAATCATCACTCCTTGCTTAAGAGTTGGAGACTTTCTAACTAATGTTCTGAACACATGTCTAGCATGCTCACTGGACTGGATCATTCACCTAGCGTGTCATTAACGGCGAAATGATCCTGGCCACCATATTAAACAAAAGACCTGATATGGGGCCGCGAAACCACAACCACCACGATACTCCCATATAGGGGCCAACCTCAATAATCAGTCAGAGAACAGTTAAATCTCTAAAGAGAAAAATAACTCTGCGAGCTTACTGATTCCCGTGGAAATAAAGTGGAGTTTCCTGTTGTACCCATGCTGACTTCAGGGGACAGGGCTCCCTTTTTCCCCCAGTTGCACAGGTCTAGATAGTCGAAGTTCTATAAAGACCATATATATGTGCCCCGGGGGGTAAGTCTTTTGATGGGTGCTGATTTTAATGCGAGGCATTCTTACTGGGAACATCATTACAGTAACACGATTGGAAGGAACCTACTAGAATTTCTGCTCTCAAGCCGGGAACTACAGATTAGACCAATGGACGGACCTACAAGAAAGAATATTTACCTGGACTTTTTTGTAACAACTATTGATATCACTTCCATGGTTTGAAATCTAATTAGGAAATTAGAATACGAGTTGGAGCATAGGGCAATAGAAATCGTTTTCTCTACAGGTGAATGTTTGACTAGAGAGAGAGAGAGATCTACTAGGTATGACTTTTCCCGAATGACAGGTTGTCCTCAAATCATACTCTGTTTGGACTTCCAGTTAACAAGAATATGCCGATAGCTGAGATTGAGGACTGTACCGTTCCGTTGGATAGTGCAGTTCGGAATGCTATGGAGTGTTCAATACCTAAGTTCTCTTTTGGGGAACGGGGTTTAGTGAAACTTTCACAGCACATCCTGAACTTTAGTGAAAAGAAACGAATCAGAAGAAGAATTCACAGGAGTAAAGACTTAGAGACACGTAATATTTTGAAAGGTGAATTACTTAAACAAGATCATATAGGGTGCCATAGCCACCTTCGAACGGGATCAATGGACTGGTATTCGTTTGAACGATACGAAATTTAAGAATGTTAAAGCAGCTGCACGGTTGAACGTCCGCACGATCACTCGGGGCTTGATCGGGGCTTCGGAGATAATCTTCGAAATTAATGACTAAATAATATTCGTGTTCATTTTACTTTGGTTTTTGTAAATATCGCATCCCATTACGAGATAGCAATTAACAGCCATAAGATTTGATTACCTCCTTAATTCAAGGAAATAAAATAGAATCGAAAGAGCGCATTCAAACTTTTTTATTCATAAATTCTTTCGTTAGTATCTACAACGGAATTATTCTGCAAGGGCCGTTTTCATTGCTTGCCTATGAAATTCAATAATCTTAAGTGAAAGAAACCCCAGAATGCTTTCTTTATTGGCGTAATACAGTAAACAATTATTTGCCAATTTTTCAATTTACGTTTTTTAACTTAGGAAAAATTTGTTTTGTTATTTAGTTCTCTTAATTTTTCGCTTTTTAAAGGTGATAATAAAATTTATGATAAGTTTAATGCCTGAGCCAATTCAGTTCTGACCTGAAACATTTCTATCATTTTAAGTAGCAGCAATAAAAAATGAATCCATTAAAATTATAAAAGGGAGTGATAGGAATTTTTATATACCAACTTAAACTGCAATTATATTGCGCAACGCTTTGATGAAAGTTAAATAAAAGAGGTTGGAAAAGTGCTGGTAGATTTTTGCTATAAACTTAATCAGTTAAAGTTTTATTCATGGGAATGAAATTTTAAAGCGTTTTGATAAACTGTTTAGAGATTTTGCAGAAAAGTAGTAATTATTATAATGCAGTGATGACTAAAGTTTTCTGTTTCTGTTTCTTTTTTTAATTAGATATAAAATAATTATCAAAATTGTTATCTATCGAGAAGACAGCTATTTTTCCATCTATAGCGTTTTTTATTATCAAAAACGGATGCGTTTTCAAAATCTAGACCTCACAAGAAACTAAAATTTAGTATTGCACATAAGTTTTCTCAGGTTTTTGTGTAAAATTCGTTAATTTTACTTAGATTTGTAAAAAAATTATTCAACTATTTTAAAAGTCTTAATTTTTAAAGGAACTTACAACTGGTTAAATTCCTTTGCTTTTATAATAATTTGTAATAATAACCATTTTATGCAACATATTATTTTAAATTTATACACATGTATTTTGGATAATATGTGTGTTTTATTTATTTCTTCTCTTCAAATACATTTTTTTCTTAAATAACGACACAATTAATTTTACTGCAAATTAGAATAATTTCATTCATTAATTGAGGCCATTCAACAAATTTTGCAATTTACATTTTTTAACCTTTTTTAGAAAAATCTAATTCATTTCGCTCTCAACAAACTTCTTGTCAGCGCAAGTATACGAATCTTTTGGTTTGTCAGTGAGAAAATAGAATAGCAAACAAAGGTCAAAGTGCCCCTAGAAGCCAGATTACACATGAATATTTATTTGTTTTACAAAATATTTACTTATTTATTTATTTATGTTCAAAATCTGCACAACAAGAAACAAACTTATATTTAGAATACAGGAAAGTGCTATTTATAAATTAAGTTAAGACGGAAAATACATATGACCGTATGCATAAAAAACTCTTACTTGAGTTTTAAGGTACACGTTAGTTGACAAGCACTTTAAGGCTAACAGACGTTTGCTAAAAAATGGTATTCAAAAACAGTACTAATGTATATGTATGCTTTAGTAAAATTAGTATTTTGATTCTGGCAATGCCACTATTTTCAGTTGTCACTTTGTAGTTAACGATGTATAAAAATGAATATATTTATCCGGGTATTTAGATCCATAAAAAATGTTTTAATTGTTTTCAGCAAAATCAACATATTTTTTTTTTGTTTTTTATTAATATTTTTAATAAAAACCAAACAACACAAAAAAGGTCAATTTGCAAGAACTTACGAAGAATTTGTTCATATTAAAAAACTAAGTATTCGGATAACATGCTTTGTTTTAACTAATTAATTATATTTTTTTTATATTTTTAATCGACCTTTTTATATCTTAAATAAATATCTGTTTTTCTTTTTAACGGTCTTTTTTAATTAATTTAACAATATATAATTTGCAATATTTCGCTTTCCTGAAGAAGCTTTCCATAGGAAAGCGAAATATTGAAAAAATATACATTGTTAAATTAATGAAAAAAGACCGTTAAAAAGAATAACAGATATTTTTATAATTCATTATAATTATATTTTTGTAAAATATAAAATAAAGATGTAAAAATCTTTTATATTGAATGGCATGTTATGTTTTAGCTTTTATTATTATTTTCATACTACAATTTGTTCTTAATAAACATTTTTAAACATTTTTGAAATAACAATGTACAAGTGTCAATTGAGCCGTTTATATTGAAAGTGGCATAAGTCACAACTGAACAGTTTTTGTTTTTCATTTTTAATAAATTTAAAATTAGTAAGTTGATAAGTATTGAGATTTGTTTGAGAGAAGTGTTGATAATTAACGGTAAAACAAAAATGTTTATTTTGAAAGTGGGGTAAGTCGCTGTACTCAGGAAATTAATTACCGAGCTTAGTGTGAAAGAAATGGAAACATGTAATAAGTAAGTAAGAATAGTGCAGTTTACTGAATTATATTATAGTGATATCTAATATACTACACATAATTAGCATGATTTTGTTTTTTTTTTTTTTATTCTCAGGAGGTTGCTTCGTGTTGTATAAAATATCTAAGAATGTCACAACTCAAAAGCATATTATTGCACATAGTGACTTATGTAAAGGACAAAAAAGTAATAGTAGTAATAGCCCCCTGTCGAAGAAATCCTTCACAGTACACAACATGGAGAAAAACGATTTTATTTCAACACAATCTTCAGAAAAATTCGTTTCAGAAAGAAAACTAAATATAGACTAGTTGAAATGGCTAAAAATCCAATGGATTCAATTTTGCCATGATATTCCCCATAAAATGTTTTATAAACTAATTTAAGATAAAAAAGATGACAAAAACAAAGTGACTTACGCTACTTTTAAAATAAACGGCTCTATTTATTGTAAATACCATTTGTTTTGTTTTTAAAGTAGGTTTTTCATACTTTAAAGTTAGCAAAGGTATTTTAAGTTAGAAACGGTTTTTGAATACAACTTTAGGGAATTGTGCTTAACAACGGCAGTTAAACCTGCTTTAAGTTTTTATGCATACGGCTGATAGACTGTACATATTCCGTTAAAATCTAGAAATTAATTATATTTTAAAGAATTTAAGAGTTTATAATTTATTATTGAGTATAAAAATTAAATAAAAGCTGTGTTTAAGGTTTTTGCATTGCTATTAAGTTGTTGTACGAAATATTGCTACTCAAGTACAAAATAATGGTATAAAGGAATTATAATCATTTTTCCCCTAACTCCTTTTGCAAAGCGAATTTTATCATTAAGACATTGTGCCATTTCTAAAAAAAATGATTTTATGAAGATATAAAAAGACAACGATATTAAGGAGGTTGTTAAATGAAACTCCATATGGCTTTGAAGAAAACTGGGATATAACACCATATCTTCTCAATCCGTAAACATATCTAATATTATTGTTCTATAAGTTGTTTAGTTTTCTTTTACTAGTAGAGCCACATTTTGCGAAAATACACCGTAGAATAACTTCCGAACAATATAAAATTTTGCAAGAAGTTGCCTTATATTAAAAGGTGTATAGTTTAGTGTAAGTTCAATCGATAAGTGAGTTAACACAGTTTCTACAAGTAAGACTGTTATTTATTATTATTCTAAGTTTTTTTTTCTAACGAATTATAATACACTTTGACTTATGAGGATTTAAATAAAATCGATTAGCAGTTACCCAGCAATAAATTTTATTCAATTCCGTATTCAGACTCGAAATAATTTCAGCAATGGAAACGAATGGACTGCTTAAATAGAGCTGCATATCACCTGCGTACACATAGATTTTGCAGTGCAAAAACTGCTTATGGAAATCATTAGCATAAATAGAAAAAATGAGTGGATACAAAGATTAACCTTGAGGCACTACCCTCGATAAATGTAACACCGAAGATTGTTTGACAATACAAACTGCAAACCACTACCACTGATTTGATTCCAAGCGGAAGTTATTAAATCGATCGCAGTATCGTAGAACGGAGAATTGAATTTTCATTTTGCTTGCTATATGACAGGAACAGAATCAACTTCTGCAACATACACGAGTTAAGGGCGAATTTTTTCTTTGTTTATGCACACATTTGTTTCCATCGGCCGGATAATCTAGCCTTATGTGAGACCCAGGTGTCTGAAAATGCTGATCCAATAACTGGGTATCACCTACTATCGCTTTTTAATTTTCATCGATGCCGTGCACTATATATACGCAATGAAGTTGCCTATCAGTGCCAGCAATCACTTGGCATATATTATCTTGAATTTAGCTGTGTTTGGGTTAAATTCAGAATCAGGTCACACCTCTTGCATTTCGGGTTTCTCTATAGAAGTCCATACACGGGAAAGGATAAAACCTTAGCTTGCTTCGAGTTTCTTTTCGACTACACTTCGAAGATTCTCAACATGTTCTAAAAGGCGGAACATGAATAATATGCTTAATCACGATCTCGCGGCGATCTCCGTATGGGGTCGTGCGAGTAGAGCCGATTTTAATGCCCGTAAGACGCAATGTTGCATGCTTACGCATAGATCTGTGTTCGGAAATGGTGCTGCACTTGTTACTATGGGTGATATAGGTATTACGGTATCGGAAGATTTTTATGTTCTTGACATGAAAATTCAGTGTGATGTTCGATGGACCAAACATATTTTACAGGTTTCTAAAGATGCTTTCAATTGCCTCGGTTTTCTAAAACGGTGTAAGAGATACTTCACTCCATCCGATATTCGTGCTATTTATACAACCGTCCAAAGATGGAATACAATTTTCTGTATGGGACGGGACTCTAAAGTCTATTTTGGAGTTGCTGGGTCGCGTACAGGAGAGGGCCAGGAGGCTCATTGGGGACGGTAGAGTATCCTTCTATCTAAAGCATCGACGCAATGTAAGGTTTATTTCACTGTTCGGAATAAATGAAATAATTTTTTATCACATTCAATTGAGCAGGTAGGGTACCTTATAAAAGGCAACACAAAACAATTGAAAGGAAGGTCGTGCAGATTTGCACTGTATTGACAACTGGACTAGACCAAAAAACTGTTCTTCTATTTTAATAATACAGCTTAGTAATTCAAGATTTTTCAAATATTTTTCCACTGTAAAAATAAAATTGACAGAATAATGATGATATACTAGTGGCTGATTTGATGAAAATATGCCAGTGTAATGAAATAAATAGCTCCTGAAAATTAACGTTAAAATTATAAATACTTTATTTTGGATTGTGATAATTGTCCTTTTTCGTTGGAGTTAAAAAATTTGCATTAAATTAATCTTTAAAAGGTTTTATCAGTTAATGATTTACAAACACTGAGTCCATTGTTACTTAATGCAAAGAATAATTTATTAGATATAATAAAACAATATTATAAATTAAGTTTCTTTAAGATATTTTTAATCGTACAAATTATATGACATCTTTTTATAATTATCGATTGTAAAAAAACTGACAAGGTTTCAGTTTTTTTTAATGAAAAGTCTAGTCATTCGTTATTCTCTTTAACAGATAATTAATCATTTTAATTACTTTAAATTAAAATCATTATAAATTCATGATGACACAATATTATAAAAAAACTTGTAAATGGTTTCAAAACAGAAGTCTGACTTTGTTGGTCGTCTTGTTATATTGGTGTTCGAAAACTTCAGTTTTTTATTAACCGATTAAAAAAAATAAATAAATATACAAATATAAAATATATTTAAGAGTAGCAGGTATTAAAACAAAATTGTAGCAAAGTAAATAAAATATAATTTGAGTTATATGGCCACATAATTTGAACCGTTACAGTTACAAAAAGTACAGGGAATATGTACTTTTACGACGGTTGTAATAACAAGTAAAGAAGTTTTCCACAAGAAGTTTGTGTTCTAAAATAAAATAAATCAAAAAGTTTTGATTAAGTTGATTCAAATTTTAATTGTATTACGAGAAGATGACAGATATCGATTCTTTTATCAAAGTTGTTAATCACTTTTTGCCAAAATGGTCCTATTTCCTATTTTGAATTTTAGGGCTGAAATTAGTTCGATTGGCTCCATATAAACTCTGTATTTAATTCTGTGATGTTAAATCAAACGATCTAGCTGATCCCTTAACCGCTGGTTGTCGTGAAATTATACATCGGGAAATTTGGTTTGCAATAAAATAATATTTTTATTGGTTGTATGACATGTGGCACCGTCCTGTTCAAATCACATGCCAGTGATACCTACGTCATCGATAACAGGTCAAAATTGAGTTGTACGCATTTCGCGATAGCGTGAACCATTACCGTTACCCCATTTCAAGCCTTATCTTCGAAAAAATGGCCTAATCACGCCTCCAGACTACATAGCTTACCATACAGTGACATCTTGCGGGGTAAAAGGGAGCCCAGGCCCCTCAAAGGCTAGTAGGAGTCACCTGGACAATCCACATATTTCCATGGGAATCAGTTGCCCCAGAGTTCACTATTTGTCTCTGGAGACAATTAGCTGTTCTCTGACTGGTTATTGAGGTTGGCCCCTATATGGGAGTATCGTGGTGGTTGTGGTTTCGGACCCTCGTGAGAGTTTGTGGGTCGGATCATTTAAATTAACACAATGAATGGTTCAAGTTCAGTGAGTATGAATGCTGTCGTGTTCTTGATAAAATAGAGCTTCATGCGTTCTGAATGCCGGTTGTTCCTGAATGAACTGAGCGATCCATGGTGATGTGAATGGTGGGTCGGCTTCAATTCCTTCACCAGTTGAAACTTTTAAGGCTTCAAAGGCAAATCCTTACGCAAAATCTGCCTAGTAGGGTTTTGGATAACCTCAACTGCTCAAAACGTCGAGGAATTGACAACGACTAAATTCTTAAGAGAGGTCTCAGTAGGATGATTATGTTATCTGAAAATATCACTAATTTTACAGAACCACAATTTTCACAATTAGAAATATAAATTAAAGTGTTTGAAGTTAAACAACTGGTAATTAGCGCGCGTCCTCATAGCTAATGTAATGGCCCTATCTTCTAAGGTATTATAGTAAATTTGTCTAGAATCTGTTTACTTTTATTAGAAGATTAGAAATTAAAGATAGCTCCTCCAGGGGATTAAATTCCATGAATATATATAGAAGATATATACAGACCATATATAGCGATTACTAAAACAACAAGTACAAAATTTAAAATTAAAAGTTAAAGGGAAATATCATTTGAAATATATTTCTGTTGAAGTGTTATAGACAGAGTATTAAACCTTAAAATAACATTAAAGACTGACCCCAATGTCTATATAAGTAACCGATTATGTGTCTATTGCGATATATTTTTTTAAAAGTAAACGCTGAAAATCTACGATTTATTTAGACAACTGTAAAGTTCTGTGTAATTCGCCACATTTCGTTATTATTGGTTAACTTTACGTGGACAAAACAAAGTGCATGGTGTGATTTCATAAATAAAGTAAGTTATTTTCTGCTCTTTTTAAGTAAAAATATTTTTGGTATTCAGTTTGTTCAAGATGAATCTGTTCTTTCTACATAAAATTAAATTTGAGTAGTTCAACCACCAAAACCCATTTCATACTTAAGGCCAGCAACTATACATCGAATTGAAATACGTTTACAAATCGGGAAGTTAACAAAAACAGTCCAGTTTTTGACAAGTTTCAGCTGTAATACGATGTGTCATAGAATATTAAACAAAAAAAGTTTATTTATCTTTAGTTGCCATAAGAGGAGTAATTAAAGGCACAAATCCTCCTTTAATTTATGCTATAATTATCGCATTTTAAAAGTCGTATGTGTACACTAATGAAAATGATCGAGAATACTACGATGGTTTAGATAGAAATTGTCAACTGCCTTTGTATGACTCCTAAAAATATGAAAACTCATTTGTATGCATTATGTATACTGGAATGCTTACATATACGATAGGATTCTTAATATAAAAAATATTTAGTTAATTGGACCTAGTAACTGGAAGTGACCAATTTGTTTGTTTCGAACATAAAATTTTGCTTTCAAATTCAACATCAAAACAGTTTTGTGTATATGATTAAAGATGTGAGGGATATATAATTCCTGCTAAACAAAATATATCAAACTGTTGAATAATAAAACAGTTGTATGATATTGTGGATCAATGCTTTATGAAATTGGGATTAAATAAATTACTAATGTGATTCCAGTAATTTTTTGCCAAAATTTGTCAATATCCGACTGAATTGCAGGGAGATATCTTACATTGGGATTACTTTAGAAATTGTTGATTGATTTTCTAAATAGTTGGTCTTGAACAAGCCTTGTCATATTACTCGGAGAAATTTTTTTGACTTTTTTTTTAACACGCATTTGCAAAATTATTGCGTACTTCCAATTTTATTAACCATTATGGTCGTATTCCTTGTTGAATACTGTAGACTATAAACTTTGTCTATGAAGATGAGAACAAGCCTCTAATTTTTTATACTAATTAATATACAGTACTTTGTTGATAAAATCAGGTTTGTAAGATATCGTAAGGGAATAAGGGTTATAGTTCCTAGCATCACTTTCTTTTGTACAAATGACACTTTTCCGTAAACTCTTTCGCGCATTCAATAATGGTAAGAATGCAAAGAAGTTTTCTCTTTTAAAGTTGAGAGTTGATTTTTAGAGATTCACTAAGGGATGTGGGCTAGCTGTTTTCTAAGGGCATAAGCCAAGTAAGAAAATCACCTTCTACCCGTAATATTATAAAAGGAGAATATTGAAAAATCCTCCAAAAATATTATTACCAATATGGCTTGCTTAAGTTTTAAAATAAAATAATTAAGCAATAAAGCAGACTACTGGTTACAAACTGCATATAAGTTTATACACAACTACAATTTGATATGCTGTTTACTAACTGCCTGGCAAGCAAGAAAAAACAATAAAAAGAAATATATGTATGCTGTTTATTATCTAAACGCGCAAGACAAAAACTAATTTTACAACAACAAACATACATATTGTTTACAATCTGCGTAGTTTTCTAAGAAACCCTTTTTTTACAAATAACAACAACAAATATATTGCAATAAATCCCAAGCAGAAACCTTATCAGCATAAAAACAACTATACACACAGACATACAGGCGCCTATACATCGAATTAACGACATACAACAACAAAATGTGATACAAAGGGAGTAGAAGATTCTTAAATATTCTAGACTTTAAATGGACAAGTATAAATAGGGAAACGTCGGAGTGGATAATCAGTCAGTGAAAAATTAAACCTCACCGAGTAAAGACGTGCATTTCAAGCAAATTGTTCTGTGTCAACTTTGTGTAGTTAAAGTAAATAAAATTGGTATTAATTTAAAAATTCTAAAAACTGGTGTTATTTATTTTGCAATAAAGAACTCACAACAAAACGTTTATAAAAGCTATAAACGTAACAATATATAATGAACAACAAGTTGTCATTGTTATCTAAAATAAGATCAAAAAATTACGTCACAAGTAGCTCTCATGAATATTTACCATCTTGAATAACCTAATTATAACAGTAAAAGAAATAAACACCTTAGGTTGAAGCCAAAAACACGTTTCTGATTAATTTGTCTTTAAAACATGCTGAGAAAAAGACAGAAACAAATTGCAGTCAAAAGCCACTATTTAGTTTGTGTCAACATTAAAACACACCGGAAACTGTCAATAAATATGGAGCAACAAAAACACCAGTAAAACGGTAAGCGATATTGTAAATGTGAGGTAGGTCGAAAATTTTTGGTGAAAAAGTTCTTCAGTATAAAAATGTTAAATGTATTAATCAAATTAAACAGCAACAACAACAACAGCACACTTCCGTTAAAGTTATTTATTTTTAAAAGTTTGAAAATTCAAACGATTTGGTATATTTTTTTCAAAGAAACCCACACGCTGTCGGCTTAGATATTGTTGATTGTTAGAGCAAAATTGTATAAAATAGCAGTGAAGTATGTATGAAAATGTGTGTATATTTTAGTATATGAATAATTTAATACACCTTTCCACTAAAAAGAAACCAATTAAATGGCATGTAGCCGCTATGCTAAGGATGAAGGAAAAGCTCGGGATTGCTGTCCGCGCTGGTATGCTGGTGTTAAGCACCGGCTAGGGCTCGCCATCTCAGAGTTATTCTTGTCTGCATATCTGGATGTTTCAGTAGCTGCAAAACAAAAACAGCTGGTAAATAAAAATGTTTGAAAGGGGGAAACAATTTAGATGAAAACTCTCTAGCTCACTTATGGTCCTTCTTTTTCTCAAGCATAAATTCAGCGTAGCAGGTGACATGCTAACTTAAGATGCCCTCCCTCGTGACATCCTGGAATGTTTCTTATTAGGTGTGTTTTTTATGAGGCTCACTTTCCTTTTCCTGAAATTTTTCCGTATTTTTCGACATTAAAAAAATTTAATTAAAAAAAACATAAAAGATTGTGGATTAATTTTAAAAATTTTAACATAAATGTATATACTATGCAAGTGTTAAAATTATATTTAACTCAAAATTTCATTTTAGCAACTGGAAACATTTTAAATTATTAAAATTTTTTATTACCCTTAAGTTTTACCAACCACAGGTCGAGCTCACCGCTACTACGTGCACCTTTCGGCGAACCTTAAACCAATAGGGACTGAGTATGAAAAACGGTATTGAAAATAAAAGCTTTCCCCAAATTTAACACATTTCTATATAAACTCCCGCTGCACGGCGATATTCTGTAGAGAATGCAACAGCATATCGGATAAAAAAAACCACACCTTTCCACAGTGGGATTAAACCACAGCCAACACGGATGAATGCCCTCATTATTAACCGGAATAGGGGCCGTTGCTCCTACCGTGTTAAAGTTGGTTAGCCAGTTGGTTAAAATTTTACCAGTTAGTTAGCCACAGATCGCATTTCAAAGGTCCTTGTCTCTCAGTTTTAGCTTCCAGCTAGCCGAGTGGTGCCACCTTTTATCCTCATAAGCTGCAATTTCAAGTTGCGGAAGGTGGTCACCAAGACTGTATGTATATTTAATTTTTATTTGGCTGTATAATGCCTTTGAGTCTTAAATTGCAAAGGTACCTGCCACCATCAGACCCCCCGGGGACTCGTTTATCTGTCTTTATGGATTACTCAACCATTTAGACATGTGTCAACGGGGGAATAAGAGAGCCCAGTCTCCTGAAAGCTGGCAGGGAAGTAATTGGAAGCTCCACGTTATTTTCACGGGAGTTAGTACGCCCCAGAGTTCAGCTAATTGTCTGTTAGTCTCTTAGCTGTTCTCTGTCTGATTATTGAGGTAGGCCCGTCGGGAGTATCGCGGTGGTTGTGGTTTCGCAGCCCTCATGTATTTGATTAAGGGGCCAGAATCACCTTACCTTTACTGAGAACATTGAGTGAATGATTTTTTTTTTATAAAGAGAAGTAGCACTTCAGGCAACAATGCCTATTTAGTCAAGTATCGTGCTTCATTCTTTAGGAAAGGGATAGAGAAGAGATGAAACAGGAGGTGAAAGCAGAAGGATAGTCGGAAATTAACTGCCGTATAAGACAGCACAGCGACCAGTGACTATGCCTTCATCGCTGAGTAGCCCAACCGATAGTCAATTTTTATTTTTTGTAGTGAAAAAAACCAAGGTCTTCGTTGGGAATCGAACCCACAACCCCCATACTGACAAGCTACTAGCCTACAGGGGCACCAAATGATCCCGATCCAGCGAGCATGCTTGTTATGTGTTCTTGACCAGGAGTTGGATATTCTCCAGTTCTTCAGTAAGGAATGGTGGTTGACGACCCTGCTTCGAAATCTCCGAAATTGCAACTAGGTATAACCCATTGCTATAAATTAGCCTTCGGCTGCCTAGAGCGCGGCGCGTCATATCGCCCAAGTGGTTTGACCTCCGTCGAGTTATGGCATACACACGCTAGGTACCGACTTAATCACGCCACCGCTGGGCATAATGATACTAACCAATTCCTACTGCTTCTCACGTTGGATGTCACAATGATTACTTGGTAAGATAACTTTTACCCCTCAAAGTTCGTTTGAATTTAAAACTTTTAAATTTTGGGCTTAATACCACTTGTCACAGCCTCGGTGTGGATCGCTATTGAATAAATGAAGTAATTAGGATCTGTGGTCCACCGACAGCTTTAATTTTTTTCTTCCTTGCTTTATTATTACTCCCATTATCTGGTCATCTTCTTTTATCCACACAGCCGATTGCACTACCTTATCTATTGGGCAGAAGAAAAATTAGAGAACATTTTTTGTAAACTTTTAGTATTAGACTTGTGCTTTTTATTAAATTCAATGGAGCATGTTGCCATTGCCAAGTTATTTTTTACCAGCTGAATGCATTTATATGTAATATGGGCAAATAAGTTTGAAAACTTAAACTAAAACTTAATTATTTAAGACGTTTTTTAATTAATTGAAATTCACAGTGAATCGAACATGAAAAATATTGAAAAGTAATTACCAAACAAAAAATATTTAAGAATGCAGGACATAACATTTCGAATATAGGTGAAAATAAGAAACAGATGTAGGATTATTGGTTCCCATACCCATGCTTTTGTAACATTAATAAATTTTAAAACGCTTTAGTAACTTTGTTTTTGGCTTTTTTTTCAGTGTTTGAAAATTCATTGTTACAATTTTTATATTAAAAATAACATAATTTTCGAATATCGCTAGAAACAAGTGATCAATGGGACATCGCTACTAACATATCCATCACATTGTGTATACTTAACGAAGGTATTGAGTTTTTCTTTTCTGTTTTGTTTGTAAAGGAAAGAACTCTATTTCAGAATTAATTTAGCTTCTAAACGAAAATTTGTTGGCTTTAACTTTGTTGATTTAAACAAACGTTAAAGCTTTTTTTCGTTTGGATAATATTTAAAAACCTGGAAAAATCCATACTCCACCATAAAGCAAAAAAGCCAACTGCTTTTTATTTAAGTTAAAGTTTGGATTATGAAGATTCGAGCAAAATCTGTGTAAATAATAATTAAATTTTAAATATTTTTAATTATGAAGCGTTTGAGAAATTTTACTAGCCTGGCAAAATTGTTAGTAATTAATTTTACAATTTGATTATAAGCTTTCTTTATTAATAGTGCAAATTGACTTCCAAAGCAATATTATTCGAACTTTTTTGTTTCTTTTTTAACTCAAAAACCAAACAACAGTTTATTGTCATTTTATTATACTGCTGGAGGCCAATAGTTACAATAAGTATTGTTATCCAATAAAGTCGCATTCCCAATAAAGTCGCATGTAAATCATTGTTTTTTTGCTGGATTGCCACAAAAAGTTGGGATATATTATAATTATAGAGATTATCAAATAATACAACGTTCAATAAATCAAAAATAGTATAATTTTCTGCAAATGATAGCCAATTAAAATTTGAACATCTGACAGGAATAAATTTTCACACATTTTGTATGCTACCAAAATATAATACTGATATTTGAAATTATATCTTGTTTATCTTAATAACTAAAGAATTATATAATACCTTAAAATTCACAATTATTTTGTTGTTAAGTTGCCGTTAATGCTTTGGATATGTTAATTAACGGGTACGCTGAAGCAATAAGTCGGATCCGAACAAACAAAGTAAAACACTTAATTTTTAAAATCGAAACGTCATGTTTTATTATCTTTCGAAAACTTTTTTCAAAAAGCTTTGAACTGATTTATTGCAAAAATAATAAAAATAATTTTATTGATTGATTATAGTTGATTATAATGTGGTTGCAACGCCTCCATCGAAATATATCTAAAATATCTTTTTAAAGCAATTTTAAGAATTAAAAACAGTGTTTTATGGAATTTTTCCATCTGTAATTTCTTAATGCTTTTCATCAGAAGAAAATTTTTTCATTAAATAGGAGTAATCCTTTGAACGGTAATAGTTGTTGTTTATGTAAAAGTTTTTTTGATGAAGCAAATATGTTTTTATCTTTTAATTAAATAACGAATGACATGAATGCATTTAATTCAATTTTGAAAATATGAATGTGATTTTTTTCAACAACTAAAAAAATTGTTTTTGTCTTCCCCTCCATTAAGAGGAAATAATTATTTTATGTCATGTGTAGATTATTTTAAACATACTGTACTCATATTAATATGTTCTTTACTAAACAACTCTGAGAAATATAGTTTTGAATGTAAGGAAATATAATGGTTGCGAAACTTTTTGCAAGAAAAAAGCTTTTAGGTTGTAGAATTCTCAGAAAATCATTTCAAGTTGAAACAAGCGATCAAAAATCTGATTTATGATTAGCAGAATTTAATGAAGAAATTATTTAAAGACAAAGTATACATATATATAGATATATATATATATATATATATATATATATATATATATATATATATATATATATATATATATATATATATATAAATTCATTTATTCGTTTCTAAAGTCAAAAAAACAAAAACCATTCTTGGAAAAAAAATTTTTTTAGAAATATCTTCTTTATTCTATTAGGGAAAGATTAAAATAATAAATAACAAAAATGTATCATAGTTCGAGAATTACAGAAAAAAAAACTAAAACTATATAATTTTGGGAAGTGGACAAAACAATGGAAACTTAAATTTTACTTCAATAAATTTCAATAGCTTTTCACCAATGATCAATATTTTGTTGGGTAACCTTTATTTTTTATGTCTGCATCATAACGACGATGCATTGATTCAATGGTGTCCTTTGGAACTTTATGCCATTCACTCAGCACACTCGGTGTGTAATTGTGGGCTCTTATTTTGCGATCTACAATTTCCCATAGATTTTCTATGGGATTGAGATCTAGGGACTGGGCAGGCGAACTCAAAATACATACCTCACTGGAGCGTAACCAGTCAGTTACAACCCTAGAGGTGTGTTTTGGACTATTGTCATGCTGAAATCTCCAGGTTAGTGGCATGTTCTCCTTTGCATATGGTAACGTATTGTCGTTTAAAATCGATCTATACCCTACACCTGTCATTGTACCCTTTATAACATGAAGTGGAAACATTCCCTTCCTGACCAGAGAAACAACCCCACACCATAACATTGCCACCACCAAATTTTACACAATTTTGCAAGTATACTATGGATCCAATCTCTTTCCTTTTGGCTTTCTTACAAAAGATTTTCCAACATTCCCCCTTAAATTATACTTGGATTCGGAGGAAAATAGGGCAGTAATCTATCGCTCTCTAGATCAATTTATGTGCTCTTTGGCATATTTCGAACGAGCAGTGCGGTTTTTTAATATATTAGAGGTTTCTTTGCAGGACGATAACAAACAAGACCAGCTTCACTTGCTCTATGGCTAATAGTTCAACCCCAGAATATTTTTAACTTCTCTTGATGTCATTTTTGGGTCTTTTTTAAACTTTCTTGCTATTAAATTATCTTGTCTTGCAGTAGTTTTACATGGTCTTCCCCCTGAATGTAGTGTTTTCACACTACCTGTTTCACGAAATTTCTTGATCATTTTAGAAACTACTGATTTATTCATTGAATATTTGTCACAAATATTCTTTTGTTTTAACCCAGTATTAAAATCATTTAATATTTTTATTTTTAAACCCTCGCTGATCTTACCTCTAGCCATTTTTTACTAGTTAAGTAACCAAGACTGATGTTTAAAATATGTGAGCAAGCAGACTATCAGAACAATTATTTTTAAAATGACGATAAATGTTATGTATTCTGCTTTAATTTCTCGTCAATGCATTTAGTTTTAGTCATATTTTATGCAGAAGTGTAAAAGTTTCCATTGTTTTGTCAGTATTCTATAACTTACCACTTTCACTTTTTCTTTTTAACGTTAGAACTGTCGTATTTTCCTGTTCTTTTTATTTTTTTTTAATTTATCAATAACAGCGTATAAAATGTTATTCTTAGATACTTTTTTAGTTAATTTAGCAATTAATTTTGAATTTCGACTTTTTAAAACAAATAAATGAATTTTGAGAAAAGTTTCCATTGAATTGTTCAGCACAGTATATAGAGGTATTGAACTTAAAATTAGCAAATTTGTTTTAACTGGTGGCCATCTTGTTAGTTGTCAAGTGATTTATGTTTAGTTTAGTTTGGCATTTCAACACTTCGAAATTATAAAAATTGGGCCATACAAGATTGTCATTGATACCGATTGTTATAAGTGAATTTTGTTAAGCGGTGAAGCAAGCTTTATTTCAATGTCAACCGACAAAAGTGCCATATTTGGATGATAATCCTCAAGAGTATGTTGAGATATCAGATCAACAAGAAATTGACTGTTTGTGTTCTTTATGTACTGGCGGAATCATTGATCCGTAATTCTTTTAAAAGGATGCTGGGTAGAACGTTTCAGTTAATGGTGACCGCTATAAAGCCTTTTCGTTCATCAAAGAACAACAATGAAGTCCAGAAAGTGTGACTTCAAAAAGACAGCGCAACATGTCTCACAGTTCCTCCAAATTTCATTACGTACATCTTTTGATTAAGGTAAATTTCACGTCAATCTACAAAGCTCAACATAAAAAGCATCCTATATATATATGTATAAATATGAGCATACTTATGTACATTGAGTAAAGTTACGAAGCATAATTGCACCCTAATTTTTACTAATCATTTAATTCCCATTCTAAATCATTAGATGTTAATGGATGAACAGACGGCTACAAAAAGCCAAAGGCCTAGCGGGCATTAGCTTTGGAAAGCCTTAGGGAATGGGCAATGAGTTGTATGGTTTGAGCATATTACAAAAGCACTAGAGGCAGCGGATTGCCGTGTGGTGAAGATATTTAAATTATAAACGTTATTAAAACTTTAATATTATTAATTTTACTTTTTGGAGGTACTTAAGTCTATATTATTGCCCAGAAATCTCCGGTTAGTTTTTTAGGAATTTTGTTATGAATTCTAAAGGACTTTAAGTTATGTTTTTGTGTCAAATATATTTTAGATTATTATACAAACCCAATATTTCTATTGAAATTTTTTGTATTGTTTGCTGATTTTACAGTTATATTTTCTGTCAATTCTGCTAAGTTTTAACATGAACTCTGAAAATTTTATAAAATATTACAATTTCAAATAATAAAAATATTTCGTACCTAATAGTAAGCATTTTGTATGACAAATATATTATCTCCTTAGTTTTACCAAATATCTTAAAAATCTTAGACTCGCGTATATTTTTTGTTTTGTTTTCAGCTATGGACATAAATATTATTGTTACGGATGCGAATTGCTCAAGTTTTAAATAATTAATATTTAAATAATTAATAAGTAATAAAGTACAACAACTTTTTGTTTACTAACTACGTAATTTTCTAAGAAAACTTATACACGCAAGACAACAAGAACTATCTTAAAATAAATTCCAGGAAGAAACTTTAACAGCATAAAAACAAAACACAAAAAAAAATACACACAGATCAACAGTTGCCTATACATTGAATCAATAACATACCATCAACAAAATGTGATACAAAGTAAAAAATTCTTTATTTTTCTACACCTCAGCGGACAAATATAAAATACAGTATCTGAGTGCATAGTCAGTTAGTTAAAACATAAACCTCGTGAAGTAAAGACTTACATTTTCAGTAAATTGTTATGTAGTGCCAACGTACAAATCTTACTTTGGCTGTAGTTAAAGTAAATAAACTTGTAATTAATTTGAAAACTCTAAACTCTGGTGTTATTTATTTTGCAATAAAGAACTCAGCAACAACAAAACTTTTATGGAAGGTATAAACATAATAATATAGATATATTTTAGAGCAGATGCCATTGACCAATCATAAAGCTTAACATAAAACACAGCATTAAACTTTAGCTGTAATATAACTGGTGCAAGACAGTGCAACACGTTACACATATTGGCCACAATTGATTTACTGAAGGAAACGTTTGGCAACAGCATAGTTTAAATTTTTAGACCCGTCAGTTGGCTTCCAAGGTCATGCGATTTAATGTTCATACGACATTTTTAGTGGAAATATGTGAAGCGCTGGTATATGCTGATAAACCCATAACGATTGACCACTTGGAGGTCAATATTCGAGTTAGCCGTGCAGTTCATATGGTAGAAGTCACATTTATACTGTAAAACCAGAAGTTTATCTTTCGAACAAAGTAGATTTCATGTCAATATAAAAACTTCATCTTTGTTTTATTCCATTTCAAAGTCGTTTCTATTGGGGTCCTAAGAATATTTAAAAAGATTTCGTTTTTTTTTCGAACCTTTATAATCGATTTAGTTTATGACTTATTTTCCCATATCATAATGTTTTATAGTTATAGCTGCATAATAAAATGTGAGTGATGCGAGAAGCGATTCACCACTTGGCGGACAACATTCACAGCGCTATTGTCACAAATGCGCGAACAAGTCATCGAAACTTGGAATTCCAGATTAGACTACGTTCAAGCAAGCCTGGCGGCTATAACCCACAATTCGTATTTAAATTATATTGCCAGAAGAGTAAATTTCATGTCGATAAATGCTTTCTGCTTAATGGTCCACTGCAGTTTGTATGCATAACGAATTTAATGTATTAACCGATTGCAGATATGGTTACATATATTCCTCTTATTATTATTTACAAAATTAGTTGACTTAATATATGATGTTAAAAATGTATCCGACCTGCGGTAGATCAGTGTAGCGAACCTTAATCTTCTTCTTAATATATTTCGAAATTAAAACGCATGTTACTTAAGCCGAATTAAAATTATTAATTTAGTTATAATACAAAAATAGTTCGGATGTTATCAAATGTGCATGCTTTTAAAATTTCTAGAACTAGAAATTTCCATTAAATCGATACAAAAATGTGCTCAAAAAATAGAAAGTATTGACTGGCTACTCAGCGTGAAATAAAATTGATGTTCTAGTTTCGTATCCCAATATCTCCCAATTATCAATTTTTATCATAAAATTTATTTATTAATCAATTTTTCGATAAGTTTTCTTTAAAGCGATCTCTTGCGCCGATACTAAACTACAACAATGAATCTTAGGTGTATTAAAGGAAGAAATGGTTGCACAAGCTTTAACATATTTAATAGTATAACATAACATGTCGTTACATGTTTGTGAATAATAACATATTTTTGTTTAACATCCATTGTTTGCTGAACCAATAGCAGATACTCTGACCCGATTTTGACTTAATTTTCAGTACACAGTCCTAATTGTTAATTTTTTTCTTCCACGAACAAAATTCAATATTTTATTCAATCTTTTTTAATATTTTAAGTAGTTCTTACGGCACCCTTAAAGCAAAAATTAAGGACTTTCTGATGACTACGTATTATCAGTTTTTTTTTTAATTTATTGTTTATTATTATTAGAATTTCAAATGCTGCTACAATAATTAAAATTTTAACGTTAATTATATTGCAAGGTGGGGAATTAACAAATTGAAAATAAGTCTTGAGTTCGCAAAGAGAAAATTTATTTATTTTTAATATATTTTAAGAATTTAAGTTTTTAAAATAAGTTTCATGAAGCTAAGAGACACGTCTTCCTTATACCTTAAACTCCCTTATTTGCGACTTAAGTACAATTAGTTTTTATACATAGACTTTTCTATTTTATTACATATTTTGGCACATGGCTTTTATCACTCGTGACATTCACGTTTAACTAGTTTCTGCCCGTGGTCGCAAAACTTGTGATAGCTGTCTCAACCACTTCCAGGTATAGTCTGCAAGTAATATTTATAGTGAATTTGTCATGCTTTATACTGACTTATAACAAAAAAAAACCCAATGTCATATCGGTTCCAAGTCAAAATGACACTATTCAAGTTCGAAAAACATACGCTTACTTTTGCCACAACCTTAACTGCATAAGATGTTTAGAAGAAGTATATAAATGCTTGTTTTTTGGAAGTTTCGTGAGTCTAACATAAAAATTAGTGTTTTTTGAAGGTGCATATCTAGTTCAATTGTGAAGAACAGCTTAAATTTTACAGCCATAGTTTTTTTAAGTCTGCTAAAGTAATTGCATTGTTTCGCTAATGTAATTGAAACAATTTTACTAATTTTATTACAACATGTAGGACTTAGGAAATGCCTTGCCTTGCGTGAAACAAATTCGAATCATAAGGACTTTAAATAATCTAAAGAAATCTTATTCTGAGAGTAATTAACGGCTTAACTAGCGTTTCCTTATCATCTAATTGTATTCGTCCTTTATAAGCCTTGTTGCAAACCAACTGCAAACATTTTCCATTATATTTAGAACCCGAGAATATGGCGGTCGATTGTATCGTTTTGTGCTACACAATAATTCTGTCCTTTCTGTCGTTATTGTGATTTTAAACAGCTGCTACACCTTTCTCGCATTGCCAAAATAATGAGTATCGCCATGCGGGTCACACTAATTAAATTTGTTGTGGTCACTAAAGCCACAGTACGGTTGTCATTCTCAAGGCACCTTACTTACATGTTCCTTGCCATATTTCATTGATTTCACCTTCTTCATGATATTTAGGAAATTTTGTTGGCCCTTTTCACGAATATTTGTGCTTGTGCTTCTAAGTATTTAATCAGTACAGAGTGGTTCTAATCATATGAACAGAAAACAAATTTTGATTTTGCCTCTTAATGGAAGAGAGCTTTCAAAACACTATTGCATTAAACTTATTGACTGTTGTTGATTTCGTAAACTTAAAAAAATATATTCTTCAAAGTATCAACATTGATCTGTCGATAGAAAAAATTAAGAAGCATGGACTTCTTAAATCATAAATTACAGCGGCTCTAACCGCCTATGGAGAGTGTTTATTAATTAATTAATAAGCTGATGTTAAATTTTCGATGTATTTGTCAATAGCTTAAAATAGAGATCAAGAAAATTGAGCTCTTGTTAGTGATTTGCCAATTTCAGAATAAATATGTGATTAAACATCATTGTGGCCTTTTACAGTTAATTTTAGATTTAAACATGAGAATCATGTGAGAGAAAACAAAAAATAAAAATGTTAATTAAAAGCAAAAGTCTACTATTGTTATTTTATTTTTTTATATATTAGGTATAAGGAAAATATTTGCTGTTAATAAACATGAACCATTTTACTTAAAGGCAAATTGCGGGCGGCTTTTAAAAGAAACGAAATAATATATACAAGCTTAAGACTCTGTGTGAATTTTTTGGAATATATTTTTTAGAAGATGAATCTAGATCATGAAGGCAAAAAGGCCACAATGATAAATTGCAAAACGGTTTGATAAAATTACTTATAAATAAGTGTGATTCAAGCTGAGTTTTGTGTTCATGCTCTGTGTTTGGAAGTCAGTCGAATTAAGCACAAACAAAAAAAATTTTTACGGAATATTTATATGTTCAAGTAATCATATTCATTAAAGACACCCGGTTTCTAATCACTTTGATAACTGGAGGTAAAATATTGATAGTGTATAAACTCGTGGTTAGAAAAATAGGTTAAAAGTTAAAATCTCAATTGTACTTAATATGGTATTTCCTAAGGGCTAATCTTTGGGCCCCTTCCTTTCTGCAGGCATACCAATGATAGACTTGAAATTACAACGAATAGTATATTTCAATACAATATGTTTGCTGAAGATGTAGAATTATACATATGAAATTTACATGTACTGTGTAAAAATGGTGCGACATCCCGAGGCTGATACTCCAAGTTGCGGAGACGTGATGAGAGAGCAACAAGATAAATGGGCAAATACTGAAAAAAAGAAATAAGTCTCGCGCCAAATGTTTCAATTGCGGTAAGATCGGTCATTTTCACCGTTAATAGGGATTCAGCCATCGTCTATGTCGCTGACATAATGGATGAATTATTCTCGGTGCAGATTCATGATAGCTCAATTTATTAACTTGCACATGGGCAACGAAATGAAAAATGATCTGGTGCAATATGGAGATCCGCCTGGATGTTGGATGTAAAAGGAGGGCCGCAGTAAAAAAGCTATCTTCTGTTGAACACCAGAAGTTATCACCACAGCATTGGGGAGTGGCGTACCTAACTTGGCTTAACAACAACAAAATCGCAATCGTACTGGGCTTTTATCGAACTTTAGAAAGTAGAAACGGCAAAAAAAAACGGACTTTTCGTGCCAGCTTCCAAAATAAACGAGATAATGAAACAATTCCGTAATTATACCAGTGGGTGTCATCTAGGTATCATAATTTCTAAGTCTAGAAGAACTTTTGAGTACCTATAGATAAAGGTCGATAAAAATATCACAGATAACCATGTGTATTAGGTGGATATTAATTGAAATGGCTGATTGAAACATTGCGCTTTTAAACACAAAAGAAAACTGTTGAAAAGCAATGTCCAATAAGCTACGAGTAACTAAAATTTTTATAATTATGGGGATGTACAAATGGCTGTGGAAGAAAACTTTTCATCTAAATGCCTTCTTTTCTAGATGTTTCGATGGGCTATCAAAATGCCCTTATATTCTTAGAACTAAAGCAAAAAGAAAAGTGAAAAAATGTTTTTCTTCCCACCAGTATATCGTGCAATTAATTTTTGTAAAAGGACAAGTGTAATATAAAAATATTCGGAAAGGCTTACTATTGCTACGAGCTTTAAAAGTGATAACTATTTGCAAAATAAATACCAACAACTAAGTGTTATAGATTTTCCATTTTATTTTATTTTTATGCTTTCGTTTATTTTTTATTCTATCACAATTTTATTTAAATAGTCAATAAGTAAATTTTTTTCAATATTTTGAGTTATTTCTTTCTGCGTTCGTTTTCTATTTGTTAATATTTTTTCTCTTTTCTTTTAAGTTATTAAAACAAGAAAATTTTTGTATATTTTTAGTAGTTTAACAGTCGCCAAAATGAGTGAAATCTTGCTTGCAAAAAAGCAGCTCTTTTCATTCCATATTTTTTCCAAATCGGTTTATTTGACAAACTTCACCTTGTTTAATTTTCCTTAAAGTAAAGTTTCGGATGTTTCGTAATATATGTTTTTGTTGCATAGATAAAATTTTTAATGGCTGAAGACGTAAATAAGGCATTAACTGACAGAGGCGCCAAACGATTCATTATAATATTTAGTTGTGAACTTTTCACGATTGTCATTAATTTTAAATTGTAAACAGATGATGTTGTTGTACTACCATTGATTTATGAAGTTCTTGATTTTTAAATGCCTATAACTTTTTGTTTTTAAAGCCACTGACACAAAATTTTATATAATTATGTAACGTATTAGTTCCAAAGAAGGTGTCTTCCTTTTAAACTTTTTTTTAAAAAAGGTCTATATTGCTTTAAAAACTCGAACCTAATAGCCTATAAACCCTTGTCGTTAAAACAGGGCGAAAAAATTATTTACTAGTTTGTAGTCCAAAGTTTTATACTCCAACGCATCGATTCTTTCCCAATTTATCCACAGATACCATCTGCTTATTTTAATTTCGCTGATATTTATTTTTAACAAAAAAGTGTGGATAATAAATTATTGCACATACTGACCCATCAGTTCTTTCAGACATGCAATTTTCAAGAAATCGAAATACATAAAGCGATAATTATAAATTTTGCAGCAAGTTTCAAAAAACGCTACGTTGAGTGCTTTAGGTACAAGGAAACGTTTTACAAACGTTACCACGAATGGTTATTAAAAATTAAGATACAATATCAATTGTGATTTTAAAAATACTGACCCTTTACGAAAATTTATCTTGTTCGAATTTTTATCAAAATATTATAAAAGTTATATTGAAGCTAGAATAACAAATTGTTTAAAAATTAGGAAAAATTAAAAATTGCAACCAGAAATTTCGATCACTTTAATGGAGAATGTATGCTCGCAGAGCTAAAAGCAAGAAAGTATAATATGCCTATTTGGAGTTTCTCTATACAGACGAGCATCAAAGCTTTACTATCGACAATACCAATACCATATTTCTTGAGTGCTTCTGCGTTTGATAACATTATAAAAGTAATGCTTTTATTATTTATCTTTCGCGGCATTTTCTAAAATAAGAAAAATCTAACCCTCTCACACTATTGCATTTTACAAACACATTTAACATTTTTGGTTACTTATATATGCAAGTGTAATAAATAGAGTGTAGCCCTTAATTTCACTAAATTTTGTTCAAATTACAACTTGGTTTTCTCGAAAGGCCTCTTGGCATCTTAGTTCTAATACTATAAATTTATTAATCGTAATTCGTGTAGGTAAAAATAGCCACGACCAAAGATCTACAATGAGTTGAAAGAATGTAACTTTAGTATTAATTTAGTTAACTGCGATTATATTATAAAATGCAGGTTTCACGAGAAGTATAATTTATTTTATCTATACCAAACACTTAACTTATAGAACGTAATGTAAACTTTAAATAATTTTAAGAAGTTCCGGAACTTATTATGTTAAAAGCGCCGACGTAGGATCGCAGAACTTAAATAAAATACTTTTCAGCTTGAAAAATAAGTGCATGGAGAATGACAAAAATTATGGCAAACCAAATAAATATTTAAAAATATATTTTTTTTTAATTTTTATCTGAAATTGTTATATTTAAGGGCAGCTCAGTTATTTTTGTCCATTTAATTTTAACAAGTTGCAGCAATGTCTTATAATTGTTTAAATTAGTTTATTCATAAAAAACTTATGTAGTCAAAAGCTCATGGCCTTAAGGAGTCCATTTGAAACATGAAAACATGAAACATTCAAACATTATTGTTTTATTCTATCATCCATAGTAACAGATGCAGCACCATCTCCGATTACAGATCTATGCGTAAGCATGAAACGTTGAGTCTTAAATGCATTAACATCGACTTTATTTACGCGCCCCCATTTGGAAATTGTTGCGAAATCATGAATAAATACGAACAAAATGGTGCTGTCATCTGTGAAAGAGTATATAGGGTTTAAAGTTTGACAAAGAAGGTCATTTAGAAAAAGACATACTCTATCAAATTCCTTAGAAATAGCTGGAGCCACCACCTTACTTTCCCCGAAATGATGTATGGAGTTGCATCATTATGCCGGCGGTCATTTTGTCAGTTGTTGAGTGACTTATGTTTAGTTTTATTTGGCATTTTAATGTGAATAGAATGACTACCGAACAATGTTTGCAAAATGTACAAATTTATTTTTAAAGTTACTCGGAAATACCGCATCTGGATTTCATTTGAACAAATACATCAATAAACAAAACTGCCGTATGTAGAGTGATCAATATTCTCAAGTTGTTAATTTAAACACTTACTTTAATAACTATTTCAGTACTAATTGTTTATTTTATTAATATCTATTTTTATACTTTCTTATAACAGAATAATGCTATCTTAAAACTTTTACAGATTCTATGCGCTTATCAATACATTCTTATCATTATACACATAATATGCCAAATTCATTTTCTTATCACACTTAATCCTAAACTAATCACAATACGTTCTTCAAACCCAAAACGGTTGAAGCATCTGATCATTTGCTGGTAGATATGCAAGCCGTCCAATCACTTATCAGCATACAACTTGTGTTGCTTTTTGAACACAAGTGTTTGTTGAGACACCAGCACATCCAGAAAAAACTGATCCTTTGGTGTACTTTATAGGCTATTAGAATCTCGTACTTCTTTAAAAGAGATGCTGGCCTTCAATTGCAAATCTGTGATATGCAGGAGCTTTGGGTTCAACAAAACGAAGCAACCTGTTGAACAGCCCGTGCCACAAATGATTTATTGGGGAAAACCTTTGGTAACAGAATAGTTTCACCTTTTGGAACCGTAAATTAGCCTCCAAGATAGCGCGATTTAACGCCGCTAGATTATTTTCTGTGGGAATATATAGTCGCAAGGCTACGTTTCGACGATAGGAGAACAACATATATCGCGTTATTGCCGGTATACCGCCACAAATGTTGAAAAAAGTCACTGAAATTTATACCTTTACATTAGACTACGTACGAGTTCGAGTTAGCCGTTGCGGTTATACGCCAGAAGTCATATTTAAATTATATTGCCAAAAGATTATCTTTCGAATAAAGTAAATTTCATGTTAATTTGAAAAAAATAAAACATCTTGGTTTTATATAATTTAAAATTTCTAACCTCTATAAAAAGCACCCTTTCTATACATAGTATGTCACTTTAAGGTAACAAAACCTAAAGTGTTTCATGTAAATAAAAAAAGTATTTCTGCAATTTAATTAATAAGATTCTTTGGTTGGAAATACTATTGCAAAAATTCTGCTTCTTTGGTAACAATGAGACTGAAACGAAGCACAAGAAGCCAAACAAAAATTTAATAAATTAAAAATATAATATAAAGGCACTATTATCAAAATAAGTTGTTATTAGGGGGAAATAAGTTAATTTGATACTTATTTTGCGATTTATAAATTTTTATATTGGAGAAATTAAGAAATTGTGTACGGAGTTCTCCCTTTTCAAAAATTTATTAACCAGAACAAGCATTACTAACACTTGCCGCGCTAATATTAAAAGCAATACACAGTATATTTTATAATTAAAACTTATAGCATTTCTTTTTAGTGTATTAACGTAAAATATTAATAAAATATTAATATGAGTGAAAAATTAATGGTTATAAAATTATTAATGGCAGTCAAATTATGGAGAGATTGTAAAATGAAAATTTGTTTAACTTTGCGAAGTTTCTAACTGAATTTACTACTTAAAAATGACTCATATTTCCTATGACATACCAATTTACTATGAAACAGAGATGATAGTTCTTGCTATAATTTAAATTTTTTACGAACTTATTGTTCGGGTATTAAGGCTTCTTTTCTAGGTATTGGATATTTTTTTATCATTTTCAAACAAAAATTAATGGCATTGAACCAAGATAAAGCAAATTGAAAAATAACTTCAAATAGTAATTAATCGCAACATATAAAAATTTATAAAGGGCCATATTTAAAACTGATGCCTTAGAAAGTGCGTTGAAAAATTAAATTTGTCATTGAAAAATTTGGTGAAAAGAATTAGTTGAGATAAGACAATTATCACAGTTCTGGCAGTTCTAGATCAATCATCAGTTTAACTCTTATTTTCCCCATTAAAAATTAAACTGACAAAAAAAAACTAATGAGTGACAAAAACTTTCTCTGTATTTAAAATTAACAGTACGGTACACAGTGGACCATTTTACGAGAAGGCGGTCAAAAATATATAACTTTTTTTCTACTAGGTGAGTTCATAGGCTTTGGTTATAGATATAAAATGTTTAAATCGACCGGTTAGAAAAATAGTTGTGAAAGGTTTAAAAATACATTCTAAGTTATAGCTGATTTTTGGTACGAAAGTAAAGTATTAAAACTTGTGCAAAGAGTTTGTTTTACATAAAGTCTTATATTTTGATTCACGTTTAGAACTTATACTTTTTAAAAACTTAAATTTATTTAGATAGGGCCAAGCTTTGACCTTCGAAGGCCAAAGATTGTTTTTTTTAAACAATTTGAGTTAAAAATTAGCTCATTAAGTAGCAAAAACATAAAAAGTATATTCATTGGTTCAAATTTATTTTAGATAAGGAAGTATTTAAATCAAAAGTAAACATAAATATACTCGTATATGTAAAATTAAATTGTAAATTGATTAATGCTTTATTAATGTAAAAAAAAATTTTAAAGGATGAAATACATACAGATAACTCTTGTGTTTGGAAAAATTACTATTAATTAAAAAATTTTAGTAAATATTTCTTCTAAATAGCCTTGATTTTCATCTTTTAGAAGTAGTTTAGCCTTTACGTCTAGTTCAATAGAAGTAGTTTTCCATTTTTGCCGGATATTGGAGATATAGGGATCTGATGTGCATAATAAAATAACAATCAAGTCTTCATTAGTACAATATCTAGAAATTTTTTTGTGCTCACGAAAGAATCTATATTCTTTGTTTCGTTTTTCTTGCGCTTCTTCAGATAGATCTCCTATTGGTAGCATATTGTGTTGTTTTTCTGATGTACTCTCCAAATTTTTTTGCATTTTTCTTTCTGCTGCATGTTAGAACTCTTAAAATTATACTGAATCTCCTTATTAGTTCCAAATCTTCTCCTGTGATAGATGCTGCAGTTTCTGGATCTGAAAAAAATTTTCCTGCAGTGTTTCCATCATTTATATTCCCCTCCCCTTGCTTTGGCTGATCAATGATTAGGCCTTGTACTAAATATTTTCTTGCTTTTTGTTTTTTTTTTGGTTTCTTTTTTCTTCATTTTCCTTATTTTTTCGCACCGTTTCGCCTAACGGACCAAAATCTAATTCATAACCCAATTTAAGAATATGCTCCATATAAAACGTACTGTAGTATGAAGAGGGGACAATCCGAATTCGAATGCTGACTTAAAAGTGTCATCTTCTGGAACTGCATGACTTAATTGACTTGATGTCTTTTTGGATATAATGCAGCTTGATGATGCTTTTGTATCAGTTAAAACTTAGGCAACTTTTACATCAATCATTGTGAGATACATTTTAAAATTCACTTCGATTTCCTGTTCATCAACAGTAAATATTACAGGTTGAAGGTCTTTAATTTCTTCTTTTTTTTTTAAAGAGAAGAAGCACTTCAGGCAACAATGCCTATTTAGTCAAGTACCGTGCTACATTCTTTAGGAAAGGGATAGAGAATAGATGAAACAGGTGGTGAAAGTAGAAGGATAGTCTGAAATTAACTGCCGTATATAAGACAGCACAGCGACCAGTGACTATGCCTTCATCGCTGAGCAGCCCCACCGACAATCAATTTTTATTTTTGTAGTAAAAAAAACCAAGGCCTTCGTTGGGAATCGAACCCACAACCCCCATATTTACAAGCTAGTACACTACCTACTAGCCTACAGGGGCCGTCTTGCACCTCTTGTGACCTGGTTGTTCACAACCCATAATTGTGGTAGTCTCTTACAAAACTATAAAGCTATAAAACTGTAAATTTATAAATCGTAAATTCTTTTATTTTTCGGATCGTTTTTGATTTTGTATTTCCACCTGTAAGAGCGTTGGATAAATATGAATGGTTTGTTTTTATACCCAACGCCAAGTAATTTAACAATTTAAAAAAAAACCATTTTACAATCAGTGCAAATGAATTTAAAAAGCAAAGTACTTTTGTGACCTAAATTATATAATTTTACGTTATTTTAAGTTGGCAAAATATTTTTGTGACCAATTGTTCATGACTTTGAAATTGACTAAAAGTTTTTGTTGTTTTCTAAAAATACGCATATTCGTCTAAAAAACGAATCTCATAAAGGCGAAAAATAAATAAAATGCTTGCAAAATAGCACTGAGCTAATGCTTTTACATTCCCTAATGAACTTTAGAGGTTATGCTCTATTAAGTAAGAGAATTTAGAACAAATTTGGACCTCTAGTTTGTTTCGCTTATGCAAAAGAGTTAGTGATATCTAAAAATCAAAAATTTACTAAGAAATTTCTCATTTTAGCAAGATACTGACTTTAACCGCCTTCTCGTAAAATGGTCCACTGTGCGGTACCAGAGATCATAACATATGAACATAAGATTTTCAATTCTAAAGGCAGATCCTTGTTTTATGTTGCTCACAGTGATGGAAAAAATCTTTACTATGATAACAAAAAACACATGAGCAATATTCACTTTTAGAACTTGAAATTTCTAAGCCAAATGAGGTTCTCGAATAAAACTGTATCCTCTTATTCTTCTGCAGCAAAATGTATAAATCGTTCGTTTTATAAGTTGCTTTTTATTTCAATTGGATTATAATAGTTTGAAGTTTGGTTTGCATATATTATTGGTACCATTTCATTCGTTGCCAATTACTGTTGTACGTTAAGCTTGATCATTTAATAGTTATGTACCTCAACAACTGCATTGCCATTGGCTACTTGCTCGGAAATTTTTGGTATCAACAAGACGGCGCCACATCGCATACAGCCAGGATTACAATGGAATTACTGCGAAACTTCCACAACAAATTTTTTTAAGAAATGGTGATACTATATTGTATTCCATACGTAATTGCCGACATTAAATAAATTTATTAATAAAATATACATTCTCTTTCATTTAATCAAAAATTATAAACAACCAAAGTAATATAATTTTCCGACGGACAGCCTGTATAAATAAAAAGGATTTTTGTTCTAAAATAATATAAAAACATTTACTAAGTAGCATGCCACGCGTACATTTACAAATATTTTAATCTATTTAGTTAAAATTTTATAGAGAAAAATTCTATGAAATTGTGTTCTTAGACAATAAAAATTTTATTAAAAAAAGAAATTTATTAAAAAATATTTAACTTTATTAGGAAATCGAAAATTTAATTAAATTAAAAGGAATGGAGGAACACAAGTATATGTATGACATAAACTTATATATATGACTATATATGACATAACTGTGAAACACAATTTTCCAACAATTACTCCTTGACTTTTTTATTTTAAGGAAATTTATCTTTATTCTAAGAGCATTGGATTTTTAAAAATCTTTCCCCCTTTTTAGTATTACGGACATTAGTTAGGTACAATAGGCTCGGTTGGGTTTTCGAGGAAAGATATTTTGTAAAAGAAAGTATTTTTAATATCAATTTATTTCCTAAGTTTATTCGTTTTAATGAACTTTTTTTATTATCACTTAGTTTAGGCGCCTGCTTGACTGTGTCTTTTATTTTTATACTGTGTTAGTTCTTTTTGTTTTCTGCTGTTTATCTTATTTCGTCCATCACTCATTCTATTTGGTGGACCTAGGGCGTTTAGAGCATTTGCAACACTTTCCCGTTGTTCCTTAAAATTAGTAAGAACACTGCCTCTTCGAAATCCCCTGGCAAGTGGTGGATTTTTTCCCAATGCTTCCACTAATTTTTCAAATTGGTTGGCGTTGGTAATTTTAATTTTTTCCATTCTCTATTTTATTTTTATTTTTTTGTAATTTATTTTCCATTTTTAGGTTTTTTAATCTTTTTAATCTTTTTTGTTCATAACAGCACGACACCAAATCAAGATCAACGGCAATTTAAGGGAACCTCAACGTCAAATTGTCTTACAGTATACCAAACATGTATTGCTAGTCATCGATATGTGGCAATATTGCCAACGAGAATACGGATTTACAACAAACGATAAAAAACGCCGTCATATTGTATTGCCGTCACCAAACAGAATAAGGGTGATTATTTTAGAGAGCAAATTTATATACAATCTTTCGTAACATAATTTTTTAAAAGTTAAATATTGTACTGCAATTAACCTTAAACTAAACTTATGTTTAAACTAAAACTGAATAAATTGTTTTTTAATAATTAATTTAAGATTTAGAAACTGGATACTATTCTTCGAACATGCAAGTGTACTTGTCCGTATTTATTTGTCCACCCCCAGCAGTACTGTACTTATTCGTACTTATTCGTATCATGCCTCTTTTTCTAATTTTAGCTGTGAAATCTTTGAAGACGATGGCGTCTAACACTTATCAAATAGAGCCAATTTAAATTTGGTCAACACTATGAGATGTTGTTGCTAACAGCAAAAACTAAGCAAAGAAGAAAAGCAAAACGAAATTTGTTTATTTGATGATACACCAACTTATTCATACTCTAATTATATAAAAAAAGCAACGTAGAAGAAAAAAAAAACAAATTTTTCATTAAAAATAGAAAAACTTTATAGGGATTTTCAGCTTGTTCGCATTTTCTCAATGGCCAATGGCATGTGTAGCAACTGTAGCAAAACCAAATGAGAATATAGACAGCAATTTCATTAGCAATATGTTGAATTGATAAAAAAAATATCTCCGCCACTCTCTGACATTTATGCTGGTTTAGGATTCCCAGCAAATTGCATTGAACTATATATTTCCTTTTGCGCTGTTGTTTGCGTTAGCATAGAAGTTTAATTTTTGATATTAGGATAAGGTCATGTGTGCATGCTAGCGTGTACTTAAATAATCTTGGCAATTATTTCATTGGCGTCCTAAACGAAGGAGGCAGTTTTTTAAGTATAAATTTTACAGCTTTTGTTGTTGTTCAATTATTTTTGTTATTTTTGCCAAAGGATACTAATATATAACTTCCACTCATGCCCATATCTTATTATGTATCACTACTTTGCTCGAGTTGCAATTAGGCGCAGATATCAAAATTTTAACAGGATCTAACCTTAAACTTCCCGAGAGCTGACTGATGATTGCAATATTCAAATTTAAAAGAGCTTCTTTAATGTGTTACTGTATTCAATTTTGTATGTAATTAATTTTCGTGTTTTAAATTTTATTGTTAGACAATTTTAAGTATTTAAATTTAGCTAAGTATAATTAAAATATCTTAAGATTTTTTAGATCTTATTGTTTATCCGGTTTACTTAATTTTAAAACTTATTAAGAAAGAAAAATTTGTTTGAAGAAAAGAAAAAGAAGCCACTTGCAGAATGGGATGCAAAATTTTCTGAATCATTACATCCGTCACCAATATTTCGTGGACCATCAATCTTAGGTTATTTGCGCTGTAAATATCATTTATTTAATAAACAAGTTTAAGGATTAAGAATATGACAAGTTAGCAATTACTTTTAATTAAGTTAAGTACCGAAGTTCAGTACCGAAAGGCAATTTTTTTATTAATTATCACATATATTTTTTAGCGCTTTCTGCTAACCGTTGGTTTAGTAACGATTAACAGCGATGCAACAATAGTTTTCTATTCTTTTCAGAACTACTATACGTAGAATAGTGATGACCATATATCATAAAAATCCACTTTGAGAACTTCTGCCAAACAATTGTTGCTGAACCAAAATCATCCCAAGGTTAATTTTAAATTTAATTTAATACGAATCTAATATATTATTTTGATTCAAGGGTTTTTCATTGATGAAAATAATTAATGTAATGAAGCAATAATAAAACTAAAAAAAATTTCTTAAGCAACACGTTATACGTGAAAGTCGATCAGAAATATTAAATCACTCTTATCAATCACGAAGTTCTACAGATATCGTACATTTTGGAATTTACTTTATTTTATATATTCTGGCATAGTTTTGATTCCAGCCGATTAACTAAAAAAAGAAGACAAAGAGTTTTACAAATAATTTCTACTCTAGTCAGCGTAGAGAGTCTGCCAGCCAATCAGTTTATTTGAATTTAATTTAATTTCATCTATGTTAATTTTTTTTTGTCTGTATAGCTTTTTTACACCAAATGTCTGGCAATATATTGGCGTTTTCAACAAGAATTTTGTTTTTCAGTTGAGGCAACACCAAGAACATGATAGTTTTGACATTTCGTTTTTTGACCTATTCGTAGTAAATTCAGTGGCAATTGTTAAAATGATTTTCGCCCGAAAATCGCATTAAAATAATAAAAATCCACTATGAAAATGATGGTTCTGTTAAAGCTACATTTCGTAAAATTCGTGATATTTTCGGACCACATAATCGTCCTTCTGAGACCGCTATAAGGAATTCGGTCGTTAAATTTGAGTAGACATGTTCGATGCTAAATGTGCGAATACCAACGCATGTTCGACCGGAATGTTCAGCTGAAAACATCGCAGACGTAACACACAGTGTTGAAGCTGATCCAAATTTGTAAATTCCTCGTTGTTCTCAACAATTGGGGTTATTCAAAAACACCACGGCAAGTTTTGCGTGAGGATTTGACTTTGAAGCCTTACAGGGTTCAACTGGAATTAAAGTCGACCAACCATTCACACTGCCGTAGTTTCGCTGAATTCATTTAGGAACAAGCGGCTGGTTTTTCTGAAAAAGTTATTTTTTCAGACGAAGGCCATTTTCACTTGTCAGGATATGTCAACAAGCAAAGTTGCTGCATTTGAGCTTCTGAAAATCTTAGAGTGATTATTGAAAAGCTTATGCATGGTCAACGTGTCACTGTATAGTGCGAAAGATGCTAACAACTCAATTTTAGCCTATTATTGACGAGCCTATATTAGCCTATCACTAACATGTGGTGTCATCAGGACGGTGCCACATGTCACACAGCCAGTGAAACGATTTATTTATTGCAAATCAAATTTCCCGATTAGATAATTTCACGACAGCTAGATCGTGTGATTTAACACCAATGAATTATTTTTCTTTTTTTAAAAAGAGAAGGAGCACTTCAGGTAACAATGCCTATTTAGTCAAGTACCGTGCTACATTCTTTAGGAAAGGGATAGAGAAGAGATGAAACAGGTGGTGAAAGTAGAAGGATAATCGGAAATCAACTGCCGTATAAAGACAGCACAGCGACCAGTGTCTATGCCTTCATCGCTAAGCAGCCCCACCGACAGTCAATTTTTAATTTTGTTGGCGAAAAAAAAATAAGGTCTTCGTTGGGAATCGAACCCATAACCCCCATACTGATAAGCTAGTACCTACTAGCCTACAGGGGCACAGGAGGATTATTTTTAGTAGGGCTATGTTAAGGATAGGGTTTATACAGAGCCAATCGAACCGATTTCAGCCTTCAAACTTAAAATCCGTTATGTGATTAATGAAACGCGACCACCATTTTGCCAAAAAGTGATTAAAAACTTGTATGAAAGAATCGACATCGGTCAGCGTGGTCGTAATGGATATTTGCCAGATATAATTTTTCATTCATAATTCCCGCACTTTTCTCTTCGCAATACAATACAAATTTAAATCATCTTAATGTAAATGTTTTGCTATATTTTGCTTTAGTAAACAAACTTCTTGTTGAAAAACTCTTTTAAGTAAATTAGCATTTTCAAAACATATGAAATACAATTTTATATTAACAACAATAAATAAATAAATTTTCGGCAAACCCTAACATGATAATTTCTGAATTATTTATTTAAATAAATCTCACACTAATTTGTAAAATCCAAACCAGTGTAGTAAATTTTTTAATAATCAACAATTAATGTTAAAATCTTAATGCTATTTTAAGTTCACCCAATGTTTAAGAAGAGTTATTTTAATATCAAAAACAAACTACGCATTTTAATATTTATTGCCAAAAAATAAATTTTTATTTTAAGTGTGAGTGTAAAATTTTTAAAGGTTTAAATGTAAATGTTTTCATTCAGAATTGGCAGAAATTTGATTTAATTATATCATGGCCTAAATTTTTAAAATAACGGATGAGAGAAAAATTTAGAGGACGATCTGCTTGAAACAAATAAAAAAGCCAAAAAGGTAATAAAGGCATTTGCAATGAGTTTATATATTTTTAGCCAATTGCAATAAAAAACTGAAAGGCTGAAGTAACTAATTTATGCCTTCGTTTGAAAACCATAAACTCTTTCCAAAGCATTTATATAGAATTTTATTTCTAGGAAACTATTTTAAATAAAAATAATAACCCAACATTTATGTTAATATCTATACAAATAAACAGTTTTTAATCTACTTAAGTGTATGTTTGTGATAACATAGAATATATAATTTGAGTTGTGAGTGTATTTTTAATAAATTTTACAAAATTGCAAAAATTGCAATGCATTTTAAAATTAATTTAAACATTTAAAAATGCATGCTTGTTCTTAATCACTATACTATAAATATTTATTTATTTCAATAAAATGTTGAAAAAAGCAAACACTTATAAAGAAGTAAGAAAATACAGCGAACAGAACAACATTTTTAACACAGACTTGCTGACACCAGCCTGAATAAAACATTGTTACTGTTTGCTTAAGATTTCAATTAAACGTTGCATAAAAATATAGAAAAGTAATAATAAACACTGTAACGACTTACTTCATGTAAGTTACATGTGAGGTGGTCTTAAATTATAAAAAGATTGAAATACAAAAATTCATGTAAATTAGTGATTCATAGCACGTAATTTATTGCTTAAGGCTTGTAATACAATTAATTAAATGTTACATTACAATTAACAATTTTAATTGTCTTATAAATTATTGGTTTCTTAAAAATCGTATCGTGTATTGAAATTAAATTAATGCTTTTGGATGTGGTGTATAGCTAAGCAAGTATGAGGAGTACAGATACAAACTGCAGACACAAACAAATTTAAAGTGGATTTTTAAGAAGAAAATAATTATACTGCTGTTGGCTTTATTGAACAAGAAAGTGATTAAATTATTTTTACGCTTTTCACTTTCAAAGGAAGGGGTTCTAGGGGTTGCCTTTTAAGGTCCGTTTACCTATTGTAAAAAAGTAATCTTATTTTTTCAAAGTGGGTAGACTCTTTAAATTATTGCAGACGGCACACAGTGGATCATTTTACGAAAAAGCGGCCAAAAGTCCTTTTTTTCATGGTTCTCAATTGTAAAATTTTAAAGTTCGTTCGAAAGTAGATACTAGTGTATCTCGGGAGCCAAAAAATTAAAACTTTATTTTAACTATATCACACTGAACAGGGTGATTCAAAATGAGCATTTTCAGTATTTTGCTAAAATGAAAAATTGCTTAGTAAATTTTTGATTTTTAAACATCTATAACTCTTTTATTGAACAAGGTTTTTAAACAGGACAAACTTTGTGTAATTGCGTGATTTGTTAGCTATTAGTATAAGAAAACTGAATGGTTTTTGATTGATTTTTGATTTTTAGAAATCATTTTATTAGAGGTCTCAATTTTTTCTAAATTCTCTTACTTAATAGCGCATAACTTCTAAAGTTGAAAAAGTGCACTGCTGCAACATAAAAATAAAGTGACATTAATTAATGACATGCATGGGTAAATTAAATTTAATAACCATTAAATTTTAACACACATTAAAAAAATGAAATGCATTTTGTAACGCAATAAATGAGAACAATTTATGGCCATGACAAGATAAACAACAATGAAAAACAAAACACTTTAACAATTTCATTTGAAATAAACTAAATAAACTATTTGCGCAAAAAATCTGTCAGTCATACACTGAGCTGAAATAAATTTATTTAAATTTAAAACTGTAAAAGTTTATACAAAATGACAAATTAAACGGTGGCAATTTTTAAGACACACTTGCATCACAACATAATACATAAATATTCAATCAAGTGATTAGATATGTATGTTCGCATGTATAAGTATAGTCATTTCAAGGAGTTATTTAAGATTGACTTGATTTACAGTTAGCAGAACTATAGGAGTATGTTATGATTTTATATCAAGATTTCGGTTAATTAATTTTTATATTGTTTATAATTACACCCAATTATTTGAATTCACATAAAAAGGTATTAACGCGAATAATCGTTATTGAAAACTGTTCTATTTCAATTGTTTAGAAAATCTGTTAATTCTTTCTGTACAGTGTGTCCGCCGGGAAGGTATACTACTTTGTTTGCTTAAAATTTTGGATTAAATGAAAGAGAAAGGATCTTATATTGATAAATGTCTTATTTAATGTCGGCATTTATGTATGGAATACAACATCATATAAATGTCCACCTCTGTTAGCCTCACAAATGCGAGCTCTTTTCAGCAAATGTTTCATTACATTCTCACACATTTCACGCGGTATTTCATTAATTTCATTACGAATATTTTGTTTGAGTTACTCAAGCGTTTGCCGTTTTTATCACTCATTGTATTTTTTTCATTAAATTTCGGTTGTCATAGTTTAGATGTAACATCCTATTGGCATATGTACGGCGGCGTAAATGATCTTGTGAAAGAAGCTCTTGTGTCAACTGAATCTTACATGAAAACAAATGCAAATCGTTGTGCAAAATCGTGACCAAAGTTGTTCTTTAAAGACCAAGCTCCTGAGCACTGCGTCGAATTGAGGTTGACGAATTGTTTTTAAACTATCTTGTGCAGCAGTAATGTTTTCAGCCGATCTTGCAGTGTGGTTCATGCTTGAGCCTATCACTCACAGACCCTCTTTCTTCGCAATCATTCACTACACGATAAATGGTGCGTTTTGTTGACACGTTGTGTCTCCCAAAAATTTTACGTAAATTTCTCATCGTCACTGTAATCGACGATTGATTTTGATAAAATTTTTCAACGATTAAAACACATTAGTTTATCGAATATTTTTCTATAATAAATTTGTCACGTGTCTACTTTACGATTACCAAATATGAACTCTCAAGTCTAATGTTTACCAAAATGGCGGCAAAACAAAGTAGTATACCTTCGCAACAGACACCCTGTACATCATTCTTTAGTACTTTGAAATTATTTTAAGCAACTACAGACTGTTTTTGAAGTCAAATGTAATTGAAAACAAACTTAAATAAAAAAAAAGAAGAGTGAATTAAATAGCAAAGGTGTAACAGCGTAACAAATTATAAATATTTTATTTATGAAATTTAAGACGTTTGTACCTACAAATTAAAGTTGGTATTTTTAATTACTTTGTTGATAAGCACTTGTATTTTAATCGAGGAAAAGTAAGGGGCCCACAAAAAATATTAATTATTTAAATTAAATTTTTCAAACTGCAAATTGCCAATTGCATTTTAGCCGCTAAAAACTTTTCCAAAAGACAAATTTACATTATTCAGAAGGTTATACGTTTTTAAAACTTAATTTAATAATTGAGTATAAAGAGAACACTGAAGATTGCAAACAGCCGAAACTGGTTTGTTCATAAACCAAATTTGACGATTGTTGACCTAAAACCATACCCAAATAAAAATAATTCAATAATCCTTATCGCTTCTTAAACTCGTGAAGATAAGAGAAGAAAATCTTTAATAATGAAACATGTTAAGGATGATTGTACAGTGGTATAAACTTACAGTGAATAAAACAAAGATGAATTGTTTAAATATGACCGACACAGCAAGCTTGTGGATGCAATATAATCTGGCTTCCAATTTTCGATGACTTTTTCCAACATTTCTTTCAAGTATTCAGTCGTTTTTTCACAATCTGCCTAGAAATAAGACCAGCGGAGTTAACTGGCATGATCTTGGAATCCAATTCTCGGGTCTAAAAAGTTAAGTTATGTGTGTGTGCCAAACGTTTCATTAAATAAATCAATTATGGAACGAGCTGTGTATTGCGTCGTCTTGGTCAAGCCACAGCTTCTGCCCATCATGGTTGTTCAATTGATGAATCGTGGATCTAAATCGGCCAACATTGACTGTAACGTATCGTTTTTAAAGAAGTACGGACCAGTTATTCCACCCGCCAAAAGTGTCTCAACATACGCTTGAGGATTATCATTACTCCAAATATGGTGGTTATGCAAATTACCATTAACGGAAATCTTGTTAATGATAATTTAAAATTCTGTTCTATTCTGTGCTAATAAATTTCTAATGCAAACATATTCATATGGCTTTTACCAAATTTTTGTTCGGAAAACAATAGATCAAAAAAGTAAAGCAACACCTAGAATCTAAAAAACAAACAAAAACAGAGGAACCATTAAAATTGTGTTTTACTTTTATTCTTTCTTGATTCTCCTACCAATTGAGTTTTATTGCCGTGTAAAAAATACAAGTAAAAACGAGATAAAGAACTTGTCGACTTTTTAATGCTTAAATATGTTTTTTATTGCTTTAACCACTTTTCCTAATGGGCCATCTGAGAATGTTGAATAAATATTCTCTGTTTGCGAAACATTTGAATAGGACACGCATATCTGTTGGCATGAGATACAGTGTTTTAGTTCAACAAATATGTTGTGTTGGAAAATTCTGCTATAGATTTATCGCTAAACTTATTTTCCATAAATATTTTTGATGTGACGTTTTGGTGATTTATAATTTCATAATTTTCATAATCGTTTTGTTATTTCGAATTCTTTTATTGCAAAATAATAACACTGCACTTTAAAATTTTAAATTAAATTAAACGATTTATTAACTTTCAATACACACAAAATAAACACGATGGTAACTTTGTTTGCCCAGCAAGTGGTGCTTATATAGCTCTTTTAAGCTGCATAACATCACCCCATATAGTTGTTGTTATTATGCTTTTGCTCTGTGTTAGTTGTTACTGTTTTCTATTGCTTAGCTCATTTTGTAGAATTCTTTTTTATTATTGCTCTAACCTTTGCTGAACTATTTTCTATGAAAGCCTAGCACTGGTCTAAGTAATTCAAAAAGTGAAGGTTGAAGTATAGCAAAATAGACGGTCAGATTTAGATTTCTTTTATTGAATTCTGCTGATCCACAAGGTCTTCACTTCTGTTGCTTTTTAATTTCCATCGTTGCCTTGCATTGAATATACACAATAAAGTTGTGTACCGATTTGGCACATATGACCCTTATCAGGTCACATCTCTTGCATTTTGGATTTCTCTACAGAAGTCGATTCTCTTTCCGACTCCATGTCGAAGATTCGCCACAGTTATTGTTCCTGCGGTGGTTTCAATGTCCACAATTGGTCTTGGCTTCGCCATTCAAGCCATACAATAACAAAAGATCAGAATGTTAAGTTGCAATTAGTCAATGAGCAAAGACATTTCTTGTATTGAAGCCTTCTTTTCATATTCAGAACTTCACAACTTTTCGAAGTCAGCTACTAAACGTTTAAAATATATGTATTTATCAGAAGGCTCGTTGGGACGAACTCAACGAATTTTTTGGGCAATTTAATTGGAAATTATGTTTCTTGGACAATAATATCGATGCCATAGCGGAAATCGTTTCAAACATCATTTTGATTGGAATGAAAACTTTCATTCCATTCAAAAAAATTTCGATCTTGGTTTAATTAGACGTACAAAAATGCAGTCAGATCAAAAGAGGAAGCATTCAGTATCTGGCGTAAAAACAAAAACCCAGATACTGATTCGCTACGCAAAAGAGCAAAATGTTCATGTGCCAATGTGAAAAAATCAGTACGATGAGCGTCTTCGTGCTAAAGTTTTTGCTACTCCTCGAAATAGCAAGAGCTTTTGGTCATTTGTTAAAGGAGTAGGGAATAATTCAAAAATGAAAATACTCACTGACCCGGTTAATAAAGCTCACCTTTTGCTGGAATATTTGCAAATAATTCTTATTTGCCGGAGAGCAATTAACCACCGCCTGTGCTCGACAGAGTGTCCGTTACTATGCCGAAAATATTTTTTCCAGCTCGAGCGATTAAAAAGTTTTAGCAGATCTCAACATCAACAAGTCTTCTGGGCCGCATAGGATTCCAGCACAAGTCCAAATTTTCGACGTTAGCTCGTCGGTTATCAGCTCTTTTCAGCACGATACATTATGCTGGCGAATTTCCAAAGTGTTGGCAGAATGCTAATGTAACGCCGATCCCCAAAAAGAGTGAGGCTAACAGCCCTGAAAATTACCGCCCAATTGCATTTTGTTCTGCACTTTCCAAAGTGATGGAAAGTATGATTAATTTTCATCTTGTGAGGTACCTGGAATCTAACAGCTTACTTAGCGACCGACTGTATGGTTTCCGTAGGGCTCTACGGGCGACTTGCTGGCTTCCTTAAAACTGTGTAAGAGAGGCTTCACTCCATTTGATCTTTGTACTATTTATACCACCTATATCCGTTTAAAAGTGGAATACAACTCTCATGTATGGGCTGACTCCTCAAAGTCTATTTTAGGGTTGGTCAACCGCGTACAGGTTAGGGCCAAGGGGTTCATTGGAAACAGCAAGGTATCCAACTCTATTGATTCTCTATAGCATCGACGCAACGTGGAATATATTTCACTATTTTATTGTTACTACAATGGTAAGTGCTATAACGGTATTAGAGAACTTGTTCCAAAAACTCGCACGTTTTTGCGTTTGACTGGATTTTCGTTGAGAGCGTATCCACTTGTGGTTGATTTTCCAGTGCACCGCACTACACATTACAGGGAAAATTCCTTTTTTAGCAGAACAGTCCGTATGTGGTATAAACACCCTCCAGAGGTCTTTCCTGTCACGTTTAATGCAGGAAAGTTTATACTGAATGTCCACAAACACTACTCCCTCTTTCCTCCTATCCCATTACCTAATTTGCTAGTTCTGGCATAATGCATTGCATATGTAGGGGTCATCCCCTGAGTGCTGGTCCAAAAAAGAAAAAAATCGAGTGCAAAAGTGGAGCTGGGGCTGAGCATTAAATCTAGTTGTTACAAAGAAATAATTTATATCGATATTAAAACCTCTTCATGTTAAAATGTTTAATAGTAAGCTTAAAAATGATCTGCAGTTTCTTTTCCTTCACTTGTAGCACACACCACCAAGTTGCTACATTTTCTCTGCATTATCTTATTAATTTTCATATTAAAATTTTATAATTCTTCGTTAGTTATTATAGTTCTTTATTTCAAAGCTTAAATTATTCTGTGAAAACAAAACTTTTATAAGATGTTCTTGATTGGTAATTGACAATCATTAAAAAATATACTCAAAAAATCGATACCATGACCGCAATACTTATCTACAAAAAAAAAGTTTCACTTTTAACCAAAGAAACCGAAGAAATTTGTAAGAATTGAGTTAGTTTTCTAAATTAATTGCTGTGCTGATTTACTTATGAATAACAAAAACAAAAAATACGTCTTCAAGCTCATCCTTAGAAAATACTTTGAAGATTTAATACTAACCTACTAATTCACATACCCACAGCTTAAGGAAAAATTTCACCTGGATTTACAGTTAACAGTTAACCTTTGTTAACGCCTTTTCTAACATATTTCTTGGTGATTTAACATTTTTTGACTTACAATACGCAAACATAAAACGCCCATATATTAATCTTAAACCCTTCTTCATTTAAAACCATTTTTAATTTTGTATTTTAGTTAACTGAAACACAAAAATAAAAACAAAGAAATAATTCCAAAATTTATTAAATGAACTGTAAATAATAATTAATTTATCATCATCAATTTTTACTCATAACCGAAACATTTTTAACCGGTTGTTTAAATAATTTTTTTTTATTTCGTGTCTTTTTTAGGTTAATTTGGCTTATCAAGCCAACCGTTTTTCTACATTTTGTTTTCTCTTTTTACAGAAATTCCTACCATATACGAATAGTGTAACTTTCTCGTTAGTATTGAGATCAAAATTTTTTCCCGAATGAAGTGCTGTCACTTAAATTTAAATAAAATCAAAAGGTGTGATTTTTGTAACATATATGATCTCAGTAGTGCGTGAACTCATTTTATTTCTGTAATTTTGCGCTGTTTGTGTGTTAGTTTTTTATATATCCGAAATCTTCATGGTTCGTTACTATCTTGCTAACGAGTTAAACAGGATTTCTATATATACGTATTTTTTGATATTTAAGTGGGTGTGGCACTACCCTTCCCTACTTGCTCATATTATAATTTAAGTTTATATCCTTAAGAAATAAACCTAAAAATTTGGCATTAATTTGAACAGTGAACAAAATTTATAATTTAATTATTTATTAAAGAATTACAATCTTTAAACTTTTTTAAATGTTATCCACTTTGAAGCAAAAAGCTCACTGAATAAGAATAGGCTGTACCTCCGTTGTATAAAATATTATAACTAACCGTTGTTAATATACATTGTCGAGGTAATAACAGTGAGAATAATACCGTTCCTAGAAAGTAAAAATTTTAATTGTATACGTAGAGATTATAACAGTCTTAAAACTGGTACGATAAATTTCCATATTAATCTGAATGGATGATTTCACACAAGCTAAGAAATTATTTTCGTGAACCTAATATTCGTATAAAGTTATAGTTATTCATATATAGTTAATTTGAAAATTAAACGGATCAGCACAGTGGGCATTACTGCTATAACATAAAAAACCAACGTCGTATAAATAGAAATGTCAAAAAGTTGGAGTACTAAGTATTTGCGCAAATAAATCTTTTACTGACGCGTCGGTGAAGAAAAACAAATTTCCAAAAATATATAAAACCAAAATATATAAAACCAAAAAAATTTTCTAAAATATTTTGAACTTCAGTTTCTTTTAAAAAAGCGCGTTTTTATCACCATATTCGAAGAAAAATAATCGAAATGTAAACTTACATACCTGGATTTCCAGGTTCTTATAAAAATTAAATCGGTAACACAAAAAAAAAAAATTTAATGAGTTTTGGCCACCATCTCTTCAAATGTGGCACTGTGCGATGTATACATTCTAGCAATAATTTCTAATTTAAATACTGCTTCTAGTATATTCTATACCGTTAAAATTTTTTTTCTGTACAATTCAAACAATGTCAATAAATATGGCATGTATATACAGGGTGCCTGATGAAAGCTGCTACCAAAAAAAAAAAAAAAAAAAACGTAATAACTTATTTTCTGTTCGATTTTTATTTTATAGATTGATTTTTAAAGTTAACTAAAATGGAGAATTGAAACAATGAAACAAGTATTTGTATAGTGCAACGCTTTCACGCTTTAGAGTCCGTAATTTCCGTCCAAAGAGAATATAGGCGCACTTTTGGTGCCACTCCTCCTAGCAGATGGACTACAATAAGGCTCGTGAAGAATTTTTCCGAGCGTGGCACAATCCCTCAGTTTGGACGCTGGAAACTATCGCTGCTATAACTGCTGCCATACAGTCTTGTCTTCGAGTTTCGACAAGGAGCTTATTTGCTCAAATGGGTGTCAGCAGACAGTCACTGCAGATAATTTTGCACCAAAATTTAAACTTATTTCCATACAAGATTCAATTAACAAACAAATTGAATCCAAGAGACTTCTGGATTCGCTTGGAATTTTGTGAGAAGATCATTCAAATGGCGTCAGAGAATGAACACGTCTTGAACTGCATTTTTATGTCTGCCGAGGCACATTTTGATTTAAACGGCGATGGTAACAAACAAAATTGTCGAATATGGAGTAATTCTAACCCACAGATATTCTATCAGATGCAATTACATCCACTTCGCGTCATACTGTGGTGTGCAGTTTCTCTATGGTTCATTGTCGGGCCTTACTTTTCGAAGAAAACGGTATTACAATTACGGTCAATGGAGACCGTTACTTAAAGATGTTGAAAGAATTTTTCTTTCCCAAATTACGCTGAAAGAGAATCCCTTTTCAACTCTGTTTGGTTTCAACAAGATGGAGTAACTTGTCACTTAACCACGCCTGTTATTACAGAATTGCATCAAAAATTTCCCAATAAACTGATTTTAAGAAACTCCTCATTCCGTTGGCCTCCCAGTTCTCCTGACATCACTGCATCTGATTTTTTTTGTGGGGTTATTGCAAAGAAGAAATTTACAAAAGAAACCCAACAAATCTGAATGATAAGATATCACACGTGTGTCACCGAGGGTGGAGGCCATTTGAATTCAATTATTTTCAAAACTTCATGAATTACTTTAATAAAGATGTATTATTTTTCAAATGAATTACTAAAAAATAAATTACATAGACTTTACAAAAAGTTATTTGAGTTTCTTAATGTAGCAAAATTGATCAAGTTCGCCAGTCTAGTGTAAATTTAAAAGTAGTGATGCTATTTTATTATTAGTTAATGACAAAGAGCAATTTTTTAAGTAAGCAATCGCATAAATTAATTAAGTTTGTTGGTAAGGTTACACTGCTACAATGTACAGATAAAAATATGAGAAGAATGGCGATTAAGAAAGTACTTTTTCAGGAAATATTCATTCATATTCAGTTAGATACTTATAATCCAAGTATATCGTTTCCTTAAAAGTTAATAGGAGGTATGAAAATATGAACAAATGTTATGAGAAGCTTATTTTTGGAAACTTGTTTTTTTTGCATATAAAAATATTGCGTTATTGAAAATTTAATGTTATACGGAGACATCCACAAAGCCGAACTACAGAACTTGACTTTGGTCAAAATTGATTTTAAACGCTTTTTGATCAAAGAACTGGGACACTGGTAAAGGCTGCCGACAATTGATCCCATTGATCGAACTTTGCATTGAATAGCATATTTTTATATCGTGCCTTCGGTATGTTGATTATTCTTAAATTGTTTTCAAAACAACTGTAGGCCAACGACAATAATATCCATGCAATTGTAAGCTTGATGAACCTTTTCGATTCTGCTCGATAACCTGGTATTCAAGTACCATGTAATATTTCATGAATAATTATAGTGTCGGGCTTAGGTAGTTATTTCATCAGGGTAGTATATATTTCTATAGATAAATTATCTGTCACCTAGCATTTTATGCAGGATTAATTTAATATTTTTCTCTTTTATTTTTTTTTCGTTTGTTGGCGTGTATGAGTAGTTTCAGTAATGTGAAATTGTGTTTGAGGTCGGTTTATTTTTTCGCTTATAATATCACTGTTAAAAGTTATTGTTTTGTAGATTTCGTTGTTTTCAAGAAAGTCTAGTTTTCGTCCTGTTTTACTAGGATATAGTAACGTCATACATTCATCTATTTCCCTCGATGCGGGTCTGTGATTGTAAAATTGTATTACAAAGTGTGAGTCTTCTCATATGTTGTTCAGTAACGCACCTACATTTTTACACACAATTAAACAGTAAATTTCCTAAATGCAATGTAAGCAGTAGCAGTCAATAACCGACCAAATTAAATAAAGAATTAAATTTCACCATCAACGTTTGGTTAGGTTATTGCCTTCTGCTGCATTATAGTTCATTAATATTTTTGTTAAATGCATGACTACTAAGTCAGCATAAATAGAACATTTTTTTTTTGTTTATTAAAGTACGTTGGACTTTGCTTTGGCTATTTGTTAATTGTTAAGTCATCACAACAAACTAACAGAGGCCGTTAAAGTACAACGTGCGTGTGTTTTGTCATAGGAACTAATTGAATTTAGTATTGTAATCATTTTTTAAGTATAAATAAGTTAAAATTAATAAACATTATGCTAGAACAATTTTGCGTCTACTTCAGTTAACACCTGACACACGGTTCAAGTACCCTGTGTTCTCCTTGACAACTGCCTTTTGTTTGTACTTAAGGCAACATTACACAATCAAAGATTCCAATTTATTCATTGGTGACCCCAAACGTTCTTAGAAATATTAAGCTTCCCCCCACCAGTGGTAAGGGGCTTTTTACACTCTAAAAACGTGCGACACGCATCCTATATTAAAAAATTTGGTGACCATCGCTGAAACAAGGCATCCAACATAAATCCTGTAACTAGGCACAGGCAAATAATAAATATTTATCCAGAACTATTATCCATTCAATTTTAATATGGATAAGCTAAAAACACTCATAACCCAGCAAAGGGAAAGAGCCGCAAACATTGAAAGAGCGGCAGCGAATATAAAGAAAACTCCACATGAGCGAAGATCTGTGGAATATTACACAAGGAAAGCGGAAGACCTAATTGCTCTGTGGAAAACCTTTGACACAGCGGAGAATATCATACGCAACGACCCCATGTTGAGCGAAGATGACCCGTATATTGTCGAGGATATCCACAAATCCATAGGAATCGTACACAGTACAGCTATGGAAGAAATAGAGCAGCTAATACAAAGCCTGAGCAAGCAAACAAAGCCATTGCCAGCAGAACGAGCAGCAGGGTTACCAGCAGGCAACCCATCAACACCCATTTTATCATTGCCAGCAGGACAAGGAGCAGGTTTACCCACAGGCAACCAATACGCATCCACGTCCAACATTACAAACAAAATATCAGGATTGATAAGACGTCAAGGAGCACTCAAATCGTCATTAAAGCGTCTACTTCAAAGTAACGCCACGAAGGAAACACCAGTCCAATCTATATCTGCTATAGACAGATTATGGCAGAAGATCGAGACCATCCATTTGGACATTTGGGAAATGTGTGCCAACCCGGCAGCTGAAGGTTATGACTGTGAAGACTATGAAGTCTTAGAAGAAAACGTAGCAACACAAATAGCGTCTCTTTCTAGCGAAAGAGTAACTTCGGAACTAGTACAACAACCAAGAGGTAGTGCCAACCTACAGCTACCAAAAATATCCATACCAAAGTTCAATGGAGACTGCTTAACATGGCAACCATTTTCAGACATATTCTCGAAAATGATTCATGATCAAGATATCCCGGCAATTCAAAAGATGTGGTATCTTAAGGCCAACTTGAGCGGAGAGGCAGAACGTTTAATACGCCATCTGGATCTAACTGAAGGAAACTATACAACGGCATGGAACACTTTAAAGGAAAGGTACGACAACAAACGAGTCCTGGTATCCACAATTATTCAAAAATTGTTTGGCTGGGGTAACTTAACGGCCGAATCCAAATCTCTGAAAGAGTTCCACGACGTCCTCAATGAAAGTCTGTCCGCGCTAAGGAACATTGGGATCAACATCGACAATTGGGATCCGGTCCTTTTACATGTGTTGGTCAAAAAATTGGATCGACAAACACACATCATGTATGAACAATCGCTGGAAAACCCCACAGAGCTGCAGACGCTAAATCACTTCCTAAAGGTTTTACAAAACCGCTTCCAATCACTTGAAGCTGTTGGGGGAAAGGACAAGCCAAAGCCAAAGCAAATAGCTACAACAACAACGTACAAATCAAGCAAATGTGCCCTATGCACGGAAAATCATCCAATATACTATTGCAAACAATTCTTAGCAATGAGCATTGCGGATCGCCTGAAGTGGGTACAAAATAAAAGGTTTTGCGTTAACTGCATCAAGCCCGATCACCGTACCAAGGAATGCACATCCAGGGGGTGCACTAAATGTTCATCCAAACACAATTCGCTGCTGCATCTTGGAAAACAACAAAACTCCGGCAATCAGCCTTCACAATCTGGAAGTGAATCATTACCGTCAACATCAGTGGCATCAGCGAACGCTCGCCCGGCAAACATTCTACTCGCAACAGCAGTAATCGAAATAACAGCCAACAATGGGCGATCTGGCAAATTCAGAGCACTTTTAGACTCAGGTTCCCAAATCAATATAGTCACTGAAAGACTCATTAAAAGCCTATCTATTCGACCAGAACGAGCAATACTAGGCATTCAAGGCATTGCTGGAAGATCCAGACAAGCCACACAGCGGGTAAACGTAAAATTTGAGTCAATCACAAGACAATTTTCGTCCAGGCTAGAGGCTTATGTTCTCCCAAACATAATACCACCTCAACCAAGTGCATCATTTGACATCTCATCCTGGTCTATTCCCGAAAACATAATGCTGGCAGACCCATCGTTCCACAATTCGGCAAAAATTGATGTCCTGCTCGGGGCAGAGTTTTACTTTGATCTTCTGCTATCAGGAACATTGCAGTTAGCAGACAACTTACCCGTCCTGAGGAACACAAAACTTGGGTGGATCGCCAGTGGAAGGTTAGCCAACGACAGCACAACGGAAGCAACATGTGCAGTTTTTAGCGAAGAAGATATAACAACAAACGAACTACTTGAAAGATTTTGGAAAATCGAGGATGTTCCTGCAGAAAGCAATCTCACAGTCGCGGAACAGGCATGTGAAACTCACTTCAATCAAACAACCACCAGAGATCTCAATGGAAGATTTGTTGTTCGTCTACCCTTATTTGAAGACGCCGAAACACTTGGTGAATCAGAAACATCAGCATACTCCAGGTTCCTTGCCTTGGAACGGCGATTCAAACGAGATAACAATCTTGAAAAACAATACAAGGACTTCATGCAGTCATATGAAGATCTTGGCCACATGACTCAAATTGACCCAAAGAAACTGCCAGGCCCTAGGTACTACATTCCTCATCATTGCGTTTTACGTCCAGAAAGCAGCACAACTAAACTTCGAGTCGTCTTTGATGCTTCAGCAAAAACGTCAACAAATCGGTCACTAAACGATATCTTACTGACAGGTCCAACAGTGCAAGGCGACATAGTTGGAATGCTTCTACGTTTCCGATTACCCAGATTTGTCTTCACCACCGACATCGAAAAAATGTATCGTCAGATTCTCGTGGACGAAAGAGACAGGAACCTTCAACTCATTTTATGGAGAGATAATCCTGGACAGCCTATACGACATTTTCAACTAAACACCGTTACATATGGAACATCATCAGCTCCATATCTGGCAACAAGGTGCCTACAAAGGCTAGCGACCATCCGGATGGACAAATATCCGCTTGGTGCAATGATCCTGAGCCGAGACTTTTACGTCGATGACGGGATGAGCGGCTCAGATAGTCTGGTAACAGCTAAGGAGATGCAATTTCAACTCTCCTCCTTGCTCAAGGAAGCCGGCTTTAAGTTGCGGAAGTGGTGTGCAAACCATCACCAACTCCTTCAAGGCATACCTCAAGAAGATCAAGAAGTCAACCTTGATTTTGAAGACGCGTCAGTCAAAGCATTGGGATTAACATGGAGCCCAACTTCGGATCAATTTTGTCTTAAGGCAAATCTTCAGCCGGTCTCAGTCATAACCAAACGATCTGTAACATCAGATGTGGCACGAATATACGATCCATTGGGCATTGCAGGCCCAGTCGTAGTGTCAGCCAAAATATTTATTCAGCAACTATGGGAAGATCAAATATCATGGGACGATGAACTCCCCGCAGCTCTCACAAAAAAATGGCATGAGTTCCGGAAGGCACTGAACACATTAAACAACACTCGCATCCCTCGCCATATTTTCGACGGTCAAAAGGCTTCACACATCCAAATGCACGTGTTTGTAGACGCATCAGAAAAGGCGTATGGAGCAGCAGTCTACATACGATCCAAACTTCAAAATGGAAGGATAATCGTCCGGCTGTTGTGCGCTAGGTCTAGAATTGCGCCTCTACAAAGGGTATCGCTACCAAGGCTAGAACTTTGTGCAGCACTCCTAGGGGCAGAATTGGCGAACAAGGTAAAAAGGGAGCTACAGCACGAGGACAAACAGCTCTTCTTCTGGTCCGACTTAGAAATCGTCTTGCATTGGATAAATTCGGCCTCGTCATCGCTCAAAACCTTTGTGGCTAACCGAATCAGCAAAATACAAGACCTTACCATCAATAGTCAATGGCGACACGTCAGCTCCAAGGACAATCCCGCAGACTTAATCTCTAGAGGTTTAAACCCAGAACAATTATCCGAGTGCAACATGTGGTTTTACGGACCCCTTTTCTTACACGGAAATGAAGATCTATGGCCTAAAGAATTCGCGAAAGAACTGCATCCCACTGACTTAGAATTCAAACGAAAACCGGTCCTTGTCACGGCAGCCGCCCAAATGGGATTAGAGGAAATCATATATAAAATCAATCACCGCAACTCTTTTGAGTGTCTTCAACGAGTGGTGGCTTATATGCTGCGATTCATCAAAAACACTAGGGCATCATCAGCAGACAGATCAGCAACCAAGCTATTAAGCCCAACTGAGTTAACATCAGCCTTGTATCTGATAGTCAAAACCATACAAGCAGCTGACTTTAAAGACGACATCAACAAGTTGAAGACAACCAAGGAACTCAGTAAATCCAGCCCAATAAGCAGCTTATCCCCCTTCCTTGACGAATCAGATATTCTTCGAGTTGGCGGGAGACTAGAGGCGTCAAAACTATCATACGAGGAGAAACATCAAATAATATTGCCTTATAATGACCCAATCGTCAAACTAATACTCGTGATGCTGCACAATGAAAACCATCACTGCGGCCCACAAACATTGCTAAACACCACACGGGAAAGAGGATTCTGGATTGTAAAGGGCAAAACAATGGCAAGGCACACAGTACACAATTGTATTCGTTGTACAAGGGCCAAACCAAAGATGTATCAACAAATAATGGGAGATTTACCGGAAGACAGAATTACGCCATGTCGACCCTTCTTAAAAACTGGGGTAGATTATTGCGGTCCATTCTGGGTACACTACAAGCTAAGGGGAAAGCGTCCGCATAAGGTGTATATCGCAGTCTTCTGCTGTTTTGCCACAAAGGCAATCCATATGGAAGTGGTAACAGACCTGACCACAGATGCTTTTATTGGAGCATTAAAAAGATTTATCTCGCGCCGCGGGCGATGTCAAACAATATATTCAGACAACGGCACAAACTTTGTTGGGGCTAGAAATCAACTGAAGGAACTGGAGACATCAATATTCGGAAAGGAGTCACAGGAGACAATTGGAAGAGCATGCAGCAAGCAAATGATCGAATTTAAATTCATCCCCCCCAGAGCCCCCCATTTCGGAGGCCTTTGGGAAGCGGCGGTAAAATCAGCTAAACATCTTCTTCTGCGTTCAGTGTCCACCGCCTCCCTTACTCACGAAGAACTGTAAACGGTAGTCATCGAAGTTGAAGCAATTTTAAATTCAAGACCGCTAACCCCCATATCATCAAACCCTAACGATCTAACCGCACTGACACCAGGCCATTTTCTGATCGGGGAACCCTTAACCACACAAATTGACGCGAGAACAAACCACCCATCAACATCATTGTCTAAAAGGTGGAAACTTGTATCAGAATTAAGACACAGTTTTTGGAATAGGTGGTCCAACGAATACCTATCGCAACTACAACAGAGACACAAATGGAGGGCGGCCTCAGCGAATATAAAACCCGACCAACTTGTCATTATCAAAGAGGACAACGTACCGGTCATGCAATGGCCACTTGGCCGTATCACAAAAACCTACAAGGGACAAGATGGCAACGTGCGTGTAGTCGATGTCAAAACTTCATCAGGCATAATCAAGCGGCCAATTCATCGCTTAGCGCCATTAATCAATGATGAACCTGAAGAGAAGGAGGAACACAAGGGCATAAAATGACCAAACGAACAGGAGCCAAACACAACAAAGCGATCGAGGGCAAATAACTTTAATTTGTTGTGCACAACACTACTGGCTCTCCTGATACTACCGGTTGTATTATGCAAGCCCATGGGACTCCAGCCGTTTGGTACAAGTCCCGGACTATATTTCGAAGGAATTGGTACAGCGCGTATAGCCACAGCAGAATGGAAACTCATGGTCTACTACAACCTCACTCCTTTTAGATCAGAAATTGACAACTTCGCTAACGGCATAAAGGTATTCTCCGATATATGCAGAATATCTCCCCAAGAAACGATGTGTAACAACCTTGTATCGCACCTGAAGCAAACTCAAAACGATTTAATCCAAGATAGGGAGATCATTATGCCAAGGAGATTTCGCAGAGGTGCTCTAAATATTGTCGGTAATGTTGCAAGATCACTGTTCGGAACGCTAGATGCGGACTATGCAGCCGAAATGGACAAAACGATACAGAAGGCAGAAATGGACAGAACCCACCTCTCGTCGCTACTACACAACCAAACCTCAATTATCGACTCGACCTTAAACATAATAAAGGAAGACGAATTCTCATTAAAAACTAGAATGAATGAAATCCAAGACACCATATCATCGATACATAACCAAGTAGTGAAAGCCGAAACTCAACTAAGGTTAGCTCACACAGTAGCTCTTCTTGCCAACGAATTAACGCTAGCAGCAACCAGATTACGCCAAGTCGAAACGGAAATCGTTAATATTCTTACAGACTCTCATCATGGTAGGATCAGTCCATCCTTACTAACGCCAGATCAACTGCAAAGAGAAATAAACGTGATCAAGGCGCACCTACCGGTATCACGAACTCTTCCTTTCGATAACATCGACCTCATTCAGTTCTACAAGATCATGCGAGCAAAGGCAGCAGTCACCAAGGACAAGGTTATGTTCGAAATAAGGCTCCCTCTAGTTGACCAGCAAACATTTGAGTTGTTGAAAATATTTGGCATACCCGCAAACAAAAATGGCACTCTTGTTGCGATACATCTCCAAACAGAATACCTGGCGATCAATCTTCATCGAGATGAATACATTCCACTATCCTTCGATGACATTCGCAACTGTATTCAACCAAGCAGTGACAGTTTCATCTGCGACAACAACCACGCAATATTCTCAAAGGGATCTATGGCGGCTTCGTGCGAAGTGGATCTGTTCAAACACAAATCAACCAACAGGTGCAAACTTAACACTTATACGGAGCCTACCATCTGGCAACAACTGCATCACAAGAATCAATGGATCTATGCTACTATAAAGGAAACTGATGTCAGCACTGTCTGCGGAACAAAGGTCGCACAACACACGCTCCGAGGCTCAGGCATCATCAACCTGGAACCAAGTTGCACCCTTAAGACTTCTGAAGTCACTATTCGAGGTCATTATAACACATCAAGTTTCATTCAAGCATCTTACCCTCGCTTCCCGACATTCAATCTGACGACGCGAGAGAGAGATCCCACCTCAATCCTCAACTCGACTAACCAAGTTTTAATAAATCACACCGAGCAGTTAACCGAGCTTCAGAACAAACTACATGATGCTGACATCTCAACCTTAAACACCGCCTACCGCTTCGATAAACATCACCACCTGGCGATAAGTTACACAGCCTTCATCATGTCATCAATTCTGTTGGTCTTCTACCTTGTATGGAGAGTTCTGAAGAAAAAAGGCGAGTTAAGTCAACAACCCACTCCACAACCACGGCAAACCGTTGCGAACAAGTATACTGCCCAGTCACCGGAAATCTAATCTTTCTAGACGAGTTGAACTTACAACGTTCAACGTGGGGGAGAATGTTCAGTAACGCACCTACATTTTTACACACAATTAAACAGTAAATTTCCTAAATGCAATGTAAGCAGTAGCAGTCAATAACCGACCAAATTAAATAAAGAATTAAATTTCACCATCAACGTTTGGTTAGGTTATTGCCTTCTGCTGCATTATAGTTCATTAATATTTTTGTTAAATGCATGACTACTAAGTCAGCATAAATAGAACATTTTTTTTTTGTTTATTAAAGTACGTTGGACTTTGCTTTGGCTATTTGTTAATTGTTAAGTCATCACAACAAACTAACAGAGGCCGTTAAAGTACAACGTGCGTGTGTTTTGTCATAGGAACTAATTGAATTTAGTATTGTAATCATTTTTTAAGTATAAATAAGTTAAAATTAATAAACATTATGCTAGAACAATTTTGCGTCTACTTCAGTTAACACCTGACACACGGTTCAAGTACCCTGTGTTCTCCTTGACAACTGCCTTTTGTTTGTACTTAAGGCAACATTACACAATCAAAGATTCCAATTTATTCATTGGTGACCCCAAACGTTCTTAGAAGTATTAAGCTTCCCCCCACCAGTGGTAAGGGGCTTTTTACACTCTAAAAACGTGCGACACGCATCCTATATTAAAAAATTTGGTGACCATCGCTGAAACAAGGCATCCAACATAAATCCTGTAACTAGGCACAGGCAAATAATAAATATTTATCCAGAACTATTATCCATTCAATTTTAATATGGATAAGCTAAAAACACTCATAACCCAGCAAAGGGAAAGAGCCGCAAACATTGAAAGAGCGGCAGCGAATATAAAGAAAACTCCACATGAGCGAAGATCTGTGGAATATTACACAAGGAAAGCGGAAGACCTAATTGCTCTGTGGAAAACCTTTGACACAGCGGAGAATATCATACGCAACGACCCCATGTTGAGCGAAGATGACCCGTATATTGTCGAGGATATCCACAAATCCATAGGAATCGTACACAGTACAGCTATGGAAGAAATAGAGCAGCTAATACAAAGCCTGAGCAAGCAAACAAAGCCATTGCCAGCAGAACGAGCAGCAGGGTTACCAGCAGGCAACCCATCAACACCCATTTTATCATTGCCAGCAGGACAAGGAGCAGGTTTACCCACAGGCAACCAATACGCATCCACGTCCAACATTACAAACAAAATATCAGGATTGATAAGACGTCAAGGAGCACTCAAATCGTCATTAAAGCGTCTACTTCAAAGTAACGCCACGAAGGAAACACCAGTCCAATCTATATCTGCTATAGACAGATTATGGCAGAAGATCGAGACCATCCATTTGGACATTTGGGAAATGTGTGCCAACCCGGCAGCTGAAGGTTATGACTGTGAAGACTATGAAGTCTTAGAAGAAAACGTAGCAACACAAATAGCGTCTCTTTCTAGCGAAAGAGTAACTTCGGAACTAGTACAACAACCAAGAGGTAGTGCCAACCTACAGCTACCAAAAATATCCATACCAAAGTTCAATGGAGACTGCTTAACATGGCAACCATTTTCAGACATATTCTCGAAAATGATTCATGATCAAGATATCCCGGCAATTCAAAAGATGTGGTATCTTAAGGCCAACTTGAGCGGAGAGGCAGAACGTTTAATACGCCATCTGGATCTAACTGAAGGAAACTATACAACGGCATGGAACACTTTAAAGGAAAGGTACGACAACAAACGAGTCCTGGTATCCACAATTATTCAAAAATTGTTTGGCTGGGGTAACTTAACGGCCGAATCCAAATCTCTGAAAGAGTTCCACGACGTCCTCAATGAAAGTCTGTCCGCGCTAAGGAACATTGGGATCAACATCGACAATTGGGATCCGGTCCTTTTACATGTGTTGGTCAAAAAATTGGATCGACAAACACACATCATGTATGAACAATCGCTGGAAAACCCCACAGAGCTGCAGACGCTAAATCACTTCCTAAAGGTTTTACAAAACCGCTTCCAATCACTTGAAGCTGTTGGGGGAAAGGACAAGCCAAAGCCAAAGCAAATAGCTACAACAACAACGTACAAATCAAGCAAATGTGCCCTATGCACGGAAAATCATCCAATATACTATTGCAAACAATTCTTAGCAATGAGCATTGCGGATCGCCTGAAGTGGGTACAAAATAAAAGGTTTTGCGTTAACTGCATCAAGCCCGATCACCGTACCAAGGAATGCACATCCAGGGGGTGCACTAAATGTTCATCCAAACACAATTCGCTGCTGCATCTTGGAAAACAACAAAACTCCGGCAATCAGCCTTCACAATCTGGAAGTGAATCATTACCGTCAACATCAGTGGCATCAGCGAACGCTCGCCCGGCAAACATTCTACTCGCAACAGCAGTAATCGAAATAACAGCCAACAATGGGCGATCTGGCAAATTCAGAGCACTTTTAGACTCAGGTTCCCAAATCAATATAGTCACTGAAAGACTCATTAAAAGCCTATCTATTCGACCAGAACGAGCAATACTAGGCATTCAAGGCATTGCTGGAAGATCCAGACAAGCCACACAGCGGGTAAACGTAAAATTTGAGTCAATCACAAGACAATTTTCGTCCAGGCTAGAGGCTTATGTTCTCCCAAACATAATACCACCTCAACCAAGTGCATCATTTGACATCTCATCCTGGTCTATTCCCGAAAACATAATGCTGGCAGACCCATCGTTCCACAATTCGGCAAAAATTGATGTCCTGCTCGGGGCAGAGTTTTACTTTGATCTTCTGCTATCAGGAACATTGCAGTTAGCAGACAACTTACCCGTCCTGAGGAACACAAAACTTGGGTGGATCGCCAGTGGAAGGTTAGCCAACGACAGCACAACGGAAGCAACATGTGCAGTTTTTAGCGAAGAAGATATAACAACAAACGAACTACTTGAAAGATTTTGGAAAATCGAGGATGTTCCTGCAGAAAGCAATCTCACAGTCGCGGAACAGGCATGTGAAACTCACTTCAATCAAACAACCACCAGAGATCTCAATGGAAGATTTGTTGTTCGTCTACCCTTATTTGAAGACGCCGAAACACTTGGTGAATCAGAAACATCAGCATACTCCAGGTTCCTTGCCTTGGAACGGCGATTCAAACGAGATAACAATCTTGAAAAACAATACAAGGACTTCATGCAGTCATATGAAGATCTTGGCCACATGACTCAAATTGACCCAAAGAAACTGCCAGGCCCTAGGTACTACATTCCTCATCATTGCGTTTTACGTCCAGAAAGCAGCACAACTAAACTTCGAGTCGTCTTTGATGCTTCAGCAAAAACGTCAACAAATCGGTCACTAAACGATATCTTACTGACAGGTCCAACAGTGCAAGGCGACATAGTTGGAATGCTTCTACGTTTCCGATTACCCAGATTTGTCTTCACCACCGACATCGAAAAAATGTATCGTCAGATTCTCGTGGACGAAAGAGACAGGAACCTTCAACTCATTTTATGGAGAGATAATCCTGGACAGCCTATACGACATTTTCAACTAAACACCGTTACATATGGAACATCATCAGCTCCATATCTGGCAACAAGGTGCCTACAAAGGCTAGCGACCATCCGGATGGACAAATATCCGCTTGGTGCAATGATCCTGAGCCGAGACTTTTACGTCGATGACGGGATGAGCGGCTCAGATAGTCTGGTAACAGCTAAGGAGATGCAATTTCAACTCTCCTCCTTGCTCAAGGAAGCCGGCTTTAAGTTGCGGAAGTGGTGTGCAAACCATCACCAACTCCTTCAAGGCATACCTCAAGAAGATCAAGAATTCAACCTTGATTTTGAAGACGCGTCAGTCAAAGCATTGGGATTAACATGGAGCCCAACTTCGGATCAATTTTGTCTTAAGGCAAATCTTCAGCCGGTCTCAGTCATAACCAAACGATCTGTAACATCAGATGTGGCACGAATATACGATCCATTGGGCATTGCAGGCCCAGTCGTAGTGTCAGCCAAAATATTTATTCAGCAACTATGGGAAGATCAAATATCATGGGACGATGAACTCCCCGCAGCTCTCACAAAAAAATGGCATGAGTTCCGGAAGGCACTGAACACATTAAACAACACTCGCATCCCTCGCCATATTTTCGACGGTCAAAAGGCTTCACACATCCAAATGCACGTGTTTGTAGACGCATCAGAAAAGGCGTATGGAGCAGCAGTCTATATACGATCCAAACTTCAAAATGGAAGGATAATCGTCCGGCTGTTGTGCGCTAGGTCTGGAATTGCGCCTCTACAAAGGGTATCGCTACCAAGGCTAGAACTTTGTGCAGCACTCCTAGGGGCAGAATTGGCGAACAAGGTAAAAAGGGAGCTACAGCACGAGGACAAACAGCTCTTCTTCTGGTCCGACTCAGAAATCGTCTTGCATTGGATAAATTCGGCCTCGTCATCGCTCAAAACCTTTGTGGCTAACCGAATCAGCAAAATACAAGACCTTACCATCAATAGTCAATGGCGACACGTCAGCTCCAAGGACAATCCCGCAGACTTAATCTCTAGAGGTTTAAACCCAGAACAATTATCCGAGTGCAACATGTGGTTTTACGGACCCCTTTTCTTACACGGAAATGAAGATCTATGGCCTAAAGAATTCGCGAAAGAACTGCATCCCACTGACTTAGAATTCAAACGAAAACCGGTCCTTGTCACGGCAGCCGCCCAAATGGGATTAGAGGAAATCATATATAAAATCAATCACCGCAACTCTTTTGAGTGTCTTCAACGAGTGGTGGCTTATATGCTGCGATTCATCAAAAACACTAGGGCATCATCAGCAGACAGATCAGCAACCAAGCTATTAAGCCCAACTGAGTTAACATCAGCCTTGTATCTGATAGTCAAAACCATACAAGCAGCTGACTTTAAAGACGACATCAACAAGTTGAAGACAACCAAGGAACTCAGTAAATCCAGCCCAATAAGCAGCTTATCCCCCTTCCTTGACGAATCAGATATTCTTCGAGTTGGCGGGAGACTAGAGGCGTCAAAACTATCATACGAGGAGAAACATCAAATAATATTGCCTTATAATGACCCAATCGTCAAACTAATACTCGTGATGCTGCACAATGAAAACCATCACTGCGGCCCACAAACATTGCTAAACACCACACGGGAAAGAGGATTCTGGATTGTAAAGGGCAAAACAATGGCAAGGCACACAGTACACAATTGTATTCGTTGTACAAGGGCCAAACCAAAGATGTATCAACAAATAATGGGAGATTTACCGGAAGACAGAATTACGCCATGTCGACCCTTCTTAAAAACTGGGGTAGATTATTGCGGTCCATTCTGGGTACACTACAAGCTAAGGGGAAAGCGTCCGCATAAGGTGTATATCGCAGTCTTCTGCTGTTTTGCCACAAAGGCAATCCATATGGAAGTGGTAACAGACCTGACCACAGATGCTTTTATTGGAGCATTAAAAAGATTTATCTCGCGCCGCGGGCGATGTCAAACAATATATTCAGACAACGGCACAAACTTTGTTGGGGCTAGAAATCAACTGAAGGAACTGGAGACATCAATATTCGGAAAGGAGTCACAGGAGACAATTGGAAGAGCATGCAGCAAGCAAATGATCGAATTTAAATTCATCCCCCCCAGAGCCCCCCATTTCGGAGGCCTTTGGGAAGCGGCGGTAAAATCAGCTAAACATCTTCTTCTGCGTTCAGTGTCCACCGCCTCCCTTACTCACGAAGAACTGGAAACGGTAGTCATCGAAGTTGAAGCAATTTTAAATTCAAGACCGCTAACCCCCATATCATCAAACCCTAACGATCTAACCGCACTGACACCAGGCCATTTTCTGATCGGGGAACCCTTAACCACACAAATTGACGCGAGAACAAACCACCCATCAACATCATTGTCTAAAAGGTGGAAACTTGTATCAGAATTAAGACACAGTTTTTGGAATAGGTGGTCCAACGAATACCTATCGCAACTACAACAGAGACACAAATGGAGGGCGGCCTCAGCGAATATAAAACCCGACCAACTTGTCATTATCAAAGAGGACAACGTACCGGTCATGCAATGGCCACTTGGCCGTATCACAAAAACCTACAAGGGACAAGATGGCAACGTGCGTGTAGTCGATGTCAAAACTTCATCAGGCATAATCAAGCGGCCAATTCATCGCTTAGCGCCATTAATCAATGATGAACCTGAAGAGAAGGAGGAACACAAGGGCATAAAATGACCAAACGAACAGGAGCCAAACACAACAAAGCGATCGAGGGCAAATAACTTTAATTTGTTGTGCACAACACTACTGGCTCTCCTGATACTACCGGTTGTATTATGCAAGCCCATGGGACTCCAGCCGTTTGGTACAAGTCCCGGACTATATTTCGAAGGAATTGGTACAGCGCGTATAGCCACAGCAGAATGGAAACTCATGGTCTACTACAACCTCACTCCTTTTAGATCAGAAATTGACAACTTCGCTAACGGCATAAAGGTATTCTCCGATATATGCAGAATATCTCCCCAAGAAACGATGTGTAACAACCTTGTATCGCACCTGAAGCAAACTCAAAACGATTTAATCCAAGATAGGGAGATCATTATGCCAAGGAGATTTCGCAGAGGTGCTCTAAATATTGTCGGTAATGTTGCAAGATCACTGTTCGGAACGCTAGATGCGGACTATGCAGCCGAAATGGACAAAACGATACAGAAGGCAGAAATGGACAGAACCCACCTCTCGTCGCTACTACACAACCAAACCTCAATTATCGACTCGACCTTAAACATAATAAAGGAAGACGAATTCTCATTAAAAACTAGAATGAATGAAATCCAAGACACCATATCATCGATACATAACCAAGTAGTGAAAGCCGAAACTCAACTAAGGTTAGCTCACACAGTAGCTCTTCTTGCCAACGAATTAACGCTAGCAGCAACCAGATTACGCCAAGTCGAAACGGAAATCGTTAATATTCTTACAGACTCTCATCATGGTAGGATCAGTCCATCCTTACTAACGCCAGATCAACTGCAAAGAGAAATAAACGTGATCAAGGCGCACCTACCGGTATCACGAACTCTTCCTTTCGATAACATCGACCTCATTCAGTTCTACAAGATCATGCGAGCAAAGGCAGCAGTCACCAAGGACAAGGTTATGTTCGAAATAAGGCTCCCTCTAGTTGACCAGCAAACATTTGAGTTGTTGAAAATATTTGGCATACCCGCAAACAAAAATGGCACTCTTGTTGCGATACATCTCCAAACAGAATACCTGGCGATCAATCTTCATCGAGATGAATACATTCCACTATCCTTCGATGACATTCGCAACTGTATTCAACCAAGCAGTGACAGTTTCATCTGCGACAACAACCACGCAATATTCTCAAAGGGATCTATGGCGGCTTCGTGCGAAGTGGATCTGTTCAAACACAAATCAACCAACAGGTGCAAACTTAACACTTATACGGAGCCTACCATCTGGCAACAACTGCATCACAAGAATCAATGGATCTATGCTACTATAAAGGAAACTGATGTCAGCACTGTCTGCGGAACAAAGGTCGCACAACACACGCTCCGAGGCTCAGGCATCATCAACCTGGAACCAAGTTGCACCCTTAAGACTTCTGAAGTCACTATTCGAGGTCATTATAACACATCAAGTTTCATTCAAGCATCTTACCCTCGCTTCCCGACATTCAATCTGACGACGCGAGAGAGAGATCCCACCTCAATCCTCAACTCGACTAACCAAGTTTTAATAAATCACACCGAGCAGTTAACCGAGCTTCAGAACAAACTACATGATGCTGACATCTCAACCTTAAACACCGCCTACCGCTTCGATAAACATCACCACCTGGCGATAAGTTACACAGCCTTCATCATGTCATCAATTCTGTTGGTCTTCTACCTTGTATGGAGAGTTCTGAAGAAAAAAGGCGAGTTAAGTCAACAACCCACTCCACAACCACGGCAAACCGTTGCGAACAAGTATACTGCCCAGTCACCGGAAATCTAATCTTTCTAGACGAGTTGAACTTACAACGTTCAACGTGGGGGAGAATGTTCAGTAACGCACCTACATTTTTACACACAATTAAACAGTAAATTTCCTAAATGCAATGTAAGCAGTAGCAGTCAATAACCGACCAAATTAAATAAAGAATTAAATTTCACCATCAACGTTTGGTTAGGTTATTGCCTTCTGCTGCATTATAGTTCATTAATATTTTTGTTAAATGCATGACTACTAAGTCAGCATAAATAGAACATTTTTTTTTTGTTTATTAAAGTACGTTGGACTTTGCTTTGGCTATTTGTTAATTGTTAAGTCATCACAACAAACTAACAGAGGCCGTTAAAGTACAACGTGCGTGTGTTTTGTCATAGGAACTAATTGAATTTAGTATTGTAATCATTTTTTAAGTATAAATAAGTTAAAATTAATAAACATTATGCTAGAACAATTTTGCGTCTACTTCAGTTAACACCTGACACACGGTTCAAGTACCCTGTGTTCTCCTTGACAACTGCCTTTTGTTTGTACTTAAGGCAACATTACACAATCAAAGATTCCAATTTATTCATATGTGTTTTGTAAATTTTGATTTTACAGTTTGTCCAGTCTGTCCTATATAAGTATTTTTACGGGTACAAGTATGTCCTATGAAACAAAACTTGTCAGCTGTTTCTGTCGATGTCTTGAGATTTTGTCAAGTGTTGCCGGTTTTTAATACTGTGAGTAAGCTTTTTTTGTGAAAAAGGTTAGTTAATTTATATATTTCTGGTTCTGTGTAAGTAAAAGTGTGTCGTCGGGTTGTATCAATTGTCTCTTTGTCTTTTTTGTTCCTGTTTTTGGTGTTGTATTGTCAAAGCCGTTTTCGATAGTAACGGATTCGTAGCCGTTGCTTTTACCTATAGCGTAAATTGTGTCGAGTTCTTTATTGTTCTTATCTGGAGTAAGTGGGATTATCTAAATAACGATATCATTACGTCGAAAGTGCTTGTCAATTGTGCCAAACAAAGAGCCAATGACGACGGTTTCCACTGGAAGGTATGGCAACAGTATTTTATTTACTAGCGGAACAAATATAAAGAAATTAGCATCATTTCAGCGGTGCAGTCATTATATTTATTGTAATCTTACCATTGGCACCGGGTAAATACCTACCAACAAAATTAATGCATGTATTAAATAGTAAGTTCCTTGGCTAAATATAAAAATGTTTACATTTTTAATCAAAAGCAGGGCGTAAGTAGGAAATGATGCTTTCCTAAGAGTTACTAAGAAAAACCTGCAAAAAGCCTCAAAATTGTCACGCACTTTAAATTCCGTAAAAAGTAAGAACGAACTTTTAAAATCACGGAAAACAAGCAAATTCTTGAAATAACTTAATTTTTCAAGTAATGTGTGTACACTGAAATTGTGATGTCTATCGCTTATCGTCAAATACCAACCCGCTAGGGGTTTTCAAAAACATAATGAACATTTTAGCTGATTATAGCTAAGTGTTTTTTGTTGAAGCCCATGACACATTATGAATGCTCGTATCCAGTATGGGCTCATTACATTTTGTAAGTAATCGTTCACCAACTCTACACCTATTAAACTTTGGTAAAATTTTAGCACTGTAAGTGATTCAGCCCCGAAATTGGTTCCATTAAAAACTTTTGCCATGGATTCTAAAGTCTATCACCTGTTTCATCTACAGTTACCATTTTGACACTGCCGACACTTCTGATTAAAAGTTAATGAAACAAACGATAATTAAATTTCTTCAATAAGCAATAAGGTAGGATCCACAAAATCATTTTTATTTTAATATTTTTTAGTTCTAAATTTTTGTTTTATTTTTTCTATATCTACGAATTAGGAATTGTTTTCTTAAAGTATATTCGTAAGTACATTAGGTAAGATTTACCTAGATAGTTGTCAAAATTTTTATGAATTACTAACGTTATTCAAGCAGAAATAAAAATTTAATAGCACTTTTTTTAAAATTTATATAGCAAAATGGATAAAATTACATCATTCTGTGCAGAATATGTATATGCCAAATACAATGTTTTCCTATAAGGCGGCTTATCCCAAAAATGGGCAATTGTGTGATTATTTAGGTAATTTTTAAGGTTAGGGTTTTCTCTGGAGGTTGGTATTTTATTATTTTAACATTACTTTGTTGTAAGTTTTTTATTTTGTTATCTATAAATTTTTCAGTAACACAACGAAAACATTTCTTAAAGTAAAAATGTAATTATGTTTCGCCTTTGTAAGTTAAGGAATGAATTTGAAGATAAATAAAATTAAGTACAACAAATGTTAAAACGATTCCTTTCAAGGCGCAAACATTTCAAGTAAAATGAACGTACTATTGTTGTGGGGGTAATTTTTATATATAAAAATAAGTCGGGTTTTCCTTCCTGACGGTTTTGCATTGGTTGGAAAGGTCTCGGGCTGCGTGAGGTTTATAGCGAAGAAAATTCAGGAAAAATTATAAGAGAAAAGCAGGAAAACAGGGAAAATCATTTTTCACATCAATGATAGTGTGATTCGTTTTACATTCGCACCTGGCTATGTAGCCTTAATTAGATGGTGGACAAACCACAATTGTATAATTTGAAACGTCATACATGCGTCCTAGGAAGCCGAAGACATAATTCTAAGCAACAGAACCACCTAGTTGCAAATTTAATAATTCCAGGGCAGGGCTGCAAACCATCACTCCTTGCTAAAGAGTTGGAGACTATCCAACTCCTGTCCAGAACACATGTCTAGCATGCTCACTGGACTGGATCATTCACTTTGCGTGTCATTATCAGTGAGATGATCCTGGCAACCATAAAAACCATTATACTGTTATGGGGCCGCGAACCCACAACCACCACGTTACTCCCATATAGGGGCCAACCTCAATGATCAGCTAGAGAACTATTAAATGTCTTAAGAGATAAATAATGAACTCTGCGGCTCACTGATCCCCGCGGAAATAAATTGGAGTTTCCAGTTGACTCCCTGTCTGTCTTCAGGGGACTGGGCTCCCTTTTTCCCACAGTTGCGCAGGTCTAGATAGCTGTTACGTACTATAAAGACCATAATTGTGCCCCCGGGGGGTTCACATCAATGACACATAGCATGTACTACAACGGCACTGTTACGTGGTGTGTGAATATCCCTTACGAAAATAAGTACGTTTCATTTTAAGTAGATGGCGCCGGTGAGTAATACACTGCTTAACAGCTACTAATGCGCACGTGAAATTGAGGTTAAAGTTATTCAAATTAAATTAATTACGCGTATTGCGCAAATTTTTATTCAACTTCAACAGCAGGCATTTGTTCTTAAGGTGGTAAGCTGCACTGTGTAAATTATGTGGATCGTGCATTTGAAGTTAAATTCACCAGTCTGTCCATTGTCCAAAATGCCGAGAGGACGACGTGCGAACATCGGCCGCCGCACAAGACATGCAAGCCAGCAAAAATTGTATTCACATAACTTCAGCAAAGAAAGATATTGTTTGCAGGTGATTTCAGGCAGACGTTGCCAGTAATTCCCCGTACAACGCTTACAGATGAATTAAATGCTTGCCTGAAGGCATTTAACGACTAACAAGAGAGTTCAACTTCAAAATGATCAAAGTGCTGCACAATTTTCCAAACAATTTTTAGGTGTTGGAAATGGAGAAGTCCTAGTTGATGTGACAGCTGGATTAATTACTCTTTTCAACGACTTTTGCCGATTTAGAGACTCTCAATTAGCTCTTATTGAAAATGTTTTCCCAAAAATTAGTAAGAATTATCAGAATTATGCTTGGTTAAGTCAGCGAGCAGTTCTCGCCGCAAGGAATAATGATGTACACGCACTGAATTTCACCATTCAATCAAAAATCGATGTCGATTTGGTGACATAGAAATCCGTTGATTCCATGACAAATCCCGATGATGCAGTAAATTATCCAACAGAGTTTGTGAACTCTCTGGAGTTACCAAGATTTCCACCACATAACTTGAAGCTCAAAGTTGATTCAGTTATTATGATATTGCGTAATTTGAATCCACCGCGACTTTGCAACGGTAGTCGACTTGCGGCGAAAAGACTTATCCTGAATTTGATTGAGGCAACCATTATTAACGGAAAGTACGCAGGTGAAAATGTATTCCTCAAATACCAATGATTCCGACTTATCTTCCGTTTGACTTCAAACGATTACAAGTCCCGGTTCGCTTTGCGTTCGCAATGACAATTAACAAGTCGCAAGACTAATCGCTTAGTGTTTGCGCGATAAATTTAGAAAATCATTGTTTTTCACATGGGCAGCTATACGTTGCGTGTTCACGAGTTGGGAAACCATTCGCTTTCTTTGTGTTAACGTCAGACCAAAAAACAAAAAATGTGGTTAACCAAAGAGCACTTTAATGAAACGGATAATTTGCGGACACGTATAACGCTTCCATTCGTATTTACTTTGGATTCACTTTCCTTTTTTACTTAGAGAAGTTCAACTAAATTATACTTCATATTTGTAATCGAAATGAATTCATTACTGTTGTGCAATGAAATAAAATTTTTCCTTCTCAAATATAAAACAAAAAAAATAATTTTTCTTCATCTTTTAATTCCCAAACGAAATGTTACAAAAAACGAAGCCATCTGGTGGCGAACCGGAGTTCGCCGGGTTTGCTAGTTAGGAATAAAATGAATTAACTTCTGGTGATTTTTGGTGATATACTTTAAATTATAGGATTCAAATTGAATAAATTTGGATGCTCTATTGCTTTTTTTATTACATGATTTCATACCAGAAATTTTTATATATGTAGATTTTTATATATGTAGATACTGAATACACGTAAAATATTTAATTTTTACTATTTTTAAAAATAATATTTTTGTTCTTTAACTTAAATAGAGCAAAATGTATCCAAGCTTTACAAAACTAGTATTTCAAACATCAACAGTGTTTACCATTTTTTATTGCACAATATTATTTTTTTATTTCAGACCAGTTAAAAATAGCGATTCTTTTTAATTTGTTGTCTTTTAAGTCAGTAGGAAACAATACTTCTGCTCCAATTATGTTGTTCCAATTGTATTTTTTACAAACACGATGAAGAAGAACGATGAAAAATAACAAAGGCAAATAAGAATAAAATTGAACAAGTCTATCTTCAAATTGAGAACGAGTTAAGTTTAAAAAACTTAAAGAGTGAAACAGGCTTTTTTCAAACCTCGTTTAAGCAGACAGTAGACAAGTCAATAACTTACCTTTTTTGAACAATTTTGTTCTCTTTCAAGTCAGTAGATTCAAAAATAACTAAAAGAAAAGATTTCATGAGATCATTGTCGTAATGTTCATGTTATCTAGTATATAAGCGTATAACATTTTATTGCATTAATTTTATTGCATATCGCTTTTTAAATTTTTTTTTTAAATTTGATAACAACCAATTTTCTCACACATAAAAAATTATTAAAAACTCCGCTTCAGTTGAAAGTAATTTATTTTTGCCATCTTTTCCTTTAGATTTGTATACTTATTGAAGTAGTATCTTCAATAAATATGCAAACAATTTATGTTGATTGAAGTTACAATCTCTAAAGAAACGAAAATTTTATATAAATTTTATTTGAAAGAACAAAATTTAGCCTTTGTTATAAATTGGGTGGTTAGCCGCAAGTGCTTGATATTATTATTGCATTTGAATCAATCACGCACTTTATTTTTTAAATCTATTTTTCTGTAACGAGTAAAATAGCACAATTAATAATTTCAAAATTAAAATTATATTTTTATAATAGTTTATTACACAAGCCATTTTAATAAACTTTCTCACATGCATGCATCTGGCTAATGCCGTTTTCAAAGCCTTCAAAATTGCAACAATCGACTTTTGGAAAGTATTAGAAATTTTGGCAATAATTATAATAAAAACATGTTAAGCAAATAATTGATCCGAATTTCTTTTAATTTTGTATCTACCATTATGGTGTTCCATTGTATCATTAGGGACAAAATCAATTACGAAATCAGTTATACTTTATAGGGTCCTAATTTTATTGGGTCCCCTATGATGCTGTTATTATAATACTAACCTTTGATGTTTTTTATTAGAATAGTTTAGAATAGCGTTACAATGAAAACTTCTTACATTCAATTCATAGCTTTCAAGCTATGAAAAGAATTACTTAAACGAGAAAAATTATGAGAATTTCGGCAACAAAAACCAGATCTTACCAGATCGTACCAACTTAATATATACCAATATAGACAAATATTTCAAATTTCAAAGTGAAAAGGCCCAATTAAAGCTGTATATTCATAAAATTATAAAAGACACAATAAATAGAGAGGATGAAGTGGTAATCTGGTGTGTTTAATGTTATGACACAATCGACTGACTGTGGGTTCTGCAATTAGGTGCACCAGTGAATAATGCAGAAGGTGAAAAAAAAATGATTGCAAACCAAAATGTTCTTCTTAATTGGCCATCATGTCTCTCGAAAATGTTTGATTTGGCTTTGCTGCAAGATTTATACAGGGAAAAGAAAGCTAAAAAATATTTCATCTTAAATTGAAATTTGTTAAATAGTGCTACTGATATGAGCGACAAAAATGATAGCCTATTTCTTTCTTTCTGCACAGTGAACTTGAAAGTGCTGTTAAAAACACTTTTTTTTGTTGTTGATATTTTTATAATTTTAATATCTTCAAAGATATGGCCACCACTGAAAATAGAAACAGAAATGCCTCTAATTGTATGTTCGTGGGTGTATACTCTACACGTGATTAAAATTATTTATCCCATATTTTCTTTGATTTTCAAAAATAAAAATTTAAGTTAAAAGCAATTACTTTGTGAGAGTAAAGCGAATTTCCAGCCAATAAAAATTGAGTGGAGGCCCTTACTTTACTGAGCAAACGTAAATTATATTTTAACGTAGTGCACATATCAATATTTCATTTGAAAATTACGCCTCTCTGAATTTAAAAACAATCCAGCCATCCCTCCTATTTGAATTAAAGCTGCTAAGCTCATAAAATAATCTAAAATCAACAGCAAAATGCAAGACTTCATATATGTAAAAAAAATTGTATATCAAATTACGTGATAAAATTAACATCTGTACCTGGCTATGGAGCCTTAATCAGATGGTGGTCAAACCACTGGGAATGAAAAGCAAACGTCATTCACGCCCTAGGAAGCCGAAGACTAATTCTAGCAACAGGTCTCTCCTAGTTGCAACTTTGGTGATTCCAGAGCAGGGCTGCACCCCAACAACTCCTTGCTGAAGAGCTGGAGACTTTGCAACTCCTGTCCAGAACACATGTCTAGCATGCTCACTGGATCTGGGAATATTTCACCAGGTAGGTGTTATTAAAGGTGAAATGAACCCGGCCACCATATAAAAACTGACCTGTCTGTTATGGGGCCGCGTAACCACAACGACCACGATACTCCCGAAGGGCCAACTTCAATAATCAGTCAGAGAAACAGCTAAATCCCTAAAGAGACAAATAGCGGAAACTCTGCGGGCTACTGATTCCCGTGAAAAAAACACGGAGTTCTCAGTTGACCCCTGCTGCCTTCAGGGGACTGGACTCCCTTTTTTCCCCAGTTGCACAGGTCTATAAAGACCATAAATGTGCCTCCGGGGGGTTTGTATATCAAATGAAAAGTTCATCCTAAAAAAACCAGAATAGATAATATTCCATCTTCTACCTCTTTATTTTTCGATATTTTTAGTCGTTTGATTTCGCTACCTCAAAAGTCTTTGTTATTTCTGTTATGATTAATGAAGCACTTAGTTAAAGTAATGAAAAACAAAAAGCAATCGAGTCAGCCGAAGGTTTGATTTTTTGTCAGGTATGGAAATTTTAGCACTATAGTACTTTTCTTAATAGTTTTTTTAAGAAAAGTTTAAATAAATAATAATAAATAAAAATAATAATAAAGCCTGCTTTATTCATTTGAATAAAATTAGCTACCCAGTTGCAATTAGTCTATCGCCTCAAAAACACTGTTATGAAAGTATACAGCCGATTCGGTTATGATATTTTAGTAGTTTAATTATATCATAACCGAATCATATGGGGTACTGCCGAAAACCCTGTTGTTTTGAATTTTTTCATAGGCTTAGCGACAAACAATTAAAATTGACTAAAACGTGAAGAAATTTCGAAATCCAACTACGCGAACTATGGGTAGCTCGAGCCGATCAAAGTACTTATTACGCAGTGCTTTCTAGGTTAGAGCTTACCATCTGAGATGCCTGGGTTAAATCTGCATTTCAAACATTGCCAGTAATTGGACAGTGCCGGTTAAAATAGTTATTCTTCATGCATGAATATGAGCTTAATTCGGTCAATCAGGAAACTAAAACATGTTAATTGTAATTAGCCGATTTATAGTCCATTCATTGATAAAATTAACATACTCAAATTGTATGTTTATATTTCTACTTTTTTATCCTAATTAAGTCGTACACATCTTCAGGTTTAGACAGTTCAACGACTGCAAAATGTCGCTTCTGTTCAACGGCTTTCAAACATTAGTTTTGATTAATACGAACTTTTTAAAAATCTAGCCCCTGAACTCTTTTTCGATCCTTTAATTTTTCCTGTTTTTCTTGATTACTCCTAATGCTTCAAGAATAATCACATAGCATATCCTTAAACTTAAGTTTCTTTGAAGATTTAGCTATTCTTCCGTTACCAACAGAGCGAAACAAAATCGTCTTGCTAAGAACTTAATTCGTAAAAAAATTTCAGAGACCCAAAATTAACGCCATTGCAGTTCGCATTCAAAATACCTCAAATTATTCCGCCTTATCTCGGCCTACTTTAAGCGAAGTTTCCAATGCTTATGTATTAAAATTAAACAGGAATAAGCTATAAAAGAAAAACAAAACCATTGGCTACAATTTTAGTCGTCTGGAAGCTACGATTCAAAAACAGTCAACAACTTCACTACATCTATGGCAAGTGTGATGCAGCAAATGCTGGCCTTCCAGAACACAATGATGGAGGCCTTTCTTTGTCAGCAATGGATTCTTTAAAAATTTGTTTTTGGAACACAAATGGCATTCGCCAACATAGAAATGAACTTGAGTTTTTTTATGGCATGATGCTGATTTCTGAGACTCATCTGACATTAAGCAACATATTTAAAATTAATGGTTTTATATTATACGACACTAAATACCCCCGTGGTAGAGCATGTAGTGGCTCGGCTTTAATAATAAAGTATATGCTTAAACATCGTAAAATAGGAGGTGTGTGCGAAGATTATCTTCAAGCAACAAGTATTTGCACTGAAAAATTTTTGCAAAACCTAGCGATTTCTTCTATCTATTTTCCATCAAGATTTTACATTACAAAGTTTCAAACATAGTTTTTTCTTCAACTCAGCTGGCGACTACAACGCAAAACACACCTATCGAGAATTGCATCTTATTTCCCCTAAGGGTCAGACTATATACACAGCGATTTCAAGAATTGGCTTGAATGTTATTTCATACTGGCCAGCTGATGTTATTGATTTCGGTATTGTAAAGAATATTCACGAGGAGTTGATTGATGTTGAGGCTTCAGTAGAACTCTCTTTCGACCACCCATCCACTGTAGTCACTCTACGCCAACCGCTAGGACTGATGGCGCGGTCTGGCTGTACAGTTTCATCATGAATAAATTGGTTAAAATATAAAAAAAATATATCAGTACTCATTGCAGAGAGAATATCCCTTTAAGTCGGCTGGAAGATGTAGATGCCTCTGTGAGTAGTCTCGTCAAACATCTCAATAAAGCTGCTCAACATGCTACGTCAACATTTTAACAGAATATATTCAGCCGACGAGCCTAAAGGGAGTAGCCGCAGCATAGATCTCCAAAGTTCAAGGAGAAAAGGAAGGAATGTACAAAAAAAATTAACCAGATGTTAGAAATCTAGAGAGCTGATTCTTTAAGAAACTGTTTAGAAAGTTTAGATGCAACACCACAAGACAACTATTCATTATGGCATGCCACGAGGAAGTTGAATAGACCTATTGTACCGAAATCTCTGTTACATATATCTTGCGGACAGTGGGCTAAAACGGATGCGGAAAAGGGGACTTTTATAGTCATCTTTACGCCAAACAATTCTGATAATGTTGATGAGCTACTACCGGTTGTCAATAGACCTGCTGTGCCTTTAAAATTAAAATTTCAGAAGTTAGAGAATGTTACTGATGCTCTAGACCCCAATAACCTTGCATTGACCAAATCACTAACAAAATTATTTCGGAATTGCTTAGGGTAGGGAAAAGAATAATGCGTTTATATTTAACGCTATTTTGCGTCTTGAACATTTTCCCATACGATGGAAAACTGCAACAGTGGTGATGATTCCAAAACTAGGTAAAGATCCTACAATAGTAGAAGCTTTTTGACCTAAAAGCTTACTGCCAACGATGTCGAAAGTGTTCGAAAAGCTACTAATGGCAAAACTTACCCCAATACTAAGTGTAAATGGATGTATTTCAAATCATCAATTTGGCTTCAGAAGCAACACAACACGACTGAATAAACACATGGGGTCGTTAACACAATCAGACAAACATTCGAAGAAAATAAATATTGTTCTGCTCTATTTATCGACTTTCCCAAGCATTTGATAAAGTGTGGCACGAGGGTCTAATTTAGAAGATAAAGCTAAACCTACCTTTTAATATTCACAAGTTATTGGAAAGCTATATATCTGACCGAAAATTCGTCTTAAAGGAGGAAGACTTCTTAAGCGCATGATATTTAATACAATAGAGCGTTCCACAAGGCAGCATTCCGGGGTCAATTTTACACCCAGTATATACCGCAGATATGCCTACAGGTACAAAAGCTCCTACATATACATTTGCCGATGATACAGCTTTTCTAGGCTTTCATGAAAGTTTTCAACAATCAAGAAATAATATATCTCGGTATCCATTTGGATCGGCGTTTAACTGGGAACTATTCAAATAGCGTCAATTATAGAAAAACTTCAGAGGCGCTAAAACAAAATTCTTCGTATGATTACTGCCGCTTCATGGTATGTAAAAACTCGTGCGTACATAAAGACTTAAACGTTCTTTGGTTAGAGATGAATTCATAAAACATGTAACAAGGTATATAGAAAAGCTAGCTTCACATCCAAACACTCTAGCCCGCAGCATTCTGGATCTCCGTGGCTATACCCTTCTGAATGCTCTTTCTCGGCAAAGATTTGTGAATAAACATATATTATCATCAGTAACAGTTTTCTATTTGGTCTAGCGTTGGTTAGACTTAGCAGAATATTTTTAGGGAAAGATTTGAACACTTATTGTTAGTTAAAATTGTATACGTAAAACTGTTTTACATACCCACATTTTCTATCACTTAGCCATTTTTTATTTCTCCCCGCCTGGCGTATTGGTCCTGATCTAAAATTCTTTTCCGTATATATAACGAGGATCTGTACTTCGAGCTTTTGATCCCACACATCATAAACAAAGCTCAATTTAATGTAAGGGCTTGTGTAGACTGGAATGAAACTGAATGTAGTTCCTTTGATAACCAATTGAAGAGTTGATATTGTGCTGCATTAAACCAAAATGAAGCTGTTCTGTAACAAGTGCACGTGATAAACTCGAACACTTTAACAAGGATTCTCTTAAAGATTCAGTTCTTGAGTATCTCAATATTATTTGCAGTGTGTTAACAAACAAAATTATAAATTAAACGTGATTTAATTGAAATAAGTAATTTTAACGTAAACAAATTTTTAAAAGTGCTATTTTGCGCTTGAATTGAATATCTTAATTATTTTAATTAAACTAATAATTGACAAAAAATTTTTTTTCTGCAACTAATAACATTAATTACACAAACCAAACATTAACGATGTGATAAATTTCAAACAGTTGTAATTTTTAGTTTCATTCAACTGAATGATCTTAACCTTTTACTCGAAATGACAATTACTGCAATTTGTTTAAAGTGTTTTAGAACTGCATTAGAGGTGTGCCATTTAAATATACCGACCTTGAAAGACTTGAATAACCAATTTGTCACTAATTAAGCTGGTTTCGGTTCACTTAATATTTATGAACATTGAGATTTTGTCACTTCAATTTGAAGTTTATTTTTATATGATCTAAAATGATAGGCGTGAATTCAAATGCGTCACAAATAGCTCACAAATAGATATTTATTTATTAAGACTGTTTTCGCTTTAATGTTTAAAGCGGCGATAATGTGTGAAATTAAATATCAGTTATAATGTTATGGATTATATTTGTAAAGAGTTTGTTGCTGGTTACAGTGGTGTTGTAGGCGTTTTTTGACTATTCAAAAGCTTTTCATTTGGTAATACATCGCATCTTGGTTAGAAAACTTGCAATATTTGGTGTAACAACCAAAACCCTAGAAATATTTCGTTAATATTTAATAAATTGCATGAAATTTGTGAATATAGCAGCTTAGTATCCAATCAAAAGTGGATTTCCACCAGGAAGTCTCCTTGGAACAATATTATCAAAATTTTTATAATCGATATAAAAATATATATATTTTAATGGCAGTATATGTAACGGGTTTTTCAACAGGAAGTTTGTTTTTCTTGTTTCTTCTGAGACCGCTATTAAGAATTTGGTCATTAAAGTTGAGTCAACAGGCTCGATACAAATGTGCGACCGGTTCGTCAGCCACAGTGTTGACGTGATAAGATTTACATCTGCACGTGGCAGTGGGTGCCAGATGGTGTATCATTACCACTATCGATGGTATCATTACCACTGTCGATTGTATGTAGCGCCATCCTCGCACTAGAAGGCCTTCGAATACGTATATCTTCCGGTCACTCCTAGTTGCTACTGTAGTGTACCACACATGTGTCCTATGCATACATGTAGTACACACCACTTGTGTACATTGCATACACAATAAATTTATAAACAATAATCTTGCTGATCAGTCAATTTTTGAGTGACATACTTTTCGTTGTTGAGTGCATTATTATGCATTGTGCTATGATTGATCAATAAGCGGAAGGTAATTTGAATACTTTAATATATTCATAATACTGAAAGAAACAAATAGTGTAATAAGAATAAGTTAGAATAAGTTAAAAGGGCTAAGACAAATTTTCAAAAGTATTATATAAGCAGAAGAAAATCCAAAATAAAATCAGACTTAATTTGGAAAAGACATAGTTCGGCTGTTTAGCCTAGTTTAATTTCTTTAAGTTTCACGATTTCGGCAGTCCTTTGGAACGCCTGCGTTTTAGCTGGGACCTCACCAGCTGTATAAAATAAAAAGGAGGCTTTAGGGAAAAACCTCTAAAAAAAAAACGAACATTGTAACACCACACTACTTCAAAAACCCGAAGCAGGCCACAGCCTTCACTCCTGAAAAGCTGGAGGCTATCCAACTCCTGGTCCAGAACGCATGAAACTTAATATAATTAAGAACACGATGGCATTCATACTCACTAGACCTGGACCATTCACTGTGTTCATTGCGAATGATCCGACCAACAAACTCAAACAAGGGCCTCGAAACACACAGCCACCACGATACTCCCGAAGGGCCTACCTCAATAATCAGTCAGAGAACAGCTAAATGCCTAAAGAGACAAATAGTGGAACTCTGGGGCTTTACTGATTCCAGTGGAAATATAGTGGATTGTGCAGTTGGCTCCTGCTAGCCTTGAAGGGGACTTGGCTCCCTTTTACCCCCGCAAGACAGATGGTTGTGTGATCCATAAAGACTTATAATGTGCCGCCGGGGAGGGGGAGCACAGTGTTGAAGCAGATCCAACAAGAAAAATTTGACTTTAAAGCCTTACAAGATTTGGCTAGTGCAGGAATTGAAGCTGACCGACTATTCACATCGCCGTCGATTCGTTCAATTCATTCAGGAACATTTTCTGAAAAAGTCATTTTTCAGACGAAGCTCATTATAACTTGTCAGGGTATGAAACCTATTATTGACGGCGTAGATATCACCGACAGGTGGTTGCAATAGGAAGGTAACACATGTTGCACAGCCAATGAAACGATAAATTTCTTGCAAACCAAATTTATCGATCGCATAATGTCACGACAATCAGCAGTTAAGTGGCCAGCAAGAACGTGCGATAAAAAATTTGAGGCTATATAAAGGACAGAGTGTATATGGAGCCAATCGAATCAATTTCAGCCCTAAAACTCAAAATCCGTGATGCGATTAACGAATGACTACAGCCATTTTGCCAAAAAATGATAAAAAACTTCAATGAAAGAATCGACATCTGTCAGCGTGGTCGTGGTGGACACTTACCAGATATCATTTTTCATTCATAATTGCCGAACTTTTGTCTTCGTAATACAAAAAAAATTTTAATTATATACATTTTTTGTTGTATTTTGAATTGATTATTTTGATTGAATATGACGCGGCGGCTTTAAGCGAATTTTTGCGATATAATCGACTTTTTTGAAATCTAAATAAAACCAAATTTCTTAAGTTTCAATTATATCGATCAAGGAATGATAGAGGGATGGTGGTTCATACTGATGGAAGTTCAATAATTGAGTCAGAGATGGTGAACTATTTAGATATTGAATTAAAACCCAATTTCTTAAGGATTAAACACATAAACTCATTAAAAGCCAAAAATTCATCTGGAATTAGTACTTTGTATAAATTCAAAAATAAATTTAACTATGATGTGATAGTGCGTATATATTAATTACTTATACATTCTCTTTTAATTTATATTCCTATTATCTGTGGGTGCAGAGTGAATAGTTCACTAAGGTCCTTTCAATCTCCTCAAAATAAAGGTTAAAACCTGGCCTTAATCTTTCACTAAGATTTTCAATGTTAAATTTATTTTAGAAATACGCTAAAAAAGTTCTTCCAGTAGGAGGCTTATGTAAACAAAAGGTCTTAACGTAAGTTTTTAAAATCATTAGAGAAGGTAATATTTGTGGTTCCACACAGTTTATTCAAAATATATTACATAATCGGAAAATTAACAGATAGGCATTAAATTTGGATACGGTAAGATATTGTTTAGATATAAAACAACACATTGCTCATGCTGGACCCAGTGAGTCTACATTAAAAAAAAATCCTTTAAAGATCTTTAACTTTGTCATGTCACACTTTTAGTAAATAATATTTAATCATTATATTTTGTTTTCCTTTACACTTTAATTTATTATAAATAATGTAAATGTTAAAATAGAAATTTTAATTTATTTTTTTTAAATATTTAGCATAGACATGGCTGCCTTTAAGCCTTTGTTAAGCCTTTGCTGCGCTGAGGCGTTAAGAAGCTCTATTATTTATAGTTCTTGATGTTTTTATGAATTTACTTAATTAGTTATTGAATTTTTATTATTTCACTACTTTGTTTTTTTCTTGTTTATATTATAATTATTATATTTTGAATTGAGATTATAGATTTTTTTGCTACTTATTTTTAAAACAAAATGTACATTTTAAGTTTTGAATCAAAATTGTCGCTAGAAATCATATAATTATGATGACGTAAACAGGCATAAAGCGGTAGGTAGGATAAGGAGAAGAGGACAGGCGGAGTAAAGTAAATGTTTAAGATATCCAATAATTTATTGTTTTACGGTATTACTGTGAAATCCAACGACTTCTAATGGAAGGGATGTCATATGGCATAACATCAGCCATGAAGTTTGTATGTTTATCGACGGGGGGCTGGCTAGACTAATTTTCGGCTCTAATTTTTAATTATTTTGTTTGTTCAGACCTTTTATTTTTTAATTTTAGTTAGCTGGTATGATTCTTGCTTGTAGATGCTGCAAGCTGGAGCTGGATGCAGGAGCTGGCTAGAACCATTCCAATACGGTGAGCTCAAGCCAATGGTAAATGCCAGCATATCAGCGCGGCCAGCAGTCCAGTAACAGTTTTTTGCTTTCCTTTTTCAATATTGCATAGCAGTTGCCAGAAAAACTCACTGAAAAGGTTTTTAAAACCTGATGCTGACGGTAAATAAAAAAGGAATTCAATAGTTTTAAAATGTTGCTAAGATAAAGTTTCAAAATAAAAATAAACAATTTATACTTTTTTAAATCATTTTTAATTTAATTTACGTTAATTCTAATAAAAAAATTTTATTAATTATGTATTACAAGCATATCCATATGGCAATTTCACTATTGCTCATTTCACATAGCTAATTAGTGGATTTTACTCCAAATTCTGTATAGGTAATTCGGGAGCCTTATATCTCAAACCAAATTGATTAACTGAGAGTTTTCATTGAACCAACACAACAAGGAGACAGCAAAACTCAAAAAGTTCAATAATAATGTTTTCCATAATTTATGTGTTTGACTTCGAGCTCATCGCTCGCTGTCTAACAAAACTTATAAAATAATAGTTTATTATTTTACATATTTTTATTTTTTTTATTTATATTTTTTTAATTAAATAGATTTAAATTTGTTTTTAACTAATTTAATTTAAGTTTTCTCGTTAATTTTTAATGAATTTTAATTTTTTCAGAAATTACATTTTCTTGGCAAATTTGGATTTTACGCTAAAATGGTAATTTTTCGTAATGAAGTGAATAATTGACTTCCTTAAAATATATTATTTCCTGTAACATATTTTTGATATATAAAAAGGGTATTTTGGTGAAGTTTTGAAACTTCTCAATTTTTCACGTTTGCTTATGTTATTTCTTCCTACAATCGATTGGACACCTCTACTGGTCATTTCAAATGACATATTAATAAAGCCTCCACCGTTTATTAACCGATGTTGGTGAATTTCATTAGAAACATATCTGAAACTATGCATAACAAGTCAACGTATTAAAAATTGTTTAAACACAGCAGTTTCAACCCCAATATCAACAGACAGATAAAAGATCAGCGATAGATCTACTTATTTATAAATATATGTAGATGCAGATTATATGCTGTTACGTTTATTCATTTTAAAAAACTTTTTATTACTTTGAGCTTCTTTATTGCAAAATAATAACAAGTACTGTGTTAGAGTTTTAAATTAAGTTAAACGATTTTATTACTTTCAATACACATAAAATAAATACGATGGTAACTTTGTTGTCCTTGCGCACTGATTACTCAACTTGAATTGATTCATTTGCATAGCAACTGGTGCTTATATATGTAAATGTTTTAGGCGATTCTCGCTTATACAAAAATATTCTACCTTTACATAACCGCATATTGTTTGTTATTTTTATTCAGTTTAAGCGCCTGCATAGTTGTATGTTTTGTGTGTGTTAGTTGTTTTTTTTCTGTTGTTGATATTATTTCGTTGAAATTCTTATAAGCGTGTTGTTGTTGTCTTGTGTATATAAGATTTCTTGGAAAACTCCGGAGTTTGCAAAATGCAGACTGGGTCGTTTCATTTACTTTTTTTTGACTGATAATTATTTTTTTATAAACTTAACAAATCATCTTCCTAACAATACAATTAATAGGATTTTAATCGCGTATTGCAAACATTTTTGGCTTTTACTTTCATGTTATCAGCGTTACCTGTACAACTTTAATAATAATAATTAATAAGAAAAATTTTTATTTTTGCCAAACTTGTGATATTATTGATTAAACTGAAATTCCAAGTTCTTGGTGGTTTAAGGTTTTTTTCTGAATTTTCTAAATACCATAAATTGACCGCGTTCACTTATTTTCAATAGTGATATTCCTAAAATAAGATTTGGCAGATTAGAGGGATTAAATTTTCTATACCTATTATGCGGCCCTCGGAAAATTGAATTCTGCAGGAACACGAAGACGGATAGGCGGAAATCGACGTTCTGTTCTTCAAGCAGGATTGTATATGTTTTATGGAGTCGGATATGAATATTGTAGAAATTAAAAGCGAAATGACAACCTTCTGCATGTATCAGGTTATCTCTATCCATATTCGTATTTTAAAAAATTTTTCAAAGACGCTGTCAATCTTAGTTTAGATAATTCTGAGAGTCAGTAATTGGACTATTGATGGTAAAGATTTGCTTTTAAAAATGTGAGCGCTACTGTTTTTCTTAAACTTATACTGTGTTATTGTAGTTTTGGTATTATTGTGCTTCTTTTTGTTTATTGTATTGGAAAATGCACTTTTAGAAAAATCCAGAACACCAGGAGGCTACTATTTGAAGGTGGACAGACCCTAAAGCTACAAATAAATATTCCAAATAACACATCAAGGAATATATTTTCATTATATCAAATATATATTGCGGTTAAAATGTTTTATTTTCGAAAAATAACACAATTGGTTTCCTGAAGGACATATAAACTTCGGAACATGCCGCTTATATTACTCTTCTTTTTATATTTTCATAACTTTACGAAGAATAAAAAAATTTAGGTTCACACAGTAAAATACAACTATTTGCTTTTTATTTTTATTGTTGTTCTTTACAGTTTGGTGTATCTGGATGACAGAATCGTAATTGGAAAGACTTGACAAACACTTTAAAAACCTGGATAAAGTATTTAATCATATGGTGGCTCTGGGACTAAAATTAAGTGTGAAGAAATGTGCTTTCTGTAAAAAAAGGGGTCAAATATTTGGGGTATCGTGTAGCAGCAAAGGGCGTATCAATTAATGAAGATAAAGTACCGGCAGTAAAGAATTGGCTTCGCCCATAAAATTTTCATCAGCTGCGTAGCTTTGCACATACTCCAGGAGATTTGCACCGAAAGTTGCTCTAGTAGTCGCTAGCTTTCATGAGTTGACCAGAAAATTACAACTGCAGCAGAAGAAGCGTTAGTGAAACTTAATAAATGAGGCACCAGTCCACGCTTATCCTTTAGCTGGACATGAATTTGTATTGGGCACGGATGCAAACGGCTACAGAATAGGAGGAGTGCTTATTAAGTATTTAATGGGACGGAAAAAGTCATTCGCTACTACCAAAGGGTTATGTTTAAGCTCGGGTGGAGTTTATTAAACATTACCATTAATTCTTATATGGTCAACACTGTTTGTTTATGATGTTTGCTACAATTTAGGAACTTCGAAGGGCAGTCCACCATTGATGACTTTGCTAAGGCTCCGAATGAGGCTCGATTCTTCCAACCCTGCAAGCTTATTGTAGTCGGCAATAAAACGAAAACTTAATTTTTGTATGTGACTGATAAAATTAAGAAATCTTCAATTTCAAATTAGCACACAGTCATACAACTTAGAAGTTCCGTTTGAGTAGCTGGCAGTCTATATTGTCAGCTATGACAATTTCTCGTCTAACCTTCCAATGAAAAATTTCTTAGATGACAATTTTAGAATGGTGGTAGTAGAGGTTAGATGCTAAAAATACTTGAAGATATTTTTTTTAAATTTTTCTACGCTTTAGAAAAACAAGTTTCGATTTCAATATTTTAGCTAATACTGAAGATAGAGGACAAATTTTTATATGAGTTCATTGACTTTAGGCTTAAATATAACTGATATTGTAATTTTAAAAGAAAGTTTCTCTGTTAAGAACAGATTACTAGGAAATATGATGCTTGATCGGCTTTTATAATAAATGTCTATTTAACAGTTCAAATAGTTTTCGAAAGGTCCGGAGACCCTAATAACGCATTTGGTTTTTTTGGAACACAGTAAGGTAGATTCAATATTTTGATTATGAAGTAGAAAAAAGCTTACAGATTTAGTGGAAATAAAAAAGTAAGAATGCAAAATCAGTGATAACATAGAAATCAATCAATATAAAAGTTGTAATTCAATAACTGATAACTGGTCTAAATTCAATTTTGTTGTTGTTTATTTTTATTCAAATATTTTTATAAACCAGGTTTAATTTTGTTCTAGGCTATTTATTTCGATATTTTATATTTTTAATAAAACCAATGGATGTTGTGTAAATGAAGTTCAGTTTTTTATAGGAAATTTTCTTAAATTGTTATAAAGAATGCGATTTTTGTATTTTATCATACACGAAGTAAATTGTCTTCACTTTTAATCTCACAAATTTTTATGGATAAAATAAAAATATTTTTTATAAATAACATTTTATATTTTTATATTCCACAAGTCATTTGGCGAGAAATCTAAACAATAACTAAAACAACAAAAACAAAAATTTTCGATTCTATAAGAATATGTAATGTATGCAGAGTATTACCCAATTTTAAGGAATTTTCTAAAAATTTAAATTAACAAAATAATTCATATTTTTTAGCAACAAAAGAATTTAAAAAACCTCACAAAATTAATATTTATTTTTTTTGTGTATATTTAAAATTTATGATTTTTTATTTCACAACAAAATATATGATGTATGGCATCACCTCAATAGTGCTACCTTCCATATACATTTTAATTAAATTATGCATTCTTTCATAAATTATGCATGAGCGATGTGGTTGGATGTATGCTGCATAAAAATATTAAAACCTTTTTCAATTAAGTTTTCTTAGGTTTTTTAATTTTTCAGAAAAATAAATTGCTTGAATGCTGGAAGTATTTGCTGCTAATAGAGTCTGTCTACTTACCTGCCAGCATTACAATGGTTTTAGGTTAGACAATCTTGTGTCAGTAATTTTGATTTATATCTGAAATTTATATAAAAATATAAAATAAAATAGCTTAAACTTTCTTAAATTATTTTTAAAATTCATAAACTTGTGAACTCCAAAGAAAGAGCTAAAGAATATCAATGGACACCGTAAGAAAAAATAATAATTGTTTCTGCCTTAACCGTTGGCCAAAACCTTTGACTTAAACCTTTGCTTGCATTGTCTCATTGTTCGATAGAAGTAAAGATGTTGCTCACGACCCAAAGTGTTTGTCATTATTAAATGAAGAAGTTATACTGATAGCTACTATAGAAGTAATTTACTATAGAAGTAATTTACTTTCTTTATTAACATGAATAACCAGCAACCACAAATATTAAATTATTCGAGAAAGAAATAAATGAAGCAACAATTTGTTTACGAAATGTTAATTTTAAAACATCATAATAAAATTAATATTTCAAGTTTTATTTATTTTTCATAAATAAACTTCTGAAAAGTTTTTTTTTCTTCATTTCATTTTTTTATTCAGCAAAATTGTTTGCCAATTTATTTATATTTGGCTTCCAAATACAATATAATGGCGTGGTAATAAAGACTTCTGAACTATTTATCCCATATGCATGAAAAACGTGTTGTTTAGTAGATGGGGGACAGTCCTTGTTATTTGGAGATAGTCTGCTTTGCTAGTTATACAGAAGCTTAACCGATTTAGAAACGTTTTGCCTATGCCTTAACTATTTTAAATACACGCATGTTGTCTTTTGCGTTTTAATAAAAACAAGCGCTAAATTGGCGCTGCTATATTATGGTGAATAAAAAGCCTCAATTTCACCATATAAAAGATATTTACAATATTGTTACGTTTATAACTTTTATGAACGTTTTGTTGTGAGTTCTTTATTGCAAAATAAATAACACCAGCTTTTAGAGTTTTTAAATTAATAACAAGTTTATTTACTTTAAGCTGAAAATGTATAAATTTATAGGCGCCTGTATGCCTCTGTGAATTTTTGTTTTTATACTAATAAAGTTTCTTTTTAGAATTTATTTTAAGATATTTTTTGTTGTATTGTGTAGAAAACTACGCAGATGGTAAACAGCGTACAGATTTGTTTTTGTCTTGCGCGTATAAAATTTCTACGCAGTTAGTAAACAAGGATTCGCATTTGTTTCTATATAACATTCAGTTGACACAAGAACTTCTACTGCCGTAGAATTTGTGTGTTCTTTATTGCAAAATAAATAACACCAGATTTTAGAGTTTTAAAATTAATTCAAATTTTATTTAACATTTTTTAGTAATTAATTTTTAGCCCTAGATTTAATAAAAAATTTTTTAAAAAACTTTATTTTTTATTATATTTTCGATATTTCGCCACACCGTTGGTTGGCATCATCAGGAAAAACAAAAATAATGAACAAACAAATCGAAAAAAATTTTTTGTTAAACAAATTCAAAATAATAAAAAAATCTTTTCAAATAACAAAACAAACAAAAACAATAAAAAACGATAAATTGAAAATTGTTTTGTTTTACATACATACAAACAAATTTTCAACATCAAAAAAAAAAAAAAAAAAAAAATTTTTTTAAATGACAAACAATTTTTAAAAATACATAACAAATTTACAAAAACAATAGTATCTTATACATATATTCAAAATACATATATTCAGAAATACAGGAATAATATTAGTTTGCAAAAAACAGCATTATCTTCGCATTGCTCTAAAGTTAATCACAATCCTAATTTTGAAAATGTTTCAATTTTAAATTTAGAAAATAATTATAAACGTCGTTATATGTTGGAAATGTTACAAATAATTAAAGTACCATTAACCAAAAGAATAAATTTTAAAGCAGATACGGAGAAAGTTGCTCAAAATTATAGACATTTAGTGCATAAAATTATAAAACAAAACTCTGTATCTGCATAATATTAATAATTTATACTTTAATTTTTTGTAACGTTTGGTCATTAAATTTATGTTTTAAAATATATGTGTAAGATACTATTGTTTTTGTAAATTTGTTATGTATTTTTAAAAATTGTTTTTCATTTAAAAAAAAATTTTTTTTTTTAATGTTGGAAATTTGTTTGTATGTATGTTTGTTTTGTTATTTGAAAAAATTTTTTGGATTATTTTGAATTTGTTAATCAAAAAATTTTTTCAAATTGTTTGTTCATTATTTTTGTTTTTCCTGATGATGCCAACCAACGGTGTGGAGAAATATCGAAAATATAAAAAAAAAAGTTTTTTAAAAAATTTTTTATTAAATAAGACCTAGTGCTTAAAATTAATTACTAAAAAATATTAAAAAAGGTCAAAAAATTATAACTATTATATATAATTTAATTTAACTTTAACTATACAGAACAATTTACTTAAGATGGACGTCATTACTTCACCAGGTTTATTTTTCAACCATTTCACTATCCACTCAGACGCTGCCTTTTATATTTGTCCATTAAAAGTGTAGCAAAATTAAGAATCTTCTACTCCCTTTGTATCACATTTTGTTGTTTATTCGATGTATAGGCGGCTGTATGCCCGTGTGTATAGTTGTTCCTGTTTTTATGCTAATAGAGCTTCTGCTTGGGATATATTTCAATACATTTGTTGTTGTCTTTTGTAGAAAAGGGTTTCTTAGAAAACTACGCAGATGGTAAACAACATGTATGTTTGTTGTTGTAAAATTAGTTTTTGTCTTGCGCGTTTAGATGGTAAACAGCATACGTGTATTTTTTTCTTGCATGCCAGGCAGTTAGTAAGCAGCATATCAAATTGTAGTTGTGTGTGTGTATAAAATTCTACGCAGTTTGTAACCAGTAGTTCGCTTTTTTGTTTAAATATTTTATTTTAAAACTTAAGCAAGACACGTTCGTAACACTGTCACCCACTTAAGCCTTTCCGTCCCGAACTCAGGCTCAATATTCCCTCGATCATGCTTGACCTGCCGCTCCAAGTGGGCCACTTTCGTCTTAGACCTCGGACTTTGATATTTGTGTATCCGACAAACCACGTCATTCAATTTCTTGATGACCTTGTATGATCCTTCCCAGTGGGTTTGCAGTTTGGGAGACAATCCTTTTTGTTGTTGTGGGTTAAATAGTAGAACCAGTTGTCCTTCTGTAAATCCGTACTTGCAGCTTGATCATACATGGCTTTCATTTTGTCGCCGGACACTTTGATGCATTGTGTGCAGGAATCGGTTTGACGCCAAATCCTAAGTTGGCTGGTAGTTTAAGCTCTGTCCCAAACACGACTTTAGCTGGACTGCATGATGCTGAATCGTGAATTGCTGGTCGGTTTGCCAGAAGAAACTTTGGTACATGTTCGTCCCAATCCTTTTGGTGTGTACTGATCACTTTTCTGAGATATTCTTCCAGGGTGCGGTTGAGTCTTTCCACCATGCCATCAGACTGTGGATGCAGTGGTGTCGCTCTCGTCTTTCTGATCCCATAAATGTCGCATATTTTCTTGAATATGGCCGACTCAAAGGAGCGAGATAGCGACTGACATATAATTGACGTACCAACCGCCTAGATCGACGATGTAATTAATAAATTCCACAACAGTTATACATGAAGTCAACTTGACTTAACAGCAAGTGTACCTGTATAATAACAGTATTAAGCAAATAACCAAAAATAAAAAAATATTCCTGCTCCTGAAGATCTAATTACTTAGCACACTCTTACTTAGAAAAACCATAAATAAAGTAGTTGACACAGATAAAATCATGTACATTACAAATGCATTAGCTCATTGTTCGAAATTTTAGTGTCTTTGTGTGTTATTACAGAATCCAATTAAAACGACGTAGATAAATGTAAAAGCATCAAAAAAAAAACTACGAACAATCACTGTCACAATTTAAAATTTTTACAAAGACCTACTCATGATAAGAAATCAAAGAGTTATAAGCTGATAATATATATATCACCACCTAGAAATGAAAATAATGGAAGGATATGTATGTTTATTTTGCCTTTTAGAGACTGAGAATCACCACTGATGAAAAACTGTTTCAGAAACGTCATCTTATTTTTTGTTAGGTCGTTCGAAATAATAAATACATCATGATGCAAACTTTTCTCTTGGATTTACTCTTCATCGTAAAGAATATATTTTACTAATCACAATAAATTAGCAGTAAATTTAAAATTTAGTGTCAAGTTTTCTTATTGAATACAAAAATACATAACGAAATATAAGTTTGTGTTTTTTTTGTATATGCATACGAGTATTTCTTAGGAATGCATTCAAGAATCTGTATATGTACATTCGTCCATTACAAAACAGACACTAATATATTTATAAAAATACAAAGAAAACAAAAATGTATATTCTTCACATTGTTGGATGCAAATCAGAGGATATTGACAGGACAACCAACAACATTAGAAGTGATACAATGATGATCGCCAACAACACAACTTAGAGCGGTTCACGCGTCGAAACAACTTTTAAGATTAAAAATACATAGTTGTGAAATGTGCAGCACTACCAAAATTCCACCACCATTTGTGATATGGCAAAAATAATTAAGGTTGTGGTGTTATAGCGACCATTGACGTTACTAGAATGTTTTCTTTTAGTATTATTGTCTATTGTAGTTCCTGTTGTCATTGTTATTTAAGTTGACCTTGCTACCAATACTGATAACGTTATTGTATATAGTCCCCATGGCGGTATATTTTACTAATATAGCTTTTGTTGAGTACGAAGCTTCAACTTTATACGATTGTCGTTTTTATTGTGATAATTTTCCCATTCGATCTGGAAGCCTTTAGCAGTATACAATGCTAATATAACGATGGTATTTACGTGATGACTTTTACTAGATATATAAAAAGGGTAAAATATATAAATAAAAATATTTTATATTTAATTTAAAAAAGGAAATATTTAAAAACTGATTTTTAATGAATGCATTGGTGGCCATCAACTACTGTGGTGATTAAGAGAAAAGCAGATCTGGGCCGTTGTGTTTATTGCTTAAGTTTTTATGTTATCAAAAATGAAGGTCAACAATAACAAAAACATTTGTATGTAATAAATATCAAACCACTGAATATCAAATACTTAAACAAGAACTATTACAAATCATCCACGACCAGGTACCAAAAAGTATTTTTTGTCCCTCTACTCTTCTATGACAGACACACAAATCAAAATGAATGCTAACAGACAATGCCGACAGAAAGTCTATAAGACAAAACCACTGAACGAAGCCATGAATCTTTCAAAAACTTCAAGAACGAAAGCAACGGGTTGAAATTATCCAACACGAATTAATTAATCATATTAATGTTTGCTGTAGTTTATAGAAAAACCTTAACAAAAGTCAGGTATTTAGTAACCAAAAGTAATTCTTGGTTTGAATAACATTTTATTCACGCAGTATGGAAGCCTTTAATGAACGGCTTTTCGAATATGAAGAATGTGTTACGCTGTCATTCTTTTGTTTTAATCTTTCTTCTGCTTCGCCCTATAGTGCGTTTTATTCAGACTTTTTTAAAACTTTTATGTGTAGTGCATGAGCTGGTAGCTTTATTCAAGACAGACATAACAGTTCTTCTGTTGTAAGGAATAAAAATAGGGAACATGTTTTTTTTTAATATTATATGTAACAAGTTTTAGTGTTGCTTGGAAAGCGAGTTTAGAAAAAAAATTAAACTACATAAATACATGTACATGAGTATGTGTAAGTATGTATACGCTTGTTATATTTCGTGGCATACAAAAAAGTTGATCCATATTTTTAGCGCTAAAATTAGCTTGATTTAATTTAGCTTAAAATATTATTTTTTGTTCTTTATTTGACAATTTTTCGAATAATGCCTTTAGCTCTTTCTATAATATCAGTTGTAGGTAATTATGTGTTATATTATGATAGCAAATGATTTCTGATAGTAGTAGTAAGTAGTTTTAGTAGCCAATTCACAAAATTTTTGCTGCTTTTTAAATTGAAATTTAATTTAAATGTGACTTTTGGCATATGACCGCCACGACTGGCTCGGACGTAGTCTAATCTGATGGTATAATTTTCGATGGTTTTTGCAATAGTTGTGGCCTTATATCGCTAATAACCCAGCGAATGTTGCTTTCCAAGTAATCAAACGCTTCGGTCTTATCGGCGTACACTAGCGGCTACAAACCTCGCAGGCGTTAACCGCTCTATTTTGGAAGTCAATTCACGGTTTCGAAACTTGAAACTATCCAGTTTTCAAACGTTTCGTTAATAAATAAATTATGTCACAAGCTATGCTACCACAGCTGTATTAAAAGCACAGCTTAATTGTGCAATTGGTGGTCGAAAAAATCAGTAATTATGGCCACCATTGTCTGTAACGTTCTTACCAGCAGCGTTTTCAAAGATGTACGTACAAGTGATATCACCAGTCCATAATTTACATCGGTCAGTTTTTATGCATGGAATGGTGTCTTAACATACACTTGAGGATAACCATCACTCCAAATACGGTAGTTTAGTTTATTGACATATGCATTCAAACAAACGTAGCTTTATCGCTAAAGAAAACTCGTTTATGAAAATTGGGATCGACGGCAATATCAGTTTGGACCCAGTTTGCACAATTTGGAAATGTTATTCAGGCGTCAGTCTATTCCTATTAAAATGTTAAGTCAAACTAAATCACTTGGCAGATGACAAAAAAAACTATTACCAACTTCAAGTTCTATACCTCTATAAAATATACCCGATATTAAGAAGCTAAACTCATGTTTACATCCAAATGCGTTACAGTCTGCTGTTAAATGTGTTTGTTACTTGATTTTATTAAACATTCAAATGAATATACATCAGACAACTATTTTAAGCACGTTAATCTTGGCAAGTGGTGTTACCAGAAATTTCTTTCTCTCACATCTTCATCATTCTTTCTTAATCTTTTTTAATGAATGAATGCATTTCTCATGAATAAGTTTTTCTTGTATCTTGTACAAATAATTAAAAATTTATTTAAAAAACAAAACATTACGTTTTTAACAAATTTATTGTAAGTTTTTTATTTTGAACAAACATGTTTTGGTATTAAGTTGTTTGGATTTGTTCCGCTAGTAAATGAAATACTGTTGTCATGAATGAAAATATGCCACCTTAAATACAAAAGGGACACAACTCAAAATTTTATAAAACTGACATTTTTTACATAAATAAATTTAGAGGACACATCTCTAAGTGCGGTTTTACACACATCAACTTTTGTTGCTAAACTTTTGTTGTTTCCATTAGAAAGAAAGAGAAGGCTTTATACCCTTCTCTTTCCTTCCAATAGAAACAAAAGTCGAGTAACATAAGTTGATGTGTGTAAAACCGCACTAACTAATGCAAAAAATTTCTTTCACATCACTATCTTCTGTAACTGGAAAAATACAGTTATGTCTATTTTTGTGTTTAGTATGTTGCTTCTGCATGATGAACTAAAGAGAATTTCTTTGAGTTGCGAAAATTTAAGTAAATCGAGTTGTGACCCTTTTGTATTTAGGGTGCAATATGCTTTTCTTTGTGAAGATAAGACCTGAAATTAACTGAAAAAAAGATTTTTATTTTATTATTTTCTAAATCATTTTAATATGAACGGAGATAATATTTTATTACTATTAAGAAAATATGTAAAAGTTATGTGCAGTATTGCTGAAGAAAAGTTCTTAAAAGAAGAATGCTGTTGCAAGAAATCGGAAAATAAAATAAATCAAAAATTTGTCCGACGCTTATACATTTATGGTATTTTAAATAAATAATATATGTATTACAATTAATTTTTAAAACATAAAAAGTTTAAAATAATAACTCAGCAATCAATAATATCTGACTTTTTAATAAACCAAAAATATTGGTACTCAAAATCCTTTTTTTTTAACAAAGATATTCCAGCTATCCCCAAATTTTTCGATATCTTTGCTGGAATGACTTTTATTTTACTTTCAAAATACATAAACAACTTTACTGCAACCAAATTAAATTTTAAAAGTTATTCTTTTGCGATCAGCAGTTATGAGTTGCTTGTACTAGAATTGATGAATAATTTGTGAAACGATAGAAGCGTTCTTTTTACTAACTATATTCAAAAACAAACACTAAGTGAGATTTCCTCTTAAAATTCAAATTGCTTTAAAAATAGACGACATAAATCTTAATACCAGGATATCATAACCTGCATTCAAGGCGCACCTTTTAACTTTTGTTACATCGTTTTATTAAATATTACATTTGCTTGTTATTTTCATCTACATATTGTTATGTTTTGTTATGAAATTTTTCTTCTTCTTCTATATAAGAAAAAAAATATTAACCGACTGACCGTTTGCTTCGGTACTCCCGACTCACGAGGATCGCCGTCTAGCTCTGCATACCTTCCCAGGTGGTTCTGACCCTTCCTCGCCAGCCGCAGCCGACCATAACAAAAAAAAAATATGTTGCTCCTAGCATGCTGTTACCTTACCAGAACATCTTCTTCTGCTCCATATTTACTCATCTACCCCCTCGGAGACACAATCCCATATTCTTAAACTCTTATCCTTCCATTATTTGTACATATATTTAATATTCCAAATTTCCATTACATAAATTACTTATATATATCTTATTCTAAGCATATATTCTCAACAAAAAAAACTTACTGCTATAAACCTTGTGTATAAATATACCTAGACTAATCAATTCTACCTGCTCTTCTTTTCTTACGGGCTTACGCGATCGCTTTCTACTCTATTACCCTAGAGGAGCTCCCTGAGGATAATTCTGGAGACTGTTCTGCGGCCTCCAAGACCGTACCCTTCCTTTTTTCTTTCCTCCGCAAGTTTTTTGCCTGTCTGGATATATTTATACTAATTATTCTTTTTCTTTTCTTTTTTCTATTTATTTTACATTAATGTTCCTTCACATATTACTACAGCTCGGACATTATCACACATATCTTCCACAGAAACTTACATTTAATTACTTAGCTAAATTTTTATTTTTTTTTTCATTCATACTCATATTTCTATTCTAACTATACTACGCATTCTCACGATTCTTCGGGATCTTCTTCTCTGGGGATTTTCTTCCTCTTTATTTATTAGCCTTCCCTTCTTTCGGTTCTCCACGCAATACAATTCAGAAAATTAATTTTGCCTACCTGTCTTCACACCTTTTCTTTATTCAAACCTCTTACTGCGTATGCTGATTGTTTTCTTCCGGGTATGCAGATATTCCTCCACCAGTTGCACTTTCTCTGCTAACTGCCGGGATTGTGTTTCTTCAGCAGCCACAGCCCTCTTTCCGCAGCTGTTGTGGATTATTCGGACGCACTCTGACCCTTTTTTTGAATTTGTAATTTGCAATAGGCTCTTTTTACTTGTAATCTTTGTGAATATGGCTTTTGAATTTGTTAATTTGCACTATGTTCTTTTTTTATTTGTAATTTTTCTTTTTTTTTTTTTTGAATATGGCTTTTGACTTTTATAATTGCACTATGTTCTTTTTGTTTTCTTACTTCGATGTTTCCTCTTCACAATTCCATCCACCAATCCTCTTCCAATTCCATGCCATAGGCTTTTATACCCATGCACTCTTACGGGACTTATTTACCTATTGGCGCTTATTCCTTAATTGGAATATTTTCCCCTATTGGAATTATCCATTTAGCCTCCCGCCAATTCTCCATCTTTTTTTCTTCCCATATTTATTTTTTCTTTTTTCTTTTATTCACTGATTAAATTTCTTCCTTTTCTCTTCATTGAAACTCCCGCCAGTTATCCATCTTTTTTTTTTTTTCTTAAAAAAAAAATTTTTCCTTATTGAATAATTCTGGAACATTCCTACTTATTTATCCTCCATTGTCCCTTTTACATCTTCTCCCCATTCTGATTCCGCCAGAATTTCCCTATAACTCCTTCCTTAATGCTACCAGGATCCCAGTAATTTAAACAACATGCTGTCATTCAAATATTCAAATTCAAATTTTCGCTTGAAAGCTGGTTTACGCATTTTTGTTTACCCTTTTTCTCTTCCCGTTACATTTACGCATTATAAATGCATTGCCAACCATCAACATCTTTCTTCATAACATCCAGGCTACATATATGATCATTCAATAAAAACATGCTATCATTTCATTCATAGCCAGTCATCGTTAAATCAGCTAACCACTTTGGTATGTGTCTTATATTTGATGTTGTTATAATCATAAAAAATTTGTTTTTTTATTATATCTTATAAATTCTACAAGACATATTTCCTCCTGGAGTTCACACAGGGCACATCCGGTATTGGTAAGCATTGTTCCATTCGTTTTTTGTTGTTTCTTCGATTTTAATCTTCCTTTCCCCCAATTTATAGATAACCAACTATGCTGATGCACAACCAAGAAAAGCCTTGTTTTACCATACTATTCTCCTCTATGTTAGGCCACAAAACAAAAACTGCACCTGCTTTGGGGCTCTGCTCTGGAATGCAACCCCCATTCTGCTTCCTCATGGTTCGTATTAGGGACTTTTTTGAAACTTGCCTCAGCGGACAGACTGCCTACATAGGGTATATTAAGTATTGTTCCTTTTTCGACATATGTTGCCGTATTTCCTAAGGTTTCCTTTTTATTCTTTCAGATACGTAACTACATGAATACATGAATACACACAAGCTGTCCAATCAAAGCAGATGTTGTGCTTACTGCACCCGCAACAGTTTATACCTTTTATAAACGTTTTGTTGTCAGTTTTTTATTGCAAAATAAATAACACCAGTTATTAAATCATTTACAAGCTTATTTGTTTTAACTACACACTAAGATAACACTACAGAACAATTTACTTAAGATGCACGTGTTTATTTTACGAGGTTTATTTTTCAACTAACCTACTATCAACTCAGACACTACCTTTATATTCCTCCAATAGAGGTCTAGAAAAATTAAGAATCTTCTATTCCCTTTGTATCATATTTTGTTGTTGGTATATTCAATAGGCGCCTGTTCGTAATTTGGTTTTGGTTTCTATACTGATAGTATTTCTTATTGAAATTTATTTAAAGACAGTTGTAGTTGTGTTGTGTATATACGTTTTTTTTTTTAGAAAATTACGGAGTTAGTAAACAGCATACCCGATTGTTGTTGTTTTCCGTGTAAAAAATTTCCACGCAGTTTGTAAATAGAAAGTTGTTGTTGTCTTGCGTGCATAAGTTTTCTTAGCAAGCCACGCAGTTAGTAAACAGCATGCCCAGTTACTTACTTTATTACTTAATTATTTTCTTTTAAAACTTAAGCAAGACGGATCCGTAACAATATGTTTCTATTTTTATTAAACACTGTATTAATAAACTATTTTTCCACACAATTTCAAGACCAATTGCATTGTTTCATATATTTTAATGTCGCATTGTTTATTTCGAACTTGGCAGAACATGATTATTGCCACATTTGAAAATTTAGAAAAAAACTGTTTACAAATCAAATCAATTTACAGACAATTTTAATGCAGAACAAGGTTTTATATCTGCAAAAATATCATCAAATTTTAATTCAATGAGCAAAAACCGTGACGAACACCAGCAATTTTTCCACACAGACATACTGACACCAGTTTTAAAAACAAAAACTTACAGTTGGCATTAGATTCATTAAAAAAAAACAAACAAAAGTTGCAACACTTGAACTGCAAAATGCAAGAAATAATGACACACCTAAAACATGTTCGTTAATAACCAATGACAGGTAGATTTTTGTTTAATAGTTTTAATAAAGTGCTACATTTCAAACAATAATTTATTTTAATTGTTGTTAAATCATTTTCGCTGGTTAGACCTTTGCAGGTGGCTGTTCTTTTATAGTTTATAATTTTGAATTAGTCGAACTGTCTAAGTTATAAGTATAACAATTTTGGCTCAAGTTCGTGTATTTTTTAATTTCTTAATTTGTTAAGAAATTAACAATTATATATTAGTAAGATTTTATGAAGCATTTTTTGGAATATAATATCCAACCACAGTCGTCGTATACCGCTCTTTTTTTAAGGTTCCGTTAACATAACGTATAAAAAAGTAAGCCTATTGTAGCCGTATATATTTCATATAGTATTAGGCAGACTTGAAATTTCTACATAACGTGTATACTTTAGCTGCAATAACACCAAAGACTGAAAATTAAAGGATATTCCGTAATTAACATAATATTCATTAAATATAGTTATTTTGTTAACTGTGATATGCAGACACATAAAATTCGCATAATGTCAGTAAAGCTTTGTATGTAGTAGTGTAAATGTGACTTAAAATAAAACTTTTTCGAAAAGTGAAGTTATACATGAAGTATATGGACTACAAAATGCGGATGCTATTAGCTTTAGGAAAATAATAATAGCAATTGCAAGGTTGCTATCATATCGCTGCAGTCAAAAAAGCAATATACTCTTATTTTGCCCATCGGAGTAGTTCGATTAGAGGTCAATTAACGAATGAATATGAAACCTTAAGTTCTAGCAAACTTTCAAGCTGATCTTTTCCTTTCCAAACGATAGGTGAAATGGTCATTAATATTTATTTAGTAATAAAATCTTTGCTTTGCTCACATCTTTTTTAGTAAATAAAAAAAACTAAATTTCTCAGCATTTACAAAACATTTCATTATAAAGCAAATGCAAAAAGAAAGAAAGAAACGTATTTGCTTAAGCGGACTATGTGTTGCTTTCTGCAGCAAAGCGATCAGCAAATGTTTGCTGTTACTTAAGCAATAAGTTGATGTTCGATTCTCTTTTTGCAGTTGCTTTTTATGAAAAAAAAACTATTTAACGGCATAATAAAAGCAACGCTTTTTAAATGTATTTTCTTACGCATTATAAATAATAAATATGTAGATACATTTCCAATGTTAAAAGGGATGAAGCAACGGGTTACAGCAAGTAACAGCAAGAAACGGCAATCGTATTCAGCCACAACTTCATATTAAAGAGTTAAGCGAAAGCAAACATAAAAATAAAGAACAATTGATTGCTTAAGCATAAGCAAACGTTTTCAAAGTAATAGCTTTGCTGATTGCTTTAATGCACATTTTTCCTAAACAACAGTTAAGCAATTACATATACATTTGAAAATGTCGAATTAATAAACAAGTTTGTAGTACCGGTGCATACAGGAGTTAAATTCGGTTTTCGTACTGACACAAATGTTACAAATAGAAAACAGATCAGACGGTATAAAATATATTTAGAATTTTTTAACAAAAATGTTTCCTTCTCAACGCAAGGATCATCAAGAGCTTGCGATTGTTAAGTGTTCGTTATGTCCAGCATGTTTGACACTCGTGTTGTACTGAAAACCTACGAACTTGTTTATTAATTCGATTAAATATATATACATATTTTTATTTGGGTACGGTTTTACGTCGACCCTCGTCAACACATATATATTTATATTATATTATATTATATTATATTATATTATGTATATAGATATATATATATATATATATATATATATATATATAATTTTTGATTTTCATGTTAATATGCTATAATTTAATTTTTCCTTCATTTCGTCATTAAGTTTTGTTCTGTAAATAATTTTTTATTATACATAACTCTGGACTATTCGGTTGTCAAAAATATTGCACAATAGGTTACAGGAAGTTTCAGTTTTCAGTCAAGCATTTTCTGAAATGAAATTCCTACTTTCTTAGTTACTTTTAAAGTGCGAAATTTCAAATCTCAGGTCCACCTCTTTATAAGTCTTAAACTATAAAAACTATATGTGACTAAAATTAACTAAGATTATGGTAATTTACTACTCTTCAAAAAACGGTGATTGGCATGGTTCATTTATTTCTAAATTCATTTTTATGTTTAAAAAACCTTTTGGCATAATTTGCTCAATTTAATCAAGAAGTAGTTTAAAGCAAAATATTGTTAATGAATAATTTTATACTTTTTTGCTACATAATGAAAAAAAACCAAAAATTTTTCAATAAATTTATTTATTCGATCAACATGTGGTAATAGATTTTGCTAAGACTTAAAGAAAATGTGCTTTTTCACACTTGGGTCTGAATTTCCACTATAGTTATTGGAGAAATTTAAAATTTTTAATTTTAAGCAATAAATTTGTCAGTCTATCGTGTGGCTTAGAAAATACTCATAATTACAAGTCATTACATTTACAGCACGATCATTACCAGCTTTTATTTAAATTAATTTGATTTAAAGCTTTAATTCAATTTATTCAATTCAATTTATGTTCGAATAACTTAACTTAACTTTCTAAATTGATGAGCCAAAGTTTCTCACAATAATAAGAATAAGACAGTAGTAGCCTTTAGTCAATCTCAAAATTGCAACTCTGTGTAATAGACATGCATTATTTTTAAGCACAATTTGATTTTGTTTGAATTAATCATCGACCTCATCACTGTTATAATTAAGTATTTTAGTTGTCACTTTTAAAAACTTAAGTTTGGATTTTAACTTAGTTTTACAATTTATTTGCTAGGAATGGAAAGAAATTTGTGAAAATGCATTGGCTACAGCAAGTAGTCTAGAATATAGACATGGCAATGTAGAAATTTTAAAAGCCCTCGCAGTGCCTAGTGTTTTTCTCTCACCCTTAGTCCATCCCTGGCAGTGTCAATGTACACTATAAAACTTAAAATTATATTTACACTGTCTGAGATCTGGTATCAGTTTGCTGTTAAGAAAATCAGGAAGGAAATAAGATGTAGCAAATACTGTGTATAAAATTTAGCTAATAAAAATAGCCCATGACTGGCTCTGATACTTTTCTTATTTTATTGTTTAATGCATTTTCGTCTTAACGAAATTCATTTCCTTTTTGCAATTTCGTTTTAACGAAATTCATTTCTTTTTAGCTTAAAGAATCCTAAAATTTTTTACGAAATTAAAAATGTTTGATCTGCTTTAATTATTGCTTTCTTATTGTAAATTTATATGTGTTTTTAAATTAAAATATCTAGAAATCATCCAAAAAATGTTCTTATCTGTTTAAATATAAATTTCGTACAATATTTAAAAACATGCGAATGCCTTTTGTTGCTATTATTTGTAGTTTTGATTAGTATTTTTGTCATAATTTAAATTTATTTTTATTGGAGAGTCAGTCATAATGTATACATTTAAATTTTAGTATCAGATTTTTCAAGAAGTTTGTGTTCTAATTGTGGCAACATCAACAAAATGATAGTTTTGATATTTAGTTCTTCGACGTATTCGTAGTAGATACAAAGCCAATTATATAAATGCACGAAAATTGCATTAAAATCCCTTATGAAAATGGCGGGTCTATTAATGTTTTATTTCGTAAATATTGTGATATTTGCGGAAAACATAATCGTCCTTCCGTGATCACTATCAAGAACTTGGTAGTTTAATTTGAATCGATAGGTTCGACACAAAATGTACGAACACCAACGCATGTTCGATCGGGTCGTTCAACTGAAAACATCGCAGTAGTGAGCCACAGTGTTGAAGCAGATTAAAATTTGTCAATTCCTGGACGTTATTAACAACCACTACATGGCGAATTTCTCGTAAGGATTCGATTTTGAAGTCTTACAAGTTTCAACTGGTGCAGAAATTGAAGCCAACCAACCCACATCTCCGTAGATTTGCTCAATTTATTCAGGAATAACCGGTTAATTTTTCTGAAAAGCATCATTTTCTCAGCCGAAGCCCATTTTCACTCGTCAGGTTACGCCAACAAGCAAAATTGCCGCATTTGGGCTTCTGAAAATCCTAGAGCGGTTATTGAGAAGCCTTTACATGTTCAACGTCTCTGTATGGTGCGCTATGTGGTCTGCAGTCGTGACTGGGAAGTTTTTGGATATTTATTTATCTCATTTACTGCGCTGAATGAATGTTGCATCTGTAGGTTTTTTCTCATTTAAATCAATTTATAATGTGCGTATATTATGGTAAAATTACTTGCATAAGTTCTTTCATCATAAGAAAGTGTGGATATAAGAAAAAACTTAGCGATGGCTCTATTTTTATACAGAAGATCTTAAGTAAATGTTAAAGTCCCAGTAAAGCAAAAGCAAAATAGTACTTCATAGCTACAGTAGATGGGTTAATGAATGCGTCTGTGAAGAAAGATTATAAAAATTGTGTAAATATTGAAGAGAAATTAGCTTAAATTTGTTTTTCTTATTACAAAATTTTCTGTACTTTTATGGTTAAAACCTTTATACTTGAAACCCTTCGACAAATAAAACTAAATAAATATTTATATCTTAAACACTGATCGCCAAATTTTAAGATGAAAGTACATTATTTTTAAACCTATATCGAGTTGTAGTAGATGGGATTTTATCAAACGAGCTCAAGATTAATTCAGGGATACCGCAAGTATCTGTTCTTTCTCCTACTCTATTTCTTAGTTTTCTAAATGACCTTCTTTGTCAAACTTTCAACCCTATATACTATTTCGCAGATGAAGTTCATATTCAGTTATAGACCGAACCAGTAGGAGCTCAGTTTCAAAAGGCAAAATATGAATGAAACGCTAAATCACGATCTAGCTACAAACTCAAAAGGCTCAATGTTGAATACTTAAGTATAGATGTGTTCGGAAATTATATTGCATTTGCTATAATAGGTGATACAAGTATTAAGGAACCAAAAGATCTTGATGTTCTTGGCATGAAAATATATTGTGATGGCTGATGGCCTAAGCAAATGTTTGAGGTTTTTAAAGAAGCGCTCAAGTGCCTCGGTTTTCTAAAACGGTATAAAAGATACTTAGCTCCATCCGATCTTCGTTCTATTTATATCACCTATATCCGTCCAAAAATCGAGTACAACTCTCATGTATGAGCCGGTACCCGAAAATCTAGTTTGGAGTTGCTCGGCAACATACAAGAAAAGCTAAGAGGCTTATTGGGGATAGAAGGGTATGCAACTCTATTGATTCTTTAAAGTACCGAAGCAATGTGGATTGTATTTCACTGTTTTATCATTAGGTGCTCTAGTGAAATTAAAGATTTTGTTGCTGTTACTCATGAATTTTTGCGTTTAACATGCTTTTATTTGAGGACCCGTCCATTGTGATTGATTGGACGCTGAATCGCACTACGGATTACAGAAAAAATTCTTTTTTTTTTGCAGAACAGTCCATATGTTTAATAAACTCCCTCCAAAGGTCTTTCCTGTAGGTAAGAAATATATGAAAATTCAAATCAATGTCCACAAACACTACTCCCTCTTTCCTCCTCCTCATAAGTTAATTTCCTAGTTCTGTCACAAGGCATTGCATGACTTAGGGTAATATCCTGAGTGCTGGTTCGAAAAAAACTACGTGGTATTTTTCATTGATTTCCATTAGTCTTAAAACTTTATACCAAACAAAAGGCTTCGATATTAATTCTTATGGTATTATTAGCGGTCTTAAGTCTTAGAATTGTAGTAACACCTTATCGGGAAATTTTAATTGTCTTAAGAATCTTAAAGTACTTTTCTCAACAAATTATTTTTATTTTACAATAATGCTGCATTATTAATTTATATTTCTTACTAGCTGTAGACCAGGCTTCGCTCGGAAACTATTTGCTAATGATTAATATTTCATATGGAGTTAGAAAAAAAATTCAGTACAAAGAAGAAACGACACAAATTTTTCTTAACTTATTGTTTTAATAGTTCTTAAGGTAATTCATTAAAAAAAAGCAAACGAAAAAGTAAAGCATTTTAAAGCTTAATAGTAAGCAATATTTTTTTGTTTTTCTGTTGGGAGAGAAAATAAACAGTGCTGACGGCGTATGAACTCTCGAACGTGCAACATGCAATTGTCAGTATGAAAAACATTGGGATTCTAGGTTTAACTCACATACTTTTAGCAATGATCCTTGGGGTTTAATAATCGTCATTGCGAATGCAAGACGAACGGGACATTGGACTTTTAATCTCAAATGGTGAATCCTTGGTATGATAGGTATCCTTGGAATAAGTAGCTTTTCACCTACAAACTTTTCTATAATCATTATTGCTATAATCGTGTCTGACATCAGCATTTTGATAACCAATCTAGTTCCATCGCATTGTGTTGGCTGATTCAGGTTACGTAACATGACTGTTATTGCTTCAACCTTAAGCTGTAAGTTATGTGGTGGCATTCCCGGTAAGTCCAATTAATTCAGGAACTCTACGGGGTAGTTAATAATATTATCAGGATCGATTTATACAATTACAATTCGCCATTAATTAAGATTTGGATTTTTAAATTTATTTCATCAACGTATTTGCTTTTTGCAGCTAATATGGCTCTTTCACTTTACTAAAGGTAATCGCCATAATATGCGGGAGCACTTTTGCAATTAGTTCGTCGTTAGACGTTGTGAATTGTCAAAAGCAGATTGGAAAGAAAATTTGGTTTGTTGTCGAGTCAGTCGGTATTTTTCCACTGCCAATGTCTAACAATTGCTTTGAAACAACATAATCCGATGGATCACGTTGAATTGCAACTCACAATTTTCTGTTAATTTCAGCGTTGTCACTTTTTTCCATAATGCTGATGACTTAAGGCAAGCAATAATTTGATCGGCAGGAGTTGGCCTTGAATGACTGGCAGTTTTTGCCGAAAGTCTCCGGACAATAGAGCCATCAGCCCTCCAAATATTTGCTAATTATCTCGCAAGTCTCTTAGCGTTTTATCAAGTGCCTGTTTATATATATACGAATAGATAGATATATTAAAATTTTAAGAAATGATGTTAACCGCTAAATTGTTCGAAGTTGAGCTTTTATTTTTTACTTAAGCAATAATATTATAGAACAAAATAATTTTTATATTGGACTTTTTAGCGTATAAGCGATATACATATGTATGTATCGTTAAATTGCATAGAATAGAAAATTATTTTTTAACTTCAAAGTGAAGCGTAATTGTCAGTGACTTAATATTTTTAAACCCTCACTATCCAATATTTCAAGGTTTTTTTATCTTATAAAAACTATTAATTTTAAAATTATGTGAATCAAATCGCACGACAAATTTTAAAGCACGGATAATGTTCATACATACACATAGGTACATATGTACGTAGAATATATATTCAAATTTTCAATTTTAGTATTATCCAACACGTCTAAATTAAATCACTAGGCACTGTTTAGGAAATTTAAAAAGTTTAAACGTAGGATAAGTAAAAAAATTGACAAGTAACATGATTTAGTACAAAGTATATTGAAAAGTGAAAAGAAAAACATGTAAAAAAAATTAAGACTTTTTCTTAAAAACTCCTGTATTTAGAGTGTGTTAAAAGCTTTAGTTCCTCGATTTCTTCGAAATAAAGTCTAGTTATTGAAAACGTATCATGTTTGTTGTGCTCTCCTGGCAAATTCTGTAACATAAGCAAAGCTTGCTGATGTTTATTAAAACGTATGTATGTATATGTACATATGTAAACCAATTTTTTATATAATTATATTTTTATGGTTTAAATTTATACACTTTTATGAAAAAATTTTAAAAATTAAACTTAAAATGCATATTTTACTAAATTTAAAACAAATTCACCAAAGGATTTGAACTTTTTATTTTTTCCATACAATATACATATTTCAAAGAGTTGAAAAACATGCAATCTATTTACATACATATGTACATGTGATTTTATTGTGAATTTTAATTGAAGTAAGATTTTTTCCCCAAAATTGTGGCGGTATTATCTCTAAAAGATCTGGCAGCTATGTATAGTAATGAATTAAAAATATTTTCAAACAAAAAAATACATGCATTACTGTTAACATTTAAGAACAATTTTCAGTTTGGTCGAAGTTGAAGATGTTGCCTCTCTTTATTTGGTCCTTTTTTTTGTTTTGTTTTTTTTTTATTTGTTCTACGCATTAGCATACAAACAACCACATAGTTTTGTCAAGCCAGTTCGAACGAACATGTCGAGTCGTAAATAACTTATTTGTGCTTGCAACAATAAAAGAAGAAGAAAATGAATAAATGAATTTTCTAAGTTTTCCAGAAAATTTTATATTTTTCGAATCGAATAAACGAAAAAAATCAGCCAAATCGCTGCAGCCGTTTTTTACGCCATTACATTACATACGTGGACCATTTCATTTTTATATACATATGTATGTATGTATATAGATTTAGTGTATAAAAGAAAAGCCTTAATGGCAATGCTAAGAAAATACTTAATGATTACTCAATGGTAATAGTTTTGTATTTAGCTAACCAACAGAGAAACCTTTTCATATAACAGCCTTACGATCATTATGGGTATATTAATTATTCAATACTAATGAAGTTTACAGTGCATAAGTTCATCTAAATAATTACTTATCTGTACTATTTCTTGGTAATGAAAAGAATGACTTCTATGGCGAAAATGTTTAAAACATAATGGTGGTCATTAGCAAGAGGACGAGATACTGCAATTAACGTGAATATATGAAACTCACTGCGATGCATACAGTTTAATCAATTTATATTATTATTTTATACATTTTTCGTTAGTTGCAATACATGAAGAAATTTAAATAGCAACTAGTGTGTTCGTGGATAATTTACAGATATTAATCAATATTTAGTAAAAAATAAATTATTAAAGCAAAAACCTTAACCTCGAAATAAAAAACGAAAAACGATTTCTAAAGTTTGCATAATAAACCTGATCATAACATTAAGGGAGGACTTTACTTTCTAAGCAAACAAGTTTGAGAGATAAAAATGAATACTTAAAGTTTTTTTAAAAACTGTCCGTAAAAGTAATATTTGTTAAATAATCGCATTTAAAATATGATAAAAAAAAACATATTTTAGTATTATAACCAAATTATTTGTTATAGCTTTCATAAGGATAACAATAGGATAATTTAAAGTTCTTTTGATTTTACATTTTTTAAAAGTTTTCATTTTCGTCCGCATTTCCAGTTATAATAAAGAGATACAAAGAAAATTTATTCAACTATTAGCTGCTATTAATAATGGAAATTATTTTGTTGTCATTATATTAATTGAAGTTTAACGCGACTGTGTTATCAAGTTTTTAAGCTTGCTTTACTTCCATTGAAGTAAATTAAAACACACGAAGTTAATTACTTGTAAAAGGGCTTGTTTAAGAAAGTATTTCGGCTCTATTTCAACTACAGGGTGTTCGCAGGAAAGGTATACTACTTTGTTTGTTTATAATTTTTGATTAAATGAAAGAGAACGGATCTTACATTGATAAATGTTATATTTAATGTCGGCAGTTATGTATGAAATACAATATTAGATAAATGTTCACCTGTATTAGCCTTACAAATGTGAGTCCTTTTGAACACATTTTTCATTAGATTCCCAAACACTTCATGCGGTATTTCATTATTTTCTTCACGAATATTTTGTTTGAGTTGATCAAGCGTCCTGGTTTGTTTGCAGAAAAATTGCTTTTCAGATATCCCCACAAAAAAAGTCCAGAGCAGTCAATCCAGGCGACTGTGTAGGACAATCAACATCACCATTTCTTGAAATAACTTGTTATTAAAAGAGGCTTCGTAGTAATTCCATTATAATCCTGGCTATATGCGTTGTGGCACTGTCTTGTTGATACCACACGTTAATCAAGCCCAAAGCATGCAGTTGTGGCGTTAAAAAGTTTTCAATCATATCACGATATCGCTCCCCACTCACAGTTACCATTATGCCATTTTCATAGAAGTAAGGTTCAATGATTTCTCCTGACCAAATTGCACATCAGACTGTCACTTTTAATGGATGCAAAGGTGACTTTTGAATAGGTTGAGGGTTTCCTATTTCCCAGAACTCACTATTTTGTTTGTTCACATATCCATTCAAACGAAAATGTGCCCGTCACTCATTATGATGAAAATCGGGGTTGTCATGGGCGAGCTGTAACATCCAATTGACATATATATGGCGACGTATATATTCTTACGGATGTGTCGTGCTTAAGTTTTAAAAGAAAATAATTAAGCAATATAGTAAACTACTGGGTATTATGTTTACTAACTGCGTAGTTTTCTAAGAAAACTTTTTTACACAAGACAACAACAATTATTTTAAAATAAATTCCAGGAAGAAACTTTATCAGCATAAAAATAAAAATACACACAGATATAAAGGGAGCAAATGATTCTTAATTTTTCTAGACTTCTAAAGGACAAATATAAAAGGCAGCGTCTGAGTGGTTAGTGAGTTATTTGAAAAATAAACCTGGTAAAGTAAAGACGTCCAACTTAAGTAAATTGTTGTGCAGTGCCATTTTTGTGTATAGTTTAACTATAGTTAACTAAAATTGAAATTAATTTTAAAACTGTAAAATCTGGTGTTATTTATTTAATATATAAAACATAAAAAAAATTATTTAATATATAAACTTAACAATATGTACGGTAGTAGAATTTCTTGTGTCGACTAAATGTTATGTAGAAACAAATGCGAGTCCTTGTGCAAAATTGTAGCCAAAGTTTTTCATTGAAGACTAACCTTCTGAACACGGCCTCGAATTGACGTTGATGTCGTTAACACTTTCTTGTGCACCAGTGATGTTTTCAGCCGATCTTGCACTACGTTGTGGTCCATTCTTGGGCCTATCACCTACAGACCCTCTTCCCCCAAAATTATTTAGTACACAATAAATAGTGCGTTTTGTTGGCCCGTAGTTTTTCCTAAAAATTTCACGTAACTCTTTCATCTTCACAGTAAACGGTGATTGATTTTAATAAAATGTTTTAACGAATAAAACACGTTGGTTTATCGAATTTTTGTAAAAATAAGTTTGCCATACTTCACAACTGCTAAATATGAACTGTCAAAACCAATGTTTACCAAAATGTAGTATACCTTCCTGGCGGACACCCTGTATATAAATATTTCAACAGAGAGTATTAAATAAAAACGGTCTCACTTATTCTGTAGAATATTTATTCTGTCCGACCATTATTTTATAAATAAAGAAATAATCATTTTTAATTTGTTTGTACTTTTCAGTCAATCTAGACTAACTGGTTTGAGTTTTGTTAAAATTTGATTTGGGGTCAGAATCATCTTATGCTCAGAGCCTGATATGAAAAAGTTTTTATTGTAAAAAAAACTCTGCCCCAATTTGTTGAAAGCTTAAAATGCAATTAAAGCTTAAGCTTAAACAGAAAGATGGGTAAATTTATGGGTTTAAACATAAATCTGCATATTTTATTTAATGTACGTTCTACTTTCGTAAATCACTATTTTAAGGAGTTCGGTTTGTAAATTTATCGAATATCTTATCGTACAATTATCTTGACTTTTAACTTTAAATTATTTTTTTTTCCTTTATTTTCTTTATATTTTAATACTGTTTGAGGTAAATAACTTAAACTGAACGAACGTAGATGTTAATATTGATGGTATTAAAATAGTTTTAGGCGCAGTTTGATATTATATTAGCCTTGTTTATATATGTCCGTATACGAACATGTAATATTGAACACCTTTTCCATTTTAAATTGTTTATTTATTTATTTTTTTAAACTAATAAAGACTGTTTATCACTTCTGCACGTATGTTCTGTATTATATTACGAACAATTTATTGACAATATAATACAAAAACCAAAGGAGAAATTCTTGGTAGTCTGGCTTTTTAATAAAAAAAGTTGATTATCCGGTAGGAATGCCTTGCTTTCAGTTAAATTATTGTTAAGATTTTTAAATGGAAAAGTTTCGAATTTTCGAGCTATCGTTTGTTAAAAAAAATTAAATAAAAACTAAATCTTTTAGCACTACTTGATCCTTGTTCTTTCTGTAGCTGTAATTGAGCAGTATTTCGAAACCCGTTTGAATCAGCTAAAGCGCTAATCTAATAATATGCATCTAATATCTTTTTATCAAAAGAACACCAAGTATTTTAGTTGTACCACGATACCAATTGTACTATTTGCATACACTTAATGTTGCTAAAATTTTATAGGCACAGTCATCCGCAATGTAAAGAATGTGAATTGAGTGATATTTTATTTTCACAAGGTGTAAAAACATAAGTCACATAAAGAATGAAAAAGAAATGTGCTATATTAAGGTTGTTTTTATAGAACTTTTTTTTTTTAATTATTCGATAGGTAATCTTCTACCATTCTAGCTACTGCTAGAAGCCAAATTTTCCATGAATTTTTCCATATTTGCAATATCGTATATCGAGCGATATTTTAGGCCAATTAACCGGAACGAAATGTAAATGAAGATTATCATCACACCAAATAAAGCAGTTTTGTTTATTGACATATCTATTCAAACAAAAGAGAGCTTCGTCGCTAAACAAAATTCGCTTATGAAAATCGAGATCAACGGCATTCTTGTTTTAGGGTAAATTTGCACAATTTATAAGGCCTCACTCTATTTATAACTTAACCAATAACTCTATAAAAACACTTAATATGAGGAATTAGCATTATTAATCTTGTTTAAACAGAGATGGTCTTGCCTAAGACTAAAGGAGCAGCAACATTATTGCAGAAAAATACGTGACCACTATAATGAAAAAGAAAAATAAAGACCACAAATTTATTGTCAGTATCCTTGTCTTATCGTACTTACAATTACGAAGAAATTTTATAACTATACCTTCGTCATGGCATCGCTATATGTCATCTTATATCAAGAGTATTGAAATACTCTTTAGGTAATGTTGTATAAGAGGATAATTTATTAAAGTGGTTTCCGTATTCGCTAAATTAATAATTTTATTGACAGAACTAAAAAAATCAGATGTTTAAGAAGAAATTTTATGCTTTTTATAATTTCCTTTTAGTTAAAAAAATTGTTAACATTTTAAAATAATAACTGCCTAAGACTTGTTCTAAGTTGGGAAATGACTTATTTTTATAATTAAGGTTTCAAAATTTAATTAAAATTTTTATTTTGTATGAAATCTTTCCGTTGATATTTGCACCAGCCTCTTCTTTATCAAGGCGCTAGAGCAGTGATGGGCGAACTTTTTGGGTGGCGGGCCAATAAATTAAAAAAATCTTGCGGCGGGCAATTCAATTAAAAAAAAAATAGAGGGTCATTCATTAAAAAATTATGAGGTTGCTGTTCACTTAAAAATTCGGTTTAAGCTATATATTTATTAGTTATATTCCGTAATATTTTAAAATAACAAACATTTTATAAGATATGGTTTATTATGACTCTAAGATTTTCCAAATGTATGGGAAGCATGGATCTGTTTCTGGATCTGTTTCGTTTGGTATTAATTAATTTTAAAATAATATTAAGTACGTGGTTATTATCCTAGGCAGCCTTGCAAAGAGCATCTTGGAAATTATACAATGTAAAAAAATTTATTTCGCTTTCAGGATTCTGACTTTTATAAACTCCTGCAAACCCAGTATTTTTCCCCACCATGTTAGGTGCTCCATCAGTTATTAAATTAATTAATTTGGAAATTGATTCATTAAGAGATTCCATCCCCTCTCTAAAATCATCACAAATTATTTTTCCTGTCGTCTTTCCTTTCAAAGATCTCAAACAAGCAAGTTCTTCGGTTATTACAAAGTTTTCATCGACTCCTCTGATAAAAATTAGAAGTTGGGCTGTATCACTCCTGCCAACACTCTCTTCTATAGTGACTGAAAAATACTTAAACTTTTTAAGACGTCCATCGAGTTGATTGGTTAAATTAGAAGAAATCGCTTCAATTCTTTTTGTGACCGTTCTACGTGACAGTCCTATAGATTCGAAATCTTTTACCTTTTCTGGGCATAATACTTTTCCAATGCTAATTAACACATCCTTAATAAATTCTCCTTCAGAATACGGTTTGTTACTTTTTGCTATTTTATAGGCAACAATGTGACCAACTAACGTGGAGGATCGCTGAACACTTCTTTGATTTTTAAAAAACATTCGCTGACTAGATATTTTTCTTTTCAATTCCTCTGAATGAACTTTCTTGTCTTCATCTGTCATTTTATAGTACTTCGACCCAAGATGTTTTGAATTAAAGTGCCTAGCAAGATTATAATTATAATAATAATCTTAGGTTTTTGGTTATATTCCATAAAGAAGTACTTCCATGGCCACTCTTCTTGAAATACTCGACATTCCGAATCAATTTTTCTCTTTCGATTGACATTTATGGGGGTATTTACTTACTTTGCTATTTTAATTACATAAATAAAAATGTACGTTGGCAACTTTATAATTTTACTTCACAATTTATTCTTTACGTCACGAGACTTACACTTTAACTGATTGCTTTTATATTTGTTGCGCATGTTGTCTCGAATATTCAAGAATCTTCTAGATCACACATATAATAGTTGTTGTTATGTTATACGTTCAGTTTTCTATATTAGTTGTTAGTGTTTTATGATGTTTATGTTTCTTCTTGGAATATTGCATCAGAAAGTTGTTCTTCTCTTGTGTGTACAATATTTCCTAGAAAACTACGCAGTTTGTACTCAATATAAAATTGTCAATCTATCGTAAATCTTTTTTAAAACATAATGTAAATTTATTTTTTGGGCATAATTTTTTTAAAGGTGATTAACTTTTTTTTTGAAAAACGCTGTTCGGGCCGGATTGAAACCTCTCGCGGGCCGGATGTGACCCGCGGGCCGTAATTCGCACATCACTGCCCTAGAGCATAAATTGCAAATTGTAAAATTGGCGCTCTATTTGTTAAATATTTGTATTGACAGAAATTAAGCTGCTGCTACTGTTTTTTTAATAAACATATTTTTCTTATAAATTTTATTATTATTTTGATGTAAAGTACATCTTCGCTCATTTTTTCTACAAAATATCATCACTTAACTTTTGTGTTATTTTGTTGTTAATTAAAATGTCAATTCTTATGTTTTAATAAAACTTTTATTTTTTACACAAGTGAGCGGCGCATATATATAGATATATTTTTTTAATAATAAATATTTTATGAGAATATCAAAAAATATTTGTTTTTATAGGATTCTAGCACAAGTTAAAATAAATTAAATGATTTCAAAAATGATTCCAAAAAATAAAATTTTTTATGTGAATATTTTAAACATTTTCAATTTATAATATTTTAACTAAATTAATAATTTTAATTTATCTTAAAGCACAGAAGGCAGCATTAATTTGCATTAGCAGTCTTAGGTTAAACTGATTTTTAACTTATTGCCATCCCAATTAGTTTTTACGTAAATGCACGAAATCAGTTGATACCAATCAGCTATTTTTAAAGAAAAATGGGTCAAAATCAGAAAATTGTTTTAAAAAAAGACTAGGAACGGTTTTTTTATTTCAGCCTTGAATATTTCGTGCTTTTTCACTCATTTTAATGAAGGCTTCTTGGTGGAATGAAATCTGGTCCATGTCGTACACTAAAAAGTGCTGCCGTTCTTAAAAAAATTTTAAACATATTGTTACGGATGTGGCTTGCTTAAGTTTAAAAAAAAATAATTAAGCAATAAAGTAAACTACTGGTTATAATGTTTACTAACTGCTTAGTTTTCTAAGAAAACTGGTGTACATAAAACAACAACAACTATCTTAAAATAAATTCCGGAAAGAAACTTTATCAGCATAAAAACAAAACTACTCATAGACATACAAGCGCCTATACATTGAATGGATAACATAACAACAACAAAATATGATACAAAGGGAGTGAAGTTTCATAATTTTTCTAGAACTCTAGTGGACAAATATAAAAAGGCAGCATCAGTATGGATAGATAGTTAGTTGAAAAATAAACCTCGTGCATCTTAAGTAGATTGGTCTGTAGTGTCAACTTTGTGTAGTTAAAGTAAATAAACTTGTAATTAATTTAAAAACTTATTTTGCAATAAAGAACTCACAACAAAACGTTTATAAAAGATGCAAACGTGACAATATAATTTGAACCTACTTCGGTTCCATGCTTACAAATGCAATCTGACTACGAGTTCCTTAGTACTCTTAGCCGGCTTGGAATATATAAAAGGAACTTATTTTTGAAAGATCGTGTTCTTTTAATCGGATTGATTTTTAACAGTGTACCATCCACCGTGTCGTACCTTATCGTTTGTTTATGTAGCCAATGTATTTTATGTACAACCAATTAATTGATACATTCTGCATTTTAAGCCCATTTTTTTCATTGATGCATCTGCAAGACAGAGAGTCCTCCTTTAAATGGGACAGAAATTCTATTTGTTAAATTTTTTAAAAGATACACAAAAAAATATATTGCTGGAAAAATAAATTCAATCATAAGCCCCAAAGCATACAACAAATTAGGTCATACAGTTATTTTTTTGCTAAGTTTTCAAAATTACAAGAACAGTAAGAACGTGCTCTTGAAATGCAAACAAACAATTATAACTTTTTTTGCTAGTCTGCTTGATATATTCATGACATTAAAATTCATTTAAACGTCACAATAATAACGCTGGTAAAAAAGTACAAAACTTTGTAAATAACAAATTTTATTTTTGTCCAATCGAAATATAAGTTATATTTGATTAAATCTACATTTTTCAGCTGCTATTAGAATTGTGCCATTAAGATATTATTTGTAAAAAATCTTCAATAGCTTTTAAGCGATATAAGTTTATGAACCTCGACTACCACGCTAGAAGGCAGTCGATTTTTTGTACTTCTATATAACTCTTGAATTATAAAAATAGTTGTGTAGTATTGTATAGAGTTTTAAAGTATAGTAAAGTTTGTATTGTACAGTGCAGTAATATATAGGTATAGTGTTATACATAAAGTTTTATGAAGTATGGTGTAAAAACATCACAATGTAGCTGTAAAGTTTGCTATAAATTGGGGGGTTTCTTTTTTTTCGGACCACCACTCCAGAAATGACCCCTACACATGCAATGCATTGTGTCAGAACTAGGAAATTAGGTTACGGGAATGAGGAAAGAGAGAGTAGTGTCTGTGGACATTCAGTTTGAACTTTCCTTGATTTCTATTAAAGGACCACTTTTAAAATAATTATAAAATAAGTTTAAAAAAAACCTTAGAATTTCTAAAGTAAATTATTTTAATCTACGTTAATTTGTGCTTGATTCCTTTAATAAATATTTTTTGATATTCTCGAAATGTTTACTGTGTGTTTGTATAGGAGTGTGTTTGAGTTTTTTTTGTTTTCTGTGTTTTTTAAATGAGAACTCTCATTTAATCCATTTGGCTTACGACATAGGACTCTTGAATTTTCCATACAAAATGTTGGAGTAAAATCCACCGATGGTCTATATAAGCAGTAGTAAAATGGACATGCTTTCCCCCGCAGTAACATATTTCAAATATATTTTCTTTTTAATAATAAATGTTGTATGAAAATACATAAAATATTTATTAAAGCAATCAAGCAAAAGTTAAAAATAAAATTGTTTATTTCAAAGTAAATTTTAAAAAAATGTTTCCTGTGTTTCTGTATTATATATTAATTGTTTTGTTGGTTGAACAATTCTCATTTAATTTGTCTTGAAATATAAAAGATGCAAAGTTTGGATAAAATCCGCTGCTAAGCTTCATAAGTAATAGCAGAATGGCCAATGCTTGTCCCACAAAAATATATTAGATTTTAAATAATAAAAATTTTTTAAAATTTAATATAATTATCTTCAAAGGAATGTTGTATAATTAACATAGGTTAACTTAAAAATGATTCTATATAATAAATTATTTATTTGCACTGATGTACACGCTGCGAATTTTCACAATATTTTATTTAAATTTTTTTTTTAAATATATCCTATGGAGACCCTTAAATAAAATCTAAATAATAAATTAACGTAAACTATTATAATAAAGTACGCTTTATAGATCTATTATCAATATAAGATTTTTTTATAGTCTTATGAAACATTATTTTATTTAAATAAATTATGAAATTTCTTAAAATTTTCTACGATATCTCTACTATTCGCATATTTTTTAGCACAATATTTAATAATGTTACGTTTATACCTTTTATAAACGTTTTGTTGTGAGATCCTTATTGCAAAATAAATAACACCAGATTTTCGAGTTTTTAAATTAATTACAAGTTTGTTTACTTTAACTACACAAAGTTGACACTACAGAACAATTTACTTAAGACGCACGTATTTTCTTAACGAGGTTTAGTTTTAGGCTGATTGACTATCCACTCAGACGCTGCCCTTTTTATATTTGTCCATTAAAAGTCTAGAAAATTTAAGAATCTTCTACTCCGTTTGTATCACATTTTGTTGTTTATTCGATGCATAGGCGCCCGTATGTCTGTGTGTATTTTTTTGTTTGTGTTTTTATGCTGATTAGGTTTCTGTTTGGGATTTTTTCAATATATTTGTTGTTGTCTCGTGTAGATAAGTTTTCTTAGAAATTTACGCAGATGGTAAACAGCATACATGTTTGTTGTTGTCTTGTGCGTTTAGTTAGTAAACAGAAATTTGTTTTTTATGTCTTGCATGCCTGGCAGTTAGTAAACAACATATCAAATTGTTGTTGTTTGTGTATAAAGTTTCTACGCAGTTTGTAACTAGAAATTTTGTTGTTGTACCATAAGTTTTCTTTAGCAAGCCACGTAGTTCGTAAGCAGCATACCCAGTAGTTCGCTTTATTGCTTAACTATTGACACATCCGTAATAATATGTAAAGTGAACGAAAATGTCCAATTTAGCTACCTTCTAATCCTCTGAGAAACGTTATCACCCAGATAAATAAGGCAATGTTTGTGAAGCTAATGCAACTTAAGTATTCATATGCTTTTATGATGATATCAGAGGAAAGCTAATGACTTCTAGATTAACAATTTATTACCATTATTTTGGCGTCGCAGATTTTAGATGTTATTTACCTTTAAAACTGTAAATTTCACGTTAAAAAAGTTGTTTGGAAAGTAAAATATAGAATTGGAATTGCCATAAAATTTAAACGGATGAAAATATGTTTACAAAAGTTTGCATATATATATATATAGATATATATATATATATACACGTATATATATATATATATATATATATATATATATATATATATATATACAAGAGCCAGCCTTTAATCAAATGTTAAAATATATTAAAATTTATTTTATTTTAACACATAAATTTTTTTAAAGGGGAAACATTTTTCCAAAAATAGTTTTTATGCAATTGTTCACCCTGGCTTTGCTTACTATGGGGTTGTGAATTACTTTTTTGGGTATATAGCCAAGAGACGGAGCCTTAATAATCTGATTACTTTTTTCAATCGGTGCTTAGCACTCCGACGAATTTTGTTGTAATTCATAAATTTTGTGTCAAAACTGGCTATCTTTAGTTGGGGCTGGAGGGTAAGCCGTTACTATTTTTAATGCAATTTTTTGTTTATACGCATTTGCTATATATTATCTTTAAAGTAGTCTAAAAAATGTACCAGTACCGAAGTAGGTTTAAATTATATAAGCGAAAAACCATACCACCTTTTGGAGAAAATCCTATTTTCCCAATTTACTTACTACTGTTTTATTACAAATTTTATCAAGAATGTATCCAATGTCTTAGAATAATATTCCGAACATAAAAAGTAAAAAATCGTAAGTTAAGGTCGTCCAACCCGATTTTCCCCCAAACTAAGAGAGGTAACCTAGATATGTAACAATACTTTTTGTAGATATTTTCAGGGTGTACTTAACTTAAAAAATTTTTAACATTTGAGTAATAAAAAAACTTTTTTTATGTTTCTAAAAAATTTTATGCCCGGGATACCCAGAAGCCCCCTTTGGGCCGATCGTCCCCGACTCCTCAGAAATTTCTCTGCTTGGCCTCTGTGAAATTAGTAGTATGTCTTAAGTGGTTCACGAGCTACCGAATTACTTCCATAATAAAACCTCTGTGCAGCATCGAAAATAAAAACAATATTTATTTCAGTGTAGTTATTATAGGTGCAGTACTTTTTCCCTTTATGCAGCATATATTTTATATGATTAGCAAAAGAAAATATATAAATAATATATTTATCGGAAAATGTAATTTTTTAGCGTTTTAAATGTTTTAAATTGCCTTAAAATATAATAGCGATGCCACTGAATGTTAATATTTAAAATCAATTTTGTTTCAGTTTATCATCTCATAAATTAGAAAAGACCGAAATATAATACATTTTGTTTCTTCTTCATTCAGTAGTTAATATCTAAATGCTTTAAGTGTGTTAAGATTACGAAATATAGAAAATGAATATTATAAAACGCCTTTATTTTAGTTATAAAAATCGTAAGCAAGTCAGTTAATTATTATTTAAGCGGATAAAAAATTTACTTCAATTAAAAGACACGCTCTACAAAGCTGTTCTTAGGAAGACTTAATATCATATAACTGAAACAGAAAAATAGCAGATAGTGCACGCAGTTTTAAATTAATTTCTTATTGCAGGAAGTCAACATTTGTGCATTCGGACTAAATAAAGAGATTCCCAAAGCTTTCGAGATCTATTGCGTAACTGACGATTTTATATTGAGCAGACATACAATTTGTGTATAGATTTTTCCAACGCAAGCAAAATTATTTCAACGCAAATAAAACTTCGGCGTCCGTTACACTAATACGTTGGCAATACAGAAGGTAACGAATTAAATGAAGCACATAACTACTTAACGTTATTTCGACAATTAAAATAAGTACCCAAATTATGACATTCTAGCTGTATATCACAAGAACAAAAAATAACAAGGTAATATTAGAGTTTTGTGTGTAAAAGGGTTAGAACATTTACGACCACACTTGGTCAAGCTGTGACGTAGGACTATAGATGCATTAAAGATAAGGAACGAGTGACAGCAGAATTGCTAAAAATCTTTAGCATCGATTAAGTGTTAAGCTCCTCTGCTTAATGGTTTGTTCAAACACATCCCTAGTGTGAAGCGTGCGCACTAATTTCTGCCATAGTTTTCCGTATACGACGTGAAACAAATCATTAATCGCTACTCTAATTAAAGTTGTTGAATGATTATTATTGATTAAATTGCTTTCAATAATCTATTTGAATTTAGTTTAGAATGGGATACTGTATCTAAATATATGTTTAACAAGGAACTTTTGTAAAAATGGCATATTGTGTTATATAACTTAATGTAAAGGTAATTTATAGTACTTTGGAGGATGAAGGTATTAAAACGCCCCCTAAACAGTGGGTTAAAATTGTTTAATAAGCATAGTAGTCTTATTAAACTGAGTAAGATTAAATTATTTTAAATTTTTAAGGGAAAGAAGTAAGAGAAAGTATAAGTCAAGTGCAACTACTTCCGACAAATATGTCGATAGGATCTAATAAAGTTTAGCAACATTTGTTGTATTTAGAGCAAAAATTCTGACGAAAATTGCGTACAAAAAACTTCGGCTTAGTGTTTTTATTACCACATCTTTAAAGTTTTTATTCTATAACTACCGATAAATTTTTATAATAATAAAAGTGCGGTGGTAATGGTCTTGTTGCAGAAATAAAGAGTACAGAGTCAAACAGCAACTTAAAATATTATATTCAAGCCTTTACACAAACCAAATACATTTTATTCGCAATATTGAACTCTGGCTCTTGGCTGTCTGACTTCGATTGAACTAAAAATTTCTTTCCAAAATTACAGAAAACATTTGTGCTGCGAAAATATAAAGAGTATATGAGGAAGTAGAGAAGATGTTCGACGCAAGGGTCAATATTAATCATTTGCATAATTTAATGCAAATGAATTATGAAAAGGGAACCAAATGTAATCAACATTTTTTCCTAAATTTAAGATATTCACTAAAGTTTTTACATATATATAACGTTTTACATATATAACGTTATCAAACATGTAAAAACAAATTGAATTAGAAATATTTGAATTGCTAAAACACACAAAAAAAAAAAACAAATCATAAAAGGGCCTTAAGCACGAAAACGTTCGAAATAGGAAAAGCCATAATAATTTAAATATGATTAAAATAGGCAACGTCATATAATTCAACTAAGCTGAAATCGACTAATATCAAAACGAAAATGCTACTCGAATCACTATTAAAGCAATTTTGTTAAAGAGACTTAAAAATTCTTTTTCTAGTGTGACATTTAAAGCCAATTAAAGCAACACCTAATGCATACTAACGTCATTTGCCATGCAAGTGAGTGACATTTAATTTTTGAAATATGATCAATTTGTAACATTTAAAATGTGTTTGCAATATTTTATGTTTTACAAAATAAATGTTTATGCAAATTGAGACGTTTATTAAAAATATCATCAACAATACCACCGTTTATTTATTCACTACATTAGAAAAGAATCATGAAAAATACTTAACAAACGATCTTTTAAAAGCCTTGCAACCAAAACATTAATGATTTGCCATGGTCTTTTTTGACAACGACGACGAATAAAAAATCAACTTGAAAAATCAACTTTATTGTTTACAGGCGGTTTACCAACAGAGAGCGGAAAATTACTTTAAAATTTCGAAAAACTTTTTTATGGTTACAGCCATGGGAAAAGCAGCGTTGGAGAACATACAAAAACGGTAAATCTTTGATACTGCAATTATTTTGTGGGAACTATGAGTATATACTATTTTCTATAGTTTTCGTATGTAACAAATCGACAGCATGCCCCTTACCATGAGATTATATAGGAAAGTGAACAATATTTTGGTACTCACCACTATGGGACAATCCTTTGCTAAACATAAAACATACGTATGAGACTTAATATGCGAGTGTTCGTTTGCAACCTTTTCTAATTGAAATATTATTCAAATCCAGTCTGTGAGATCATTAAATATAGTTTTTCATTAATACTTACATACGTGTATAATTTCTGTTGTACTTTTATGATTTATACTGAATTTACTCCTTTTAATAAACATTTTGTTATTTTGAGTTACTTTATAGCAAAATAATGACAAAGTAGTTTAGAGTTTTAAATTAAGATAAACGATTTATTTACTTTCAACACATCAAAAAAAAACACGATGGTAACTTTGTTGTCGTTACGTCCCGATGACTCAACTTCAATTGGTTTATTCGCCAAGCCAGTGGTGCTTATATACCTGATTCAATCGGTTCTAGCACATACGAGAAGATTTTATTTTAACATCACCCTATATTATTGTTGTTATTATTATTCAGTTAAGGCTTGGCTGTGTGTTGTTTTTGATTGCAGCTGTTCACTTATTTGGTAGAATTTCTTATAAGCAAGTTCTTGTTATCTTGTCAACTTTATTGTGTAAGATTTCTTAGTAAACTACGCAGTTTGTAATATGCACAGTGGGTCGTTTACATTTTTACAGATAATTATTTCCTATATAATAATTATAGCTACTTGACCTTTTTAATATTTAATTAATAATTTATTATTTAAGCACTAGGTATTTTTTATAAAAAATTAGTTAATCTTTATTTTTTATATATATTTTTTCTCAATATTTCTTATAAGGGTTTATACACTTTTTTCTTATCCTGAAAATGCCAAATAATGGCTCGGCAAAATATTGAGAAAAATTTTATAAAAAATAACGATTAACTAATTTGTTATAAAAAATACGTTGTACTTAAATAATAAATTACGAATTAGATAATTATTTCCTTTTAAAACTCAATAAATCATCGTCGCAACAATATAATCAAAAATTGTAAGTTCGAGCTCAGTTTTTTTATATAAAATTCAAATACTTGTTAATACTTTTTATAAAATAAAGTATGGAAAATTTTTGGGAAAAAATAAAATAATGCCTTTTGTATCTCATACATATTATGAATTAACAAACAAGATATTGCGAGTGTTCCCAAAGTAGACTCGTATCTCGTATTTTGTTGTAGGTAATCTTATGTGCAACAAAAAATATTAAAGTGGCTCAGTTGAAGCTATGTGCTTCATATTTAGTTTATATAAGGGGGATTCGGAACAAGCAGACGCACGACTAGAAGTGACAACACCTACTTAAAGCAACTCTGTTGCATTTTGACTATAGACAACAAATGGCGAGACGCAAGTGTACGACCATAAGATAAATGACAAACTTCTGTGTGACATATTTTTTTAATTTAAAATATCATAGAAAACAATAATTTTTTACATTAAATTAAATAATCGAAATACCTTTTATCAATTAATAAAAGTAGTTTCATTAAAAGCCTATCATACTCATGAAATGCATTGTACAGGAACTAGCAAATTAGGTTATGGGCAGGAGAAACGAGGGAGTAGGGCTTGTGGACGTTCGATTTGAATTTTCCTACGTTGAAAGTGACAGGAACTGTTTGACTAAAAAATGTATTTTCCCTTTAATGCGTAATATGATTCCCTGGCCAATCAACCACAAATGGACGCGCTCTTAACAAAAATTATTTAAACCTAAAAACGTGCTATTAACGGGAACAAGTTTCCTAATTTCTCTAGAGCACTTACTCCTAAAGTAACGATAAATCAGTGAATACAACCCACATTGCTTCGATGCTCTAGAGAATTCTAAAACAGAATAAGGGGCGCAGGCCCATACATGAGGTTGCATTCGATTCTTGAACGGATATAGGTGATATAAGTAGTATGAAGTTCGGATGGAGTGAAGTATCTCTTATAGCATTTTAGAAAGCTGAGGCACATGAAAGTTTCTTTACAAACCTGAAAATGTGCTTAGTCCATCGAACATAGCACTGAATTTTCATGCCAAAAACATCAAGTGCTTCCAATTCCTTAATAGTTAATAAATAATGGGTGAAGCATTGTAACAGATGCAGTACCATTTCCGAACATACATCTATGCGTAAGTATGTAACATTGCGTCTTACGGGCATTAAAATGTCTTTATTTATTTAATTAAACAATTTGTTTATGTTCGTTATTTTTATTGAATTGTTCTTTTTATTTGGCATTCTTTTACAATTGTTTTGCTCAGCTAGGAGCAGTTTTTTTTAGAGATGGCTCAACTGGGAGCTGTGAAGGTAAAGAGCAGATTCTTGTTCCTTCTCAATTGCAGCCGTTTATATACCGACTGTGAGAAGGTTGTAACTAGTCTAGAGTCAAGTGAGAATAAAACTCACTCGTTCTTAAAATCTATCTTAACTATATTTATTACTATATAATTTGTATTGGTTTAACCAGGCAATCTTAAATTTAAATAGTATCCCAAAATCCGTGATTAAGTGGTTTTCCAATGCAATTAAAATAATTACGTCTAATTAATATTATTAACACTAATATTACGAAGTAGTATTAGTATTATGAATTGGGCGAAAAGTGTAATGTGATCTAATTGTTATTGCATTTATTTTGGGATTGTTTTCCACAAAAGAAATGTGTTACCTAAAACGCACCGATCAGCACAAGTGGTTGGAACAACAACAACACAAGAGAAGTCTAATTATGGTATAATAACATGTATGCATTGCTAGTGCATTGCACTTGAGAAATTTGAATAATGTTAAATCTTTTGTTGTGGCCGCATGTGTGAATATTTATAATTTGTATTAGGTTCCGCTACACCATTCATACGACCCCATTCAAAGGTTGTAGTGAGATCGTGATTGAGAGTGACAAATGGTGCTGTCATCTGCGAAAGCGTAAACAGAGTTGAAAGTTTGACAAAGAAGGTCATTTAGAAAGGTGAGAAAGAGGGTAGGAGATAGAACGGAGCCTTCCGATACCCCTGAATTAGTCTTGAACTCGTCTGATGAAATCCTATCTATAATAACTCGTATAGTGCGATTCCCGAAAAAACTCGAAAAAAATCTGGCGAAATTGTCACCGACACCAAGAGCAACAAGTTTTGAGAGAAGTGCCTCATGTCACACTCTATCAAATGCCTTGAAAATATCTAGAGCCACCACCTTACTCTCCCCGAAATGATGTATGGAATTGCACAATTGTTCCGACAGGAAAATCAGCAAGTCACCCGTAGAACGTCCCCTACAGAAATCGTACCGTCAACGGCTAAGTAACCTGTTGGTCTCCAGATACCTCACAAGATGAATGTTAATCATGTTTTTCATCACATTAGAAAGTGCAGAAAAGATTGCAGTTGGGCTGTAATTTTTAGGTTTGTTAGCCTCACCCTTTTTGGGGATCAGTGTTACATTAGCAACCTTCCAACACTTTGGAAATTCACCGGCATGATGCAACGTGCTGAAAAGTGCTGCCAACGGACGCGCTACCGTCGAAGAGCAATGTTTCTAGATTAAAGCTGGAACCCATTCGGCCCAGAGGACTTGTTGATCATTTTAACTGCTCGAGGCGGTAGTTGACTGCTTTCCGGCAAATACGAATTACTTGCAAATATAACAGCCAAAATGATAGCTTTATCAACCTACCAGCATATGTACATCGACATCTAGCTCTTACCTCCAATGGAATTAAGTAATATTTAATTTTTTCACAAAACAAGAGTAAGTCATTGGCAGAATTTCCCAAGTATAAAATTATTTAAAGATTTTCAATGTGTATCTGTGGAAATTTGTGAATACTTTAAACTGTAGATGCATTTTATTCAATATATAAAATGTTCCTTTATGAAGTAAGCTGCGTTTCCGTCTTAAGTTTTAAGTTGTTTTTGTCTTCATTGAAATTATCCTTGTAGTCTCTCGCAAATAGAACAGCAAAGTGTAATACTCGTATGTATTGTTCTACAGAATATTTATGAAAATTTTCTCTCTTGGATGGAAATATATAATATATTTATGACTTTGACTAATTAGCATGTAGATTCGCTTCAGTCTGTGAATATTTGAAAGTCTAATAAGTTGCAAAAGTGGATAAAAAACTAGTGATAAATGAAATGAGTTGTGGAGTCTTTATAAGGAAATATTTAAATAGTAAAATGCATGAACATTTCTGTTTCTGTAAAAACAATTGTTTTATGCAGCTTAAATTTAAGTCTTGATCATAAAAAAATATATTTGTGTTGTAACCAAAAATATCCCCCGTGAAATATAAGATGAAAGTGTTACTGTTCTACAACGAATTTCTTCTTGTTATTGTAAGTAAACGACTGTAAATAAATTCATCATGTTCTATTCAATAAGATCTTCTTAATATTTTTATTTGTACATAAAATCCGTATTAAATTTTATTTTTATTTCTTTACTTTCAGGGATGTTGGTAATTAAGTTGTAGAAATGATGACTGCTAAAAAACTAAAACAAATTTAAAAACTTTTTGGTTGTTTGGACATTTTGGTTGCACTCGACAGGGTATGTAAGCATAGGAGAATAACTAATATAAGGTTGTTTAGGTAATTAACCAAAAAGCGGGACACTTGGAACTTTCGCAATGGTCACTTCACTTCACCACTTTCGTAAAGCAAAAACAGCCATTATATTATTGGACGAAAACTAATTGCATTAGCATTATAATCATATGCTGTTTAGCTGTTCAAATGAACGGACGTCCGTATGGAAGTTTTAAATCAATAAATATTGTGCTTATTTGAAAATATTCTCTTCGATTAGATTTTGCAATCGGCAAATTCGCATTGATGCATTTCACTGGGTTTGGCAACTTATGTGTGTGTGTGTACATGTTAACATACACTTTCACGGTTGCGAGAGCTGTTTTTGTTGCTGCTTTCCCTGCACTTGGAAGATTTTGGACATTCCTTCAGTATATGATAGAATGGCAGTAGGTATTATGTTGGAGAATGAAAGGCTCAGGGATAGGCGTGAATCTGTTAATGTTTCCGTTGTGCCCCGACTTGCTCCTGTGGCTACTGGTTGGTACCGGTTACAGATGCCTCTGCTGATGCTGGAAAGCCGGGCAAGGAGAAGAAGAGAGGCGAGGTTTTGGTTAGAGACGGTGGTTAAGGAATTTGGTCGGCCTTTATGTAATACAGTACACGATCTTAAGCCGATATACAATAGGGGTGTGAATCTTCGCGCAGCCTCCATGTTTTTTTTTTTTTTATAAGAAGTAGCACTTCAGGCAATAATGCCTATTTAGTCAAGTACCGTGCTACATTCTTTAGGAAAGGGATAGAGAATAGATGAAACAGGTGGTGAAAGTAGAAGGATAGTCGGAAATTAACTGCCGTATATAAGACAGCACAGCGGCCAGTGACTATGCCTTCATCGCTGAGCAGCCCCACCGACAGTCAATTTTTATTTTTGTAGTGAAAAAAAACCAAGGTCTTCGTTGGGAATCGAACCCACAACCCCCATATTTACAAGCTAGTACACTACCTACGAGCCTACAGGGGCACCTGTAGGCTAGTAGGTAGTTGCTGAAACGAAAAGCGTTGTAAAAAATAACAAGTTCAGTGAAATGGCCTTAATGGATTCAGTTAAGAACAAGCTAGGCCCTTACGTTGTCATTAGGATATATCATTTGGAGATATCTCGGAACTAATTCAATAGTAAGATTAATGATTTGAGTAGTTGAAGCGCTCGGTCTACATGATGACTGGATCCTGGAAGCCCTTGGTTGATAAGGTAGAGGCTATTCGATCTCACGGTGAGAATCTGATTTATAAACTGTTTGTTATTTTAATGTTAAATGTTATTTTTAAATGCAAAATGTTTTTTTAAGAATTTCACAAACATATATTGAGCAATCTTGTAACTTCAGTGGATCTAGGTTTTGATTAGCACCGGTTGAAGTTAGCGTTGTTGCGGAATATTGTACATTACCTATCTTTACGACATATCTGTTTTCGCGTTCCATATTATATCCAATGCATGTGTTATGCACAACATAGTGCACATTTATAATATTTGCTGTTTTTGCTGGGATATAATACAATTTTTGTAAGCCAAGAAAGTAAGGGCAACGGTTATTGAAAATACTAATGGTAGGCTTGTTTACATTGTGTCATTTTGCGTGGACTTTATTAAAACTCATTTTAGCTGTTTCATTCTCAGAACGCAGTAAAGGGTTATAGCAGTAGTTCCAATGGGTATCTGACATTTCTTTATTGTATAAAAATTAACACCTAATGTGGGATTTTTCTTATTTCGAAAATCTTTATCTAATACCCAAACATTTGTTTACTGTTCTTAGCCCATTAGAGTTTTTTATAAAAGTATCATACACCATTATAATTTTATAATTTTAAAGAAAAATAATTATTTTAGCAAAACATTTAAGCTATTATATTTTCCTTTTGTGTTAAAGAAGGAGCAATTGCTTGAACATGGGCATGTCTTTCTAACGGGCAACTATTTAGACATGGGTTTCATTGATGCCAAGTCAGGAATGTGTACTTCATAGAAAAATCAATAGCAATTTCCTTCTCTTTTCTCTGCTTTTTATGGCTTCGAGTCAAACAGACCAGATGGAAGTCCAAAAAATTTAAACTTTCCCCGTAAGTACTTTTCTAAATGTTCATTCGGCTAATTATAACTGCATTCAGCTTGAAAATTGGCTGCGTTCTAAATTATTTTATTTTTAGTTGTGAACGGATTGTTAAAATTTCAAGCAAGTGTATAATATTTTTGAAATCTTTACAAAGTTAAAAGCCTAAAGGAAATATTTGTTTGCAGTAGTTTGACCACACAAATAATTTTGTTTGCAGTAATAGTAAAACAAAAATGTTTTTAATGTGATCATAGTATGACCACTCAATGTAAAATATTTGATTTGTTTTTGGTCAAATAAATATTTTAACATAAAAAGTTTTTGTAAGAGCTAATAGGGCAAATAACAGCTGCTAAATGTCAAATGCCACTTAAATAAAAAATGCTAATATAGCAACTAAAAGAAACATTAAAAAATTAGTCATAAATGTAAAGTTTGGTAGAAAAAATAAATTAATGAGAAACAATACCATGTAAATATACCGTGGATATCCATTTATCTGGTTTATAAATATGTATATACACATTTGCAGGAAATTGAAGTCAAACATAAAATGAGATGTATACTTCTGAAAATGTTTAAAAAAAATACAAGCAATCCTCGCTAAATTAAACCAGTTGTCAACACAAATATATGAAATGAAACTAGCGCGCCTATTTAAATTTATAAAGTTAAAAGCTTAAACATAATACCAATAATCAATAGTGACATTATTTTTGCTTTTTTTCCAAATCTAATTGTAGTTATAAAAAATAATCAAAATTAAAAACCACAACAACAAAAACTCAAAAATATAGTGAGTGGGCACTTGAGATTTGTAGTTAAAATGGTTTTTGGAGTAATTATTTTATATTAGTTAACTTTTTAGTGTGTTAACCCAAATTCATTTTAAGTAAAATAACTAAATTGATAATTGATTGTAAATCTAGTTTCTCTTTGAGCTTTAAAAATCAATAAATTGACCATAGGATTCAGCTTTGCCACCAATAATCGATTGAGTATTTTATTTAAAATAAATTTGTGTTATTTGCGCACTGAAAAATTAACCAATACAAATTCTTTATTGTTATTGTGAGGCAAACATTTTCCTAAGATGCCCATACCTCAAATAAATAAAAATGTGTTTCTATTCACTTACTTGCAACCATCCCGGCAGCTTCAGTGGATGAGACTAATAATTATATACCCATAGGCATTTGTTATATAAATAGAACAATGAACTTTTGCTAAACTTAACACTTACAATTTAAGCAAAAGCAATAAACTTTAATTATTCTTTTTTTTATTTATTGCCAAAAAGCCAAATAAATTTTAAGTATTTAAAATAATAATTCCAAGAAATTTTTGCTTAAATTAATACCTCCAATTTAAGCAAAAGCTTTATTTATTTTAACAATTTCTACTTTTTATTGTTGAACAGCCAAATACATTTTAAGTGCTTAAAATAAAAATACATACTAAGAAATTTATAAAATCTAAACTTTAAGCAATATTTTATATTTTTTCTTTTCTTTTAATGTAAACTATTGTTATCGTAAGTTTTTAATTCAGCGAAAAACAAATCTCGTACTTCCTAGATGTTCTTCTAAAATAACAATTTTTTCAAGGAAACATCACAAAGTTTTGCTATTTATTTCCCTTCAACACTTTTTATCGGGTATTTTTATACGGGTATAGAATTTTTAAGTTTGTAATACTTAACAAGCACGATGTGCAGGTGCTGTGACTTCAAAGGGACATTCCAACATGTCAAACAGCTAGTGCCACAATTCATTTATTGAAGAAACTGTTTGGTAACCGTATAGTTCCGTTCCAAATCCATGAATGGCTTACAAAATGGTGTGATTTTACGCCGCTAGGCACCATTTAGCGAGGATGTGTAGTAGCTAGCCAATAATTTCGAAATGATTAACCAGTTATAGGACAGTATTCCTGGCATTATTGCGGATAAACCATCACAAATTTTGGAAAAAGTCATCGAAAATGAGAATTCCGAGTTAGACTACGTCCGATCCATGGCGGGCAAATTTTAGGTTAAGAGAATTTATATTAACAAAAATAGAAATTAATGCATTTTTAGACACGCCATGTATCGCATGTCGACCAGTAAGTAGAGTGGGGGCACATATATATGGTCTTTATAGAATTCCTCTATCTAGATACAGTGCAACTGGGGAAAAAAGGAGCCCAGTCCCCTGAAGACAGGCAGGGAGTCAACTGGAAACTCCACTTTATTTCCACGGGAATCAGTAAGCCGCAGAGTTCATTATTTGTCTCTTTAGACATTTAATAGTTCTCTGACTGATTATTGAGGTTGGCCCTTTATGGGAGTATCGTGGTGGTTGTGGTTTCGCGGCCCCAAAACAGTATGGTTATTATGATGGCCAGGGTCATCTCACTTATGATGACATGCAAAGTGAATGATCAAGTCCAGTGAGCATGCTAGACATGTGTTCTGGACAGGAGTTGAAAAGTCTCCAACTCTTTAGCAAGGTGTGATGATTTGCAGCCCTGCTCTGGAATCATTGAAGTTGCAACTAGAAGGTTTCTGTTGCATAGAATTATAGCTTCGGCTTTCTAGGACGAGTATGAAGTTCCAAATTATGTAGTGGTTAGATCCACCGTCTGATTAAGGCTTCATGGCCAGGTGCGGATGTACATCGAATCACACAGAAAGTAGAGTGGTGCCTATACTTCAGGAGTCACACCTACGGTAATATTTCGTGTTGCTCATCGGCTATAACTCTGGTGCTCTATCTCTAAGGACTTTTCTTCTCTCTTAGCTCTTAAAACAGATAAATCATAAATAAAAACTTGTCGGTTAAACAGCAGGTAAAACAGGGGAAAACAAATATAATTGACGATTTACAAAGAGAGCAATGAAAAAGTGTTGGATTGTATATCGTTTTACCAAATTTAGATTGATTGATTGATTATCAATAAATCTCGTATTCTTTTTTTTTTTACAAATCAGATTGTTAAGTAGATGCTATTATACACACACAACGTTAATGCTAAGAATGCTGATGACAGATGTAACGATCCAGTAAATTTCTTACATTTAGTTTCTTTAAAAATTAACACAAACATTAACATTCAACTGAACTTTAGTTAATTCATTTATTGTAATACGAAACAGTTTGACTAATACTAATAATTTGAAAATTAATAATCACAATTATAACAATTTTAATGTAAAATTTAAAATAAAATTCATAATTTATATTTTTTTATTGGAACTTCTACTAAACTATTCATGCACATTGACACTGATCGTTGCGTTAAAGACCTTTGCCAAATCAAACGCTATAACAGAGACAACCACATCCGTAGGAATAATTTTTCAAAAAGTGAGGTATGGACTGGAAATCTGAAATAGAAAAAACTAATTATTAATAAATTAAACATGTTCAAGTTATTAGTTGGAAAAATAGCGTTAGTAAGAGGTTTATTAAATTATGTTAGCTCCGATGTTTACGGAGGCATAGTTTAATATTTTTTAATCGTTTTTAGTATAAAAGTTTCTTTAAAATGATTTAACTTTAAGAAAAATTTCATAATTATTTAGTGAGATGGAACAAGTATTTTTAATTTCATGCTTGAAATTATTTTTCCTAGTTTTATTTGAAATAGAAATTAACGTTTAGGTTCTTATATTGTGTTATATAATTTTTGTTACCCAAACATGCTTCACTGAAAGCGTCGTACATTTCAATTATAGAGTATGATTTGTGCAATAGTTCGAGTAGCTAATAGCACTGAAACTAAAAATTTATTAATAGAGAAAAATTTGTATAAGAAGCACTCAGTTGTTTAAATAGTTTCTAACAAAATTTTTCAAACGAGTTAATCACTTGTAATGTAAAAACAGCACATAATTGTTTATAAACTTTTAATGTATTTTCATATTTCAGTATTTAAATTTTTGTACATTTTTGTGTGTGGGTTGCAAAACACGGTTTTGTTTTCATAACATTTCAACTACGTGACATGGAAAAAACAAGAATCCCGACATAAAGTCTGGCATCAAATGTTATGTTAGTTATATCTGAAGTTCCGTAGTTGGGGATTTTTGTTTGTTTAGTTATTTATTTTGGTATTTTAACTTATTCATTATATTACATTATTGAAATCTGCGTAATTTAAATATGAGATGAAGAAGTAAAAACAAATTTTTTGTTTACCATTTTATTATTTATATACTAAAATGTAACTTTTTATAAAACTTCAACGAAATAATCACATTGAGGGTTTAAAAGCAGGGAAAATAAAAAACTCATATGAAAAATCTTAAACAAACGACGATTTTAAACAAAATTTTAAAAAAATCGCACTAAAATCAAATTGTTTAAAAGGGATTTTCTACATAGTCCCTATATGCCTCCTACTCAACGGGCGTAGGAAATAAAATCCCAATTTTTATAATTGTCACTGACGTTAAACAGATTCACTTATACTGAACCTTTGCTATTCTCATATTAAAATTTACTATAATTACACTGATCACTATTTTGATATTAGTAGACCTTAATGTTTATTTTGAAACTAAAACGGTGTAGTATATTGTAATATAAAAATATTTCCTTTATTTAACTAGTGCAAATTTTTGTTTCTATTTCATGCTTTTGTAGAGAATAACATGCAGTGCTTTTCTTAGAACAATAAATAAAAAGTCTGAAAATGAAAACGACAGCAGCAATAATTTAGCCGACGTCATTACAGATATACGGGTAATTGGTCAACTAATGTGAATAAAAATTTTACATAATACTAATGGCATAATAACGTAATACAAATACTAATCTGGCTATAAATTTTCCAAAAACATTGCACTCACCCTCAATCACTTATGGGTAAATTTTTGCTACAGCAAACGCAGATTAGAAAATTTTAAGTGTCTATCTATAACGGTTTAGTAGATCAGACCTGTATACATGCGTTAATCCTTTAATTTCCATTTTTAAATATTATACTTATTATAGCGAACGTAACAATTGATTTCCTTTGTAAATAGGAACAAATAATGCTATGTGCATCACCTAGCCCTTAATTTCTAAAACTAAATGCTTATGTGTGTCTATGATAGTTTAAAAATAAGGAGGCCACATACATCAAATTACATCAGCAATAAGGGTCCCCTATAGTTTTTTTTTTTATTGTCGATAAAAAGTAATAGGCCCTTTGTTTAAACTATATTTGTCAGTATAAAACGGTTTAAAAGATAAGGCTATATCCATCTGTCAAGTACATCTGTTGGGACCCTATTTCAGTTTTAGTTTTAACTTTTATGATTGTAGTCATAAGCATCTCAATAGTACACGCTCAGTATAAATTTTGGACTTTATTTCTACGAAGGTTCAAAAGATAATGCCATAAAAACTACATGTAATCATTTATGGGGTAATCTTTTCATTTGTAGTTTTGAATACTGTTACCTTTATTCCTTTAATAAACGTCTTGTTTATTCAGTTCATTTATTGCACAATAATTGCACACGATTTTTTAAGATATAAAATAAATTAAATTTATATTAAATATAAATAAATAAATAAAAATTTTGACTATTATTAACTAATTGCGTTCATATATATAAATACAAAATGGTAACTATACCTGTTGGGGCGTATTACAATTTGTTGCTCAATAAATCTACCGCAATCAACAATTACAACACTGGAACCCTTATAATACAACCATGGGCTTGGGTATCATTGTTTTCATCTTAATTTTGAGCAATTTGGTAGTGGACATTTTGGTGCCATTTTGTGAACTATCGGCGACCTGACTGGACGGCAGAGCAGAGCAAATTTCTAAAGTTGAGTTTTAAGCATAAGTGTAGGTATCTATAAATTATAATGGTATTTGAACTGAAATTAATAAAAATAAAACTACAGATTTTAGCTAGTTGAGCATAATAGCTGCAATTTACTCAAAACAAAACGCATCAACAATACCATTTAGCTGCTGTATCAGCTGTTGTGTCTTCACTACGGTTGCATTTTGCAACCATTGTATACTGTTGTGAACGGTTCTAGAATTTACTAATAAAATGCAATTTTCAAGTTTAAAGTGATTAAAAAAAAATATCCTGTGGAGACACTCTCGAATACTTTAACTGTTTTATTACTTTGTATAATTGTATGTGGTTATCTATAACGGTTCAATATTACTTATAATAAAAACATGTATGTCTTATAAAGTTGTCTTTTGTTTTAAGAAATATTTTTTTTAAATGTTCAAAATCGCCTTAGAAATGGCTGAGAATTAAACGATTGATAACCTTCTTCTTTCCTGACGTAAATTAAAGGTCTTCACTTTAATTCCAACTAAACAGCGGGTCTAATGTTACAATTATTATTGGACTAGAAAACATAAAGAGAGAATAATATGCGCTAACCCTAGACGTCGCAGGTCATAAGCCGTCTTTAAAATCCTATGATCGAATACTTGTTTGTTCTTTTCCAAAGTAAAAAGTTTGACTTCAGTATAGAACAGTTTTTCCCGTGGCGTAGAAATTATACGTTTCAAGATAATAATTCTGCGGATTTGCGGATACAGATTTGTTGAAACTTTGTTGAGATAGATACTTATATCTTATCCAGATGTTGGACTTCTTATTTACTGTAGGCTTTATGTGACTGGTTACTTATCCATGATTAGTCCAGTTATTTTAAGTCAATAAAATGTTTCGAATTTGATGTTGTCTTCGGTGGACCCTGTTAAGATTAAAATATTATAAATTTGTAATGAAAAATAGTGCAGGCTTTCTTGATAAATCTACATAATATATTCAGAGTCCATCATTAGAATATTTCAAAGTTTTAGAAACAGCCGTAATACCGTTTTCTTCCGCTCCATTTATAGATAAAAACACTAAGAACTTTTGAATTTACATATTTTTGTCCAGCATGTCAAGGGCTCGTTGAATTGAGTGATAGCTTCTATACAGCGGTCTCTACTCCTCTTTTCTCGCGATTATGATAGAATTCCGCTTGACACCACCAATTCCTATAATCAGCAGAGATTTTGTTTCCAGGAGAGGTTGCATGTAGTAAGTTTTAATAAATTCTACTATGTAAAGACAGTCTGTGCATTCTAACGAAACAATTTTTAGTCCTGATTAGGCTAACTATGCCAAAAAATTAATTAAGCTCTATCGACACTTCGAAACAGACAAAATGAGGAAACTCACAAACAATATTGTTACGTTTATTCCTTATAATAAACGTTTTGTTATAATGAGTTCTTTTATTGCAAAAGAAAAACACAACACTAAAATGCCTATAAGATGCATTTTTATTTTGTTCTCAATACTCAAATGTGTTTCAAATTGAACTCTTCTCCTTTGTCCAGCAGTTGATACATATATTTCTTTTATGAACAGTTCTTGCATTTACAAGAATATTCTGCTTAAACATTATCCTGTATCATATTTGGCTGTGTGTGTGTTTTGTTTTTTAGCTTGGTGTTAGTTGTTTTTATTTTCTGTTATTTGGCTTATTTCGTGGAATTTCTTATAAGCATGTAGTTGTTGGCTTGTGTATATGATTTCTTAGAAAAGTTCTCAGTTTGTAAAATACACAATAGGTCTTTTCATTTAGTTTTGTACTGATAATTATTTTCTTTTTAAATTCATACAAATCATATTCGTAACAATATGTTTAAAACTGTTATGATAGAAGTAGTTGCAAAAATTATTTATATTGCTAACATTAATTGCTTTTTGCTTTTCTGAAAGAAAATTTCATTTCTCAATGCTCAAGGCATTTTCATTCTAATAAAAGAGTTGCATTTATTTCACATGATGGTTCGCTAAGCCCCACTTTCATAATTTATCCACGTAGTTCTCATTGAGTTCAAGTACTTGCGGGATTCATTTTGTTTTTTTTTTGTTGTAGCAAGAGTTGTAATCACTTGTATGGTCAGCCTGCTGTTGACAAGGTATTGACAATTAACATCATTTTTGTTTACACCAGCAAGCTTTTGTGTACTTTATTTATATGGGAGCTTTACTTTTGCTTTTATTATTTATTCGTTTTGTCACATTTTTTGGCTTGAAGGCTCAGAGTGTTTAAAAAGAAATTTAAATAGAGTCAATTTTTTTTATTGTTTAAGGTAACATACTTAACATTAAAGTTTAATGTCAAACAAATGAATAAATATTTGTTTCATAAAATGAAAGTGGAAAAAGTTTTAAGTGTAAGAGAGTATTTCAGTCATATTTACGATTCCAATGGTTGGGGTAGCAAAAGAGTTTTAATTACGATTTTAAGTTTCTGTTTTTCATGCCTGTGATTTTCCATAAAGCAATATTTTGTATTAAAATCTTAGACGCGAAAGATTATTAAATATCTAAAATTTTTTGGTTTGGGTCGTTAAATTGAACGAATATTATTTCGAGGGGGAAAGTTTATACCTTAATCACTTGAAATTTACCGTTTATTCACAGTTTCATAAATAAATAAATAAAAGTAACGTATTAAGTTTTTCAGTATTATTTAAAGAAGTAGAAAATTCTTCTTCTCATCTCCCCAAATTGTAAAAAAAAAATTAAAACTAATGACACGATATGCTTCACCTTACCTTGAGGTCCGGGCCGAATCGATTCGGAATCAAGCAATAAACAACAAACGTTCAAGCTTTGTGAATTTAAGAATTTTAATTTGCATAAATCATTTGGAATTATTAAAGGTTTTCACAAATTTACTAAGCGTAAAACGGATATACAAAGTGACAGGAAAGGCATTCGCCATATACAACAATTTACCAGAAAAGAGAGCAAATAAATAGTTTACTACCAACTAGTTAACTAAACACTACGAGATTTGCTTAAATTAACAAAGGAAGTGTATACAAAAATTATCGAATCTAATTGAATAGCACATTTCTTAATGATAGCGATAAGCAGTAAGAATAACTATTTATTAGATCCATTATTCAGATAGTTTGGAACTTTTTTGAAGTATCGCTAGATTTCGTTCCGGGTCAAAATGGTGGTATACAACTTTAATGCTTTTTTAGAAATTTCAAAATTATTATTCACAGAGTATATGAACCAGCACTTTCATTTCGCTCTATAAGCGTACAGAACTTAATTCCTACTAAACTGGACCCCATGCATAAAGCTGCGTTCATATCGTGCAGTACTAACATTGAGTAAGTACTAGTGTAAAATGCAAAAATCATTTATAAAAGTATAGATAAGGCAGACAATAGGGTGTAGAAACTGATTGATTGAGATGAAAAATTAGAAATTCAAGAACAAACAATCGTTGGTTTAACTTCGCGAAAAATAAGATTCACACAACGTGCTTTTTGAGTCAAATTCATTCATTATCATAGTGTGCTTTTTCCTTCTATTGTTTGTCTTATAATTGAGATTTTTTAACAAGTGTTGTAATTCACGACTGACTGGAGCCAGCTTGTTGTTGGCAAGATATTGACAATTTTTAACATTATCGGCTTCTGTTGCAATCGTTTAATATTATTTAGAAGACATTTCTTACGTTTTAGAAGAATATAATTATTAGTAAAAAAAGTAAACGAACGACCTATTGTGCATTTTACAAACTGAGTAGTTTTCTAAGAAATCATATACAAACAAGACACACACAACATGATTATGATAAATTTTAGGAAATAATTTAAACGGAGGAAACAATACTATCTAGCATAGAACAAAAAAACACACAACCGACAAGGCGCCTAGACTGAATAATGATAACAACAACAATATGGAATGATTGTTATAGTAGAGTAAACAAGCACCGCTTACTGGGCAAATGATTTAATTCAAGTTCAAACGTCGTTGAGTATAGACAACTTAAATAATCTTATTTTGATGATTATAACTCTTGTTCATTTGATGAGACAAAAAAAAAAAACAAAATACACTATTTAAAAAACTAAGGACAACTTTTCTTTCAGACTTCAAAAAACTTTGCGGTCGTACGGTAACTTAATACTGACAGATATACTCGTTGATTGAAGGCAGAAATCAAAGTGACTTCATTGATAAAATTCATAGTGGTTATACTCGTATACTCTTTCAAAACGCAGTTGTAAATAAAAGTAGAATAAGAAAAGTTAACTAGAACAAATGAAATTTGACAATAGTGCAAACTATATCCGTTAATTTAAATATTATTAAAGAAAAGTGACAACAATGTAAGATTATTTTTGTTAATTCAAATATTATTGCAGAACTGCTTCACAACAAACTTATAAATCACCTTTGTATTAAAATGGTGAAGTTAACATTGTATTTATTTTGTGTGTATTTAAAGTAAATTAATCGTTCAATTTAAAACTCTAGAGTGTTGTGTTATTATTTTGCAATAAAAGAACTTAACACAACAAAATATTATAACATTAGCTGGTGCAGGCATTTTATTGATTTATAACCAGTTCAATATATGTACATATAATTTAAAGTGGAAAATCACTGCTTTTGAAATATTAAATCAGAAAAGATATTCTTTCGCGTAATATTGTGTTCTCACTTAGATTTTTAATATGTTTTAATTATTTATTAAATTTAATAACTTTTGGAAAGTTTCCATGTCCTTAAACGCGAATTTTGACATCACCGCATTTCAAATAATCTTAATTCTTACGGCTAGACTTTTGACTTTTGAGTTAAGGAATACAACTTGTGTATTAAAATCTTATTTCATCTAGATCATAAAAATAAAAAAAATTATTTTATTTTAAGGAGGATTATCAGTAGCTAAGTTATTAAAAGCCTAGTGTATTTTCTTTACTGTTCACAGGCACATTTAACCTTGAAGGTTAAAGGCTTTTTACAAAAAGTCTTTTTAATATACCAACTGTAGCGCTAATAAGGTACTAAGCATTTCGCTAACGAATTGCTTAGTGTGAGGTACTTAAAAATAAGGACTCACATTTCATTGTGGTAGCGATAAATCAATAAAAACACTTTCTCATGAGCCAATTTATAAGTTAATACCATCATTTAATTTAAATTTATATATATATAAAAATGGTGTAATAAATGTATAGTAATTTATAACATGAGAACGGCTGGGCCGATTTCTGTAAATTTTTTTATCAGTTGTTCGCATTTTCGAGGAGAAGGTTTTTACGGGAGAAAATTTTGTAATATCCTTCTTGAAAAGTCGAAAAATTGGAAAAAAAAGAAAATCGAGTTTCTGTATGAAATTTTGTGTGAAATTATTCCTTAATGGTCTTCCAAATAAAAAAAAGAAAGTTCTTAGTGTAAATCATGGAAAATTGCGGAAAAATCTCTCCACAAAAGGTGGAAAATTTAAAAAATCGCTCTCTACTGATCCCCTTCAAATAAATCTTATTGAAAATTTAAATATTTGTCTTGTACTATTAATATAAAGTTTGTCTGAAGGCTAAAATTGGGGAGAGGCAAAGATTACACAGGACGCCCATCTCATTTTTTTAATGGAATGAATTTTGCGGTTTTTTATATATTTTCCAGATACATCTTCACATCTTTGTCCTAAAGAAATGTGTTATAGATCATTTGTCTGATATCGTAGGGTCTTTCAAACAGAAGAGTAGAAGGTTTTTTGAAGTAACCATGCAAAACATACCCGCTCATAATTAGAGAAGTCAAAAATATAATCTTATTTGATGCCTTTTCAAATATACTAAATTGTAGGGCCATTAAAACCCGCTATATTTAGTCAAGTGTAGGAGCTCTTACACCATTTATAATCAGCTTGAATTTGTTTTATCATAGGGCTCCGAGGCTTATACCAGAGCAACGCTTGTAAATCATGAATCTGTTTTGGAATGTTACCATTTATTGATTCTTCTCATTATTGACTTCATGGAAACTGAGCTGATAATCTTTAAAATTTAAATTAAAAATGATGGTGAAAAAAAGTAAATTTTAAAGTTTAAAAACCTTTTTAGCCAGGATAAATTATTGGAAAATCATTGTTTTGGAAAAATGTACAATTAATTGGGCACAAACCATAAAACCTGAAAAAACAACATTAAAAAAAAACTCAAGTGAATAATTCTTGTGGAACTAATATAATTCCAATTTGTTTTCAATCATCAAAATGAAACTGTAAAGAAATTCATGCACAAAATATTGAACACAAAAACATTTAATAAACAAACCAAATTTTATGGTTTTTCGTCGGTTAACGTTATAACGATGCACAGTAGCGTAAAATGTAAAGATGACAAAAATTAGAAAAGTTCTTAACTGCTTAGCTGGTTTGCATAATAAATTAGTGTGGCAACAAAAAAATTTAGTAAATGATTTTTCTGTGTTTTTTCTCAATAAAGTTAAGTAATATTAGTTTTTCGGCTGCGAAGTTAGTATCTCAGATGTAGAATCATCTTGTATCTAAGCAGGCCTCATGTGAGCGCAACATCAGAAGCTATAATTTTAATAAAAGATTTGTTTATTCTCTCAGCTTTTTATATTTCATACCACTGTGTTTTCTTACAACACAAAACAGAAAAAAATTTTTTAAAAATTTAAAAAATAATTTAAACTGGCAAATAAATTTTCTTACCTAGAGAAAGAAGCAAAAAAATCTAAACAAGTTCATATATAAAAATATTTATTTTTTTATAATTTATGTATTTGTCAGCATATAGAGTTGAGGCCATGAAATACATCATCATGATTTCCTTTTGAGTTTACGTTCATATTCTCTTGAATGGAGAAATTTTTAATAATAATTGTTGATGGCTAAACGAGCTCGTAAATTAACATTTCAGCTTAAGAGGTTGATGATATTTTTTTATTCATATTTTCGACTTGAACAAAATAAAATTTTCTTTTTCTACAAATCACACAGAAAACTATTTAAAAATTTTGTGGTAGCACTTTTACACAAAAATAACTTTAAGTCATGTCGTGAGATTTTCTGTATTTGATGAACTTATTTCGTGCTATTTTGACTTCCCCCATGAAAGTAAAATGTTGATAAATTATAAGTTTCTTTTTTTTAATTTTTGTATGGCAAAACTAACTATTACTGAAAGTAATTAATAGTCTGTTGATGTAAAAAAAAATAAAGAAAGGTGTAAATGTTATATTTAAATACATTCATTATTGGAATAAATTAGTCAAGTGCATGCATGGGCAAAACTTTAGTTTTAAATTTTATATATTTTTTATTTATTTAAAGTAAATTTAAAATGTCTTTGAAAATATCCGTTAATATTTTTATACTTCTTGCTGTAGGGGATATAATCGTACCCATCTCTTTGTGCATTTATCTTTTTGGCTATATATACATACAGGGTGGGCCAACTTGGACTGACTGATTTGAAATGCTTATAATTTATGTATTTTTTTTTGTTTATTTTTGGTCATCATACTCAGTGGAAGAACGTGTAAAAATTGTTGAATTTTATTATGTTTCCGGACGATCAATTGTTACAACGCAAAGAAAATACCGTCAGCAGTGTAAACATGATAAGAAGCTTCATGACCCGTTTTGAGAACTTGGGTTCAGTGGGTAATAAATTACGAAGAAATGTTGTTCGCCCTGTTCACACTGAACAAGCTATAGAAGTATGTATGAAGCGTGTATGAGAAAGTGTTCACACGGATCCAACTGTGTCTACTCGTCGATGAGCTACTCAATTGAACATCTCCAGAATATCGATATAACGTATTCTAAATGCCACACAACGTAGCCACCACAACGGTTACAATATGCCAATAGATTGGTTTTGCTAGCGACAGAAAATGTCAATTTTTCTTAATAATCTGATTATGAGCGATGAAGCACATTATCACTTAAATGGATATGTAAATAGGCAGAACTGCCGAATTTAGGGTACTGTTTGGTGTGGAATCATGGCTGATAAAGTTATTGGTCCCTATTTCTTCGAAAATGAACTTAATGAGCCAGAAACCGTCTCGGGGGTGGTATACCGGACCATGTTACAAAAATTTTTAACGTCCGATATTTCTCAATAATCTTAACATATGGTTTCAGTAAGATGGAGCTACAGCTAACACCGCAAGAGCCACAATGGCAATTCGGCGAGAACGTTTTGAAGGCCGAATAATTTCAAAAAATGCTGATATCGCATGGCCACCTCGTTCTTGAATAAACGAGTTCACGTCAACAAATCACAAAATATTCAGAAACTAAAGCAGAATATTCGCACAGAAATTGTTCAATTGCAGTCTGAAACGTTGCGCACCGTAATGCACTGCCAACAGAAGAATGGAGGCCATCTAAAACATGTAATTTTTCATACTTAGTTTAAAAAAATTTATAATTTAAAAGAATTTAAAAATAAAAAATTATAAGCATTTTAAATCAGTCAGTCCAAGTTGGTCCACCCGGTATATGTATGTATACCTTTTAATTTATAATTAGTTATTGGAACGCAAAAAAAAGTTCATATTTAAAGTTTTTCGCAATAGAACATAAATACATTACAGAGTAGTCCACAAGTCATAGAAAAGCCTAAATAATCAAGCGATACATTTGTTAATTTTATTTTTTTCAACACGTACGTAAAATTAAATTCCTTTGAGAACAGCCTTGTTTTCACATTCGTATCTCTTTAGTAGTGTAAGTATTTTAAGCAATTTGAAGCCATTGTTATTTCAAAACCTAAATCAACAACTCTGATTATTGTAACTTAGGTTAAGTAAATTAATTACATACATATTTTCAAATAGGGAATAGTACATTTCGTACATTAACAAATAGATTGAGGATATATTTTGAAATTATTTTTCTACAAGTTTTGTTATTGCAAATAAATAATATATTTTGTGATATAAATAATTCATAATTTTTATTTGCCATCAATCCATTTGCCAATTATTAAATAGTTATTGAAATATTTCTTATATTGTTAGCATATTAAATAAAGTTATACTCATATACGTATAAACTAAATACTCTAGATTTGAGATTTCAATAATTCTCATAACTTAAATTAACATTATTATTAATATTGTTACGTTTCTTAATTTCTAATAAACGTTTTGCTATATAAGTTCTTTTATTGCAAAATAATAACACAACACTCAAGATTTTTAAAATTAAACAATTTGTTCACTTTCAGTACACACAAAATAAACACGATGGTAAATTTGTTGTCTTTTCTATTAAATCATTTGCCCAGCATGATGCACTTATATATGTAGCTGTTTAAAGTGGTTCACGCATATACAAGAATATTCTACTTTAACATCGCCCCATATTGTTGTTGTCCTTATAATTCAGTGTAGGCGCCTACTTGTCTTCTGTTAGTTGTTTTTGTATTCTGTTTTTATTTCGTGGAATTTCTTAAAATTATGTTGTCGTTGTCTAGTGTATCTAAGATTTGTTAGAAAACTTCGCAGTATGTAAAACACACAAGAGGTCATTTCATTTTTTTTTACTGATAATTGAAACTAAACAAATCATCTTCCTAACATTATTTTAAAAGCTCAAATTTCGCTTAGAGGATTTTTTAGGTATTTTTGGATATATTTTTTTCTTGTTACGTAATTTACTTTAATTCGTAAAAATATATTAAAGTATGCAAAATATTATCTCTGTTCAAAAAATCAGCCATTCAATGACAGGTTATAAACATTTAGTATACAAAACAAACCAAAGTCTTATAATTGGAAGTAAATCCAAATGTATGTTGCATAAAATTAATTGTTTCGTGATAGTTTATCTGGCTTCAGTAGCCAACTCCATTTACTCAGTGTTATCACCAAAGGGAAAGGGAAAGTGTACAATTGTGAGAATAAATTTTAAAATGAATTCTATTAAAATCTACGCAAATAAGGGACAAAATAAGTGGTAATACTTATTATATTCAAACATATGCATCAAAGAACTGTCTCACACAGCCATGTGAACGAATTTTAATAAGAACATTTTGAAATTTTTTATTTTCTTAACTAAAAGTCATTGAAAACGTATTCAAATTTTTTTTATTTTTAGAAACGGAATTAATTGCATTAGAATTGAATTATAAATTATTTGTAACCTAAAATTTACTTAGGAAACATACAAATTCAGAAGCAAAAGAAACAATTAATTCGGCTTAAATTGGTTTTTATTTCATTTTCTAAAGTTCCATAAGAAAACAAAATTATTCACTTAGTGTGACCGCTGCATTATTTCGCTTTGCTAGTTGAAGACTGTTTAAATTATTCACAGTAGATTTATTTGGTCTTTGGAATAGATATCGTTACTAACCTTTGAATTGTTTCGCACAAGCTACATAAATATATATATGTAGGCACTCAGTATCGAACTTATTTACGTTTGGCTGTTAGTCTTTGCAATTTAACTAAAGCATATATTAGATTTACTAGCTCTAAAAATCTTCAATAAACTCTCTTAATTTTAACCAATCAGTTGGAAAAAATCTTAATTTAAAAAAAAAATTATTACACAGCAATTATTCAAAATTAATAAAAAATAAAAATGTGTGTAAAATATGCTAGTGAATTTTACCAAAAATTTAATATGTGTCAACAATAAGGCGCACCGGAAATTGTTATTGAATATTACACAACGAAAACAGCAAAAATAATAAAATAAGACGATATTGCGTTTTAGTGGTGGGTAGAAAATTTCGCTTATGTAAGCAATTAGAAACAAAACAAAAGCCACTCTTGAATTAATCACATAAATCAATAAGAAAATAAAACAGTGGCACACATCCGTTTTACATTGTATTTAAATGAGGGCTGTGTTGATTTTATTATGTCATTAAAACTGTAACGACAATCACCTTTTTATTCTTTTTTTAATCTGACATTGAAAAACTGAAATAGATAGTGTTAAAAGAAAATAAATATCGAAAATAAACAAAAATATTTTTTATGTTCTTCTTTGCTTTATTCTTCTTTTCTCAAAAAATTCCCTCACTGTTGCATTTTAAAGTTCAAACGTCAATTAATCTTAAAGTTAAATATTTTAATATTTGATTTTCACATTCTACACTTTTTATCGATAAAATGTATAGAAATTTTACTATGTAAATTTGATTTCCTAGGCCAAAAGCGGCCTCGAACGACTGTTAGTTTAATATTTGAAACATTTTAAAACTTAATACTGCTTAATATTTATATAAAAGAATTAAAAAATAACAATTAATAAAGTTGAATAGTATTTTCATACTACCGGATGATGTTGGTATGCTAAACCCTATGGTACCCTACACCATACTGATCTAAGACTCTTCTTTAAACATGCATGTTTTACCATTTAATTTGCCCATTTCTACTACAGATAATAATAAAGACTTTTCAATACATTTTAGAAACATTTATCAGTGAAATGATGATTGAACATATTTAGCTTACCAGTTTTTTCTAAAATCGCATTTTCATTTTTGGCAATTTATTTTCTTTTTCAAACTCCGGTTTTGTGACTTTTTGGATAAAAATTTATTTTTTAATTTTTCTAGAAATTCTGACTTGTAATCTAAAGAAAGCTGTTATTTTGTTACAAATGTTAGCTATATGTTTGTGAATTAGTATTCACGAAAAGGCCTTAAATGATCTCAAATAGATCGAGCAGAATTCCCATTTCCCTCGTTTTAGACTTTCTTTGAACAAACTTGACTTTTAAATTACCCCACTAAACATTTAAATTACCATACATGAGTAAATATTTGAACAATATGACAATTTTCTTTTTCACTAACATTGAAGTAAAATAGTGATAATGTTTTTTTAAGCATTACCATTAATTGCAGTTAATGTAATGCCTCTTAACTAAAACTTTATTTAGTAATTACTAAAGAAACAAAATTAATACCATGAGATAGGGAATTAACTTTACTGAAAAAGTAATAAAAACGCGGTGAATACCAAAACAACGTGTTACTCAATTCTTCTCCTCTTGAACGGGAGCAAAAAGCTGTTCAGCTGATGCATTTTATCAAACTTTATCATTAATTATTCAACTACCCACAATATTTTTTTTGGGATTTATTTTTAAAATTTAACAATTTTCATTCATTCATTATTTATTTTGATGGTATTATTTCCGCAAAACAGCTGCCAAATTATTTATCGGAACTAGTTTTGTTTCACGTGTCAATATGTATATACGATGGCGCAGTTTGAGGCGAATAAAAACATATTTTTGCATTTATATTTTTTGTTTGTATGTAGATCAGTAGGTAATAGAAGTAATATTTCATTTTTGATTATTTCTATATGCCATAAATGTTGTTAAGTGTTCTATTAAATACCAAAAAAGTGTAACATTTTTGTAATTTTTTTAATGCGTTTAGTGAATAAAATTCCAAATAGTATCCACATTTATTGCAGTTCTAATATCAAAACAACAACAATAAATCCAACAATAAAAAATTTAAGATATAATACCTATATATTTTAATACATAATTATTATGTTTTGTTTAATAATAAAATTAAAATTTTGTTTTTTTTATTATTTCTTATTCGACCCTGTATCTTCTTTAATAAATAAGTATTTATTTTTTAAGAGGTCTTTTTAATTAAATTTAACACTTATATACTAAATATTCAGGAAATTATTTTTTATAAAACAAAAAATTATTAACAATTTGAAAAAAATTTTTTTGAAAACAATTGATAAAAGCATAGAAAAATAATTTTCTTCATACATACCTGCATACATACATACAAAATTAAAATTTCAAACATTTAAACATACAAAAATAAGGAAACGGAAATTAAATTACAAATTCTCTCTTATAAAATAATTAAAACAAATTATGTGTCTTTTTAGTTAAGTACCTATAATTTAAAATTTAAATAAATATCCGGTTAAAGTGATATAAAACTGAATATAATCTAACACAAAATAGCGCATGATTTGGAAATAATGTCGTGAAAATCTCCAAAGAAGTTGTGCTTCGCTTCTATGATGAACTTGATTTACGCATGGTCATGCATGGGCATGAGTATGAATTAATACACGTGAGGCCGTAGGCATTAAAAATATATTTTATGATTAAATGACTATATGCTTTTTCCTTAAACAGAAAAGTACAGAAATTTGCAATTGCTATAGCTGGAAATAATATAATATTTTTCAGAACATTTTTGTCTTAATTGTAGTTTGAATAATCTTAAATAACTAAAAAAATGTTGAATTATAATGTTAAACTAAAAAAGTATAATAAGAATTTTACGAAATCTAAACTAAATAAAGTTCAATTGAAAATTTCTGATAGTCTTTGTGAAAAACAGTTTTAATAAAAAATTTATTTAAAATCAGTGTAAAAACAGTTTCTAGAATGAACAGGCGCTTGCAACTAATTAACTGCCATCATTTCAACTTTTTCTTGCAGTAATATTATTTTTATAATTTAAAACTTGATTTTAATACAAACTTACTTATTTGCTACTAATGAACATAACAATAATAGATGTAATAAGGACTTATGTTAAATGGCCCTAACTTATGTTAGTTGTAACTTTACTGGAAAGAGTATGAACCTAAAAAAAACTGTATTTATCGAGGTGCCTTTATGTCAAATGAATTAAAATCATAAATACACAAAATTAAAATCATAAATACATAAATACAAAATTTCTCATCATGAAAATTAACAAATCAGTATTTGATAAGTTTCCTGGCCATCCAATACACAGTGGTTTGAAATGGTTTATTTTGGAAATCGGTAGATCATAAACTACTTAATATATTCTAATGAGAGACTAAGCAGATGTATTTCTGAGTGAAGTGGCCGCCGGGTATGCTCCAAAGTTGGGAACATACAATTTTTTTGAAAATGTCAAATGAAAAGATCCATTAACATTATTCAATTTTATCAATTTTTATCTTAAAGTATTAAATAAAATAATAAACGATGAAAGTAATTTATTGTCCAGTAGAGAAAACACGCCCACTAGTAAATTTTCGCCTACTTTTTGACCAACTTTTTTTAGTTTGCTCTTTCATAATACGTTTAGTTTCGTTAAAATTCCAAGTACTTTAATTCTCTAGGTATAAGACTATGCCAGACTGTCAAAAAAATTGTAAAATCAACTCAGTCAAGACCTAAATATGAGACAAAATAAAAACTTAAAATGCATTCGTTACAAAATGTTTAGTTTACCGCCAGAAGAGGTTAAACTTTTTAGATTTATACATATGTACCCAATAATTGCTTTAGACTGCGCTGCGGAAACTTTGTAATGCGAACGTTTCAATATTTTTTATTCTCTTAACTAAAAGTCATTCAAATTTGAGACAATTTGTCATATTTTATAAACGAAATTAATTGCATTATAATTAAAGTATGTCTACGTTAAGTTTTTGACTTAAATTTTGGCTTATTCCATTTCATTCTTTTAGCTTTTAAAGTTTTATTAAAATAATTATTTACAAATTTTTATGGACGATTTATAAAGAAAAAAAAATTTAGATACCACCAGATATATATTTTCTTAATCGCTACTGTTAGTGCTGCTTAGCGCCTAAGTGGAAGTTAAATACCGAGCCGAATCAATTACCTGGTTGTAGCGATGGTGAGGTCTGTAATTTTCACCAGTACAGTTAATGCTGAGTTTAGCAAAAAAATTATATGTATTCTATTATACTCTGCCAGTTGCTACCCCTGAAAATGAGTGAATTTGCGATCGCTTTCAGATTTATTTAAACGCACTCACAGTTAATTCGCAAGATTTAGCTAAAGATAACAAAACGTTCATTATTTTTAAACAATAAGACCTGTAATTTTTGTTTTAACAGCCAACTTTATTCACTAACGTTTAATTACAATCGGATTTTCGAACTGCAAAGCACTGCTGACGCGCTATAGAGGCTTGTTTCAGGCGTTTTACATGATTTAAAATTTGTTGACAGATAGTAAACACTTGATTAATTAATTTCAAAGTAAAATAAATGCCTTTGCAAACAATTTATATATAAACACGTAGGGCTTGACTGTGATTAATATTTTACTCTTTTCTTCAGAGGAATTGTTTTATTTTTTTCTTAGAATATGGATTTTAGTAGTGAACATATTTTTAGAGATACTTTCGTACTTAATTTATATATTTGACGACTTCAAGGTTTGTCCTTAGCTCACTAGAGGCCGCCTGGCGCATCACAAAGTAATCTAAACGAAGGCTACATTTGCCACCCAAAGACTCCTTTATTTTGTTTTTAAATTTTAAATTCTAATTTTAACGAATTTCAAGTTTTTTTAAAAAAAAATTTTTGTGGAAAGCTTTTAAGAATAAATATTTTACAAAAATTTCGATCGTTTATGAAATCAATTTCCCTTTTAGTAAAGTTTAATTCTTTTATTCCGATTTCGGAAAAATGTGATATTATGGCGAACTTTTGATTGATATCTTGGTGGTCCAGTACTTTTTTTTCGAAATTATCGGTTTTTAACACAATAATGCAAACGATAAAAATAACAAAAGACATAAAAAATGCATGTGAAGAACTAAAAATATTAAAGCGATTTATAGATAATTTGTTCGCGCACAGTGACAATAGGTGCCCCTGTAGGCTAGTAGTTAGTGTACTAGGTTGTGGGTTCGATTCCCAACGAAGATCTGGGATTTTTTTCACTACAAAAATAAAAATTGACTGTCGGTGGGGCTGCTCAGCGATTAAGGCATAGTCACTGGTCGCTGTGCTGCCTTTATACGGCAGTTAATTTACAACTATCCTTCTATTTTCACCACCTGTTTCATCTCTTCTCTATCTCTTTCCTAAAGAATGTAGAACGGTACTTGACTAAATAGACATTGTTGCCTGAAGTGCTACTTCTCTTAAAAAAAAGGAAAACCTGTAATATTTTTTATTTACTGTTGATGAACAGGAATTCGAAGTAAATTTTAAAATGTATCTCACAATGATTGATGGAAAAGTTGCACAAGCTTTAACTGATTCAAAAGCATTATTAAGCTGCAGTATATGCAAAGAGACATCAAGTCAATTAAGCCATGCAGTTCCAGAAGATGATACTTTTAAGTCAGCATACGAATTCGGATTGTCCCCTCTTCATACTAGAATACGTTTTATGGAGCATATTCTTAAATTGGGCTATGAATTGGATTTTGGTCCGTTAGGCGAAACGATGCGAAAAAAGGGAAAATGAAGAAAAAAGAAACCAAAACAAAAAATAAAAATTCAAGAAAAATATTTAGTACAAGGCCTAATCATTGATCAGCCAAAGCAAGGGGAGGGGAACACAAATGATGGAAACACTGCAAGAAGATTTTTTTCAGGAGATGCAGTATTATTTTAAGAGTTCTTACATGCAGCAGAAAGAAAAATGCAAAAAAATTTGGAGAGTACATCAGAAAAACAACTATACTTTACAACGAAAAATTTTCTTGGAGATATATGCCATCTACAGTTAATAAAATTTTGTACCATGGGAAACAAATAATGCAACACAATGTGCTACCTATAGAAGATCTATCTGAAGAAGCGCAAGAAAAACGTGAGCATTCTTTCGTGAGCATAACACAAGAAAAATTTCTAGATGTTGTACTAATGAAGACTTGATTGTTATGCACATCAGACCCCTATATGTCCAATATCAGGCAAAAACTACTTCTATGCAACTAGACTTAGAAGCTAAACTGCTTCTAAAAGATGAAAATCAAGGCTATTTAGAAGATATATTTACTAAAGTTGTTTAATTAATAGTAATTTTTCCAAACACAAGAGTTATCTGTATGTATTTCATCCTTTTAAAATTGTTTGTACATTAATAAAGTATTAATCAATTTACAATAAAAGTTTACATATACGAGTAGTATTTATGTTTATTTTGGGCTTACATACCTCCTTATCTAAAGTAAATTTTAACGAATGAATATATTTTTTATGTTTGCTGCTTAATGAACTGATTCTTAACTCAAATTGTTTCAAAGAACCAACCTTTGGCCTTCGTACTAAAAATTTCACGGGGCTTGGCCCTAGCTGACTATATTTAAGTTTTTAATAAGTATAAGTCCTAACGTGAATCAATGTATAAGATTTCATCTAAAACAAACAATTTGAACAAGTTTTAATACTTTACTTTCATACCAAAAACCAGCTAAAACTTAGAATGTATTTTTAAACCTATCACAACTATTTTTCTAACTGGTCGATTTAAAATTTATTTAAACCTTAAGCCTATGATCTCACCTAGTATCAAAATAACGATCCGTTCAAAAGTTATATATTTTTGACCGCCTTCTCGTAAAATGGTCCAATGTGCGCCGGTAATTGTCTGAGCAGTTTTTGGTGGCTTTTCTTCTGCTTCGGGAAAATTGATTTCAACGCGTACACGATAGATAGACATCGCTAAACCAATATACCTGCTATTGAGGATTAATAATTTATGGTTTTGGAAATTACAAACGGAATAAAAAACTCGTGTATACTTTTTCTATCTCCGGTGAACAGTATAAAAAAACTTATTTTGTCTATTTCATTATGTTTACTACAATACGAGGGACAAGAGTAGGGAACCTTATAAAAGTGGCTTAAAAATATTACAGAATCGTAAAATCAAAATAAAAATTATGGCTATTTTATGTTACTGGTACTTTATTTAAAGCTTAAATCTTTCGTTAAAGATACAAAAATACTTTGTTCTCTTTATTTTGTGATTAGTTGTGGTAACACATTTTGTAAACGATATAAAAATTAAATTAAGAATTAACATTACACTCGTGGTTTTAATGATTCTCTCTTTACAGGCGACAAGTGGTTTTGAAATTTTAGACTATAAAATATTCTAGTTTAAAATACATTTTCAATATCACTCTTTTTTTTTACCACATAAAGTATCAACTTTCAAGAATATGACGTTTTTAAACAAATCTAGATAATAAGGGGGTTTTCAGCAAGAAGTTTGTTTTCTAAAACAAAATAAAACAAAAAATTTAAATTAAGGTGATCCAAATTTGAATGAAAAACCATATCTGGCATATGTCCACCACGATCACGCTGGCAGATGCTTATTCTTTCGCTAGAGTTTTTAATCACTTTTTGAGTTTTAGGGATGATTGGCTCCGTATAGAGTCTGTCCTTAACATAGCCCCACAAAAAATATTCCGGTAGTGTTATATCATATGATCTGGCTGGCCACTTAACTGCTGATTGTCGTGAAATTATGCGATCGGGAAATTTGGTATGCAAGAAAGTAGTCGTTTTTTGGCTGTGTAACATGTGACTCCATCCTGTTGAAATCCAGCCTCATTTTCGAAAAAAAACGGCCCAATCACGCCACGTTGAGTATGCAAAGGTTTCTCACTAATCGCTCTAGGATTTTCAGAAGCCCAAATGCGGTAATTTTTCTTATCGACATACCCTGACAAATGAAAATGGTTGTTCCTGAATACCGCAAATCTGCTATTATTTTACAAAACAATATATCACTGCAAACTCTGTTATCAGGCGAATGTCATAGCTAAAAATTAATATATAAAGATATAATAAATGTTGAAGCTTTTTGTATTCTGAATTATGTGGTTAATAAAGGAGATTAACACTTACTTTACAACGCACAACCACATGAAAAATTGATTACGCATAGTTATGATCGATTAAACAATTCAGAAGATGAGAAAATTAAATTCAAAAACAATACTTTGAAAAAATCACATTTGAATGTAATAAAAACCAAAAGAAATTAAAAGCGAATCCGTAAAAACTGTGCAAAATATAATTTGTGCTAATGGCTTTCCAGAATAATGTGAAACGAAATTATGCTGAGAGCATAATGAAACCACAGGAAAAAGTTGTGAAACTCTTTAGATTGTATCCTCAGGTATATATTTAAAATTGTAACGTTTTCATTTTCTGCCTAATTTGTTCTCTTCTCTTATTATTTATACATATTTATTTAAATCAGTTAATTAGAATTCAAGAAGACAGTTCTAAAAGTAGTGTTTTCTATGTTGCTGAGTCCGCGTCATCTAACACACCATAAACCGGCTAAATAAATCAAATACGAAAATAAATCTCCAGTTTTCAAAATCTTATTGGATTAACATACAAAGAAAATATCTTTAAGTGTATTATTTTACTAGAACATTACGATATGATCCCAAAATATTTTTTTCTAATAACTAAAATTCCAAAACAAAAGGTTCCGACAATAATTATTTTGGGTTAGTTCACATTTCACACGCCTAATAGTCAAAATGAAAATTCAACTAGTTTTCAGGGATGTCTGTTCATCTGGATAATATTAAAGGCGATATGATGACAGTAGAAGTTTCTTTAGATTTATCTTCAGATTATTCCCCTACTAAAATTTCTATACATGACCATTAAGAAGTTTCCCGTACTGATAATATCATATTGATCCTCTCTCGTATTAACAGATTTAAATACTTTAGTGCCCATTTCTCGGAGAATATATCACTAAGGACGCCCGAAAATATAGGTGCCTCTATCAAATACCTTAACGATAATCTAAAAAAGGCGGCCGAACATGAAACCCGTACACACTGTATAACCAGGCATCTCCAACTTTTTCCATTAACATAGATTGGCTTTTGTCTGAAAAAAAAAATTCGAATAGAATGGCAACAGTATGGATTACCTCAACTTAAAAATAAACTAAAAGAATACTTAAAGCAGCTAAGAGACCTGTTGGAATTTTAAAGAATTTCAACTCTAAAGAATTGTCTAGAAGAACTCGATGTAACCCCAATATCAAATTGCTCATTTCGTGCAACTAATCTTAAGAGACCGGTTGTTCCTAAGCACCTAATACGAAATCCGAGCGGAAACTGGCAAGACAGGAAATGTATTTGTCAGCGATCTTAAAAACGTAGCTGAACTACCACACTTCAATATTCTGACTACAGTTTTAGATAATTTTCAAGAAGTTGAGAAGACTGTCATCGATCTTGATCCCAAGAAAGTATCATCGAATATACGAATAGACTAGTACAAGCCAAAAAGGAAAGTTTCGAAGAAAATAAATATTCCCTATTATGCGCTTTTTGCGAGCGTTCGAAAAGGTTTGTCATAAAGTTTTAATACAGAAACTGAAACAATTGTATGTTGGCTATTAAAAAGCGGGAAAAATTTTCTAAGTAGTTCTGAGCCAATTGCTGCAGGGACTTTACAGGGAAAAATATTGGATTATTTGCAGGTCATACAGCTTTTCTAAGCATCCACAATAGTTATCAGGAAGCGTCCTAAGAAGGCTAGAAAGGTGGCTTAAGCAATGAAAAATTAAGATGAATAAAAGAAAATGTATCCATATTACTCATTATGCAAAGAATCGTGCCATCTGATTGAAATTCTTACCAAGTAATTCCTTAACAGACCGTAGTAAAATACCTTGGTCTATATTTTGATCGGCTTTGACTCAATTGAATTTATACTTGGAACGCTACGCTACAATGCAAACTACTAATATATAATTCTATCTTAAAACCAATATGGTGTTGTGTTATTCCCTTGTTGGCCACTGCTTTCGACAGTTTATATTTTAATGAAGATCCAATAAATAAACTAGCACAAAAACAGCAAAATAATTAAAACCCAAAAGTTCTACATAAAGCCTTAACACTGTCCTTACACTTAAAAGCGTTTAATAAACAGCGTAGTTACGCTGATTTTATTTGATGAAGAATTCCCTTAAATAACAATGGCGTGCACAAATAACAGTTTAAAAATAACTACGGTCCTTGACTCCAGAAGAAGATGGCAGACAATTCGAGAAATGGGTATTGGTAAACCGGGAACATGTGTAATCGGCGCAAATAATGTTGATGTTCTTAACGATAAGTGAATGCTGATCTGCAATATTATGGCAACCGGATCAATAATCATTTTTCTTCTTCTTCTTTCTCCTTTGAGGTTATTGACGAGTGCGATATACTTGCCACGCTATTGTCGATTAAGTCTAGTTTTGTAGGTGCTGATGGTATGAATTCAAAGTTTCTAAAAATCCTTCTACCACTGCTATTGCCCTTTTATTTTCAATGGAATACTGGGTTACAGCTACTTTCCCTCAAATTGGAGAGTTGCTAAGATTATTTCGATACTAAACTCGGATGCTGAATATATGTAGACCAATTGCCATACTGCCATTTCTTTCACACATCATATCTCCCAAGTGGTACGATCCGCCATTGAGTTAGAGCATAAACACGCTAGGTACCGATGTAAGTCTTATTACACATGACTAGGACTAAATTACTACAAATCTTTTTACAGCTAGTCATCTTCAATAGCTAACTTAAGCCTAACTTTAAATAATAATTCACTGTTTTTTAAAGCGGCGCTATTAAAAAATGTCATTTAAGGAATTAATAAAAGGGAAATATATTTTGTTACGAAATTATAAATATTCAATATAAGTTTTTAAAATCGGATGCAACTCCTTTCATTGGGAGCGGCTCGTAGTTGAGCTAATTGCCATTCCTTATAAAATATCCGTTTCAGAAAGGTTTTTACAGGACCTATTACGGTTAGTTTATTTTTTTAGCTTCTATACTTTAAATATGTACAGTCAAGAATATCGTAATTTTCCTGATTAAAATCAGCAAACCGGCTCTCATTTCGTATGTAGCAAAGCCTAGTCGTATTTATTTATCAATAATTATAAATTTTCGCTTTTCAACAATTGTCAAAGACTCGACTTTGTGGTGTAATGTTCACTTATTCCACGGTTTTTAAATTCCCAAAAACGGCACAACTTCGTCAATGCTATTTTGGCGCAGTTTACGGTTTTCACTAAAGAGGACTGTAATGTTTGCAGAAAGTAGAGCGCAGACAAAATTAATCAAAACATGAAAGAGAACCCTTCCTTATTATGTTGTTTATAGAGCATAAAACAGAAAACCCAACATCAGTAACAAAATATAGCAGCCATGTTTTTAAACACAATAATTGTATAAATTTTTATACTATAAAATATGACTGAGCTATTTTTGTTTACCACAAAATGCAAAATAACAATAACTGTGTCCGCATGTTTGAACTTAAAAAAGTCTAAGAAATATTAAGTAAATTATGTCGTTGATTTTGCTGATAGTGATGGTGGGGCCATGATGTTTACTCCAGACTTAATGTACAAAAAATTATGTGGAAAAAATTAATTATTTTTTAAGTTCATTTTCCTTTTAGCTGTATAACATTTAAAAATGTAAATGGTGATCAACTGAAATCACTCACTATGTTGTTAGGGGAACATTTCTTTGTTTACGTTTAGAAATATTTCTCAGAACTATTAACTTGGTTTAGACAGAAACGCTTTTTATGTTTTAAATGTAGAATAACTCATTATTAATGACTTGTTTAGAAGAGTTTCGCGAAATAATAATTTTATATACTTATGCTTTTAGCAACTCTAGAAAGTTGAATAACATTTGCATATGAAATTTAATAACAATAAGTTTTTATTAGCAAATGGGAAAGTTTACCGTAACTGCTGTGCATAGTTTTGTATTTTATTGTTATAGTTAATATAATAAATATGGGTTTATTTGAAAAAAGAAATGTTACAGTTAAAGTTGCTTAGCTTATTCTTATTCTAATTATATTTTGTAGAAGGAACTTTCAAGTGTTTTTACCAAATCCCCGAAACACACCTCTGCGACATAAGTTTTGTTTTAATATTGAATTCTATAACGTTTAATAAAAGTAACCAAGCATAATATTTGCAATATAACATAAACAGACTGATAATCGATTACCATATTCTGCATAAGATCTCAAATGCAATCAACAATGTTAAAATATTAAATCTTAAAATCTCATCTATATATCAGTCTATAGGTCTTTAAAGTTCTTGAATTTTATAATATTTAACATCAAAAAATATGAAATATTAATATAGGTTGCATTAGGGGCTAAACAAGTTAAAATGCATATTTTTACTTTATGCAAAAACACTAAACTAAATAAGCGTTACAGGCTGACAAATAAAAACAACTTATGTTTAGGGAAATAAATAAAAAGGAAATTTGTTTTCAAATTACTCTAAGCTTAGAAAGGTCCTGCTATAAAAAATTGTGCTAAAAAATAATTATTAAAAAACCTTCTATAATTTTTTTTCTTTAGGACAGAACTCAGAGGATGACCTTTGCACATGCAATGTATTGTGCCATAACTAGAAAATAATGTTATAGGGAGTAGGAAAGAGGAAGTAGTGTTTGAAGTTTATTACATTGAAAGTGATAGGAAAGATCCCTGGAGGGAGTTTATTTCATAAACGGATTGCTCTGCTAAATCACAAATTTTTCCCGTAATGCGTAGTGTAATTCACTGGCCAATAAATCACAAATGGATACGCTCTAAACGAAAATCGAGTAAAACACAAGAATTCTCGAGTAACGGAAACAAGTTCCCTAATTTTATTAGGGAAGTAATGACACATTGCGTCGATGGTCTAAAGAGTCAACAGATTTGGATCCCCTACTATATCCCAATAAGCCTCTTGGGCCGCTCTTGTACGCGGCCGAGTAGCTCCAAAATAGAATTTGGGGCGCCGGCATGTACATGAGAGTTGTATTCCATTTTTGGACAGTGGTATAAATAGTACGACAATCAGATGGAGTGAGTATTTTTTACACCATTTGTTGCCCAGAACATCAAGAGGTTCTGATTCCTTAATACTAATATCACAAAGAGTAAGAGATGCAGCACCATTTCCGAACACAGATCTATGCTTAAGCATGTAACATTGCGTCTTACGGGCATTAAAATCCACTCTATTCACACGACCCCATTCTGAGATTGTTGCGCAATAGTGATTGAGCGCATTACTCATGTTACACCTTTTGTAAGTTACCTCTAACTGGTTCGGTTTATTACTAAATGAATACAAATAACAAATGATGCTGTCATCTGCGAACGAGTATTTAGGGTTGAAAGTTTGGCAAAGAAGGTCATTTAGAAAAATAAGAAATAGAATAGGAGAAAGATATCACTGAATTGATCTCGAACTCATTGGATGAAATCCCATCTATAACAACTCGTATGTTGCGATTCCTAAGAAAACTCGATATAAATCTGGAGAAATTATCACCGATACCAAAAGCAACAAGTTTTGACAAATTGCATCATGCCACACCCTATAGCCATGGAAATATCTAGAACATATTATTTTCTCTGAAATGATGCATGAATTTGCACCAGGAAAACTAGCTAGTCACCTGTAGAGCGCCCCTACGGCAACCATACTTTCGGTCGCTAATTATGCTGTAGGATTGCAGGTACCTCATAGGATAAAAATTGATTATACTTTCTATCACTTTAGAAAGTGCAGAGCAAATTGCAATTGGGCGGTAATTTTCAAGTTTATTAGCCTCACCCTTTTTGAGGATCGGCGTTACATTAGCAGCCTTCCAACACTTACGAAATTCGCCGGCATGCTGAAAAGGGCTGCTAAGGGCGAAGAGTACTGTTTCAAGACCAGTGCTAAAATGCCATCCGGCCCAGAAGACTTTTTGATGTTGAGATCTGCTAAAACCTTTTCAATCGCTAAAGCTAAGAGAACATCTTCGGCATAGTAATGTATACTCTTTTAAGGGCTGTGGTTAATTGCTTTCCGCAAATAAGACCTATTTGCATATACTATACCAGCCAAAAGATTAGTTTTAACAACCGGGTCAGTGAATATTTGGTCATTCTTTAAAAGAGTTAGAATTAAAGAACTATGGTTTTAGAATTTCCAGAAAAGAGTTACTTCGAATAATTTGTACATTTAAGTGTTAAAAAAATATTTCAGTAATCGTCAAAGATTTGCTTAATAGCATAAGAATAATACATAATAATTCCAGCGATTATGAAACATAATTATCGAGAACAGACTTCACTTTGGACTTAAGGTAAGTATACATTGTTTTCAATTTCATTATACTGAAAAAAGAACTTTGTAGAATGTATCAAAATAAATAAAAAAAATCCTTTTTTCTAGCCCGGCAGGTTGCTCCATGCTACATGTCAACAAAATCGAATTTCAGAAGGATGGTAACGTTATTGAATGTTAAAATAAAAACAATAAGTCAAAATATTAATTCAAATTTTTCTCATGTAGTACTTTGTTACTTACTGATCCTACCTCGTAAATTAATGAAGCTTCAATTACTTGAGTGGATATAATTTATGTTTAAAACACCTTTTTTTAGCCCGACATCATAAAATACCACATAATTCTAATAATAACGATAATAAGGATGCTATTTAAACGTTTTGTCTAAAAAACTGCAGATACACTCACTTTTAGAACATCAATCGGTTGTTTTATTACAACTTCAAGTATTTTAAAATTTTAAATTATCCTTTGTTGTGGGCATAATAATGATTGCAAAGTTCCTCAATTGTTGAAAACGTTTATATAAAAATGGTGATAATTCTAAGACGTAAGTATGTATTGGCAGCTAAAGCTGCTGAAGATGTTGTTGAAATGAAATTCAATCGAATTATTATTGTTAGTGTTGTTGAAATTTTGTTTTAAACAAAAACGATCCATGTAGAATCGAAAGGTTAAAAAACCAAACGATAAAAGAAGAACAAAGTTAATGTTGATAATAGTGATGTTTGAAAAAGAACGTTCTTTGTTGTTTGCCACTAAATTGCTGGTTTGATATAAAAAGTGCGAAAAAAAATTTGTATTCACAATACTAGTATTTATATTTAATTTTTAAGCTTTTTATTTTATTTTTTAAAAAGATACATATTTACTTTATTTAATTTAATATATTTTTATTGCTTAAATCTTTTTAGTTAAAACGTGTTGTTGTTTAAATGATTTTAATTTTTATTTACTAGAATATGTGAGTCATTTGTTAACGTTGTTACTGTTGTTTTATCTGAATTTATTGCTGTTCTTGGAACCATTACATTTGTTGTCGTTTTGCTGTTGACAATGGTCGCGTTGTTTTTTGCTGTTTAATGGCTGCAGTACTTCTTTACTTGCCGCCGTCCTCAGCAACTGCCTGTTCCACAGCTATTTGTTACCTTTGTATTTCCCTTATTTTTTTTTTTACTCCTCCATTTTAAAACAACAATTTAAAAACTATTTCTTTACATTTTGTTTTTTACCTTTCTTGATCGTTATTACGCTTGTTGCTGTTCTTCTTCATCTTATTATGTTGGGTAATTGCAGATCGATTTTAATGCTTTCGTTGTGCTTTTGTTAGTTTATTTATGTATTCTTCTTTATTCCTTACTTAGTTGTTCGAAGTTGCCAGGAGTATAAGACACAAATGGATCCTATTTGTGTTATTGAAATAATCAAACAGCATACGGCTTAGTATTTGGAACTAAAAATAAAATAATAAAATAAAAAATAAAAATAAAGAGAAATAATAGTTTACTATTGTGTGTAGTATTGCCAACCAAATAGCAAATAAAAATTGCGGTTAATAGTTTGAGTTGAGTAAAAAAAAATAAATAAAAACGCGTTTTGACAATGAAATTAAATTTTTACAAAATCACTTCCTTAACAGTGAAACTAAACTAAAATTTAAGGAAAGCACGAGTGTGAAACGTCGATGAATGCCTGAATATGAATTGCAAACTTCAAGACATTTGAACTGAAGATTATAATAAAAATTATTTTGAACTCCAAATAATTATCAAAAATAATGTCCAGAGGATGGTACAAGAAATTTAAAAATTTCTTAAATTGGCTTCTTAAATTTTGCTTTCTAGGCTCAAATTGTGCTTAACAAATTTGACTTGTAAATTAGCATTTCGATATCTTTGAAATTAAATTTATTTATTTTTTCTTTTTTGGAAAATTTTCACACAGAACATTAAGTTTTACTTAATAAATTATATGCATAAGCATTAAATATTCGATTTTTACTATTTTGACAAAGTATGTTTCAAGCACTAATTGACTAAATTAAACGAATTTTTACACCGGAAACAATGTTGTTAATTAAATTAAAAGTTAAATCTTGCTTTAACTTGTTATGGAGGTATATTGAGGTATATAATGACTAGATATAGCCACTCATTAAGTGTAACTGATTTTATTAAGATCATAACGACATTTTATATCTAAACATCAATAGCGATCATAATAACTTAAGCTATAGTTCAGTAGCTTCGTTTTAGTTTACTTTTTAAAACTAGGGTTTTTCTTTTCCAAATTCAAATGTTTCTTATGGAAAATGTTGTGAGAAAATAAGACGTAAAGTACTTTAAGCAAGAAAAAATTTATATAAAATTATTTTTAGTAAAATGAACAAAAGACTTTATAGTTTGAACCGTAAAATTTAGCTTTATGGTATAATTAACTGTTAAAGGTGCTTAAATTTAACTTACCTGGGAATGCCAAAAAATATACGCATTAAAAACTTATCGATGCTTAATACATGTTACTGACCTGGAGTTTTTTGGTTTCGCTATTTATTTATTTACTTATTAATTAATGTTCAAAGCCTACACAATAAGACACATTCTTATATTTAGAGTACAGTAAAGTGCTATTGATAAATTAAGTTAAGACTGTAATATGTGGTGTGTGATACGATATTTAGGAAAGAGGATTTTTGTCCTGTTAATTCTGAGCGACTAGGACACGCAAATCTGTTTGGCGGCGAGCGCCTAATATCTTTATATTTATCCGGCGGAGATACGCCAAATGGTCAACGTCTTGCGCTTATTTACCTTTATTTTTATACGGCCAAGGTCTGCCAATTATGTTTTGAGCTTTCAGAAAATAAACGCAGTGGTTGCGAATAGAGTTTTCCAAAAGAACTGCCTCTCTTGTCAAACTTCTTTCTTTATTTATAAAAAAAAAAATCTTCAACTTTAAATTAAAATTTAAAAGTAAGTAGAAGTATTAATAATTTTGTATTGGCAATAAAAATTAAAAATAAATGCTATTTAAAGCATTTTGCATTTCTATTAAGTTATTGTGCTTGAGAGAGGACATTCCAGAAAAGCAACTCAATTACAAGAGAACGGTGTAAAGGAAATGTGATCCTTCTCGCCTAACTGATCTGACAAACCTTATTTTATTAATGAGATATTGTGGATTTTGTGAAGGAATAAAAGCGCACGGATATAAAGGTGGTTGTTGTATGAAACTCTGTAAAGGTTTAAAGAAAATTGGGAAACATTTTCATATCTTCTCAAACCGTCAACATATCTAATGATAGGAACAAAGTAAGATTTTGCAAGAAGTTGCCTTATATTGAAAGGTGTATAGTGACGTGACGAGCAAAGATAGCTCAGCTTGGTGTAAGTCTGATCGACAAGTGAGTTAACATAGTTGGTCCATGTAATTATTATTTCGAAGTTCTTGATAGCATTTACAATTACGATTTTTGCTCCATTTATTAAAATATCAACATCAATATTAACTTTGACTTTTGAGGGTTTAAACAAAATCCATTAATTTCAGCAATGGAGACTACTGGACTGCTCAAATATAGCTTCACATCATCTGCGTACATATGGATTTTACAGGGCAAAAGCTGCTTAAGCAAATCATTAGCATAAATAGAAAAAAGCGCGGTGCAAAGATTAATCCTTAAGGAACTCCCCTAGATAAATGTAATACCGGAAATTAAAGATTGTTCAACAACAACGACAACAGAAGTATAAAGATAGCCGTCTCATGGAAGTAAAAGACAAGTTAAAAAAGTCTCGAATTCTTGTGCAGAGAGTGCCTTGGAGTGAACAAGAAGTATCAGGAAATTTATTTTTACTTCATCAAGTTTACATCGTATGTTCTCAGTTACATCCAATAGAGCATAAACACAGCGGTGATTCGACGAAATCCTGAATCACAAACAACAAAGCGTTGTTTTCAATACAACATGACATTTGATTTAAAAAAAAATTTTAAAAGCCTTAGACAAAAAGTACAAGATGAAAATTGGCCTGAATTCCAAGTAATTTTTATGGGCTGGCACAATTTTGGCACACTTCCATTTCGACGAAAAAATGCTAGCCATTACAATAGTGTTAAAAAATGTGTTATATATGGCAAAACTATAGGCAACAATTTTTTTTTAAATTTATGGTGTAAGTTATCAGAGACCAATACATTCGACTTAATCAAATTTGAACTTAAAAAAACTTTTATGAGCTTAACGTTGGGTAAGTTGTAGAGGAATATTTGTGAACGTTTTATTAAGATCTTTAACATCGACTTGACAACTGCTGAGCTCTCTTTTCTATCAACCCCAAACTCGCGAATGTATCTCTAGGTTCGTCTGGAGCGTATTGAAGAGTCAAAACGTCTAGAATAATACTAAATTTTTGTTTTTCCAATATAAATATTAACCTTTGTTCTAGCGGTTTTAAATTCAGTCTTCAAGCGTGAAATTCTAAATCACATTCATCAATTTATACAAATCGTAACACAATCGAAAATATACTTCAGCTCTAATATTAATATTCTTATTTTATTTTGAAGCAAATCAACCATTAGTTCTAGAACACAATAATCAGTCAGCGTAAATATGAAATCATCATTATCATATGATGACGGAGATCGCTAAATGATTAGGTACATGATGCTGGTATAAACAGAAGATAAAAAGCAAATTCTTAAGCGTTTGATTTTGAAAAACATGATAGCAGTTCTCTATTGGAGTAATTTCAGGACTTAGAATTCGATAAAAAAAGATAAATACAAATCGAGTTTTTTTTTAATATTAATATAAACGATAGTTCAGCTACGAAGTTAAGATTTCATAAAATATAGTTCCGCAATCCAAATTTTATAAAAGCTTCAAGTGAAACAGGTTATCGTTGACATAAAAGAATGAATAAATGTTGGAAAAATATTAGCAAACGTACTTTATCAAGTAAACAAAATTCACTATAACATTCACTTGCAGTTTACATTCATATCTTTTACTTGGTTTAGTTGAAAACCATGTGTTCACGATTAAAAACTTACAAAAATCAATCAAAAGTTGTTTTGTCTATCTGATTCTTTTTTATTCATGTTCTGGCTGACAACGTTTTTATCAACTTATCGACTGTCAGATATTTTTTGTTTGTTTTTTTTTTTTGGTTACGTAATTTTTTTTTATTTAGAAACGTTCTGTAGTATAATTTATTAATATTCAATAGATAACTTTACCACACACTCTTTACTTGTTGGTTGGTGCTTTTTTATTTACCTAATATGAATCCAAAGAGACATGATCAGGAATTCATTATGTGTAAACACCAAACACATATTTATTTTAAATAAGTCCGTCAAGTGCCCAGAAAGACAGAAGAGAAAATAATATTTTTATTTTGTGTGCCAAAAATGTTAATACCAGACTCGTTTGTCTGGTTTAACGTAATGAGTTGAAGAAGGGTGGAGGATGTGGCTGTCCAAGTGATACACCAGGACAGCTCGGTTAATCCCAGACTCGTTTGTTGGGTTAACTATGTACTAGGACTGGTGGTGGGATTTGTCCGAGTGGTACACAAGGACAAATTACGAGAAAGACCAGGATCGATGGGGTTTCATGAGAGTTGGTTGTCACCAGGGTCGTTCTTACCAGGCTTGATTGCTTCCCACAGGCTTACGGTATCTCCACGTTCATCCTCATCCGGCGTGATAGGTGCTGCTGATTTATTCGTTCCTAGAGGATTACTGTCCAAATCAATGAAAGGCTCTTACTTGCAGTGTTGATTGGAATGATGATTATTTATTAGAACTTGGCTTATTTATACAAACTTAAACTTTAATACAATATAAAAATAATACAACAACAATGAATATAATATGAAAATTAATCAATATAAAAAATGAATATAAAACAAAATTGAATATAATAAAAAGTCAAAAAAAAAAACTGAATACAATAAAAAACAATTATAAGTACACTTATCTATAATTGCAACAAAAAAAAAATTGCCAGAAATTGCCCAGTGTTTTAGTGTGACCTTCATTCCCATCGTAAACAAAGATTCAATTTCACTACTGTCTGGTAACTTGAACCAACCGTGAAAAATACAATTTTATTTTTCATTTATGCTGACGGGGTGGTTCCCATACCTGGACAGTAGTGTTTACACAAACAAACATACAGGAGAGATACAAAACAAACAAATAAAAATCACAATGTGATTCCTATTACAGTGTCGGAATGAAGATCAGTTTATTCGAGACTCAAACAAACAGGAAGTACGCGGTTTGTTTACAGTTTAATTTATTTTGCAAAAATTAAATCAAGGCCAAAAGCAATTGCGGGAACAAATGTAAGTCTATTTGAGACTCGAATAAACATGAAGTTTGTGTTTTGCCTACAGGGTAATTCTCTTAGAGATTCCTTTTATCTTGATACATGACGAATCAAAATTAAAAGGAATCAAAAGAATTAACAAGCTGCGGCCCCCGGGGGGTCGGTAGAGTGAGTAGGCACGGTTAACTGAGCAATTTCCAGCAATCGATGGCGAAGCAGCCTAGGCCCCAGGGTCCAACGAGATGTTCCAGTCGGACCTCGGTCTCACACCGGCACATTGGTGAACTCTTGGAATACGTAGCTTGGAGTTTGTGGCATAAAAACGTTTCATGTTCCAGTTCGTAGCAATCACGGAGAGTATCGTCATTAACTGGGAAATATTCGTCTCGGTGGGCGTTGAGAGCCATCATGTTGGTCGTTGGAATGACCGCCACCAACGAGCCATTGACCAATTGTGGAACAAATGTCAGATGAAACAAGTCGAACTCGGCATGGGCCAGTGGGATTGTCATTGTGCAAATAATGTGTTGGGCTGACACGGCTGGTTTAACTGTCACTAAGCCGTATAAATGAATGATATCCGTGACTGGTAGCATTAAGTCTGCTTGCAGATTTGCCTTTATCCTGTCCACTTCTGACACGAATTGTTGTGGCGTCAGTAGCGAAGGACTGATCCTCCCACGATACGTGTCGGTTAGCAGGTCCATCATTTCCTCCAACATCGTCTGCACATTGTCCGCAACAATCAGCAATTGAATGCTCAGTGAAAAAATCAGTTGAGACTGATGGCCGTCAGTAACGGTAAAATTCCCGAGTTTTTTCAATCTAAGACGCGATTCGTCGAGGCTCTGTTGAGTGTGAGTTTCCGTTTGCTTCATAATGTTCAGAGTGGAATCGAGGAAAGATGTCTGATGCCGCAGCAGTTGTGCCAGGTGGTCCTCATTGGCCTTTATGCTGTTGATGGTGTTGGCCATTTTCTCTGCATATTGAGAGTCGAGCACTCCAAACAAGGAATTTGCTACATTTCCAACGAAATCGATTGCCCCTCGTTTCCTTCGTCTGAAGAGGCTTTCGAAACTGGCATCCACTTTAAGTCTAACGCTGTTGAAATGAGTAACGAGCGCCAGACATTGCTGATTGAGATCTGAGTTGTGACAACATTTCATTAACATGTTAGTCCCGTTTGCCAACAGTTGTACTTCGTCGAGAAATGGGGACAGCTCAAAGTAGATTAGCAGCTTCCATTCTGAAATGATTGGCTTAACTTCTCCAATATGTTCAAAGTGCAATCCAGGCGAGCCAGTGATTTGTGTATAGGTGCCCTGCTGGCACGCCACCAATGGAAGAAATAAGGCGAGAATCAGTAGTAGGCTTGGTGAAGCTAACGAGACGCGCTTAGGGGGTGGTGAACCCTTGTGTGGGTTCTTGTAAGGTTGGTTTCTCTTGAGGTCCGAGCCATTTCCATTGGTGTTGGTGATTGATGAAGGGAAAGCATCGCAGTGTGGCTCCCAGTTTCTGCCGTGACTGTGGATGTATCGACCGGAAGCGGAGCGAGCAAGTGAATCGTCCGTTTGATGATGCCTGTTGATGTTTTGATCGTTGCTGTCCTCACGATACCGTCGGGCCCGGGGTAAGTTTCGATTAACCTTCCGAGCCGCCACGTCATGACCGGAGTGTTGTCCTTAATTATAACCAGCGTGCCAACCGGCAGATTTGGAGACTTTGATTGCCACTTGTTGCGCTGCTGGAAGTCAGTGAGGTATTCGTGGGACCATCGTTTCCAAAAATGATGTTTTATTTTTGATACTAAGACCCATCGTTTGACGAGTGGGGGTGACATCGACTGGGCAGTTGCATCGACTTGCGCCGTGAAAAGCTCGTCAATCAGAAAATGGCCGGGAGTCAAGGCAACTGTATCATTAGGGTCACTTGACAATGATGTAAGAGGTCTGGCATTTAGAATTGCCTTTACCTCTATGACCACAGTCTCCATTTCTTCATACGTTAAGGATGCATTAGCCATCTCCTTTACTAGTAGTTTTTTGATTTAACTGCTGCTTCCCATAATCCTCCAAAATGTAGTGCTCGCGGAGGAATGAAATGAAACGCGATGTTCATGTTTGCACACTCCCGCTGGATTGTTTCCTGAGCCGTTTGGCTAAACAGAGCTGATGACAATTCCGCTAGCTGGTTTTTTGCCCCGACAAAGTTCGTTGCGTTGTCACAATAGAGGTGTTGGCAGTGACCTTTGCGACTGGTGAATCTTTTTAGTGCACCCAGGAAAGCGTCTGTAGTGAGGTTGGTAACTAGCTCGAGGTGCACGGCCTTCGTAGCGAAGCAGCAGAAGACTGCGATATATGCCTTTTGAGGTCGTTTTCATCTAGTTTTAAAGTGCACCCAGATTGGACCACAATAGTCGACCCGGGCATGTATAAATGGTCTTGCCGGAGTTACCCTTGGTGCCGGCAAGTTTCCCATGATCTGTTGCAGGAATTTCGGTTTTGATTTTGCGCAGGTTACACACTTGTGGATGGTTTCTCGTGCCAAGTATTTTCCCTTGATGGGCCAGAACCGTTGTCGGACATTTGCAATGAGCGCTTGGGCTCCACAATGCTTGTTCTCTTTATGGATCGAGTCAAAGAGTAGCTTGCTGATGAGGTCATTGGATGGGAGAAGCATTGGGTGCCTTGTATCGAATGGCAGCGTGGACTCTTACAATCGTCCTCCGACCCTCAAAACCCCATTTTCATCTAAAAATGGGGAGATAGCCTTGAGTGGACTTGACGCCAAAAGTTCATTGTGTTTTTTCAGCCGTTTGATGTCTTCTGCGAATGCCATTCTTTGCGTTTCTCTAATAATGATGAGAAGAGAATCGTGAAGTTCAAACGGCGTGAGCGCCCTTTTAGTCTGTCGGTACGCTTTGGGACTGCCTGCATTCTGTATAAATCGAAAGATGTATCCAATCACACGTTGCAAGGTTTAAATGGAGTTTCTGTGATTGACACCATGCAAAACGTTTTCATTCGGTCCTGAAACCAGCAAAGTGGCAGACTGTTTCTTCTGCTCCGGTATAGGTTGTTCAGGATTCAGACTGAATATCGACGGCCCATGCTTCTCTTCTCCATGAAGAAAGAATGGCCCATACATCCACTGGGGTGTATGCTGCAACTGTTGTGGATCCAATCCTCTAGATATGATGTCCGCTGGGTTGTCCTTGGATCCGACATGACGCCACTGAGCAGGTGTCGTGCTCTCTTGAATGACCGCTATTCGGTTGGCTACGAATGTATGCAACGACGATGATCGTGAATTTATCCATGACAAGACGATTTTGGAATCGGACCAGTAGAATGTGGGCGTGGTATTCATTTCCAGGTCCTGTTTCACACGTGCAGCCAAGGTGGCACTCAACTGTGCGGCACATAATTCCAGTCTAGGCAGGGTTTGCTGCTTCAGCGGGGATATTCGGGATTTCGCACAAAGCAAGTATACCATCACTGGACGATTTGGCGCGGCCGTTCTGAGATAGATTGCGGCACCGTACGCTTTCTCAGAGGCATCCGTAAACACATGAATTTGGGCATTGCGAGGAATTGACCCTTTATATATATGTCGATGAGCTCGAAAGTTTTCGAGCTCATTTAAATTACCTCGAAAACTTCGCCAGCGTGAGTCAAATTCCGATGGCACCGCCTCGTCCCATGACAGATTCAAAGTCCATAACTCTTGAATGAACATCTTTGCCTTGACGATCACTGGCGACAGGAGTCCGAGTGGATCAAATATGCGGGCCACATCTGAGGTGACCGTTCTTTTCGTCACGGCTTTGATAGGTTGGATGTTAACCCTAATCTTGAGTAGATTTTCCTTGGGTCGCCAAACCAATCCCAGAGTTTTTGTATAGTCGGTGACTTCTGTGGAGAAGTTAAGACTAACTTCCTGATCGTCATTGGGAATATTCCGGAGCAGTTGGGTATGGTTGGCGCACCATTTTCGCAAATGAAACCCGTATTTGGACATGACCTGTTGCAGTTGATGTTGAATTTCCAGGGCCGTATTCAAGCTGTCGGCTCCACCCAACCCGCCATCCACATAGAAATTCTTTTCCAGGAATCTGGCTGCAAACGGAAACTGCATCTTATTCTCCTGGCTGATTTTTTTTAGACACTTGATTGCCAAATAAGGTGCTGGTCTGGTGCCGTAGGTCACTGTGTTCAACGTAAAGTTCCCTATTGGTTCAGTGACATTGTTCCTCCGAAAGACTATTTGGTACTGTCGATCGTTCGGATGGACCAAGATCTGACGGAACATTTTCTCTATATCGGTCGTGAACGCAAACCGTGGCAGCCGAAATCTCAGGAGAACCGTAAACAGCTCATTTTGTAATGGTGGTCCGATGTGCAGGATGTCGTTCAACGATTTCCCCGATGAGGTTGTTGCGGAGGCATCAAACACCAACCGAAGTTTAGTGGTGCTGCTGTCAGGGCGCAAAATGCTATGGTGAGGAATAAAGTAGTTAGACCCCGTTACCTGATCGATGTTAATTCGTGACAAATGCCCCATTGTTTTATACTCCTCCATGAATTAAGTGTATTGATTCTTTAGGGAAACATCTTTTGCCAATCGTCGTTCCAAGCTGAGGAAGCGGTTGAACGCGATCTGATGTGAGGCACCTAGGGAAGATGGCTCCGTGCAAAATGGAGTCGCACGATGAACCTTCCGTCTTGGTTACGCGTGGTGTGTTGATTAAAGTGTGCCTCACATTGGACATCATAGGAAGATAGTTGTTGCGTCGGACTCTCAATCTCTTCAAGCCTCCAGAATCGTTCAATTGCCGTATTCAGGGTCTCCTCTTCCGTCAAGGTTCCACATAGTGCTGACGAGAGTTGTTCGCCAGATACCCTTCCAGATACTATCCAGCCGAAGGTCGTATTCTGTAAGATTGGAAGGTCATTACCAGGCTTAATCTGTCCTATTGAAAGGATTTGATGATAGTATTCAGCTCCCAACAAAATGGCGATTTTCTCAGGACGGTTAAAGTTCGGGTCCGCTAATGTTACATTGTTGGGAATCGCCCAATTGTCGATGGTAAGCAGTTGTGTTGGTTGAGGAGAAATGATCTGTGGCAACACGAATGCCTCAAGAGGAGTTGAAAACCTTTTAACTCTGGAGTGCAGGGCTATGTTGACGCGGTGTTGCACCTTGGTGCGATTATTCCCGATTCCATTGATTGAAATCGAGGTGGATCTTGCTGGGAGGCCCAGCGTTGTGACTAATTTCTCCGTTATGAGGTTAACCTGTGAGCCGGAGTCGAGAATCGCTCTGCATTGCGTCTCCACTCCTTTTGTCTTAACATTGACCAATGCGGTTCCTAGTAGCACGTATGGTCGTTTGTCTGCGGAACCGGCTGGCATGCCCTCAGCGTTTCTCAGTGGCGTGCCAACGAGAGATGTCATGATTGGTGTGGAAGGGTTGGGACGAGTGGTTGCTTCTCCTGTTGAGTCACTTTCCCTTTTTGGCTTGGTAGCCCCTCCTGAGGATGACTTCTTTTGTAACGGGAGCCCCAGATGTACCAGGGTATGGTGCTTGTTTCCACATTTTTGACATCGGCCCAAAATTGTGCACTGTTTAGCAATATGGTTGCGACTAAAACAGTTGACGCACAATTTATGGGTCTGGATGATATTCAGTCTGGTTGTGGAGCTAGCATCGATGAATTTCTTGCATCGATATAGTGGATGATACTCGCGCCCACACAGTATGCACAACCGGTTGTCGGGTCGGAGTTGGGCAGCAAGCGCGCATAGTTTGCTGGTTGAACCAGAAGGTTTTTCCTTGTGTCCCAGCGCTTCCAGAGTGTGGAAGTAGTTCTCCAGGAATGTCAGAAATTGGTCGATCGTCTGCAGTTCCCTTGGCTGAGAAATAGATTGCTCATATTGCGCATGCACTGGAATGAGAAGTAGCAATGGATCCCAGGCGACTACCTGCAGCCCTAGGGTGGTCAGAGCTGCCAAGCACTCCCTCGTGGTGTCGTTCAATCTCTTAATAGCTCCCAAGGTGGAAGCACCGGATAGCTGGTCAAGAAGTCGCTGAACCGCTGTGGCCACCATTACCCGTTTATTGGCATACCGCTCTTGTAGCAATTGCCACGCCACCTGATAATTCCCGCCAATGACAGGAAGATGATTGAGGAGACTTGCAGCTTCACCAGTGACATTGCTCCTCAGATACCACATTTTGTGAGCGTCGGACATTTGTTGCTCATGGACTATCCGTGTAAATAGATCGGAAAATGATGTCCACTTCATATAGTCCCCATCAAATTTTGGAATGGTGACCGGAGGTAAAGGTAAGGCCGCTGGGCGAGCCATGGCCTCACTGGGTGAGTGTTGGTGGCGTTGACTAGCCGTGGCGAGCTGTATTATGGCTGACTGAGCAGCCTGTTCGAGGTGAACATATCTGCTGTAGTCGTAACCAGCGACGTCTGGATTTGGATATTTGTCCAGTACTTCGTCGTTAAGCACTTCCAGCTGCGACCATAATTTCGAGATAGTGGCCTTTTTTACGTCGTAATATGACGGGTCCTGGCCAGGTTGCAGCTGCAGGCCTTCTAACTGACGACTAAGAGCAGCCATTTTTCCACGGAACCGACTGATTAGTCCGTCGTGGCCCCCAGTTGCCTCGGCGTGCGGTGGATCGGTGCTGGCCGATTTGGGTACCTCCGTTATTCTGGACTCCTTTCCCTGGTCCTCGAGAGCATGTTCCATGAGCGATACGTATTGTGTTGCCATAGCCTGAATGCGAGTGTAATAATCGGATGTAAAATAGTCATCGGAAGTGTCCATTCCCGGCAACACTCGTAATTCAGTATCGGCCGTTTTAAATTCCATCCAAGCCGCCGTTAACCTCGATAGTCGTTCCTGGTAGTAGCTTGACGTTTTTCGGCTGGCTGAGTCCTTGGAGAAATTCCTAATGATGGTGGCAATGATCTCTCCCGTTTCCCGTAGATGGCGGAGCAGCTTTGCTGAAGCCATTTCCATGGTGGATTAGGTGTTTGTGGTAACGCTTGTGGGTAGGAGGTGTCCTGTCACGGTCGCCAAAAATAGTTTACAATAATAATTTACCATTATAATAAGATTGATAAATTGAAGAAAGATAAAATTTATAGATTTAACTGAAGAAAGAAAAATCAAAAAGTGAAATGAGATTGAACAACTTGTAAATAGACGTTTCCAAAAGTGGAAATTTCAGTTATATTTGCTTGACCAAAAAAAAAACAATTGCATCTCTACTATTGTAGCAAGAACCTAATTTGTGCGGTTTTCTTGTCTTCTGATGGCACGCTTTCTTCATTAATTTTTATATAATAGAATCTGTTAAAACAATATTCAGAAAGGGTTTAATTATTTTTTGTAACTATAAAATCAATTTTTCCCTTAAAAAAAAAAATAATAAAAAATCGCCACTATGAAAAGTTCGAAATATGTTTTTTAAAAACAGTGTTTTACCTACTTCTCCCAATTAGGCGCATTGTTGAAGAAATTATTGTGTGAGATGAGAACCTACATGCTCAGCAGACAGTCAACATTTTAGTTATTTATCGTACGGCTATCGCCCTAATTTATTTAATTCTGTTTTTAAAAACTTTAAGCAGTATTTATATAGAAATAAAAGTTAAATAACATTTAAATTCGAATGCAACAGCCTGTCAGTTAATCCGGTGGCATCAGAAGGAATAAACCTAAGAAAGTGTTTAATAAATGTACTTAAGATGCTGCATAACTCAAATTCAAACCATTTACTAAGCTTTTCATCTATTAATAGTTCTCTAGAGTTTCAGTTAGAGTTCTTAAGCGCCGCCCGGTACTGTGCTGCAGTATAAAGTCATTGTACCGCTATAGTTTTCTTCCAATATCCTGTATATGCTTTTAAAACGTTTATGAAGTCCAGGTAAGTTATGAATTTTTTTAATAAAATCACTTTTGAAACTTAAAGACGATATTTTAATTGTTCTCTATTGGCTTATGTTAAAAGTTAAAACAGAAACAAATTAAGATTTTTTTTGTTATTGTGTTCGGGGTTTGAAATACACGATTATATTGCAAGTTTAAAAAAAATAGAAGTGAGTATTGCAACCTGAAAATTTATCCAACATAAACAAATTTTTAACAAATTTTATTTTTTTAATAAAGAAAATATAGGAACTTTGGATACGAAACATTTGTTCTTTATACTCTAACTGACTAACTGATCCAATTATTTTGTTATTATGCGGAAAATAATTTAAAGTACATTTTAACTATGTGAGACGTGTGATATAAATTTGGGTTAGTTAGTATTATTAGAAATTTAACCAACTATTAAATTTGATTAAGAAAATATAAAATGCAAAATTATTCACTTTTTCTATGTGCAAACAATTAACATAAAATAAAAATTTCATGCAATAACGAGAATTTATGGAAATTTAATTGATATTTTTTATAATTTCACGAAAAATAAAAATTTGCATTTTAGATGTTGTATATACAAATAGCGATTCATATCTCTGGATACTTAAGTAAATAAATATTCAAGTTTTATGGAACACAAGTGTATTTATTGCAATTTGTTTTGTTGTTTACCAGCAAACATCTGGAGTCACTATAATTGTATGTTATTTTATTTGTTTGAATTGAAAACATTTAGAGAATGTTGTTAAAGAAGTTATTTGACAAAATAATGCTGGTTGTTTAATAAAATCTGGCCAAAATATTAAGTCCGAGGTTTTTGATAATTTTAATATTAGATCCAAATTAAACCGATATCGAATATCAATTCCTTGTGTTAGTGATTGAATTATTAACTGTGAAGTGCATTATTAACTTAAATTGTATTTTTACCCACAATTGTAACTTTTATGGAGCTTTTTGTTATTTTTTGAGTAAAGAAAGTAATTTAAGCAAATAAATTTTGTACATATTCCCACCCATCACATTTCTTTATGAGTCAAATTTTCAAAACAAACTTCTATCAAATCCAACTAATTTTTTTCTTTTTTACGAATAATTTTCAAAGTTCATCATATCAGTATCAGGTTTTTTTATTGTTGCAATACTAGCGAAATTGTGAATAATAGTTCAATTTTAGCTATTTCAAAACTTCTTTTCTGAAGTTGATTTTTGTGCAAAAATATACTCATTCTTTTTTATTAATAAAAAGGCATATTTTAAGTTGAAAGCTTTTGAAACACTTAGAAAGGCAATTTTTTTTTCTCCAATAGGACTCTTAACTGAGAGTTTAAACACAATACTGCGATATCTTATTGCGGTGCGTTTTTTCATAGGATTTTGAAGTAAAAAACCGCAGTACGGTGCGGCATAAAATTAAAATATATTTTATTTCATTGCGGGTTTTTTATTCTCTCAATTTTTTACTCTCTTTCTCTTCTGATGTTGCCATAGTTTTTCATTAATTGGCGGTGTTCACAACATTATTGTAAACAAAACACATGTGATTTTGAAGTTTATACAGATATAAATTGTTGTGGCATCAATAAAAGGTCCAAAAAGCATATCGGCACACGTAAAAATGGACATCGACGAACAAATAATTGTAGAAGTGAGGAAGCACGAGTGCCTTTATAATTTGCAGTCGTCAAATTATAAAAACACGCAATTGAAAGAAGATTTCTGGTGCAAAATTGGCAATGATGTTGGCGTGCCAGGTAAGTGAATTTCTTTTAGTTATCTGCGGTTGTTGTCAGACTTTATTTAATTATAGCTAAGGAAGCCAAGAAAAAGTTTCGGAATTTGCGGGACACATACAAAAAGTGGAAGCAGAAGGAGAATTTGCCATCAGGAAGTGCAGCGTTCTTGCGAAAACCGTATAGGTTCGCGAAAACCTTAAAGTTTTTAGAGGAAGTTCCATCGGTACGCAAGTAAGTTAAAGCAGATTTTTTTTAAGCAAATTGTAATATGTATATAAAGAAGTTAAATTATTACTTTGTGCTGTTATTTCAGAACTATATGTAATGTGAGCGAAGATTCATTGGACACAACAGTAGATGCAATGAAATCGACGCAACATGTTCCCCACCGGCAAAAAAGCAAAAAAGAAACCTTAGAGGAGATGCACGAAAAGATGCGAAACTTCGTAGATGGTAGATGCAGCATCAACAGCTATAGGAAGTATAGCAAATACAATCAAAACCGACACAACATCGCAGTTTTTCGAGTCACTAGCTAGCAGAGTAAATGAGGCCAATTTGACAGTGCAGCAAAGAACCCAAATTGAGAGCTCTGTTTGCACATTGGTATATTCAATGCTCAATGAATATGTCAATTAAATTGGTCTCGTACAGAATTATAATATTGCATTTTATTTTTTTGTTTTGTTGATCTCGTAGAGACTGAAAAATTTTGCATTTGAATTTATGTTTTATTGATCTCGTAGAGAATAAAGAATTGTTATGTTGTTATAAATGAAATATATAGAAATATAAATATATAAAAATACTTTCTTTTATTGGTGACTAAGCAAGTATTCATTAAGTACTTCACGTAAAGTGAATGTAAACAAACAATGACAAGTTTTGCCGCCGCCGTCTTCCGGTGTATTGTGTTTATTTCTCTCTCCCGCAACGAGAAATCGCACCGCACCGCAATGATAGTGTTTAGACTCTAATTTGAAGATTGAGAAAATCCGACTTTCTCAAAAATTTGCTATGAGCAGCCAACAAAGTATCGAACACACTAATTTCAGCCAACAAGTAAATTGCAATGTTGTGCGGTAATTTGCTAATATCACTAATTTAACTAACACTTATGGCTTCCTCCGACGGTGTTGACCAATCCATTAAATCACCTGTGAAAGTATTTGTCTTACCAAAGTTCTGTAATTATAATATTTTAGTTCGATTGCTAATAAAAAAATAAAATTTTGCTAAAATACAGGTATATTTTGGAGACTATTGTTCTAATGCGTAGAACGGTTTGAAAAAAAAACTTTCTGTTCGGTAGTAAGTGAAAAAATGCTCTTCTAATGGCTTCTTCAATTACACTTGTAATAATATATGTATATTCTTTGGCGTAATATTTATAAATAATAAAAAAACAAACAAACAAAAAAAATTTTAATTTAATTTTAAAAGACGCATATCTGTTAAAAATTTTGTTGTTGTTGTAGAACAACAAATTTAAAATGTTCGAAATCGGACTAACAGATAAGCAAATCAGAAACGGTTCGATTTTTCATTCAGCATCAAGTGTGCTAAATAGAAACTTTAGAATTATTTCGAATTTTGTTTCAATTCGTGCACTTATTTATTTGAATAAAATTTGATATTAAAATTTTTGACAACAAATATTTTCCATAACGCGAACTTTCCTGTATTTAATTAAATTCGCAATTAAGAAATTTAGTTAAAAATTATTTTAGTATTTTTTCTGTTAATAACGAAAAAACTATTTTTGTTTTGCAAGCAAAAATGTAAGAGTTTTAAAAAACTTGTTTACTTAAAAATATATAATTTTCCTTTGCACTTAAAGCATTTTTTTAGTTTTATTAAACAGTTATATAAACAATCCAATTAAAATAACATTATATATTTTGTTGTTTTTTTTTTGTATTTAATTTTTTTTATTTATTCTTTTATTTTTTCACTCAAATATGCACTTCAACTCTTCACTTATTTTCGATTTAATTTTATTTATTTATAATTTTATACAATTAAGTAGAATTATTTATTTAACACTTACAATATTATAAAAAAATATTTTTAATAAACTATTGCAAACAGTTCCATATATGTTTGCTGGGCGTTATATATTTTAGCAAATACAATCAAAGATACACAACTCTTAAAAAATATCTCATAGATAAATATTTCCAAAATCACATAACTTAATAAAAATGCTATTTGGCTTAAGCTCATATATCATTTTATGTAAAATACATGTTAATTGTTATTAATGTTAGCTACTTTTAAAATTTACTTTTTGTTATGTGGATATTTATATTTTTGAATTAAGATTTCAAAATATGTTAAATAAAACTGAACGTCTGTTACGTTTTCTCCGTTAACACGTTGTTTGAACTTAAACTATTTTATTCGTACTGAAAATATACGCTTGAATTTTGTTCAACTTGAAAACCATCTAAATACAAGAATATAAAGAAAGAATCTAACAAGTGGTTTCTGATACATTCCAGTTGTTGAAATATAGTTGAAGAGTATTATACAGGTCTCTTAAAAATAAACTTAAAATGAGAAAATCTACAATTAAAGAGCAAATACAGAAATTACAGCCCACAAATTTTATCTTTTAGCAGTGTTGCCAGTAATGATCATGTCTTGACAAATGTGTCGATAAAAAATTTGTTTGACGATAAAAACTTTAGAATGGCGATTTTAAAATAGCCAGGTAACCCACCTGACAATTTTTACGATAACACTACGGTTAAAGATATAAGCTGGACAAGTCTGCCTTGCCTATGCAAATAAATTTTAATTTGTGAATTAAATTTCAAAGGACAAAGGCGCTGCAACAAGAAAACTAGTGGGAAGGACTAGTGGGTTTCCATAGATACAAATAAAAATTAAACGGACATTTTATATGGATTACGAATCCGGTTACATGGATGCTGAAAGTATACATTACACCATACTTCTCACATTTGGTGGAATAATTTTCAGCACAAATATTTTAGTTAAAACCAGACAACAGCCATGAATTAATGAATTAAATAAATACGAAATTAATATTTCGTCTTTTATATCATTTTTTGGTTAAAATATAGTTGGCTGATACAGTGATTTTAAAGGAAAGTTGCTTTTTGTAACAAAATAATTACTAAAATTAATGCTTAATCGGCTTCCAAAAAGCGTATAATTCTTAACTTATTACAGTTTGAAAGTACTGTAACTCTATATATTAAATCAAGTTTTATGCAATTTAAGAAAAACATTTTGAGAGCACTATCGGCACATTTGGTGTTTATGAAACACACTTTTTTCATAAAGATTATAAACTGCTAAGAATCCTAATCAATTTTGATGGTTGTCGCCACAAATAATGATTGTAACGAAAGAACACAATTATTGTGTGTAACGAGAATAATTATCCCAAAAACTTATTGCTAAATTGATGCAAATAATAAGGAGTTTTTAAACATTTTTTAGCATACGCCAAAATCTTAAACATAATATTGTTACTCCTTTTAATCTCTCCAATCTTCCACAAATTGCTTAGATAAAAGAGCTAATTAATATTTTCTATTTTTTCTGGTTCAAGCTCCATGTTATTAGAAAATAAATCTGAAGTAATGTAAAGAATGTTTCTCTACTTTTAAGAATGTTTATTTGTTATATGAATTGATTTTGTAATTATTCTTCCCCTGTAGAGTCAACATTCCTACCATTCATGAAGTAAACCTGATTCTGTTTCCACAGGAGCTACAGTAATTTCCGAATAATTTTCGGGAACACAGCTTCTAACTATGTGTACTTTATAAAATTTATATCTTGGGTTTATTGTTGAATCGCTTCATCTTTTATTACTACCGAGAACCTTGACTCGCCACAATCTGCAGTTTTATTTTTAAAAAGTGCGAAAAATGATTCGAATGTATTGTTATCTAGATTTTTTTAAATATCTAACCAACAATTTTATATCACAACTACTCAAATGTTCTCTTATATTTAATTTTGGTTTTCATAATTATAGATTTAAATAAAAATTGAATTATCTATTTAGAGCGCATAGTATCGTATAAACTTATAAATTTATAAAATAAGAACAATAATTTAACTAAACCAATTAAATCTACAAAATTTTTTTCTAAGTTTTTATATTTACTGTTGACTATTGGAATTTTTAGAATTAAATGAACACCATTGTTTGTCAAGACACTATGGTTTATATAGTACAGGTGAAAGTATTATTTTCAAAGTGCCAAACTTTATTTTTGCCATCACCGTAGCAATTTACAAGATAACACACCTTAAATAAAATATTTTACTTAATTGTTTTGTACTGCTTCTCTTAAAGTGAAATTAAGATTTAAATTGAAATTAAGATTTTTGGATAAAAATTTGAAAATTTAAATTTTGTAGTACTAAGTCATTATTTAACAAAAAATTTTTAAAATCTTTATTTTATTTTTATTTTTTCAATATTTCGCCATCATCAGGATGAACAAAAAAGAAAAATATATAAATAATTAATCAAAATTGAAAAAAATTTTTTGATTAACAAATTCAAAAATAATCAAAAACTTTTTCAAAAAACAAAACAAACAAACAAACAACAATAAAAATTTACAAATTGAAAAAATTTTTAATAACTATACATATATATACATACAAAAAAATTTTCAATATTAAAAAATTTTTCAAATGAAAAAAAATTTTGAAAATAACAATTTTACAAAACAATATTATTTACACATACATATATTCAAAAACATAAATTTAATGGTTTAACGAAATATTGAAAAAATAAAGTTTTTAAAAATTTTTTATTAAATAATGACCTAGTGCTTAATAATTAACTACTAAAAAACATTAAAAAAGGTCAAATAACTATAATTATTAAATTTACTTTTGTTTTGTATTAACGAAATTGTGAGAATTTGATGAAAATTAATAAAAAAAATAGTCATATTTTTTTTAAATTTCAAAGCAAAAAAAAATATTAAATTTTATGTATTATATGATCGACGTTAATTTGCGCTAGATTCCTTTAACAAATATTTTATGATATTCTCGTAAAATATTTATTATTAAAAAAATGTATTACTGTGGAGGAAAATATATCCATATGGCCATTTCACTACTCCTCCTATAGCTTATCAGTGGATTTGACTCAATATTTGGTATAGAAAATTCAAGGGTCTTATACCTCAAGCCAAATTGATTAAATAAGACTTTTCGTTGAACTAACATAGCAAAAGAAAAATAAAACTCACAAATACTTCTATACAAAATCACAAATTACCGCAGATTAAATTCAAATGTTTAAAATAAATAAAATTATTTATTTTTTTAAGTATTATTTTTCTTTTAATTTGCAATATTTTTTTAGTGTGGAGTTTCCCAGTTAAACGGTGAAATAACGCATAAATGTTGCATGGGGTTAGCTTTAATCGCATGATCTTTATAACAAATTGTAGATAGTAAAAACATGGAAATACCTACAGAATCGCCATAGAGCTAAGGACTTGTCTAAATCGGTACAAAAAAAAATACCAGTAACAGAATTCCTAACTAATAAATTATTCTTAAGAAGGAAAAATTTAACTGATAAAGTAATTTTGATTTTGGTTTTATTCTATTACATACATTGGAAAATCAAGTGCAAATTACTAAAACACATGTATACAAATTATGACTCCGTCATAGTGATGAAAAAAAGTAAGACCAAAACGCCGACAATAGCAACATGTGAAAAATGTATCGATACATCATACAATATATTTAAGTGATAATAACAACGACATTCATTGGAATACGAAGAAGATATAAAACAAAAGAATATTTTAACATCCATAAATGTTAATAAATATACTTACACACACATTTCATTTTTCATATTTTCTATTTTTATTCGTGCACCATTTTAACATCATAATGGCAAGGTAGTAGTGCAGACCTGTTGCTTATTATAAAGTGAAGCGAATCTTGAATACATTTAGAGAGATTTTTTAGTGAGTTTAATTTAAAGTTTTCAAGCCCTTTGAACTAAAATTATCACTAAAAGTTTTTCAGTGTAACATTTATACGAGTACATATAAAAGCAGCCAACACATGATTTTGATATTTTTCCTAGCCGCTTTTTCTATTCCTTTGTACGCTAAAGCTAAAGGTTTGCCTTCAGCATTATTTTTTGTATCGCAAAACCTTTCAAAGCTATTTGAGATACACTTTTACATACACGTCTTATATGACTGTATATGAGTAGCAATAGCACACCTTTTGTTGAACTTTGTGCACAAAATCAAGCAGTCCTGACTTGATCCGTACTAAACAAAAGTTTAACGCAATCGCAATTCATGTCTAATCAGAAACAGAAAATGTGTGGGAAAGCATTTACACATACACAATACTTATAAGTTGGTTATTAATTAGTATTGGTGTGCAGGCAAATTTTGAACAGATTAAACTGCAAGCAGTTAAGAAGAAACAAAAAGAACTTTATTTCATGGCTGAACTTAAAAACAAAAAATTAATATTTGTAGAGACTGAAAAAAGGAAACGAGTTATTTTATTTATTTTTGCTTTAAAATGTCAGTTTGTCTAGCAGAACTGTACAAGAAGAGTTTCTTTTGACAATTTCTGCTAAAGATAAATAAAAACAGACAGACAGAAGCACATTCTAATTATTTTAGAATAGAAACATAGTTTAAAAAGATGAAGAGTTGAATTTGACTACTCAGGATATAATGTTTTCGTTATTTTCGATAATTTGTTACATACAACCACTGACAAAGGTTTTCATACGAAAATGGCTTACATATATAATCACTGGCGGATTTCTCCTCGAAACTATTTTAATTATTTTTTTTGTGATGCTAGAAAAAAATAGTAATAAGCATTACTATTATAATCTGAAATAAAATCAATTAAAAATATTATCCATTTCTGCACGACAATTTATATTCTTGGTAAAAATAAAAAACATGAGAAAATCATTGGGATGCATTAGATATTTTAATCTAATTAGTTTGTACTATGTTAAGTAGATAAATGAATACTGTAGCTTTTGCCATTAAATAAATAATTTAAGTTTGATTTATATGGTATTACGATATTTGAATTTGTTCCGCACTTAAATCAAATACCGTTACTGGCTGTTTGTCGATATTTCGGCCGGGAAATACGCAGCCTATTAAAATGCTGCAAAATCTTTACTACTGGAAAACTATACAAATACATGAACCCAGGACCGCTAGCACTCAAAGTACAACCAAAAATGCATAAGGAGCACATACCAATGTTAACTACAAATATACAGCAGGATATCACCTGGCTAAACCTCTCACGGCCCTACTTAAAGAAAAGTAAAAAATACAGTATGTAATACCTGGTCGAAAGCTTATAGATATTAAGATAACCGAAAACACGCCACTCGCTTCTTTTGACATCAAGGATTTATATACCTCAATGCCAACAAAAAAGACCTTAGTTATCCATGCAAAACACTAGATACTTTATACATTAAACAATACTTCGCCGAAATTACAGATATTGCGAAGACGATAATAAAAGAGAACTACTTTAGATTTAGTAACCACTTTTATAAATTACCTGCCGTACTTGGGATGGGAAACCCAACTTCCACAATCTTAATAGAAATTAAAAATTGCTATACATATTTTCACTAATGGAAAACTCATGCTATAGATACAAGACAAGACAGCACCGAACAAATTCTAACAGACACAACTTAATAATAACTATGGAAAGATAACAAGACAGAAATTTGCATTATCATGACATAATAATAATACGAGGAAATAACTATTAACTGTTTAACATTTGAAATTTATAGAAAACCAACAACGATGGACACTACCATCCATATCAATTTTAACCACCCTATCCAACATATACTAGCAGCATTTAGACATATGATACACAGACAAGATTCCCACTCACTCCAGGTAAATATAACAAAGATCGCGACACAATATACTCTATAACTAAAAACAACGTCTACAAACCCACAACTATCGACAAACTTCTTAGACAATGCAACACTAAGAACAGGAAAAAAGCACGGCGACGAACTTTCACTTACACAGGACCAGAAATATATAGATTAACTAACTTTTTTGACAAAGAGGGTTTACTCGCAGCATCCACAGAAACAATTGATAAATTTAGTTCCAGCGGAATATACAAACTTACTTGTATCTGCAAACATACTTACATAGGGCAAATTGGACGAACACCAAAAAGAGATTCACAGAACACATACGCTCGTACAACGGAAAAAGAGAAAACTTCAACTTTGCATTATAACTTGACACTCATGGACATGCTCCAAGGGAAATACAAATAATGTATGACATTACTCTATCCTACCAAAAAGGACAAAGACTAGACATTCTTGCAAACATGTTAGTCTACAAAACAAGAGCTTTTAACAGACGAACAGGTAAACACGGACTCAGATACAATTTTTACACCACTAAAACACTTCAAAAAACGGAAAACATCGTCAGACAGACACATGTACCTAGATAATAATAAAAGGCGGAAATATTGAAAATTAGGCCCGCATAAAATGCCAAGGATGCGGGCATTTAACCTACATGAGTGCATACTACCTTAATAAGAGAACTACTTAAACCAGAACAGTGACTCATCAGTACAGGTTAGAACACAGCTTGCGAACACCGAACAAATTGTCAGCAAAGACGAAAAGAAATGACAACAATATGTTTGTATGTTTTAATTTCTTTACATTCGGGATTTAAAAGTTTAGACATGTTAAAGTACATCAATATCAACTAGCAACCGCTAAAAAATAACAAACACACAAATAACACTAAAGGAAACCAAACGTAAGTTAAAGAAGACACCATAAGAAAATTTAAGTAAAAGATAAAATATAAAAAAAAATAATTCTCATGGCGATAGTCAGGGTTGCCACATGCACGTGCATGTACACGTTTAAACATTGGCCTTTTTAAGTTTTTAAAGTTGCTTCAATAAATGGGAATTTGTGCTTTTATGTTTGAAGTTTCTTTGGCATTGGCAAAAACAGGAAATTTAAGTAGGATTATTTCATAACGAGGCGAAGAAAGCTATCAGAGTAATGATTTATTTTCCTATATATGCACTAATAAAATCTTAAGCCGCTAAATGTGGCATCATTTTAAAAACAAGCAAGAGCCTGCAAGTATAAAAGGGCACAGACAAATATTTCCTATACAAAACAATTATCATTTTTTGATATTCGTGGACCATGTTCAAAGACACACGTTGAATGAAAAAATTGAAAGTAGAGGATGTAATTTAGCTCATTGGTCCAAACCGTTAGTGTACTTCATAAAGTCTACCATATAACACAATGTACTACGTTAATTTTAAGATCTAAGCAAAGATTTAACAATAAATAAAGCAGCAAAAATTAGCACCATGGATGTCTGGATATTTCACCTTCTGAGCATGTGAATAAGAAGAGGGCTAGTGTACTTGAATTTAAACATTGCCTGAGCAGGAAAGCATTGAATGCCTTGAGGCAAATAATTAAGTATCGTTATCCCGCGTCAAGTTTTTTTACTAACCTTCTTGTGTACTGATTTATTTCATATATATTCTGGAAATTCGGTAATAATCTTTAGCAAATATTTCTTAAGAATTCTGGAGATATCGCTTAACACGATATCTACTTCAGTTTCTAACATATCTTAAAGAAAGTCATATTTTCTAAATTGAAATATTTCGTATTTTTTACATCATAGTACTGGTAAAGGGTAACCAGTGTGCAAAGCTTTTCACTGAACATTTTGTAAAATTAAAAAGTGGAATTTGTAGGTTTTTAACCATAAACTGCCCTTTAAAAGCAAATTTAGCTTACATTTCCAACAGCTGGTAACACTGGTATTGCTCCCTATAATGGCATGAGAGCGACGGTTAATATAAAGAATCATACTTTATGAATAGAAAATTGGACAGTAAAAATCACGCAGAATAAAACAAAAAATACAAACAAAAATTTCAATTAACCAAACTGTGATCGGTTTTTCCAAAACATTTTTCACAGATTTTAATTATTGATTTTTGTTGTAGTCTTCTCGTGTTTTCAAAATCCAAAAAAAAAACGATCTTAGACCTTATGTTTCGATATAATGTGTAGTTTTATCTATTTATTATTATAAAATAAAGTTCGCACAATTTGCGAAAACATATCCTTATATAAGTTTTTTCAAAAGCGCTCGTCGTTCATACCGAACACGCAGCCAGCAATAGCGGTTTACATCGAAAGAAATGACAACAATATTATACTCATTTGTTTGCTCAAAATTTCACCTTTCTCGATGTATTTAGTATTTGGTACTTAAATAATATGGACACCGATTATTGTACATTTTCCCGTTGACTATTATTTAGTACCTATAGACACTCCTAACAAGTTCTTAAATATCGGGCAAGCAAAAACTTTTCTAACCAAGAATGAAATACGCTACTAGAAATTAAAAGAATATTATTTGTAGCATTAAGCTAAAAGTGTTTTACTTTAAAATTCGTCGTATTCGCTTGAATAGTGTGATTAAAGTTTTGTGCTTGTATAGGTTTGGTTTTAAAATATACTTAAATTTTGGGAGGACAACATGAGCTGTGTTCCCGTACTTTTTGGGTAAAGTTTGGGAAAATGAGAGTAATGAAAAAATACTCTCAATTAGAGACTAAAACGTTTAAAAGTACGGGAACACTAAAAACCAAATTTTTAGCCCGAAATAAAATGTCAAAATTGTTTACTTGTTTTATGTCCATGGAAATATGTACATATGTAGTTATCTATGCATATATACATACATATCTCATCAGCATTTACTTACATTTTTCAACATTCTTCAATAAAACGTTTTATTTAAACTCTAAAGAAAACTTGTTCGCTGACAATTTTTATTGTTTATTTTATGCAACAGCTGATTTTTACAATCTTACCAAATCAGCCCAAAGAAAAAGTGCGGGCTGTTTTGGGCAGAAAGAAGAAGAATATTATTCTCTCAAATTCTCTCTCACTTGCCCAAACTTTGTGTACGGGAACGCTTTTGGGTAAATTTGGGAACCCGCGGGCTCCCAAAGTAGAGTACGGGAACAAACCTATGATCTAACTGTTACTTCACAACGAATCTAATTTTTTGTTAGTTTCCTAACTGGTATTTCGAACATTGAAATTTTTACGCAATAACTTGAAGCGCTAAATAAATTAATAAAAATATAATCTACAATAAAGTTCATGACTATTTTTCATTATTAGTTTTTACACAATACATACATATTTATGAAATAATTAGTTCATCTCTTTCGAAATTCATTTCGTTATTCTTTAGTTTGATTTTAATTTAGTTTTCATTATTCATTGAATTTCATAATTCCATAGTTTTTCTGCTTAAAGGTTTCCGTTGATGTATTTAATAAAATAAAGAAAATAAAAAATTGTAATTTTCTTTGTTAAAATAAAATTCTCATTTATTCAATTTGGCTTCGAATATAATATTCTTCACTTTTTTATACAAAATTTGGGAAAAATCCGCTGATGAGCTGCATAAGTAATAGCGATTATGGACATGCTGCAATACATTATCATGTTTTGAATATACATAAATATTTTATAACATTCTCATGAAATATTTATGTTTAAAGGAGTGTAACATAATTAACGTATATTAAATGTATGTAAAAATCTTTCGAAATAATAAAATTTTATTTAAAGAACATTTATGATTCAATTTCAGTAGTTATTTGTGGTTTTACCTTTTTGATTGAAATTAACAAGAAAAATAATTAGTTTGTCAATTAATGTCAATTTGCATGATTGTCATCCATTTTACTCTTTTGTCGGATTTCACTCTTTGTTAAAATTCCAAAATTAATCAAACTATACAAGCTTTAGTCCAAAGCCTTGTGGACTAAAGCAACTGAGTATTATTTCCTAGGTTCTTCAAGACACTGAATTTAGATTTCTCTAAGTTCTAGTTTTCAAAATTAATCGAAATGGACGCTGTGTAAGAAAATCCTATTAAAATAACTTTTAAGTTGTTTTTTAAAGTGCTTAATATTTTCAAAGGAAAATTAGATATCATTTTTCCGAGTTTATTAAATCAGATTAATTAAAATCGAGGCAATAATTTGGATGTAGCTCAAAGCAGCGGTACTTCATTATAGAATGTGACATAAATCTAACAAAAATGTATACATTCTAAATTTATACATTAAAATTATAAATTTAATATTTTTTAACAACAAAATCAATCAAAAAAAGTTGTATTTCGAGAGGATATACATATTTCCGTATGCTAAAAATGTTAAATGATGAATATCTTTTACGATCTATTGCTACGTAGATTTAAAGCATCTTAACTTTAACTTAAAGGTAATTTATTTACAGATTTTAATATTTTTCTTTAAATATCGTAAACTGTTTCTGAGTTATACTAGTAAATATGGTGCAGCTTCCTCAATTTGATTGCCTATATTTCTAAAAATTTTGTTTTATAATATTGTGGTCAGATTCAGAATATGTGCCGAAACAACGTAAAAATAGTTCTGAATTTGTTCAGTTCAAAAGTTGATCTGAGTTTTAAGCTTGTATTATTTTATATATTGCCTACTAAAGTAATTTATTTACATGATTAACTTAAAATATATAAACCGCCATAATGCCCTGCATGGTCATTTCATTTGACAAGTCTTCAGCAGGTGAAATGATGACAAAATATGCACCGCCAACATCAATAGAATTTGAGTTATTATAGAAATACTAAATATTTCTATAGAATTATTTTTGAAACTCAGTGTTATTGCAAAACAACTACACCCATAACCTGGTTTTACGAAGAAGCCATTGAGTCTACACACAAATAAAAGCTTCATGACGTTTATCAGGTCTTGTCCAAGTTTACTTTACGTTGATATCTCAGTAAGTGTTGTGTGTTTCATTGAAGGATCAGGAGTTTCAATGCCAAATTTTTTAAACCATAACAGAAAGTAGTTAATATAACTAACATTAAAGAAAGAACGATAATCCCTTGTATTTTTAGGTGTAACACGAACACAGTTCATTATCATCGATATAACCCATGGTTAACTCCATCTTCTCTATTACATCGGGTACGAAAGCTATAAATTATGTCAGTGGTGGCATGAGGCCACATTATGAATATGGTGCAGTTGATTGGTGAATAGTCTATAAGAGAGAAGCAGAGAAGAATATTAGAATATTGTTTTTTTTTAATTATTTAATTACTTTTAGAATAATTTTTAGATTTTATGATCTTGTGATCTAAATAGAAATGATGAAGTAATACAAAAATAAAAAAACAAGAAATAAAATCTAATTATTTGTTAGCTATGCTCCAAATTACTAAAAAACAATCCACTAAAAAATTAGAGCTATGAGTAACCATAGCAACACATAGCATGTCATTGTGAGCGACATATTAATAATTTGAATCTGTGCAACAAGGAAAATGTAAAGTGGACTTAAACTAGCTTACCAGATAAAGAACTATACGCCCATACGAAAAACACCAATAATCAATAATCAATAATCATACGAAAAACACCAAAATCGATTCTGATATTATTTGGGGTCATGAATCTGTCTTGGTTTTACATTAATTCGATATTAAACAAAACCCATATATATATCGAATCAGCTGTTTTGTTTACATTTTAACAAATTTTTGAATTGATAAATTATCTTTCTATATAAATTAAAATGGTTGAAGCGATAGTTTTATATTTCTTAATGGAGGAATATTGAGGGATTACACCAATCTATTGTACCTGCCGGAGACAGCGTAAGTATATATTGCAATGAGTTTTGCAAAGATGTATTAATAAAAAAAAATTGCAGGTTTATTAGTCAATTCCGTTTGAATAAACAGGCTTTTCAAATACTATTGAACATTATTGAACTTCATCTACCTCTTTCACATATTTCTTGCGCTATTCAGCTAGCCGGGACATTGCATTTTTTGGCTGAAGGTTCGTATCAAAACGCAGTTGGAAATGATAGTTCTGTTTGCTTGGGGCGAAGTACAGTGTCAATTGTGTTAAACAGTATACTAAAAGCTTTGGATACGCATGTATGTCGTCAGTGGGTGAAGTTGGAAATGGATGAGAATGAGAAAATAAGATGTAGGAGTTATTGTTTTAATAAATATAAAATACTTTCCATAGTTGGCTGCATCGATGGAACCTATATAAAAATTATAAAGCCTTTTGTTGACGAACATTTATATGCGATATTTTATTATGCACGCCATGATTGTAAGTAGATACTATTAAATACATATGTATGAGAAATAAATATCTCTTATTCTTTTTTACGGTCTTTTTAAATTAAATTACCAATATATATATCAAATATCAGAAATATTAGAAAGATTAAGAAAGTGTAAAGTATATGACACAGATAAATATATAATTGCACACAAAACACATAACACATTAAATAAATTATTTAGCAGTATGAAGGATAAAATAGGAAAAATGGAAATATCTGATGTAGTATACAGGATACCATGTGGAGGAAATGACCAGGTGAACTGTGACAAAGTTTATATTGGGACAACAAAAAATAAACTTAAAACAAGATTAGCTGTTCACAGGTATGACCAAAAATATAGGAATACTTCAACACAGAAGACATCCTTATCTTCACATTGTAAGAAATATAATCATTATCCATTTTATCATTATCATTATCATTGATGAAACATCAGTATAAGATATAGAAAAAAACTACAAGAGACTTTATATGTTGGAAATGTTAGAAATTGTTAATGTACCAAATGTAAGGAGAATAAATTTCAAGACAGACACAGACAATTTAGCTCAGAATTATAGGTACTTAATTCAAAAGACACATAATTTGTTATAATTATTTCATAAGAGAAAATTTGTTATTTGTTATTTATTTGTTATTTCCGTTTCCTTGTTTTTGTATGTTTAAATATTTGAAAATTTAAATTTTTGTATGTATGTATGTATGTATAAAAAAATATTTTATATGTTTTTGTCAAATGTTTTGAAAATTTTGTCAATATGTTAATAATTTTTGTTTTCAAAAATAAAATTTTTTTTCCTGAAGAAGCTTTTCATAGGAAAGCGAAATATCGAAAAGGAAAAAAAATATATATATTGGTAATTTAATTTAAAAAGACCGTAAAAAAGAATAAGAGATATTTATTAAAGATAAAAAAAGGTCGATTAAAAAAACCACAAAAAATATGTATGAGAAACTTATTTTTACTTTTAATTTTTCCTTGGAAGATATGTGATAGCGACATGGTGATTCGAGCAGTAAACTCACGCTATCCTGGCTCCAGTCACGACACTTCTGTTTGGACCATAAGCAAATACCGTTAGTATTTTCTAAACCAATATGAAAGTGGCGATCGAACGTCAAGATTATTAGGAGATTGCGGATATGCAATAGAGCCTTTTTTATTACCTCCTTACAGAAGTGCAGCTGCAGCACGAAATATTGTAGAGCGAACAATAGGGGGCTAAAAAGTCGTTTCCGGTGTTTGATGGGTACACTACACCACAGTCCGCAAAAAGTTTCGGGGATAGTAAATGTTTGCTGCGCATTGCATAATATTTGCAGGAGCTACAAAAAATTTCTTACCAAATCGATCGATTATTTCTTTTAACAGAATTCAATTCACTTTTTTTTGTTTTAGAATATAATACAGTTGTTTTTGTACTTATTGCGGTCTTATAAGATACATATAATAAATAATTGACTATTTGAGATCAAGTTTCTTTGTTTTGGGAATTAAATTTTAATTTCAAGTTCTAATTGTTTTCTTTTATTTCGTTTTTTTCCACTAAAATGTTTAAAATTCGGGAACTTAAACCTAATAGAGTTGGCCACAGTTTCATTAGTTTTTCTATTGCACGATATATACGTCTTAGACAGCTTACATTTTCTTTTTCTACAGATATGAGCTGCTCAATTTTATTGTTTAGCTCAGTTTTTTTCCACCATCTTCATTTAAAAATTTTTCAAACAATGATGTTGTATTAGTTGGTTTTAATTTCTTTAGCTTACTGCTGATTGGGGTTTCTGGTCTTCTCTTGAAACTTGATGTTGTAGGAATGTCGTCGTCTGAATCACTTATTGTACCCAGTTCTACTCCAGGCACAACATCAACACTCATTTTAATCCCGCATACTCGCACAACAGATTCGTCTGTTGGTGTTAGTTGGAGTTTTTTAAGTGATCCTCCTCCAGTTGCACGAGATTAGGATTTGTTATGGGCTAGTTTCTTTTTTATTTCACTCTTCCATTCTGTCCATATTTATGTATCCAGTACATAAAAATAAAAGCGTAAGATTTTGAAGTGTATTTAAGATATTTAAGCAGTACCTTTTTCCATCCATTTGCATCCTTACTGGGTGGTCCAGCACTGTTGAGCCAACTCTTGCCAAAGCGACTCAACTACCACCTTATCGCGTTTAGTATAACCGCACGCTAAGTCCTTATTATTTTTCATAAATTTTAGAATTATTTCGTTTTACGTATTATTTCTATGTTTCCCCCTATTTGTGTATTAAAAAAATAAGTAAAAGTTTTTTCATATTTAATTTTTTATTTAATAAATTCTTTTTTACTTACATTGTACAGCCAATCGCTTGAAATATATAAAACCGTATGAAAATCTGTCACATGGTAGTTGATCAAATTGATTCTGACAAAAAACGATAAAAACAGTTTCTGCGACATCAAATATTGACAACAATTCTGATTCGAACATAAAATCAATAACACCTGTTTATATGACCAAAATCAACTTTTTGTCGATTTCAATTCTGATTCTGACAACAATCAGATTCTACAATAACCCTGAATAACAATAGAAATAACTACCATCATACAACTAGTAGTAATGTATTTGCCTGCACGAATTAAGAAGAACAGCAAATTCAATAGTCGAAGAGAGATGGCATAAACAAAAAGTTTCACACACAACAATAAACAAATTATACAAAATATAGTAAACAACGTGTCAGGTTGGAAATAAAAACGGGTATAAAAAATAAATAAAGAAGAATCAAACGTATTTATGTTTTTGTATTCTTTACTTTTCATAACTTGTCTTAGGAATTGGTAAACTGCAATCCAAACGAAAATTTCTATACTTACTTTTGGCGTTTGCAATTTAAAATATTCTATGAATACTAAAAAAGATTCTAATAGCTTGAAAGGTCATAATTATACGACTAAAGGACATTTTTTCATAAATTAAGGAATCATTATATATTCCTTAATTCATCATATAAGTGAATAAAACAAGTATATTATATTTCTTTAGCTTAAACTCTTTAATCTCCAAAGAAAGAAGAATGCCGTTGGTTAAATGAACATTTGAATGATTTTCCAGTATCTGGCAATAATGCGCCTACTAAACATTAAAAATACTGCCAGAGTCTACTAAAATAGCATTATTGTGGAATTGCTTTCTATTTAACACTCTTTTGTAACACCTGTCGCTTGTACTCTATCGCTTTTCAAGCAAAGATCATTACAACCACCAGAATACGTTAATGATTTACTGTAAAACTTTTCCTGAAATTAAAGGAAACAAAAAAAAAACAAAAAACGAACTGAGACTATTTTCTTGTGACGTTAAAGGTTTTATTTATAAAGATCTTTTCCAATCTAAAAGCTTTTGAAAATCTAGTTATACTATTTAAAGTGTTCTTTTCATCCTAGTTCCTCTTCGTTCGTTGTCTAGGGTTTAATCAGATAGTACAATAGAAAGAACTATTTTATCATTTTTTGCAAAATGCAAAATTACCAAAAAATTATTATAGTCCCAATTATTTATTTAAGGACGTTTCTTTTGAATTAGTTATAGGGAGCTTCGTCAAAAATGAGTTGCAGTCTAAACATTAAGTTTTAAAATAAAACTGTTAGATTTCAGATGGCAGCCGATAATTGTCAGAATTACGCATTTACCAATGTGTGCTGCATTATTTATTTTTGGAGAGTAGATTTAAATAAGATTGAGGTACGTTGCGTAAAATTTTTAATTTAGTTGTATTATGCTCACTGAAGCAATGTATACTTGCATTGTTGTTTCAAGTAATACTTTAGTTGTGCCAGTGAACACTTGATAAGTTATAAAATGTGATTCACCTAAATTCTAAGCTCAAAAAATACCCAAAAATACTAAAATAATATGTTATGGTGGATTTTCTATCAGTTTTGTCATTTGCTATCGATTAAACAAAAAACGTTAGATAGTAAATAGAAATTAGAAATTGGTTGTCAAATAGAAGAAGAAATTTATTAGTTAAAATATAATGCCAGTTCTAGAAAAATTGGCCAAATGATTATCTCCTAAGTAAGCTTAATACTTATTTGTGATATATATTTGTATTACGATACGAACCTAGGCCAACATACCAAAGAATAATATGCTCCAAGTCGAAACTCTCTTAATATAACCGAGTTAGAAGAATTTCTAAATGATAAATAGATTTCTCTTTAAAATTACTCAATGTGCAACTGAAGCAGAGCAGCTGTTGTCACTCTTAAGATTATACTGCTGATTAATGAACGTAGATGTTGTAAGTTTACCCCTGTTCTAAGCAAAAAGTGATAAAGTAGGTAGTTTTAAAAGTGAGCAAGCCCATCATATACGTACGTGCTATTTCTTTTAAATTAAATATTCCTCTGTTGTAAAAGTTGTAATTTATCTGTTTTTTTCAAATAGGGGAGTCTCCTATTTAATTGTAATGAAAAATTTGATTTGAGAAATGTTTTTAAGGGGATTTGCTTTTACTTACCATTTTCCTCATCTAAGTTTCGAACAAAGTTATTTTAGGTATTGAATTTTCTATTACAACAAAAAAGAAGTGAACATGAAGCTAAATTAAATAAGAATTTCTAAAATCACATCATGTTCCGTTCTCACGGCTAACAAACTTCTACATATTAACGTTAGTGTATCAACAAGAAGTTTGTTTTCCAACACAAAATGAAACAAAAAATTTAGATTAAAATAATTCAAATTTTTATTGTATTACGAAAATAAAACTTTGGTAGTTATGAATGAAAAATGATATCTGGCTAATGTCCACCACGACTACGCTGACAGATGTCGAAGTTTTTAAACACTTTTTGGTAAAACGAACTCTGGCCAAAACATAGCCCTACAAAAAATAATTCAGTGCTGTTAAATCACACGATCTGGTTGCACATTTAACTGCTGATTGTCGTAAAATTATGCGGTCGGGAAACTTGGTGTGCAATAAATTGATAATTTCATTGGCTGCGTGACACGTCCACGTCCTCAATAATAGTTGTTGGCATCTTGCGATAGCGTGATCCATTGAACGTTTACTCATTTCCAGTCTTCTCATCTTCAAAGAAACGGCCCAATCACGCCTCCAAACCACATAACGCATCATACAGTAACATGTTGAGCATGTAAAGTCTTTTTAATAAAAGCTTCAGGATTTTTAGAAGCTCAAATGTGGCAAATTTTGCTTGTTGACATACCCTGACAAGTAAAAATTGGCTTCGTCTGAAAAATGATTTATTCAGAAAAACCAGCCGGTTATTCTTGAATTACTTGAGCGAATCTACGCCGACATGAGTGGTCAGTTGGCTTCAATTCCTGCACTAATTGAACCTTGTAAGGCTTCAATACCAAATCCTTGCGCAAAATTCGCCCCAATCGAGGAATTGACAAATTTAAATCTGCTTCAATACTGTGGCTCACAGCTGCGATGTTTTCAGTTGAACGATCCCGTCGAACACGTAATAATATACGCACATTTTGTATCGAGCCTTATTCTTAATAGCGGTCTCAGAAGAATGCTGTCCGAAAACATCACAAATTTTACGAAATGTATCTTTAACAGACCCACCATTTTCATAGAGGATTTTATTGCGATTTTCGTGGGAATTTGAATTCATTGTAACAATTGCAAATACATCTTCTACCAATACGTTACAAAACTAAATGTCAAAACTATCATGTTTTTGGTGTTGTCGCAATTAAAAAACAAGCTCTTGTTGAAAAACCCGATATATTCAATATTATTAGTCTTTAATCACTCAACTTTTTTGGTACTATACAAATAGCAGAAACCAGTAATTTGGAACAGCAACATCTCTGTCTTGAAGGAAATGTAGTATAGAAGCAATTGAATAACTAAGTAAACTTTGCAGTGAGTTTGTTCTTGCATGCTCCAAACAAATTAAACTACGAAAAAAATGTTTATTTTTTGCTGTATTGCACTTCACATACATATAACGGCATGTGCCATAGCTGTAATCAAGCAGAGACAGATATGGAGAGTGAGATAGAGAGAGAGAGAGGAAAACAAACATGGTTTTACAAGCAAATGTAGATAAATATGTGACACGTTCTGTTGCTGATATTTTATGTGAGCAGAGCCACTGCTACTTTAGGAACCCCAGCAAACTGCATTGAACTATATTTTTGCTATTAGGATGCCGTTTATTCTAAAACATAAATTGTATTGTAGCCATCATTTCTGCATGTTTGTGAGTTATTTGAATTGGAATATACATACTTAACCTGTTCGCCTATGCATATGCATGTATGTGCATGCATTCAGAGAGTCTTGAACTTGTGCATTTCTTCCCCGTTTTAATAAAAATAATGAAAATACAAACTGATTTTTATTATTTAAATACAGTTTAGCTGTTTTTGTTGTTGTTAATTTGTTTGTATATTTTCTTCGTTGTCTTTCTCATACTTATGTGCTGCAGTAGTTTTTTCATCACTACAAAATTTGTATACTTATAATTATTCTAAGTTGTCGATTCTTAGATAAATATAAATTTTTGTTACACAAATAAAATCGAGTGAGATAGTGAAAAAGATTTGCAAAACTTTTTACTCAGTATGAACTAAAGTTAATAAAATGTTATTTTTAAAGCAATAAGTAGTTAGAACCTAAAAATTTTGTTTTGCCAACTTTGCTTATTTTTCTTTATTTATAAATTTTTTATTTGCAATATACGACGCTTTCGACACGGTACTGAATAATATTCTTAATTTTCATATTGCCCATCACCTGGTATATATTGAAATTTCGGGATATTCCTCGACTCTTTAAAGTTCTGAAATGACAGGCAGTTAGTTGTGTATATAAATCTCATGTTTTTGCGTTTAACTCGATTTTCGTTGAGAGCGCATCCAATTGTGGTCGATTGGCTAGTGAATCGCACTACGCATAACAGGGAGAATTCGTTTTTTATCAGAATAGTTCATATTGGAATAAACTCCCACTAGAGGTCTTTCCTGTCACTTTTAATGTAGAGAAGTTAAAATCGAATATCTAAAAATACTTCTCTCTCTTTCCTCCTTCCCATAACCTAATAATGGATCTCATAAGTAGGGCTTATCCTCTCAGTGCTGGTCTGAACGAAAAAAACATAAAATTGCGGGGTACACAGCAAGACAGTATGACAGTGATGCATCTACGTGGCGAGAATAGATCTAAGTTAGTTACTACACTGCCTCTGGATAACTATCATTTACAGTAAAGATAGACTCACCTCTTTAATTGCAACATTTCGGAGAAAAACATTTTCTCTCTAACAGTCCTGTGGCGTAGATAGAAATACAATTGAAGTCATGCAAATTTAGACGTCCAAAAAGCAATTTTTCTGCAGGGTGGTAAAGCTAATTGAATACGCAAAAATTTGTTGATGTATGAGAAATTCCATAAGGACAAGTCAAGGTGGCAAAATATAATCCGGTGTTAAAATAAAGAAGACGGGACACAACACCTTGCACCAGATGGAAAGGTAAATCTCCGAAGTCGATTCATTTAAGAAAGATTCTCAAAAAGTTTAGCCTTTTATTCACGGCATGAATTTAAATATATAGGTTTTTTTAAAACTTTTTTTATAGGTTATGACAATGTTCCAAATGTCAGTGATTCGTCGAAATTAAATTCAGCCTAATTGTAGAAGAGGTAGTGAAAATGTTTAACTGCTGCATGGTATGGCACAAACTTGAAAAGTTCGGTGTTGAATCTGTGCAAACTGGCTCTTTTTCGAAGATTTTATGATGAAAGGATGGCAAGTGCACTTTGCAGGAGCATTAAATATCCTTAGCCTTCTAGTACAATGCAAACCGGAAAGGGAATGCAACTCTAATGTATAGGTCGGTGCTTCAAAATCAAAATGAAGGAAACCAGCTGTATGGACTATTTTGAGCGACGTAATATTGGATGCGCTCTGATGAAACCAGGGAAGTTGTTTCTAAAATCCATCATTTTCAAGAGAAATTAAAATGCAATGCAAAGATTCAAATCCCATGTCCTTAATGCTCCTATTTCTGTGGCAGTAGGTTTCACGAGTACGGGTCATCACATAAGAGTTTAAAAAATTTAAATGAGATTGTTTCATGAAAAAAAAACTCGTCGGCAAGAATCTGCTATTTTAGAGTTAAATCTGGCTCAACAATTAGAAGCCTTATGGGGATAAAATACTGGATTTTCATAATTCACAAATGAAGATCACATTTTTATCGCCGAAAGTGTTTCATATACCTGATAATTTTTCTTCTTCTTGGAATTGAACATTGGAATTAATAAAACAAAATAAACGTTTTGAAAACCTCACAGTTTTTTTTTAAATCAATACAAAATAATATTTTGGGAGTATTATTGCTTGAAATTAATGTCTGACAAAACTAAAAGAATCTTCCATAAATGCAAAACTTTGCAACGAAATGTTCCTTATCTCAACGGACTTAAAGAGTGGTCATTGTTTTTCCCACAAAACATACGAAATTGTATCTTGATATTCCAGAAATAGAATTTTATGTGAGTTACTAATTTATTTTCCAGACAATACTCGCCATCGGCTTCCAATTGTATCGGCGTTTTTCAATTGTGACAACACCAACAACACGATAGTTTTAATATTTAGTTTTTTGACGAATTGGTAGCAGAAGCATTGGCAATTATTACAATTAATTCAATTTGGCACGAAAATCGCATTAAAATAATTAAAATCCGCTATGAAAATAGAGCTTCTGTTAAAGTTACATTTCGTAAAATTTTTTTATATTTTCGTCCTTCTAAGACTGCTATTACGGGTTTTGTTGTTAAATTTGAGTCGACAGGCTCAATACAAAATGTGCGGACACCAATGCGTGTTCGACGGGGTTGTTTAACTGAAAACATTGTTGCCCAAGTGTTAGAGCAGATCCAACTTTGTCAATTCCTCGACGTTCTCAACAATTGGGGTTATCCAAAACCGCCACATGACGAATCTTGGGTATGGATTGGACTTTGTAGCCTTACATGGTTCAACTGGTGCACAAATTGAAGTAGACCGACCATTCACATCGCCGTAGATTCGCTCAATTCATTCAGACAAAATCATTTTTTCCGGCGAAGCCCATTATCACTTCACAAGCAAAAATGCTACATTTGGGCTTCTAAAAATACTAGAGCGATTATTGAGAAGCCGTTGCATGCTTAACGTGTTACTATATGGTGCGCTATGTGGTCTAAAGGCCTAATTGGGCCATTCTTTTTTCTAAGATGAGGCTGAAAATGCGGTACCGGTCAATAGATAACGCTATCGCGAGATGCTAACAATTCCACTTTGTCCTATTATTGACGACGTGAGTATTACTGACATGTAATTTCAACAGGGCGGTGGCACTGTATGACAAGTCAATTAAACGATCAATTTATTGCAAACCAAAATCCCGCTCGCATAATTTCACGATAATTAGCGGTTAAGTGTCCAGCCAGATCGTGTGATTTAACACCACTCGGTTATTTTTTGTGGTTTCATGTTAAGGACAGAGTGTATACGGTGCTAATCGAATCGATTTCAGCCTTAAAACTCAAAATCCGTTATCCGTTATTCCCTTTCCGTAGTTTGCACATAAAATCGTAAATCGGGAAAATTCAAATGAGATATCCTTTACACTTGATGCTAGCAAATTAACACTGAAGCTGCGATTTTAGAATACGGTTTTATTTAATTGAGGTTCTGCTAAAAGTTTTTTTTATTTTTGTAAATGTTATTAACGAGCAGGTTAATTTTTAAAACAATATTTCAGTAAATTTACTTTTTAAATTTAATATATTTATATTTACTTTTCAGTTGATATTTTATAATCCCTTGAATGTACTTATTTTCATTTACTTACACCAATAACATTTAATATTATTTCGTTTCTGTGGTCCTTGATTGTATGCATAAAAGAAGTTTCCTTAAGCTAGATTATTGTTAAAACAATTCGAATTATGATTAAAATATCAAAATTACTTTAAGAACTTGTCTTCCTTACTAAATTTATATTTATGTAAAAAATACTTCAGTTTGGCTAATAATTAAATCAGTAAATAAATCGAGAAATAATTATTTATAGCAGTAACTTTTTTTACTCCAATTATTATTGTTGATAAATAAGTTTTTATAATTATATTTTATTTTTTTTTTACACTGAATTTGAAATTGTTCTTTTCACGCTTTTTCACTTGTTCAAAAATATTTTCTTGTTATAAATAAATATTAAGCCGATAACGACGATTTTCATCTTTCATTTTGCTCTAATAATTGTGATATTTAAAATTCAAATAAAATAAAAAACATAGTGCGGGTATTTTGGAATATAGACCATAATTTTTAAGATCAAAAATGGTAATGAGCAAACAAAATATTCGATAAAACGTTTTGTCTTCATACGTACATCTCACAGGCAACTTTTTAGACATGATATGCTGCAATTATGTATCTACTTTATCTGCGACTGCAATAGCAACATTAGTTGAATTACTAGCTAATACAACAGCACTTTGTAAATCCTAGATACATTCTATGTACATATATCTTTAGTGTTCCTTTTATTTTATTTATTTAATCGCCTAATTGTTTATCTATGCATTTATTTTATGGATTTACAAAAATAATGCAGACATTGCAACTTAGCGACACGCACCCAAATAAGTAACAAAAATAAAACAAATAGAAAACAGTGAGAGACATTGGAAAAAAATGTTTGTGAACTTTTCTCTTTCTCTATTTTTTTAAAGTTAATACAACTTCTGAAAATAGTCCGGAGTGAAGCGGTACAAAAGTTTTTAGCAGTCATTAGATACAGCCGATTTAATTTTTATTATTCAGACGAAACACACACTTTTCATTTTAATAAAGTCGTCTTAACAAAAAGTCAGCAATTCTAATGGAATTCTTGAAGTACCTCCCATCACTCTTAACTGCAAAAATTATTTCAAAAGCTTAAGAACATTGTATTTGACAGTTTTTAACTGCTTAAAATGAATTTTATGTTCTCGTTAACGTAAGAATATGAGTGCATTATACTAAGAGATTTTAGAAATAATAAAGATTATTTTATAATTTTTATCAATTTGGTAATTTATAGATCTTATAAAACTAATATTATTATTATTATTATTATTATTATCTGAATAATAACTGAATTTTGAAATTCTAGAAAATAGCTTTTATTTTTTAATCAATAAATAAAAATCAAATAAGGAGAAATTTGTTAAAAAATTACTTTTTAAAAAAACTTATCAACTTATTTTAATATAAATTATTTGAATCTTATTTTTACAAAAACGATTTCCCAAATTGGATCTTAATTTCCCACATTATTGACAAATCATTACATTAGTTGAAAAAAAAGTTCTGCTAATCCAAAAATATATCAAGAAAAATTCAATGAACTATAAAACAACTTAAAGGATCACATTTTTCTTTACACAGATGGCTGAAAAATAGAAAATAGAATGAGTTTTAGTATTGTAAAATTAGATAAATTTTTAAAAATCTCAATACTACCTGAAAATAATACTACCTCCTCAGCAGAAATTGTCGCAATTTACGAAGTTCGCGAGACTTTGCGAAGTTCGGGAGAGAAATTTGCAATATGTACTAACTCACTATCTGCTATTGGTGCCATTCGCTACTGCAATAATAATTGTTTCTATAGTACACAAATTCGACAAATAATTATTGATAAACAGTCGGCTATGAGATTAAATTTGGTTCCCCAGCACTGGCGTATTAAACGTAATGAAATTGGAGATGGATGTACCAAGGGTGCTTTGTCGACACCTTTAATTGATGCGTACAACTTTTCACAATAAGACATAAAAAAAGTTATAGCACAGGAATTTAAAAATCAAAATTTAAATAATTAGAATCAATGCCGCTAAAGTTTGTGGTTTACAAATCTTTAAAAGCATCAGCAATTTTCTAGAAAATTAATATAATGAGGCTCAGAATTAATAATTAATAGAACACATTCCCCCAAGGCCTGCCCTTTCTGCATTAGAAACACAATTAGCAATACGCTGACCATATTTTTGATATCTTTTCGCAAATCAACAAATATATAAGCATTATATTAACAGAGACTATCTTCACTTTAATAACATTACGATGACCTGAAATGATTTTAGAAAATTAGAAGATTTTTTTAGTTAAAAGTAATTTGTTCAAGTCTATGTATATAAGCTCTGAATCCTGTCTAGCTTAAGACTAACGCTGCCACAGCTACTTTTTTTAAAATGAAACTAATAATACAATATTAATAAGATTTTTGCTTTAAAAGCAAATTAAATTGAGTTTTTGAAGAAATATACTTTCGCAAGGGTGTTTAAACGAGACATGCAAAAGGAAATTGTCTCTCAAATGCAATTATAAGACGGTACTGCACCATAACTAAAAGTATTTGAGTTATCTATAATAGATTCTTATTCATGCTCGAATGCGCAGCTTCAAAATAAAAATAAAAGAATCGAGGATGACAGTTTGAAGTTTGTTAGGTACCCTACGCAGTCAGTGATAACCCCTTTGAAATTCCCTGATCACCCCAAGGCAAATAAATGTGATCCACTAAATGCCCACTAAGCTCTTTGCTATATAGTGTTTTCTTCATAATAAAGCTAAAGAAAGCATCGCAAACTGGTAGAGCATATTACAACATTGGCATATACCAATTTGAGGTATATTGTTTCCTTACGTTCAATCGAAATTTCTAATAGGTGCATTGACTGCATCTTAACTACACTAGTCATGCCTTGAGTAACGTAGGCTCCTTTATATCTCTTCTGATGTTGCGGTTAAAAATATAACATTGTTATCATTGATCGACTGAGGCCTCTGTACATTCTATTAAATACCATTTAGTACCCTGTGACATTTTAAGAAAAAATGCAAATTTTCTTTTTGCATTTTTTTCACAGGTCATAAAACATAAATTAACAAATGTTATTCTTTATCAAAATTTCTAAAACGTCTTTTTAACCTACAAATCCAATCTGAATCAAATTTTTTATTGTGCATAATTACTCTTTCGATTAGAAAATATTGTTTCTCATGTGTTTAGAGTGGAAGGGAATAGTACCTATAAAGGCTTTAAAATTAGACGTCAGCAACAAAAATTCATCAATTTGAACAATTTGAAATTCCAAATAAATTAATTTTAATTCCTCAAATTGCTCAAATTGAGCAAATTTGTATTTAAATGGAAATTTGTGCAATTTAATACTGGCAAGCAATCGATGTTAAACAATGACAATTCAAATTTCACCAAAATGTAAAGCCAAATTTATTAAAAGTTCTCGTTTGCTTATGGCCAACTTAAGATAAAAATTCAAAAAATGTATAGAAATTAAAAGTTACGCTTTACAAATTTTTTATTCCTCATGCAGTCTGCAACATTAAGAAGCAAATACGTTGTTAAAGATAACAGGTTGTATTATTGTGTCAAGTACTTTTACTTGAAAAATTGATGATAAATAAGGAGTCGCAGTAATTGAACTAAATTATAAGAAGTTAAATTGGCAGCACTATGCCCTTCACTAGTGGTTGTATTTTAGATTATTTGTAACACTTAGATAACTTACATATAAATAAACGCACCCTGAAAGCTTTAACAATGTAGCCGTGTTTGGAAATGTAAAAATATATATTTTTAATTTCTTGCCAACTTTTTTTATAATAAATAACTTTTTAATTAAAAATATTTTAAATTAAAAATTATTTGTCAAAAATTACACACTTTTATGAAATTTATGTCAACTAATTTATGTAAACTAATAAAACAAATATTGTTCATTTTCGTTTTCTATAACTTTCTTTTAAATTTCTTTTCGATATTTTATGATGTCGTTAATGTTTTTCTAATGGCCACTCTGTTTGCGTTAAACGGCGATACAATTTTCCTTTCATAAGGTGGTTTTCAAAAAGGTCCAGTACACCCAATATCTTAGAATGTAGTTTTAACCCATTCTCCTTCCGTTTCCATTTTAAATGGTGATAGAAGCGTAATATTATTATAATCTATCCGTGATCTAACTTTTATAATAGTTGGCTTAGCCGTGGTTGAGGAACATTATTTATTTTTATTGAAATGTGTGCTTTTTCTCCAAAATATTTTTATTTCTTAATTTTTTTATGTTCATTTTTTTAATATATTTTGAATATATTTCTTTAATAGATCTAAATGTGTAAGACTCAATCTTTGATGTCTTGCCAGGATTGTGTCTAATGTAATAACTAAAATTTGACGGCATGATATTGTAATGTTAATTAATTTTTGGAGTTTCTTTAAACATAAATATTTTTTAATATTCTCATAAAATATTTATTATCCAAAACATGAAAATGTGTGATTGTGAGAAAAGTGTATACAATATGGCCATTTCGACACTGTTTATTTAGCTTATCATTGGATTTTACCTTAATTTTTATAGAATTTGTATTTGCGTTGCATGTGCACGTTGCGATTTTCTAAAATTTTTTTTGCAATAACACAATACGCATTGCTTTGCCCGAAATATTACGATTTTAAGATTTTAAGAATAAAAAAAGGGGGTTTCAACAAGAAGTTTGTTTTCTTAAACAATATAAAACAAACAATATAAATCCAGTAGTGTTAAGTCACATGATCTGGCTGGCCACTTAAGTGCTGTTAGTAGGAAAATTTCTTGTAATTTGTTTCGCAATAAATTGATCGTTTTATTGGCTGCCTGACATGTGGCACCGTCCTGTTGAAATCAAATGTCCACATCCACGTCGTCAATAATAGGCCAAATTTGAGTTATAAGCATATCGCGATAGTGTGATCTATTGACTGTTACCGCGTTTCCAGCCTCTTCTTCGAAGAAAACGGCCCAACCACGCCTCCAGACAACATAATGCACCAGACAGTGACACGTTGAGCATGCAGAGGCTTCTCAATAATCGCCCTATGATTGTCAGAAGCCCAAATGCAGCAAGTTTGCTAGTTGACATACCCTGACAAGTGAAAACGGGCTTCGTCTGAACAAATGATTTTCTCAGGAAAATCAGCTGGTTGTTCCTGAATGAATTAAGCCAATTTACGGAGATATGAATGGTTGTTCGGCTTCAATTCCTGCACCAGTTTATCCTTGCAAGGCTTCAAAGTCAAATCCTTATGCAAAATTTGCCATGTGGTGGTTTTTAAAAAACCCAGTTATTGGAAACGTGGTTTGAATCTGCTCCAACACTGTGGCTTATGGCTACGATGTTTTCAGTTGAACGACCCGGTCGAACACTCGTTGGTGTTCACATATTTTGTACCAAGTCTGCCGACTCAAATTTAACGACCAGAAGGACGATTATGTTGTCCGAAAATATCATGAAATTTCAATTGATAAGTTTGAGAATGTGTATTATTTAAGTAACTGCGTTTAAATTCTTAAAAATAATTCTACACAAAAGCAGATACATACTCGTATAGATTTAACGAAATTGGCTTTAAAGTTTTAAACGTTACGTGTTTAAGTTTTAGTTATAATTTCAGCTTATCGAACTCCTCCGATGTTCTTTAAGGACTTCGTGTTTATCCTTAAACCAACAATAACAATTTTATAAATTTATAGTCTTGTTAATTTATTCCCAATTTCATTGACGTAAAACAAAAACATTTCGTTAAGATATTGAACAATAATATAACGTACGCTTTAGTAATTGTTTTTAATTTCCAGCGGAGAATCGCTTCAAATTTATATTGGAATCTCCAGGTTCAATGAACTTGAACTGAGAAAATTAATAAATCAATTTTCACTTTTCAAATTTAATGTTAAAATTACAATTTTCTGAATTTCCTTTTTAACCTTAAAATTTTGATTTCCTAGTTTTTTATGAAAACACAGTTGGCGAAGAAAAATTTTAGTTTTTAAACAAATACAAAGTAATCAAAATAGTATTAGAAACCGGGATACTTATAGTTCTTTCTTTTAAATTGCTGTAGGTAAAGATTCCTTGAAATAATATCACTTCCATAAAGAGTTTCTAAATCGGAGCGCATATTTAACTGATTTGTGTAAAAGTATTAAAAGTAAAAAGGTTTTTAAAGACTTTACCTGTATGTTTCCAAAATTAAACTAAATTTCGACAATTAAAAAATATGCAATCTTAATCCATATTTTTGCTGCATTTCTAATTTCTCTGAAAGTTTAGAAATATTTTTTTTTGCCAATTGATATTTTATTTTTTTTTTGTTGAAATTTTAATTTTTGATTGTGACGATGTTTGAATATTTATTGAAATAGATTTTTTGCTTATTTGAATTTTTTGCGACAAATACTTCTTTTTTTGGGACTGCTTTGCTTTTCTGCGGGGGTTATTTACAATCATTTTTTATATGATTTTGAATTTGAACGATTTTTTAAGAAATTGTGCAAAAATTATGATTTAGTAAATTTACGATTTTTTTAAATTTTTGACCGCGAAATAAGATTTTTATGAGATTAAGAATTTGTAGTACATTTGTTTGTACGAAAAAGCAGGAAAAAGAGCAATTTATTTTGTGTCAATTGTGAGGATCTACCTATTACGAATTTCATTAAAATTGTTTTGGCCGCTTACTATATGTAATTTATTTTGACATATTAAAAATTTTATTATAAGTAAAAATATTAAAACTTAGTAATACATAAATATATAAGAATAACACCTTAATTATTTTGTCTTAAAAAATCAGAACAAATTAATTGCGTTGGTGACATTTTACAATCATTCATACTATTTAAATTATCCATTAAAATAACTAATTTATGTTCAGTAAATTTTTCCCATATAAATGGTCCGCCATCTAAGCTTTTTTTCCACTAGTGCTTATTTTGTGAATGGTAATACTTAGCTCATGTTTGATTTGACAGGTAATTAGTTTTATCCTTCCGCTGAATGAATATGGTTGTGTATACGCTTGAACAACGCTGGGAAAAATTGCGGCATTACTTTGAAAATCATGGTAATGTTGCAGAATGTGTGCGATAATTGCGTACGGATTTTGGAATAAGAAAACCACCGTCAGCTCCGTATGTTCGTTGTCTTGTGTGAAAAAAGTAAAAGAAACTGGCGTCCTTATCGGCCATACAAAGTCCAATTTTTTCAGGAGTTGAAGCCAAGTGGCCATCCAATGGGTTTTCGCTTTGCTAAGTGGGCCTGCGATCGACTTACAGAAGATGCCGATTTTGCAAAAAAAATCATCTTTTCTGATGAAGCTTATTTTGATCTTGGCGGGTATGTAAACAAGCAAAATTGTCGCTTTTGGGGCACAAAAAACCCGCACGCATACATTGAAAGCCGACGTACCCAAAAGGAGTCAGTGTTTGGTGCGGAGTTTGATCCAGAGGCTTAATTGGGCCATTTTTCTTCGAAAATGAGCAAGGAATGGCCGTTACAGTCAATGGCGATCATTATCGGGCCATGTTGAACGAATTTTTGTTCACAAAAATTTAAGAGGAGGATATTGTCAACATTTGGTTTCAACAGGACGGCGCAACGTGCCATACTCGATCTTTTGCGCCCTATTTTGAGCTGATGTCGTTTGGATACGTCGGAGCTGCGATTTGACACCGTCGGACTATTATATGTGGGGTGCCGTCCAAGATAAGTGTACGCCGACAAGCCAGAGACAATTGACGCTTTAAAAGACAATATTCTTGAAGCCATTGGTGAAATACAGCTACACACAATCGATATTGTGCTTAAAAATTGGACCGATCGTGTAGGCTACTGTATGGCCAGCCGAGGCAGCCATTTGAATGAAATTATTTTCCATTATTTACAGGAAGGATTGTACTTTCAAATAAAAAAAGAAATTTGAGAAAATATTCAGCAGTTTTGTTTATTGCATATAAAACAAAAAAAAAGTTATTTGGCGGCCCTTTGTTAACACATTACTTATGTACGTACGTCATAATGGGTACACCATAAATAAAATTATTTACGCATAAAATATATATAGTCAGATAGTAAGCTGAGCAAATTCTTCTCCATTTAACATTCGCTTAAATCATAACTCCATAATACAATTTATGATATTCTTTTGATATTTTTGGCTTTTTATGTTGCTTTTATATTTCAATTTAAAGTTATAAACGTTGAATTTTTATTTTGACTTAAACATTTTAATTGCTCTCAATATAAGCTTTTAAAAGCTAATTTTACATATTCATTAGTTATATTATCTTGTTATTGTTGCTGCTGTTGCTTATAATTCCGTTGAAATACAAAATATTATTTGAGAAGCAACTAAACTAAAGCTTATTTAGCTTAAGAGCTGTCTTTTTTTTGTGTTATTTTTGAAATGTTGTTATTTTTTAATTTAGAAACATTTAATATTTCTGACATGAAATATTTAATTCGCTTTAAATCTATTTGTTAATTAATGATTGGTTCAGTAAGTATGAATATGTTTCATAGTAATTAACTAAAATGGTTTCTGTACAGCAACTTTGAATAAAAAAAATAAATAAAAATAAATAAGACTAGAACAAAAACAGACTTTTAAATCACTTTTCTATTTTTAATGACTTTTCGTTATTTTAAATGAGTGATTTTACTTCGTAGATCATGATCTAGGCTGATGACGAAGAGAAAACGAAGATTTATTTCCGCTGTATATTTTCTGTAAACTTATAACCAGCAATCAATTGTTGGGCAGAACTTTAATCCCAGAGTTTCTTCTAATGCCATTAAAACTGCAATTGTCTTTCCCAGAGCAATGCTTTGGTGGCAAATCGATTAATTCCTGTTTTCTTTTCCAAGATATTGATCTTAATGACTTTGTTCTCAACAGAGAATAAATTCACGAAAGCCCCGATGCTTCCAGAAATTTTTATTGAGGAGCGAAAATAATTTTAGTGAATAAATATATACTCGAATAACGTTTAGATAATTTAGATTTTTTTTTAAATAAAAAAACACATCTGGTCAGATCAACAATGCAAAAATTTTAAGGCTCAAAAATTGCTTAACAAATAAATATGAAGTCGCAAGTGTAAAGCTCTCAGGGCTATTCTAACATATGGAAAGAACTTTTCGGAGTTTTTCGTTTCTATATTCAATAGAAAAGTAATATAAATTATTGAAAAAATGATACAAAAATATTGACAATTTTTAATATTTTAGAAAATTTCGAGTGTTTTCCTCTTTAATAAAAATTTTGTGTGTGCCCTTCTCACTCAAATATTCTTCAATTGTTTAATGTGCGTAATGGTTTAAGTTTGTTTTTAATGTGTTGCAAGTTTAGGCCTTACAGTAATTATCTTGGGAATTCTTTTACTTACTTACTTTATTACTAAACATCACAATATATTACTGCCTTCTTCGTTTAGTACAATTTTGCTTTTTTAATTAAGAACAAAATCTTAAAATAACATGCAAAAAACTTCGTTCCTGACTGTTTTTAATTCAAAACATAATCATTGATGCCATATATTATAAAAAGGGTTGGAAAAAATCGATTAATAGCAAAAGGATTTTTTTTAAAGCAAAAGACATTTTTGTTTTCAAATTTTATATTTTGAAATAAACAGTACTGCTTGAACAGTACTAGAGCAAAATAATTTTTAGATGTAGAAGAAAATTTATTGTATTAAAAAGTTGCTTTTAAAACAAAAATTATCTTTTAAAAAAATAAATTATTAAATATATTGTTTACCACTTTAAAAAAAAGTGCCTTTTAAAAAGCAGCGTTATTTTAAACAATTTTTATTTTTTTAAATTTATGGATATATTTAAAGAACTGAAAGGCCTCACTTCCCGTAACTCTTAGATATGCAAAATAATTTAAAAACATTATGAGAGCATAAATGAAGATTTATTTCTTTAATAATTTTATTTTAAAATAAAAAAGTTAATAGAAAACCAATAATAATAAATAATTCAATGGTCGTACAAGCACACACATTATTTCATTTTATTTTATTCTATTAGGTGCTGTTAATTTATTAAGTTGCCCAAAATAACAAATCAATAAATCGGAAATGTGTTAATGTGCTTAATGGCCAGTCATAACTACAATAACTTACAATCTTAATTGTTAATAAGATTAGATTCTTCAATTCATAACACGTTTTTCCATATCGAAGGCAAAAGTAATAAATTCATACGGTTTTTTAAGATGTGTTCTATGTGCTGCATACCCTATACAAACCTTCAGCTATTCAGTTATTTGATGGAAATCGATCGATTGAAAAATAATTTTTTATACTCTTCGCCAGAGGTAAAAGGATGTATAAAGTTTGACATTCCGTTAGGAATTCATATCACATATAATAGTGGGCCTTTTAAATAGGGAATTTTATTTAGTGATGCCTATCTGAATGCAGGGGTATTGATATTGGTGTTTCCAAGGCATCAGGAGAGGTGCAGAAAATTTAAGCTTACCAATTTAAAATCGGTTCATTAACGAGGCAAGCGCCTCTAATTTTTTAATTTTTTTTTACCAAAGTAATATTCCGGCAACAAACTATATTTTAAGAAAATGATATAACACAGTTTCTTTGATGAACGGTAAGTAGCATTGAACATAACACTCTTAGTTGTTGAATTTGTTTTTTTTTATTTTCGAAAGTTTTCTTACAAGTTTTCCATAATTTTGTTTTTAATATTCCGTTCGAAATTTATCATACCCTTTCACCACATATTTTTATTCAAGTTTTATGGCGTTTAAATATACTGTTGAAATATTACATTTCTCTTTTTTTACGTAAACGTTTTTTCTCTTACTAATATAATTGTAGACTTTTTAGTTTAAAAATCGGAATAGTAATAAATGGCAATAGTGAATTTCATAGTGAACTCTGATATAAAATGTGCTGCCATCAAAACTTCTATCATGTCCTTCCAACACACACCCTCTTCTTCGATTAAAATATCACTTGTATACTGCAAGGCCGCTTTCTACTTCTTGTCCACCCATAAATTTTGATTATTTCGATTGTGTGTGAGAAGTGTATCTGGTTTAATGACAGTTGCTCAATTATACGCTGAATTCGGATCTGCAAGAGGTCATATAGGATCGCTGTAACTATAATCTATTTTTAAAGTTGCCAAAGTTTCTTTTAGAATCTTATTGTCCAATCCTTCTGTTTCCAAAGTAGTTACTACGGTACACTCATTAGAAACTGAAAAAGGCTATATTAAGATCAGGGTATGACTGATATAGTTAATCGAGCTCCTATTGGCAATGCTTTCTTTAGCATACGCTATTCCACTGGGATATGATTTTCTTTTTTCCGGACAGACTGTAGCATTTTAAATTTACAATTAATTGTCAAGTAAGCAATATAGTTTTGTTTTGTTCAATTTAATTATGTTAATTATGGGCTTTGTGATCTAGTTTCTAGGATCATCAGAATTTGTTAAAATTTTTTTTCCTGATGAATATTTTTTACAAATATATTTTTCTTTTTGGCTTAAAGTTCGTTATTAATGCGATACTTAACAAGGACCTTAAGACAAAAAGTTGGAGTCTATTGATTAATTTATAAGAATAACTTAAATAGAGTATAATGCAAAAATATTTCTATTAAAGAGTAGCTATTACCATTTATAAACACTTTCATGAAAATATTTTTCCTCCGTAGAATAGTATTCAATCATCTTATTTTATTTTTCCTGCAGAATATTTTTTTTGGTAAAAAATCTGCATAAATATTAATTTTATTTACTGATTAAATAAAATTGAAATTTTTCTGTTTATTTTTGTGCATTAATTTATTATAGTTAGTAGCGAGAAACGTTGCCAGGCACTTAAGAAAATATCAAATTATACACAATTTGCCTCTGCTTGTGATATTTGTAATTGCGTATCAAACTAAAATACACATTTTCTAAAATACCATAAAAACATGAAAGTTTTTTTATCACTTAAAATTTCGAAAAATAAAAAATCTCTTTGAAAAATCTGTCGCTTCAACGTTTCATGTTCATAACCTATATTGTAATTATACAGCCAAAATTAGGTTAACTAATTTCTTTTATGCACAAGAAGAATAAAAATTTTTTTGTTTAATTGAATATTTTTACTGCAACTTATTTTAATTTTTAAAAATTTTTTTTTTGTAAAATTGTAAAATTCAACGCCTATTTGTTTATGTTAAAACTTGTTTCCAGCAATCGATATTCTTCTTCTGGATTAACAGAATCAACTCAACTAAAATTATTAAAAAATAGAAAAATAATGTCAAACCTGTTTAAGTTTGATGTTTTTATCGCTATATCAATGGGATTATAATGGTTATCTTCACTATGGAACAGCGTCTTCTATAACGGTTGTTACACTCTTTGTGACGGTTCCTTTTTTTCAGGTTTATTTTGTGCTTTAAAGTAATTTGAAGCCAAGGAGGCAATGAATCGTAAAAAGTTTTATTTAACCTTGTGAAGTGCAATATAAATATAAAATTTCTGCGAAAAGAATATTTCGGACGCAATATATAATAGGATATTTAAATCTGCGAAGGCAAATTTATGTTAAACATTTTCAATATTTATTACACGATTTGCCTGTACTGAATTTAAATAAAATTGAAATTTTTATTACACTTTCTTGACTGCACAATGAGCTGGAGATCTGTTTTTGTTTAAGTTTTAGGTGTTATAAATTCTTATGTTAGGGATCATTTTTTAAATTTTCATCCACTGCATCATCACGGTAACATTCGTTCAGCTGCTATTAAGTACAAAAATTTCAAATTTTGTTATGACATTTCTTTATTGGGTGGTCATATAAATATGTTTTCATAGCATTAATATATTTGGAGGAATTAATAAAGGAATTAGGCGCATTTAAAGTAAACTAACCTAACAAATTTTACCAAGTTATAAATTTTATATTTCACAATAATAAATGCAAAAAAATTAATGAAACTTACAAGTTTTGAAAGAAATATCAAATTAAACAAGGAATATAAGCAGACATTTCCCAAAATTGGTGTAATAAATTGTTTATATTTTAAAAATAATTATGGCATTATTTTATTATATGATATTGTGAACAATACGTCTTGAATACGTTGGATATTTTTTAAAAGATGCTTAGCGTTAAGAAATAAGTTAAGATGCGCTCTTATTAGCTATTCGTCATAGTCCCTTTAGGTAAAAAACACGACTAATTGAATTATTAAATTAAAACAATTTGCTATTAATAGAGACTATTTGGCTATTGTTTATTAGTAACTTTTTTATTTCTTGTATTTATAACAATAGATTTATAAACAAGATATTAATTATTGCGTTTGCTAACACTTTTTGTTGTAAAAGGTTTTTAACAAAAGTTTTTGTGTGAACAATTATTTAAATAAATAATAGCTAATTAAATTGAGGTGGTGGTCAAGGTTTCCGACACAATACATTTAGCTAAAAAGAATTAAATTTTAATCAAAAGTAAATTATTTTGTTTAACAATTTTGGTTTTTTTTAACAATTTTCTTAGTTTTCAGCAAATGAATATTTAATTACATAACCGAATGTAAATTCATAAAAGCACACGTAAAAATAAGTGAATTGTAATTTTTCCTGTATTAAATTTAATATTAAAAGTTTTAGCTTATAATTCTTTTTATCAGAACAATAAAATTTAAAAAAAAAACACATAAGTTATAAGATTCTATAACTTTTTAAAGTAAGAAATGTAGTGAAAAAAATAATAAGATTTTAAAATAAAAATTTGAATAAGAAATATTATTCTCTTATATACTTAGCTTCATAACCAAATGCCTTAACGCACATGCTATAGAAAATTCAGGAAATGGTAACCAATAGAGCTCTTCTATTGGTTACCCTTAGTACTAATAATAGTAATTCAATATGATTATTATTATTAGTGTGATGAAAATCATTAAGATTTCTAATTGTCGCAATTATACCATGCAATAAAAGCAATTTGAAAGGTTTCTAAAAACAATCTTAAGTTCAGTCTAAAAAAAATTTATTTTAAGACTGCTTGCATACCTGCTAAATTTTTATTATTTTAATGAAGGGAAGCAGGATTCAGATTACAAAGCCTAAAAACTAACTGTGTTATCTCCTCAAGAAAAGATGTGAGTTGAGATCGTAAGTGGCAAAAAAAAAATAATAATAAGAGTTTCGGTGTCATTCGTGCCGTACGGGCTACAATTTTAAAGGTTGGACTGCTGTTTTATTTATTATTTCACTTCGCTAGCTATTAAATTCTATTTACTACTTCAGGCAAGGAAGAGCACTGTGATAAATGCTAGTATAAAAAAATTTTCATTCGACAGAAAAATAAAGTTGTTCTATTCTTAGTGGCTGCGACATGAATCCAAAGCACCAAACCAATTATACTAAATCATGAAGATAACGATTACATTTCGGATGCTTTTACAAATGAGATATATTTTTCTTTCCTATTTTGTCATCGATTTTAGTGACCCGCGAATTCAATATGATCTCCTAGATATCGAAAGGAGCACATATTGAATACTACATAAAGCAAGACTTTTCCATGTAGTTCACATTACTGCCATTTTAATGATTAGAATATATCTGTTTCCATATCAATGTATAGTGCGGAATTACTTTTCATTTGTCTTGTAAAAAAAAACCGCCGGGAACGTAATAAACAGCCATTTTTCCAAATATACCACTACTAACCATTTTTTTGTTCCTTTAAAAATATTTAGTTTCCAGGAGATATTAATTTTTTTTATTACTGGATAGGTATAAATCAGAAATTGCAAATTAGTGCGAAAACAACTCGAGGAGTAGTACTTTATGTATGTTTTAAGAGCTCGATAACAATTGTTATTTCGTTATTAAACAACAACATATAGTTTTTAACTTAAATAAATGAATAAAAGAATGTTGAGCTTAAGATGTACTATCTAAAACGAAGCTTGATAATGATCTCATCGCATCGAAAGGGCTCGCCAATCGTACCAACCAAACAGCCAGTAACGACGGTTTTCGCCGGAAGATATAACAACAATACAAATATTCACCCTTATTCCAGTTGTCTTCATCAATGTCACCGTCATTTTACTGTCAACATCATTTTGTTTCAACGTCGTCATCAATTCAATAACAATTTTGCATTCTATAACAGGATGACGACGACGCACACTGGGGATTTCGCGTATAAAAGTCAAATTGTCTACATACTCTTCATGCAATATGCAATGATTTTTTGCAATTTTAGACTAAATGGTACAATCAAATCAAAAAGAGTTACTCCGATCTGACTGCTAGTTTTTTTATAGCCGTCTCAGTACTTGTATGTTTTACTGAACCAACTTAATTTAAACCTAAGAATTTCAAAACGAATATTATTTTATTATGTGAGCTAACGTTTTTCTTTTTATTTTCTATTTAAAGTAGGATATTTCAGTATACTAAAATTGAAAAAATAAACTCTGCAGAGACTTCAGTTTTTTTGTTTGTTTATTTTTATGAACATATAACAAAAATCCCTTTTTTCTCCAAACATTTGGACCTGCAAGTTTAGCTTTACTTTCCTGCAGTTGGAAATCACCGCTAATATATTGCCTCATATCTCTTTTTATATTTTTAATCAACCACATCAGCCACCAGGTGCCACCTATTAATTTGTTGCATTACACAGTTCAACATTTTTCAGCTGATTGATTCGCAACTCAATTCTGATAAGGCCCTTTTGTTCAACATAACTCAAGAACCACTAGTCGGATTTTACTTAAACAAATTTAGAAAAATCAAGAATCTGTTTATATAACGTTTTGCTGCATACGCAATAGTTTCGAAGTTATAAAAAAATATATGAAGAAAAAAAAACATATTTTGCGTAGAGTTTTTTTTTTTTTTAATTCATAAAAAATCCAAAACGGTAACAAAAGTGTCAAGTCCTATTACTTTCACGTAAAGTCGTATAACCTATGAACAAAATGAGACATAACTCATAAAAATCGATTAACGGGTTTCGCTTTTATGAACAATTAAGTAAAGGTATGAACTTAAAAAATTTGCTCGAGATATACACAAATTTCTGACTCTCGTTTATATACGACATTAGTTGTACCACTTAAATTATCGTTAAGTGATGACATAAATAAATTAGTATGGAACAACAATTAACCTTCCTCCATACAGTATTGTAGAACACTACAGTTTGCATACGTTAATGAGACACCTTAAGTTATACGAGAAGAAAAGAGAAAAAAAAGTCGATGAGATATCTCAACTAAAAGAATTTGAGTTAACAGTGAATAATCGCAACTTTAGAGTAAAACATGAATTATATTTTACAATGATTGGCGGCAAGACAGCACAATCACTAACAGATGCATCTTCTTGTCTCATTTGTGGAGCCACAACATCCAAGATGAATAAAATCGAAATAGTTAAATCTATTCCCGTAAATGAACAAGCAATTTGGTACGTTACCACTTCGTGCGATTAAGCTGATGGAGAGTCTTTTGCTTGTGGCTTATAATATTGAATTTTAACGTGGGACAGTCCACTCAAAAGAAGCCCAAAAATGTTTGAAAAAGCGTTAACTTAGAGAGAAAATTGAAATGCAGGTTATCAACCTGTTAAGTAAGGCTCTGGTACGACAAATTCAGGAAATACGTCATGAAGATTCTTTATGAATCTTGCATTGATTTCAGAAATCACGGTTCTAGATGAAAACATAGTCAAGAGGTTTTCAATAATTCTCGAAACTATAACAATCGCCGAGGTAGTAGATCCAAAACAATTTGGTGATTTTTGTTTGGAGACGGCAATAGAGTTTGTTGCACTGTACGAGTGGTACAATATCCCCCACCTACACTTCACAAAATTCTGACTCATGGCAAAGATATAATTGAAAAGTGTATTTTCCTGTAGGCATACTATCCGAAGAGGCTTAGGAAAGTCGTAACAAAGACTATAAAAAATATCGCCTTAGACACTCCAGAAGATGCGGTCGAATTGCCACGAACGAAGAAGATATTACGCACCGAATTATAGTAACAACGGATCCCATGATTTCACATTTGACGCCTTTTTTAAGGCTCTTTTAGAATAATACATTAAAAATAGATTTTAAATAAATAATAAATTAAAAATTAAAAAAATAATTTAAATTTTTTTGTTAGTTATGCAAAAAACATTGTAAGTAACGATCTACATTTGTCTAACTTTTTTATTTTGATTACTTTTGTGTATTACTATATAAATAAACCAAAATTTGTGATGAAATCGCTACATTTTTCGACAAATATATTTTTTTCCTCACCTCCATACAAAAATCCCCAGTGTGCGACGTTGACGTCTTATCGTTTTTGTCAACATATCAAGTACACATCTCTAAATATATGAAAAAACTATTTGGTTTGAAATTTTACTTTTGAACAAAAATTTTATTAAAAATTAAAATGTTGTGTTACTTGTGAGATAAATTCAAGCTCGAGTGATTATGAAAATACAAGGAAACAAAACCTCATATTAGAACAGAAGTTTCTGAGAGAGACATTCGACATATTTAACCTACTGGACATCAAGTGAGCAACAATTAGGTGTTGGCAACGATTTCAACTTGAGGCTAACGCAACCAATGTTTTCTAAGGTTTTGTCGAAAACACTAATGCATTGGAATTGACAGTTTGTCCCCAATAAATTAAATTCGAAATGACGAATAGCGAAAAAACGTCAAACAACTGTTTTTGGCCATTTTAAAAATCTCTGAGGCTGCTTTTTATGGATCTTAGTACTACGTTTATGTAGTAATTTGCCATGGCCAAAGCAATTCTGATTTTTATTTAATGAGGAATTCCTGTTCTTCCTTTTAGTATTGTTATCTTTTGGTGGAGGCGTTGAAGGTGGCACTGTTAATGGAATTTTGTTATAACTTATGTCCATAGTAACTTCCATAGAAGCCACAATAATTGGGGTTGTTTCTACTTTTGCCAGTGATGCACTTTGATGTGTCTCCGCTAACTCATTGGATATATTTATCAGCTGGGCTCCCTTAACAGCTCCCTCAGGGCTCAATTGCTTTTGAAACTGTAGGAGATTTGCCACAGCTTCAGCGAGCGCGCTTAAAACAATCTGCCTACATATCTCTCCACCCGTTGCATTACATTCAGCTTTGTTGGCAACCATTTTTTTCTTCTCTTTAAACTTCAAGTCTCGCCAGAGCTATTAAAGAATTTTATTTTTATATTCCACCATTTACAGTCATTATTTCCTTACCTTTTGCCATCCATCTCCTAAACATTTCGGCGGGCCAAGACAATTTAACACTTTTGCAATTTCTTCCCACTTCTTCGCATCTGCGAAATCTCACTGCAAGTGAGAACTCTTCTGAAACTCTTCTGCAACTCTTCCACTAATTTTTCAAACTGGGTTGAAGTTGTTATTTAAAATTTTTCTGTTTTTTCCTTTTTCAATTAATTTCTAACAAACTCAAGTCGTTATGAAAAATGACGTCGACAAATTCAAAGCTGTTTCAAAACAATATCGTCGTCATATTTTCTATGTTGACAGTCAACGATAATTTTCGACAACGACAACTGGAATAACAATTTAAAGTAAACAAGGCAAAATATTATCGTTTTTTTATGTTGACAACTAGAATAAGGGTGATTATATAAAATTACTAAGTTAACGCTTAAAAACGAACAATAAGAATTACTTTTACTTCTACAAAATTGAATAGCAATATTGCTTTACAAGTTACAAACGTCATAAGACGTTTGTCTTATGAAATTTATATAGTTTTTATTGATTAAAATAAAACTTTAAAAATGTTAAAGAAATCCAATTACAGGTGACAAGTGCAGATATCACCATTAAAATTAAAGAATTAATTTAAGCGAACAAAAATTTTTTATATACCCTTTGTATAACATTGTAAATATATACGATGGTAAAAATGTGTATTCAATTCATGTGTTATTCCTTCTTCTAAAGCATGTCTACTGACCTGCATGCATCTAGAAAAGCGGCTGTTATTATAAGTTTGTTCCACTTGCGGGCACAATTGAAATTGTGAGGAGTCCAGAGAGCTAAAAATTGTTTAAGTTAAACTAAAAATACCCGTATCATAGTCTAAGCCATCGATGTCTGGGAAACAAAATCAAAATAGTGGAAAACATTGTTAATAATAATAAAAATAATTTTAACTGTACAGCAAATGGATTGAAAATCCATGCGTGAGAAAAAAACGTTTAACATTAATTTTAACAAATATGCAATTAGATGTCACTTTATAGACATAAAAATATAAATTGGGCAAAAACTACATACTGGTTGAATGCAATACGCTAATTTTACACTTAGAAAATTGAAGTTTTTTCCCCAAAGGCATAACGCCAACACTATTTATTGAGCGATTTTTGTGAAAACTACCTTTAAATCGTCTTCTAAGGAATTCATTGAACTCAAGTAACTATGGCTTAGCAAGGCGGGCGACTACAACAGAAAACACGCATTCTGCATTTCACAGCTTAACACTCTAAAAAGTCCCTCCATGTTAAATGCTTTTACTAAAATGTTACTTAATGTTCTATTACTCTTCTATATTACGTTTTTAGTTTTGGCGTTCTGCGGCCTTTTCCCGAAAAAATGATTCTTTTGTCTTTAATTTTTAAAGGGACGTTTCCGAAGAAATGATAAGTGGTAAAACTATGTTAAACAATTTGTGCTTTGAACTAACTTTAAAAAATATCAGCTAATAAAGCTAGAAAAATATATGGCTAAGAACCCCAGTGATGTTGATAGAAATCTTAAGTTTTCAGCTGAACATGCATCGTAATCTCGGCGATATTTCAGATACAATAAAGGTAGTTTAACTCAAAAATATGATAAAATGTATCCAAAATTGCTTAAAATGTTGTTAATGCCGTTTTAGCTCCTGATCGCATATTTATCGAATTTATTTATAGACCTAACGATTTTTTGATATGATTTCAAAGATAAAGAGTCACTATGTGCTTATAAAAAATAAAAAATAAATAACAGATCGATTGCCGGACTTCGTTCAGTGGAGCCGTTGAAGGTGGAACCGTTAATGGAATTTTATGGGAACTTAAGAGCAAAGTAACTTCCATAGAAGCCATAATGCACTTTGCCAGTGATGCACTTTGTTGTGTCTCCGCTAACTCATTAGATATATTTATCAGCTGGGCACCCTGAACTGCTCCCTCAGTTCCCTGATCTTGCAGAGGATGTACGGCCAAATATTGTGAAATATATATTACGTCTCTTTTTTTTTTATAAAGAGAAGTAGCACTTCAGGCAACAATGCCTATTTAGTCAAGTACCGTGCTACATTCTTCAGGAAAGCTAGAGAGAAGAGAGGAAACAGGTGGTGAAAGTAGAAAGATAATCGGAAATTAACTGCCGTATAAAGACAGCACAGCAACCAGTGACTATGCCTTCATCGCTGAGCAGCCCCACCGACAGTCAATTTTTATTTTCGTAGTGATAAAAAAACCAAGGTGTTCGTTGGAAATCGAACCCATAACCCCCATACTTTTAAACTTTTAAAACTTTTGATATTTCAAACCAAATGAACTGGGAAATATGTTTAATCTTTCACTCATCTTGTATTTTATTATTTGATTTTATTATTTTTATTTTATTTTTGATTTGCAAGTTTGGGGAATATTATTTTAAATAGCCAGAAAAATAAAAACACTAATAAATATTAAATTGGGATATGAACTCTTATTGTTAAGGCAATTTAATTTCTGATTTAATAACAAAATAAAGTAAAATTTATCAGCTGTAATAATAGTTTTATTGTTGTTATTTACGTTTCTATTGTAAAATCATTAAAGTTCAGTACAGATTTGTTTCATTAAGGCCATAGTGAAAATTTTTTCGCCGGTTATATATTTTCACTTGCGAATTATCTTTATATTTCCTCAATATTCCAATATTACGCAATATTACATGCGAACAGGACTCGTATTATTCTATAAAAACCATTCATTTCGAAAACGAGAAAAAACCAAGTGGTTTTTAAAAAAAAATTTCTTTTTAAAAAACTGTTTTTTAAAAGAAAAATTTTCGTTTTCTGGTTTTTTAAAAAAAAATTTCTCGTTTTCGAAATTAATGGTTTTTATAGAATAATACTAGTCCTGTTCGTGCATTAGGTTATTTAAAAATAAAAAAATTATTTCTCACCATGTACACATTTATAGTCAATTACTTGTCATCCGAAACATTCATGATAAAGAAGCAAACCTACTACAACAGGCAAAACGCTATTTCTTACAAACAATTGCGAATTTTTCACAAAACATACTTAGCAACATTTTAAAGTCTACTTATAAATAGACTTTAAGAACTTGCATGCAAATTTAAAAGAAAATTTGATTCAATAATAAGTTATAATCTATTTGACTAAACGTGTTGCTATCTAGACACAGTCTTAATAAAGGACAGACTAGTCGCTTGATTTGTAATGGTCTGTTAAATATAAAATTACAAGCTATAAAACTAGAAAACTTTCTAAAGTTCATAACAATTTCCGTAAAAGATATAAATTGCATCTAAGGCCTTCTGCCGTATTCATAAAAAACAACCTTTGGTTTCCGGGAGTGGACTTACGACTTAATTAAAAAATAAAAAGTAATAAATTGTAATGCAAAAAACTAAGTGTTAATTTGAGAAAAAATAATGACGAATATACAAATTAAGTTAAGAAAAAGTATTGCTGATATTTTCCATGATAATATGCAATTCGTGTGAACTATATAGTATTCAACTATATAGATTCCTATCACATACACTCCCAGCAGTAGTTGTGTAATTCACACTCCAAGTAAGCCATGTGAAACCTGTAAAATTTAAAAAAAAATTGGAAATTTTAAAATAAAAACAGTCAGCTGGACCTCCATATTAGACTGCGTCCAAGTCACCCATGATGGTCATACGTCAAAAGTCATATTTAAATTTTATGTCATAAAAAGACAGCTAACAATACAGGTTGTAAATTTCAACTGATTTCGATTCAATTTCAAAAATAAGGTAATTTAATGCCATCTCCCTCTATTTTCAAAAGATACCACCATATAAGTCAAATTATGGGGACACATTTTTATTTTTAAGTTTATTTTTTGATTACGTACCATTTTTAGGAGCTATAATGATATCAATTGTGTTAAAAATTTATATAAATATCGGCTACGGTTTATTAAATACGTAAAAATCATGTATGCTGTGTGAGAATATCCCAAAATTTTTTAAATTATAAAATTTTTTAGAAGAAACCATTCTGTTATTATCGGATAAAATCAAAGAGCAAATTTTCAATATTAAATTTTCAATATTAATACCGTTTCGAGTAAATAAAATATTAACTCTGGCCAAAGGAATCGCTTCTTTTGAAAAATTAAGCATACTATTACTGGATATTATTGCTACTTGAATTTTAAATTTATCTACTAGAAAGAAATATTTAAATATCTCTTAGAAAATGTAATTTATTTTCATCGACCAATATACCTCTATTTCGATAAACGTACTACAATTCTCTTATATAGACATAGAAATTAGAGATTTTATAACTTTAACTTATACTTATACTTTAACTTATACTTTGAATTAAAGTGCACAGCAAAGTGCCTGAAACATCCATATTTTATCATGTACATATAAATCTTTGTGAATTAAGCAATAAGTTTGTATTTGAGAAGCGAACAATGTGAAAGCTGAAATATATTCGTCATTTTTATTTACTGAAATAAATGGCAGCTTTTCTTTAAATCGTTTTTGATTTTTTAATAAAATAGAAGTGTGTAATTTGAGAACGACCTTGTAACGCTTGCAATAACGAACCGTAACAAATTAAACTAATAAATTTTGTTGACATTTTAAATTGTGAAATAAATTCGCTAAGAGTGGCAACCAGCAGAGCTTAGGTAAGTGTTTGTACAAAAATTAGTACAATACGATACAAAATTTTCTTATAGAAATTTAACACTTCCGTGGAGAGTGCTTAAAAATTAAAGACGAATTCTATTTTTAAAAGTAAAATTAATTTTTTTACTACTGTAAAATATTTAACTCAAATATATTTAAAGTGTTTGAATTAATATATTTTTAATACAGGGTGGCTGCTGAAAGCTGCTACCAAAGAAAAAACGCAATAACTTATTTTCTGTGTAACCAACCTGTTCGATTTTTATTTTATTTTCTAGATTGATCTTTAAATTTAACTAAAATGGAGAATTGGGGCAATGAAACAAGAATTTGGATAGTGTTACGCTTTTACGCTTTAGAGTCCGTCATTTCCGTCCAAAGAGAATATAGGCGCACGTTTGGTGGCACTCCTCCTAGCAGATGGACTATAATGAGACTCGTGACAAATTTTTCCGAGCGTTATACAATCGACAGAAGCCCTTATCATCGAGATCCTTCAGTTTGTGCACATAAAACTATAGCTGCTGTAGCTGGTGCCATACAATCCAATCCTCGAGATTCGACAAGGAACTTATGTGCTCAAGTGGGTGTTAGCAGACAGTCATGGCGGACAATTTTGCACCAAGATTTAAGCTTATCTCCATATAAGATTCAATTAGCAAACAAACTGAACCCAAGAGAATTCCTGATTCACTTGAAATTTTGTGAGTAGATCATTCAAATGGCGTCAGAGAATGAAAACGGCATGAACTGCATTAGGGAAATTCTAACTAACAGATACTCCAGATGTGCACTGTGATACACACTGTGATGTGGAGTTTCTTCAGGCTTCATTGTCGGGCCTTACTTTTTCGAAGAAAACGACCTTACTTTTACGGTGAATGGAGACCGTTACTTAAAGATGTTGAAAAAATTCTTCTTTCCAGAATTACGCCGAAAGAGAATCCCTTTCAACAAGATGCAGCAACTTGCCACATAGCCACGCCTGTTGTGACAGAATTGCGGCATAAAATCCCCAATAAACTGATTTCAAAAAACTCCACGTTCCGTTGGCCTCCCAGATCCTCTGACCTCACTGCACCTGATTTCTTTTTTTTTGTGTGGATTTACTGCAAACAAGAAGCTTACAAAAGAAACCCAACAAATTTGAATTTGCCGTTGCAGTCATAAATAACTTTTTAATAAGATGTCGCACATATGTCGCCGAGGGTGGAGGCCATTTGAATTCAATTAGTTTTAAAACTTCATGAATTACTTTAATAAAAATGTATTATTTTTCAAATCACTTACTAAACAATAAATTACATAAACTTTACAAAAACTTATTTGAGTTTCTTAATGAAGCAAAATTGATCAGCCACCCGATACAATAATTTTGATGGCTTTATTGTAAACAAAACCTAAAATTTCTTTAAAAGCGAAAAAAAAAATCCAAAAATTAAATTTTAGCTAAAACAATAAGAACAAGTTCTTTTCGTAACTGTGTTTCTGTTATTATTTGTGAAATATTTATTATTATTTCGCACAAAAAGTTGTGAGCATTTTTATGCCATTGTCATTTCCTGCGGTGTAATCGGTCATTGCTGACTGTTCATTCGGTATGGCCGGCGGGTGCTTTCAATATGATGACATCATTATCAAGCCGTATTTTAGACTGTTCTGTTATGCTTTAATAATTGTATGGTTAACTAAATAACAGCACTCAAGATTTTTTATTTCAACCATGTCATTTAAATTTGTTGTTTTCAGTGTTTTGTTGTCTTTTCACTAAATTTTTAAATTAATTGACGCAATAACACGAACTTAAGTTAATCTGGACTTTGAACCATCATTAGATCATTGGAATTTTATTTTGTATGCATATTCTGGGTGTTTTGTGTACACAGTGCTGACATCATACCTAATATAAATTCTTTAACCTGACCTTGATAATATTTAATTTAGAGTTGCGTACATAAACCAAGAGTAAATAATAAATAAATAATTATAAATAATTAAATATTATTTCTTTTAATATTTTTTTATTGGGACAAATATTCATTAACCTTTATTTACTCTTTGCGTGGAAAACGACCCAGTGGTATTAAAGTTTGCTGACTTTGAAAAAAAACAAGAAGTTGCATGATTTAAACTTTTTTTATTCCAAAAGTTGTTTTTTTGCGTCTTTTCCAATGCATGTCTAAAAACGCCTATTTTTTGGCGGGAAGCTTATTTAATATTGTTCTATCTGCTGGTCATTGTCCTTTTAGCAGGTGGTAAAGTTCTTTGTGATCATTTTTTTTTTTTATAAAATACAAAATAAAAGTTATAAAATTCAATAAAAAGTAATATGTACCGACCAAAATACTTGTGAAAAGAAGAGTTAGAAATTCTTGAAAATGAAGGCTTCGAAGAAGATAGTTGCAGTCTTTCTGATGGAACTAATGGAGAATTCAAGCCGAAAGAGTGACAAACTTATAGGAGTGATTCTAAAGACAAAAATAATGATGGTAACGTCCCTACAACTGATGCTCATACTGTTGCGGAAACTTCGTGCTGCGACCGTTGTACGTATCAAAGGTTGGATTAATATGGCATCCAGAACAATTTCAGTCTCCCTGTTGTGGTAGGTTCAGGAATGAAAAAATTATTACACTTCCTCCTGTTGTCACTCAATTTGCAAAAAGCCGCGTTATTAATATAAAAGATGCTTATTCATCTTTTACCTTCACATCTGGAAAATATAATTTTACAGCATACAAATTCATTTGCTAACGCTAGATATGGTGACAATTTAATGAGAGTAAACTTCACCTTATTGCAAGCTTATATCGGTGTTTTGAGTTTAGCTGGTGTATATAGGTAAAATATCGTTTCGATTCCAGGAACCCATTATCAATTTAAAATTTTTTATAAATAAATCAAAAAGTTAGTCAACTGTTGACTTATTCCATATCCCATATTTCGAGCAATTATGTCGAAAAAAAAAACGTTTGAATACATCAATCAAGTGCTCCCTTTTTTGACACCATAAGTAGAAGACAGTAGAAGTGTAAGCATAAATTTGCACTCATTAGGCAAATATTTGGTCGAGTTCATTAGCTAATTATTACAACCCTCACGGGTGTGTTACTATAGACGAGCAGCTGCTAGGTTTTAAAGGTCGTTGAAAGTTTCGATAGTACATTCCCTGAAAACCAGAAAAATATAGCAAATTTTAACTATGCGTCTGTTCCGAGACTTGTTACACCTGGAAAATACTGCCATATTTGGTTAAGCCTGCGGATGCGAACTCTTGCGAAAAAATCAAGGCGATTTGAAAGGACACAATTTCACGATGGACAATTTTTTCGGCCAGGAATTGTTAGGGAAAGGTATAATGATGGTTAGAAGTATGAGGAAAAATAAAAGATTTATTCTACCAAATCTTCTTAAATCTAAAAAGAAGGTTTGTACAACTTGCTTGCGTCACATATTGACAGAAAGAGTAAATGCACAATTTTACAAAGTACTCTTCACAATTCAAAAGAAGTTGATACAGGAAACAAAAAACTTCTAGCAATCATAAGCTACTATAATAAAACTTAAGGTTTGTTCCCAAAGGAGCCTTGATTTATCTTTCTTTATCAAATCGTGTTTTTTTTTCTTGAATATAGGCGGTATCGATACAGCCGATAAGATGCTTTCCTGCCATAGTTGCAAAAGAAAAACCAATAGGTGGCCGATGGCAGTATTTGCAAATATAATCGACATATTTGCGTTGAATGCGTTAATTATTTTCACTGTAATCTGCACAGGGGCCAACGAATTGATCTTGCGCAATGTTGAGACACGTCTGGATGTTGGATATGAGAGCATGACTGCAGTAAGGATGCTGTTTGCCATTTAACGCCAGAAATTATCACCTCAGGCGAAAGCTAAAGTATGTGCACGTTTGGAGGCAGATAGTGTAGATAACCGATTATGATCTAAAAAACGATCTGATAACAGATAAAGCTCCCTGTGAGAATATTTATTCTGTCCAGCAGCGAACAGATTATTAGCAAAAATTTTAAAATCGGTCGATGTGAACCAGCTGGACCTTAATTATTTGTAAGGTGAATTCAGAATGCCCCAAAATAACATCCAAACAGCGGGATTTATTAGCAGAATACGTGCTCTTTTGGGCTTTGCAATGCTCCAGCCACTTTTGAGCGTTTAACGGAACGTGTACTTACGGATCACAATTGGCAGACGTGATTGGTATATCTGAGTGACATAATCTTGATGGGAATGACTTTTGACGAACACCTTAAAACTTGAATAAAATAAAATAAGAAATGAGCTTTGTTTCAAAAGGAGGATTGGGGCATTTTTTAACAGTATAGCGCGTATCAATTGATCAAGGTAGAGTACTGGTAGTAAAGAACTTACCTCACCTACAAAATCTTCATAAGCTGCCTAGTTTCTTCGGGCTTTTGTGCCTAACTTTGCTTAAGTGGCCGCTTGAGAGGCTTAATGAAGTTTTGTGTATAGCATAATAACGCTGATCGCTTTCTGCGTAAAATGTCCAGAAAAAGGAGTCCCTTACAGTATGGCTCATCCAATTTGGCTCAGGCGGAGACTATGGTCCAGAATGTGGACCACATTTCGGCAAAAATTTTATCAAGCGGGACAACGAGAGGCCGAACCGTAATCGGCAGAAAGCCCACTAGAAAAATCATATTGGGCCCAGTGGAATAGCCGGAAAGTGATTGATGGCAGCTTATATCAAAATTGAAAAAGTTTAAATGAAGAACTTCAAGGGGTATAAATAAAACTCTGGAAAAGATTAAGTAGCAATTTTACTGAGTAGGCTGCCCGCAATCTGTAGCCGATTAGATAGCACTATTGCGAACAGTGCATTGCGACTAAAGCTTCAATAAGAAAAAGCCGTAGCAAGCTGTAACAAAACATCGCTTAACCAATTCTTTTTATTATTTTTTTTTTAACTTAGAACAAAATTATATTTGCTATGAAAGTTTATAACTTATAATGTTTTTTGTTATTTTAATGACACAGCTAATTAAATTACAAACATAAGTGTCTCAATTCTAAGCCGTTATCTTTTTAATTTAAAAATGTTACGAAATACGGATATTTGATTTTGTTTTGTTTCATCAACCTGACATCAAGACCTGTGTTGATTATTATCGACGTTTCGAATTATGAATTCAGCATACTAAATCAACGTTCTGCTATGAACGTTGGATCAACAAAGAATTACAGAGCCTCTCACAGGCATAATGTGATATTATGGTCATATTGCTAGTAAAGAAAATATATTTTTATTGTAATTGAGAAATTTTTTCCACATATAATGTAATAACTAATTGATTAAATTCTCCAAATAAGTAAAGTAGTTTGATATTAAGGAGGTAGGAATGTCTTGCGGATTCGAACCTTATCCATCGTTAACTGGACCAGAACAAAAAACTCCTATTTTCTTAAAAATGAAAATCCATCAAATTAATAAAATCGAACAAGTTACTCTCTCAATTGTGACTTTGACATTATATATAATAAGTCAACAAATGAGTAAACGAGAGACCAATTCTTTTTTAATTCGCAAAAGATCACAACAAGGTCATTTCATATAGATCAATTAGTCTGCTATCAAATATATCAAAAGTTTTTGAGAGTTAAAATAAAATGATAAATAAATGAACAAATATGTACCCACATAACATTCACACTGGGTAAAGGTTCGTGCTTTTCTATTCGTATAAAAACTTAATTATACCTTAGCCAAATAATTTGCACTGATAAGAGCAGTGCAATTGAATTTCTGCCAATTAGCCAAATAATTTGCACTGATAAGAGCAGTGCAAATTATTTGGCTAATTGGCAGAAATTCAGTTCTAAGCATACATTGTAAATTTTTATTGTGCAAATCAATCCTCAAATATATATATGGTGTTCTGGGATTCAATTATGGGGTACTGCCTTAGCTTCAATTTTGGAAAAAATTCAAAGACTCGAAAATAAGATTTTAGTTATTGTAACAGTGGCACTCTGGTATATAAAAAACTCCAACATTCATTAATTTCCGATGAAATAGTACTGTAATTGAAGAAGTTAGAAACGCACCCGATTTAAGCATTTATTGTTAGTTCAAAGCTCTGAAGATGCAATAAAATATTATAAAAAAAAAATTAAATTAACCTTGAAAGGTTTTATTATTTATTTATTTATTAGGTATTTAAAAACTGGAGCCCGTTTTTGTTAGCACCGAAAATTAAGTTGGAAAATACTATTGTAAATTTTGATTTGATACTGTAAAACACTATTATAGGTTAAGCTTGTTACAGGTACTGTTTAATTATTCATTTGCATGACATTTTTTTTATATTTATCAATATTAAAAAGACCGACAAGGTTACATTTTATTCAAATAAAAAATCCAGTCATTCGTTATTTACTTTAATAAATACTTAATCACTTTAATTATTTGAAATGAAAAGAAGTTATGTCATTATAAATTAATGATGACACCATTTATTAAAAACTGATTATAAAAAACGTTGACTTCAAATAGGAGAAGGTTAATAATTCGTCTGATTTTTGTTACTGTTGTTGTTTTATTTTGTTATATTTATTTGTGGCCGATAAATTTATTCATTTGTAAAACGATTAAAAAAATTTTAATAGCAAGTGGTCATTACAGACTGGTCGTATTTTAAAAATAGTTCATAAGGGTGAAAAATAGAGGGTACTCTAATAAACGGAAATGGTGTTTATATTGCAATGAACCGCAACGGACACTTATTTAAAATTTAAACAAACTACAACTCCCAGCAACAATTTAAACCAACTAGAACTCCCAAGCTAGGTAATGGTTTTTAGTTTAAGATTGAGAGTTAAATTATGTCCTACCTATTTTTAAAGCGTTGTAGAAAGTTTAACTATAATGTGTGTTACTTGATTTAAAATTGGAAATTAAAGAGTGTGCCAATAAATGATTTAATTCGATGTTCATAGAATAAACTTTAGAAGTAAGCGCAGAACGTGCATAGTGCTTATTCTAACAATAAATGACAATTATACAATTTAAAGTTGAAAATAAAAGAGTGAATCCGTAAACAAAGCCATTTGAAGTATATTGCCTTATAATTTTTAACGTTATAAATAGACGTGTGGAATTTACACAAAATATGTTTATATATATATTGTGGATATAACACGAAGTATTAAATATAAAAATAAAAGTTAAAAGCTGCCCTAATTATTGAATTGTTCGTTTGACTCGTTTTTGAAAACATTACAGGTAGACGATTGTATAACAAGTGTTGATTTATATGCGATAACCCTTTTCTCCTTCCATCCCCCCCGAGGGGCACATCTATAAGTCTTTATAGATCACACAACCGTCTAGACTTGTGTGTTGCGGGAGTAAAAGGGAGCCCAGTCCCCTTCAAGACTAGCAGGAGCCAACTGGACAATCCACTATATTTCCACGGGAATCAGTAAAGCCCCAGAGTTCCGCTATTTGTCTTTTAAGGCATTTAGCTGTTCTCTGACTGATTATTGAGGTCGGCCCTTCGGTAGTATCGTGGTGGCTATGTGTTTCGAGGCCCTCGTTTGAGTTTGTGGGTCGGATCATTCACAATGAATGGTTCAGGTCCAGTGAGCATAAATGCCGTCGTGTTCTTAATTTTAGTAAGCTTTATGTATTCTGGTCCAGGAGTTGAATTGTTTCCAACGCTTCAGCAAGTAGTAGTGGTTTGCAACACTGCTTTGGAACCGCTGAAGTTGCATCTGGGAATGACCTGTTGCTAGAATTATTCTTCGGCTTCCTAGGGCGTTAATGACGTTGTTTTCATTCCCAGTAGTAATGATTTACCATCTGATATTGCTCACACTGCTAGGTGCAAATGTAAATCTGATAACCCTTTCCTCTTTTCCTGTTTTAAATCGTTTCATTTGTAAAATTTATAAGCGCATACATTAATATTCCTAACGGTAAAAAAGACTTCTTTATCAAGAATATTAAGTTGCATGCAATTCGACATATTTTTCTGTTTAATATTAAGTTAAAAAAGGATCCGAGTTTAGTTTAACTATCATAAGCAGATCTATAATTAAGGGCAATACTTTACATCAAATTTAAATATCCATATATATCAGAGAAGATAACTTATGTCTCTATGAACAATTTGGTTTTTGGCGACACTAAAATATTGAAGGTGGAGCAAGTGTCTTAGAGTGGAAAATTAATCGGGTTACTTTAACATCGTGGACTCCCTCTGAAATGTTTCAAAGTTATGGTGTTAAGATATTTTTTGGTTTTCATTTTTTAATTCTGTTAAGCTATTTCATGGAGCCTTCCTTAGTAATGCGAGTGAGATACTTGGTGGGACGTAACAATAAGATATAAATATGAAACTGGTAAGGAAATCCTGATTTTTATAGGCTATTCTAAAGCCTTAGGCTCAGCCTAATATTATTCTTCTTTATGTGTCGCTAAAAGAGTTCTTTAAAGCTTAATTCTTAAATGATCTCCTTCTCCAATTTATGTTACAAGTTTTTAACTTCAAAGCGCATATATATACACTTGTTTGCTAAAACTAATGAAAACTGTAAACTGCCTTTGTTTGAATCTTCATAAATTGAAATACATCGCATTGCTTAAAGACGTGAGGAAACATTTTTAACATAGAAAATGTTCAGCAATTTAGACTAAGTCAAAGATGATTTGTTTTATAAGTTTTAATAGAAAATATTTATCAGTAAAAACGTTAAATGAACGACCCACTGTGCACTATATAAACTGCTTAGTTTAGTACAAAATCTTATATACTTTAGACAACAACATGCTTATAAAAAATTCTGCAAAATAAGATAAACAACAGAAAACAAAAACAATTAACACAGAACAAAAACGAAACACGGCCAATGAGCCGCCTAAACTGAATGATAATTAAACAACAATATCGAGTGATGTTAAAGTAGAATATTCTTGTATATGCAAGAACCGCTTAAAACAACTATATAAGCAGCTCTTGCTGGGCAAGTTAATTAATTCAAGGTGAGACATCGTTGAACGAAAAGACAACAAAATAATAAGGCATCTTTTAATGCGCTACTGTGGTAAAGTTGCCATCGTATTTATTTGGTGTGCATTGAAAGTAAATAAAACGTTTATATTAAATTAAAGCTCTAAAGTGCTGTGTTGTTATTTATCAATTGGAGAACTCAATACAACAAAACGTTTATTAAACGGCATAAACGTAACAATATGAATTTTAGACCTGATAAACAAATTAATAAAGCTGATTATATATTATTATATATTAACGTAAATCGTATGTGAATGATATACGGAATATTGAATAAAATATGTCGAAGTAAACGTGTATATAACAGTTCATGATATCGGGAATTGGAAATTTTTATGGAGCAGGGTTGCATGAAATCGAAATCAAAGAAATTTTCCCATTAACGTTATAAATTGAAATTACTTTATTAGTTTTGAAGAACCACATTTCATAACATGATTCTATCCAATTATAACCGATTAAAAATAAAAATAAATGCTTTGTTTAATAAAATCTTTTTTCATAGTTTGAGAAAATGACAGAATGTCTTTATCCTTTTATTCTATTAAATGTAAAATATCCCATTGGTAATATCATTTTTTTGACTTAAGAAATCTGTTACTTAAGTCCAAATTGCACATTTTCATAAAGATTATTCTGCATTAATTGATGCCAAGACTTCAATCAAATGTTTTCTCATTTCGATATAAGTTAGCGGGTTTAAATTTGGGAAATGGGCCTTGCAGCTTCTTCTTCTTAGAAGAATAAATCGAGTTAGCCAAGTAAGCAAATAAAAAGCAAATTAACTTTTAGTATAAAAAAACTTCTTCTTTATTAGCCGAATTACAAGTTGAGTTTTTTATCTAAAATAAAATCACAGAAATTACGTCATAAACAACATTCACAGATGTTTCAAACATTTCAATTAAAGCTTGCTGATGTTTCATGGAAACTATAACAGTGAAGAAATATTAGGCTTAACAAGCCCAAATAAAAAACATGTTTTAGATTAAGTTATTTTTAATTTTTTAAACATATACAAACAAATAGCAAATTCTAGTCATAAGCCATTATTTGAAGTGTGTCAACATTAAAACATCGGAAGCTGTCATTTAATATGGGGCAACACAAAAAGCAATAAAAAGTGTAACCGATTTTGTGTATGTGAGGTAGGTCGAAAACTTCACTATAAAAATTTTTTGTTTTTTTTTTAAACACAAATAAAAATGTTAAATAATCAAGTAAAATATAAAACAATAACAACACACTTCCGTTTAACACACCAACACCCCTTAAAATTAAAACGGCGTGATTTATCTGTGTTGTTTTTTGTTTTTTTTGGAAAGAAACCCACTTGCTGCCGGTTTAGCATTTATAGCATTTATAGCAAAATAATGCAAAATATCACTCAAGCGAGTATGTAAGGGTGTTTTTATAGAGGTACATAATTTTGATATCGAATAAAAAAATAGATGAATTTTTAATTGACCTGAAATTTACTTTATTCGAAAGATTTCTGTCATTATAATTTAAATTTGATTTCTGGCATATGGCTCGGGTGTAGTCTAATCTGGAGGACCAATTTTGTGTGACTTTTTTGAACAATTGGTGCCGTATATTGGCAATAATGCAACGAGTGTTGTTCTCTAAATAGTCAATAGATACAGACTTATCGGCATGGTTTAGCGATCACATATCCCCACAGAAAGTAGTCTAGTGACATTAAATCGCACGATAGTGGACGTCAATTCACGAGTCCGGAACATGAAACTATGCGGTTACTAAACATTTTCTTCAATAAATGAACTGTGGTACGAACTGTGTGACATGTTGCGTTGTACCTGCAAATCATGGTTATTCCATTGGTGATCGAAAAAGTCATGGCTTTAAAGAACTCACTGTTTTTTTTTATAAAGAGAAGTAGCACTTCAGGCAACAATGCCTATTTAGCCAAGTACCGTACTACATTCTTTAGGAAAGGGACAGAGAATAGATGAAACAGATGGTGAAAGTAGAAGAATAGTCGGAAATTAACTGCCGTATATAAGACAGCACAGCGAACAGTGACTATGCCTTCATCGCTGAGCAGCCCCACCGACAGTCAATTTTTATTTTTGTAGTGAAAAAAAAATCAAGGTCTTCGTTGGGAATCGAACCCACAACCCCCATACTGACAAGCTAGTACACTACCTACTAGCCTACAGGGGCACCTGTTGATTGTAAAGCTCTGACCAGCATCATTTTTAATGATTCTCCCAGTCCATAAGCTACACCAAACATCACTTTTTCTGGATGTAACATAGCAAAAATCGTTTAACAGCATATAAATTTAATTTTTATACCTTTCTAAAACACCCTATACCCTACTAAAACATTCATAAATACTTAAAAAAGCATATAAATATGTATTTGTAGTGTATAAATATTTTTTATCTTTACGCATTTTCACTTAACAGAAATCAACTTCTTGATAAATTAAAAGAAATCAATAAAATGGAAAAGTACTTCGTATATATATTTATCTCACTGAATGGGCGTTTTAACGCCTAAACATATAATTATACTTTATATAGTAATATAATAGTAAAAATACAAAAAATTTTTGTTTTGTTTGTTTTACTCGAATTCACTGCAGCACTAGTTTTATTAAATTTGTGGATTTTTTTTCTTTTGTTACTAGTAAATTCAATAGAACATAGTTTTTTAGTGTTGCCATTGCTAGGTTTAATATTCTCAAATGCATTATATGTATTTAATATAGGCATTTGAACGGGAATGGGTATTTTAATATAACATGTTCTTTAGTTAATTTAAGATCACAAAAAAATTTTGAATAAAGGCGGAAATACAAAATGTTCAATAACGTACAGATGGAAGATAATAACGTGCCTTCCAGGCTTATAATGGTATCCCTTTGTGATTATCAATATTACATCTAACGTTCCATTTCGTCCTATGCGCTGTTTTAATCTACTCGTAATTAAAGTATTCAGATCAAATTATGCTAACTCTGAACCGTTTTTAAGAATTTGTATTAAGTTTAATAAATTTATAAGAATAATGATTTTTCTTGAAATGTTAATGCTGTTAAATGTTATATACTTTTATATGTATATAACTAAATTTAGTTTAATGTTCTATTATTATTTACTGTTTTAATGTCTGTAGGAATCTTGAATCCACAGACTAAATATACATGAAATAAAAATAAAATAAACGATACTTTGAAAGAGACAAAATTTTTAAAAATTGTAATAACTTTGGTTTCCCCCTGATTTATAAATTTTAATTCCTTTCAAAAATTTTCTTATTCTTTTAAAAAATTTCTTATTGTTATCTCTATAAATTATCTAATTAAATTAATTTTAAGATATAATTGATTTAAATTTTTCAAAAATATAAATAATTAAAAAAATTGGAGAATAAAGATGAGAGATCTTTATTCTCCAATACCTCACTTTACGTTGTTTCGTTTTGTATTTTGTCGAGGTTGCGTCACAGCCTAATTAATATTAAAGGGCGTGTCAGATAAAACTTTGTTGCTTTGCGTGACATTTGAAACTTTAAAGCAAAAGCGTAAAGCAAAACGTGTATGTCACAATGAAAACTTTGACAACACTCATAATATGTTTGTTTACATACGAAAAAGGTACACATGTAGAATTATTGAAGTTTTTCTTTTAATTAAAACATTGAAATTATTTGGAATTGTAGAAGTGTTTGTTTTGTGTAAAAAAATTCAACTGATTTCGAATTGAAGCGCAAAGCACACAAAAAGTTGAATGTTGGTTAACTTTTCGCTTTGCTTTGCGTCAGAAGTGCTTTATGTGGCAATTTTCATACATTTACGTACATTTTAACTCAAATGTCAAAGCGAAACTCTGACGCAACGCAAAGCAAAAGTTTTATCTGACACGGCCTTAACTTTCATTGTGCGTCGTTAAATTTTCCAGGTTGCATTGTGCGGGTTATTTTAAAAACGTCTATCTAACAGGATTTATATAGCCCAAACAGCAAAATCTGTGCAAGGACTAAAAGCTGGTAAGGATAAAAGATTCTTTTTCTTGGTGGTAAAGTAAATTTCAATCAGAAAATTCAATAGCTATGAAAGGTTGCTCAAAGAATCCGCTTCTTGTTCACTAGCAAACAAAAAGCATGGATAACAACATCATTACTTCAAAACTGGCTTTCAACTTGTGCTATTCCAGAAATTAACAAGGCAACAAGGAAAACTTAAATTTCAAAGATTTGGACAATTCTCTTGGCCACCCAGTTTATGTTGATGAGTTTTCTGAAAACCTAAAATTTGTAATTTTGTCGCCTAATACGACATTAGTTATTCGGCGGATGAATAAGGAACAAACTACCTTAAAAAGTTATTACCTTAGACGAACATTTGAACTTCTTTTAAAGGAGAATGAGGCTAGTCTACCATGCTAGAGTTTTGAAAAAAGTTCAACATTATCAAAGCCATGGAAATTATTTCCGATTCGTAGGAGGAGATGAAACCATCGTAATGTTGTTTGACGCAAAGTATGGAGCAATGTGTTCATCGAATATGCGTTGCAGAAGTTGATAGTATACCATACCATGAAATTTCTAATTTAGCTAGGGAGTCCAATTTTAAAGGTATGGAGGAGACTAACACAAATGAATTGCTAAACTCGCACAACCAAGAATGCATAACTATTGCAACTGGAATTGCAATTTGCTAATGAACAAGATGACAGTGACCATTCAATAGAAATGCATGTGTATAAAATTCAACCTCCAAACAAATTTCTAAAGCGATGTGTTGTTTGTCGAAGCTATGGAGATTTTTTTTAAATAATCCTGACAGAGGAAGGAGTTCTAAAGTGTTCGTGGAAAAGTGTAGTCTGAAAAAAGCTATTCAGCAAACATTGGACCTATTTTTTGTGTGAAAGAAAGCCGACTTAGGACAACAGTCACTACGCACTCAGATTGTGATTAATTTTAGTTTTGTTGTTCATAAATTAATTGAATATTTTTTTTTTGTTTTGATTGAAATCGGTTTTTTTTTGCTTTTTATACATTACTTTTGATTTTTAACGTTTACTTTGTTCCATTTTCTTTTTGAAAAGCAAAATTTTCGTAACCCTGGAACATATCTTCGATCTTTACATAGTTTGCTTAATTCACTTTGCGTCTTGTCAATTTGCATGGTGTTTTTGGGGCGTAAACCCGACGCAAAGTGCGATATCGGTGTATCGTTTGAGTGGTATTGTTTTACTATAAATTCACTACGCTGACAATATATTTAGCTCTATTTATATAAAATGCAATTCATCACAGCATTTCTTTTCACCACGACAGTCGCAAATATAAAGTGTATCAAATCCTATTATCGTAACAATTCTATGGTCATGGCTTATTGTGAAATATGTAAAGTACAGTTTTACAGCCAAAGCAACAATTATTACCTTACATTTTAATTTCTCCCAATTTTGAATTTAAAAATTATTTAAAATTATTTTAAAAATTTAATAAAATTTGAAAAATAAGACTTGGGATCCTAAGAACTTCAAGTTTAATTGATACAAAAACTAAATTCAAATTATCTGTGATTATATAAAATATTTAATAGATGTGTTAAGTACACTCGTTGCGCTGATTATTATTGGCTAATGTATCAACTAGTTTTGGTGAATCGTGTGCAATTGCCCAAATCGGGTGTAATATTTATATTCGTATGAGGAATGAGTGTGATATCTCTTACACAAATTTTGAAAACATAGAATCTTGGAGTAATTAGACCAAAAATTTAAATTTAAAATCTTAAAAAAAAAATTTTTTTTTAGATTAAGTCTGAAAGTTTTACTAATCTGGCAACATTGTTAGTATATTTTTTTTATAGTTTGAATGTGTTTTATTTCAATTGTACAAGCTAACTGCCCACGCAATATTTATTCTGTGTATCCGTTTTTTTGTCTTCAAATATTCATTCATTCATTATTTATCTTTGATTGTGTTTTTTGCCTCTGGGAACATTTGTTAAATAATTGTGTGATACAGGCTTTGTTGCATGCGAAGTTGGATGTTAAGAGTATAGTGTGTTCAAGGCAAAACAAAAACTAAACAATATTTTATTGCCATTTAAGTATGCTGATGGTTTTGATCTGTAGGCGAGTAAATAACAGCATATTGAAGAGGCTACAAATTTAAGTAACTAACAAAGTAAAAGAATTTCTTAAAGTTGCTTAAATCAGTTTAATATAACAAATTGATTTATTCCCAAAGTTCATAAAAATTTATTTTCATTTAAACACAATTTTTTATTTTTTCTAAGATTTTGTATAGATATTTTCCGAAGATTGTTACTATTGACACCATAAAATTAATTTGTGAGTGTGTCTCGTAATTATGTGTAATGCCATTAAAAAATTATGCAAAAATGTCTTTTCTTCCATTAGGAGAAAGTAGGTTTTTTCTGTCATGTGTAAATTGTTTAAAAATTCTTGTACTTTTTATCTTAATTTTTAATATCAGGAAGAATAATAGATATTTTGTTTTTAATTCGAAAAAAGTTATGAGGTTCCAGGGCTTTGACGAAATAATTTTATGTTGTCACAAATAAAGAAAAAATCTGATTTATAATTAGCAGAATTTAAGGGATTTTCTAAGAACAAAGTCGTTAACATACAAATATATGAGCACGCCTAAATTGGGTAAACCTACTCAGCATTTTTGTGCCCTATATTTGACAGATTTCGAAAGTACTAGAAAGTGCTAAAGAACCTATTGCCTAGGCCAATGCACCTGAAGGCATATGAAATTGAAGTTTTAGATATCAAAATTTTAGAATAGATATTTACAATTTACCAAGATCTATTTTGTTTACCATCGCCAAGTCTTCTCTGCTTATTTTTTTCGGAATAACAACCAGTTGGATTTAAAGTATTAAAGTAATTTATTTATTTTACGGAAAGTTTTTTCTGTACAATTTTTTCCACTTTTCTACAAATTTTTTGATAAGAAGTAAAAATTGTTTAAAAATATTCCGGAAAACTTACTCAAAAATCTGCAATCAAAGAATTGAAATTAATACCTTAATTGAGAAATAAAGGAATGAGGTTAAGTATGGCATTGATCAATCCTAATACTTTAATTAGCTGTCATATAACTGGCACGAAAGATACTTGATCAAAATTCGCAAAGGAATTTAAGGGAACTTAAACTTTCTAAAGTAAATTTTAGTTGTTAAGAAAAGTTCACTGAAGATTAAAGTTTAGACATAAATACTATGACTATTACGGCAGCCAGGCCATAAAGGGCGTCAATAACTTTCTGATTTTATTTAGCATTAATTTTTTTAACTCGATATAAGAAAGTTACTTAATATTACAGTTAACTATTTATAATAATAAGCAATTTTTTGTTGACAAAAAAATGCTTCTTTTAAATTTATATTATGCGATACCTTATATATTATGTAATATTGAATACACCAAAGATATATATGTTTGCAACTGTGATAGTTTCAAGAGAAGCTTTTGAATATATGAATGGTTCAGGTCATCCTGTGAAGTATCGAATTTTTAAGTAAACTTATTTTAACAGTGGTCACAGGCAACAATGGCCAATGGCTAGCCTATTTATCAAAGAAGTAAAAAAAGGTTTCAAATACAAAATTATGATAAAAGCGATTTAAGAGGATCGAAGAGTTTTTAACATTTGGGTTCAATTATAAACCAAACTGGAATATTTTTGACAAATATAGCGCAAAATACTTAATAAATGGGAATATGCACTTTTAACGAAAAAATGTATTATAGATCTCCTTTTCATCAGATAAGCAGAACCAATAAAAATTTGTAGTTTTGGAAGGTTTTTATCTAACACTAATTTTAGGTGACAACTGCCATCGTTTAAGTTTATAAAAATTATAACAAGAAAAAATTAGTTTGTTTCAACAATTCTTCACAGTTCTTTACTAGGAAAAAGAAAAAAATTAATTAATTAATTTGCTTTAATGATTAGAACCACTACAAAATGCCTTGTCTTGTCTTGCGCCAAATAACTTCAAATATTCAAAGATTTTTATTGAATCATGAAGAGACTTAAAATTTTCCAAAGAAATATCTTTCTATTCTTATCTTCAAATTGTCTTTCTTTTTCTTAAGTATTACCACAAATGTTTTCACTTATATTAAGGACTTATATTGTATTTTTGCATGCGAACGACAAACATTGATTTCGCTTTTTTCCGCTGCATTTAAAACTTTTCACTAATGTTTATCCGACAGCATATTTAGTAGGACTACTGCTTTAAAGCATAAATCAAATGCGATTGCGTAAACAAAAATTTTAAGGCTCAAAATGATTGTAATAATATGAATAAAAAAGAATTTTTTTTTTAGTTTTTATTGGAATAGGACTTAAATGTTGTTGGTTTTGTGATCTTAGACAACTTTAGTCGACAGAAAATTTAAAAGATATGGTCTACTAAAAACAAAACTTATAGTGGCTCTAACCATCTGATCGAGAATTCGATATATTTTTAATAATTATTAAGCGAGGTCTAATATTTCAGCCATTTCTCAGATGTATAGGTTAAGTACATTAATAAACAATTAATAATTGTTCAGCAGATGTTTACAGGCAACTATTGCTCACATATTTGACCTCTTAAATAAACGAAAGAAAAGAAAACCATAATATATTTAATAGGCACCAATAAAAATGTCAATTAAAAACAAATGCCCGCTAAATAATAACTTTATTTTTTATTTATTAGGTGTAAGGAAAAGTTTTATTGTCTTTAAACACGAACAATTCTATCTGTAGGTAACTGCAAAACTTGTGCAATGCGTTTAAAAAAGAGCAGTAATAATGCGTCTGTTTGCATATATCTTCGGGATATATTCCTTAAGAAGAAAGCAAACTGGTGATAATGTTTAATTGCTAAATATTTGAACAAGCTACAAGCTTCACTTGGTTTCATGTCTATTCGATGCGCATCGATGTTACTCTTCCGAAGTACTGATGGTCATTAAAGTTACTTGTTTTTGAATCACTTGACAACTGCAAATAAAAAGTTGGTAGTGTATAAACAAACATAGTTATAAAAATAGCAACATTCACATTTAGAGCTGAGAAAAATTATAAAATTTTAAACTTAGGCTCAATCGTTTCTGTAATATAATAAAAATATATATATAATATATATAATAATACAATAAAAAGGTTGGCTAACGATATACAGCTCTGAAGTGTATGATTGGGAAGCATTGCCTAAGCCGCTATAATTTATATTGCACCACCTGATTACCCTTTACGCAAACATTTGCAACACTTAGCTTAAACCCGAATACAAATAACAAATCTCCTTGTAATTTATCTAAGATATAAAGTTCAATAGACAAAAACTTGGACATAATTTACTGAAATTTAAAACAGGGGATAGTTAACATGAAAAACCCAAGAAATTAAGATGGCTTAACGTTTTTGAATAAAATTTAAGTCACAAATGAAAATTCACTTATATAGCTTAAGACGCGGAATAAAATGACAAGTTTCTCACTGGCTTCAATGGCATTTTATTTTTGTGCATTTAGCGACAAATTCACAGACATTTTTAATTAATTTATAATTATTCGGAATCATTTTCGATATAGGCAATTTTATTTCGTGCTTGATTCCTTTAAATAAATATTTCATGATATTCTCACAAAATATTAATTACAAAAATTTTTATTAAAAAATAAACATCTTATGATATTCTCATAAAACATTTATTCAAATAAAAATAAAAATATTTGAAATGTATTGTAATGGGGGAGAGCACATCACTGATGACCTACTTGAGCAATAGTGAATTTGCAATATGGATGTGCTCTCCCCCATTACAATACATTTCAAATATTTTTATTTTTATTTGAATAAATGTTTTATGAGAATATCATAAGATGTTTATTTTTTTAAAAAATTTTTGTAATAAATATTTTGTGAGAATATCATGAAATATTTATTTAAAGGAATCAAGCACGAAATAAAATTGCTTAGACATTTTATTTTAAAAATCTTACTGGTGTCTAGAAAGATACAAAGGTTGCTTTCGGCAATGCATATAATGACTTATAATAAAAAGAGCATTCAGATGAATGTAGAAAATATCTTACCCAAACACTGTTAAATCCTTGAAACTGACGAAAGAAATATGCTGTTTTTTCCATCCAATATTTCGAAGAACTAATCAATGTGGTGATAGAAAAAATAATTACATTTAGTAGTGAAATATTTTAGTAATCAGGAAGATTTATTATTGCTACGAGCTTTTAAGTGATTACTTTTTGGAAAAAAATTTAAGCAACCACAAATATGTATTAAAGAAGTAAAAAGTGATTTAGTTTTATTTTAAATATGCGAAATTATGTATTTTTCGTTTTCAATTTATCGTTGCTCTTACACACTTTTATTTAAATAGTAGATAAATTTAATTTAGGCATTTTGAGTTATTTCTTTCATTATTACTTTTTATTGGTTATTTAATTGTTTTTTGTTTTGTTTTTTTGTTTTTTTTTTGTATACTTGAAATAAAATAATATTTAGATAAATGAGTGTTAATTAGTTTTCTTCAATCTATTATTTCTCGTTACAATGCATTTAGCAAATCATAACCTTGTTTAGTTCTCCTTAAATTAAGATTGTTTTACTGTTATAGAAAAAGAATCTATAAAACAACTCATTGTCTTTACTTGGGCTAAACGATTCATTATAATATTAAGAGATGATTGGGAATAATTCTAAGCTGTAATCCGATGATCTTCATGTTGGTTTCATTGTTTAACAAAATCTTGTTTAAGAATTGGGTGTTTCTTCGTAAAACTTATTAAAGTTTTAGGTATTTTTTAGCGTAAATTTATTTTACATTATGTTTAATGCTTTTATAGTTTAATTTCACTCAAATGTTTTAGTTTTTAATCCAAACAAAAGCATTTTTTAAGAATAACATGTAAAAGAAAGGCAATAAAGCTTCAATCATTGAGTAGACTTAGGTTAAGGCCTTATTAGGACAAATTGCCCCAAAAATATTTGATAGCAAAGGGTTTTTAGACAAGAAGTTTTGAATGAAAAATAATATCTTGAAAATATCCACCACGACCACGCTGACAGATGTCGATTCTTTCATGAAAGTTTTTGGCAAAATAGCGGTCTTACTTCATTAATCACATCACGAATTTTGAGTTTTAAGGCTGAAATCGACTGCTGATTGTCGTGAAATTATGCGATCGGGAAATTTGTTTTGCAATAAATTGATCGTTTCATTGACTGTGTGACATGTGGCATCGTCCTGTTAAAACCACAGTTACTGATATCCACGTCGTCAATAATAGGCCAAAATTTAGATGTTAGCATCTCGCGATAGCGTGATCGATTGGCCGTTACCGCGTTTCCAGGATTTTCAGAAGCCCAAATGTGTCAGTTTTGCTTGTCAATAAGCAAATTGATTGTTGCTAAATGAGTAGAGCGAATTCCTACATGAGTTGAACGTTGTAAGGTTTCAAAATCAAATCCTTGCGCAAAATTCGCTTTAAAGCTGTGGCTCACCGTTGCAATGTACTTATTTGAACGAATACGGGTTGGTGTTCACACATTTTGTATCGAGCGTGTCGACTCAAATTTAACGACCAAATTTTTAATAGCAGTCTCAGAAGGATGATTATGTTGTCCGAACAATATCATGAATTTTACGAAATGTACCTTTAACAGAAACACCATTTTCATAGTGGATTTTAATTATTTTAATCCGATTTTCGTGCGAAATTGAATTCATTGTAACAATTGCAAACTCATCGAATATGGTAAAAAAAATTAGCATTTTGAAAAGCAAACTTTTTGTTGAAAACCCCGATAAAAGTCAAATTTTTTAAATAATAAATTAGGTGTCTTTGTAGTCCCACTAAGCATATTTATTTGCTAATTTTTGTTTGTTCCTGCAGACGGCGATGATTCAACTGTCAGAAAACAAATATATTTGCTCCAATTATGTACCACGTCAGAAAAATATTTTAATAAAAAAAAGGGAAACGGGCGAAAATTTCGAAATTTCACGTATTAAGCTGTGGAGCAGCATTACTTCTTCGTTTAGAAGAAGAAACGAAATAAAGTGGAAGGTAGTGGCTGGGGAAAAATATTAAATTATTAAAGGAGCTATATCTAGAAATTCCATCTATGCATGAGCTGTAGTGATTTTAATAATTTGGTAGGTATTAACAATAACAATCTCATAAGTAAGTCAATAATGTTCATATTTAAAAGTAAGATTAATAACAACTGTTGTCTTTTGTATTACGATAACTTTTTGCATAGATGCCAGCAACGGAAAAAGAGTTTTGAAGTTGTGGAATTTTGCTAATTGTATAATTAGAAAAGTTGAAAACATTAAAAGGTATCGATTTAATAATTCAAAGTAAAAAAAGGTAATAATGTAAGAGAGACCTAAAGGAAACAATTTTTGATTAACAGCAATGTATTTATACGTTTATGTACCTCTTTTAAGTAAACTAAGCAAAATAGCGTAACCCTATTGCATATTAAAGCAATCGGGTTACTTGTTAGCATTTTAAGCTCCATAAATAAATTATTTTCTAGCGTCAAACTCGGGCCCGTAATATTTTGCGTATGTTCTTTAAACTGAAACAGCTTCAGACATTGTTTCAGTTATCTGCGTTACAGTATTTGAATTTCCTTTACTGCTTTAGGGTTTTGATAGCGGTGGGGTGGACGCTTTCGCAGAACAAATGATCCTAGGAAACCGTGAATACACAATGTTAATATTGTTAAAAAGTACATGTTGTTAAAAAATGCTCCATTTTGAAATTGCTGTCTTACCTTGGCCCAATTTAGTTTTGGCCCTGCCAACATAGCCACGATATTGAATCTGTAGGTTGGTTCATTTTGCATTCAAATCTGCCGTGGAGTAATCCTACTATTGATCAAGTGATCGAAAATTGTCAGCAGTATTGTGGTATCCTTCATCTGCCGCATCCAACAAAGATTTTTATGTTGTTGATTTCATAAACTCAAGGTAATCAGGCCTAATATATTTTGTGTCAATAAAAAACTTTTTATTTTACTTCTACTTAACGTTTCGTCAATTTTTTGTTGACTTCCTCAAGGGCTTCGTCTATTTAAAAATTAAAATCTTATATTATTACAATTAATACACCAAAATAAATTACTTAAAATCTACTATTGAACTGATAGAATACAATTTGCATACAAACCAAACAACACAATGAAGGGAATATTCACGAACATGAAGGATAAAATAGGGGAACAAGAACAATGCAATGTAGTGTATGAAATAAAGTGATTAGCTTAAGTTTATAAAACCAAAACATAAAACTCTGAATTGGCCAATAAATACAAACAAATAAAGATTTTTATGCTGAACAGCAAAGGAAATAAGTTCTGTCACGTCCCATTGCTGAATAACTTTTGTGAGCAGAAAGTATGTAAAACATAATAGTCCACTTTTTCTTAAATACAATGTTTAGCTATTAATTGAAATTATTTTATTCATTAAGCTTACTTATATTTTTATATTTAGTATATCTATAGGATATATATGTATAAACATAATGATTAGAATAACTTTATTAATGCTTCCTAATCCACCACTATTTTTGTGTATTATATTTAATATAGTTCATTTTAACGAGAATTGTTTTCTTCTTGACTTCAATTTCCCCTTTCCTCTTCTTCAAAGTTATTACAATAATTTGCATTGCGCATATTAATAGTTTTCTTAAATTTCCGTTTATTTCACCAAATTTTACATTTATGAATAATGTGTTTAGGCTTAATCTCGTCATTTATATTGCGAATTTTTTATTTATTTAAGTAACAATACCGTGTTTAAGTTCAAACATTTTTTTGACTTAAAACGAGTCAAATATTTGACATTGTGTGGTCAAATTATATTCACATTATAAACATTTTTGTTTGCTGGCAAATAATTTTATATGCTAAGAATCAGCTGTTTTGCTGTTTGCAAAACAAGTGTATAAAGATTTCAGTCGGATGTTTGCACGGTGTCTTTAGATATTTTTTTAGAAAGAAACTTATCGGCTTTGCCATCAAAAGTATAGAAAATACGAAATTCTTGAATGACGTGAACATATCTTTTTTGGAGAATTATTGCAAATAAGATAGAATCCTTCAATTAGGGGACTCAGCTTGAAAAAAATCTGATAGCCCTAACAGTCGTATGTTTTAAATTAGGTTAGTAGATATATACGAGTAGCGTGCTCTCGATAAATGCTGTTCCTGAGCCTCTATGTGTTTTGAGTGTTTTTTCCTCCCGAAAATAAACTTCAATAAATTATTGACTATTTCGATTACTTGCATTAGAAATGTACTTAATCACCCCTGTCGCGAAATATTCTTCACTTCTGTTAAGTTTCCAAAATATGTTAGCATATTATTCGCTAGAAATATTTTCACTTTTACCTTGAATTGTTTACTTAATTTTGCTGTAGAATAGTTTACACCATGCAAGCTGTCATATATTTTCATTACAATATTAAAAAATTCAATAAATTTGCTAATTCACGATCATCTACTATAGTGGAAAATGACATTATTCGTGACAAATTGCATAATTATCTATCTATATATCGATCTATTGTCTGTATATTTAGCTTCAACAGGCGATAAAGCCAAGATAGATAGTGGAGATATTTGCTTGAATAAATGTAATAAAAAAATTAATTTTAGTGAAATGGTTCAGTGGCAGTGTCATGGATGACGCCAAACAACGTTTACTTTTACGTAGAGGCAAGTTAATTTATCTATTTATCTAATTTACCAATTCTCACAGATGTCATTATCCTTAGTTACTTTGAACTGCGATTAAATAAATAAAATAAATATTTCAGGGCAAATTGATGATATTAATTTTCATTTCGAGTGGAATAAAAATTTCATGGGCACATAAATTTTGTTCCTTTTTTACGAAAGTAGTGAATACAAAAGAGTAAAACTTTTTATTCTTTTACGACAGTTCGCTTAAAGTCACTTTTACCATACTGTTTTTGTCAATAATGTGCTGACAATTCGTTAGGTTTTTGCTTATCACATAAAATTTATTATTGCAAATACCTACTGTGTGCAACTAATAGGTTTTTTAACTGCCATTTCATTTGCAGTAAGCAACTAGATAATTAAAAATAATATCGTGATGATGCTATATATTTTTTTTTGTTATACGTCCGCAATAATATGTATGTATGCAAAAAGGTTGTTATGTTAACAAATGGAAAAAAAAAATCAGAATTATTTAATATGGCCGTTCAGACTATTCGTCTTACATATGGATATCTGCTTAGGGCTCAAAAACTTAGTAGTTTTCTAACAAGATTTCGCTGATTTCAAAAGTTTTTAAAAATAGAACCAAAGGCATTTTTACTTTCCTAAGCAATCTACCGCATACAAAAATGATAAAGTTTGGAATACGGCGGATTTTTATCATTCAGATGAAAAATGTTCAATTGTTGTTCGTTATATGAAAAAAGAAACAAGTTGCAAGATTTTGAGCCAAAATAACAATTGAAACGATGAGAACTTGGACAACTAAATGATATAAAAATATTTTAAACTATTTTCCACAAAAATCTATAAAATGTACTATATTTCAAACATAAAGCAATTTAAATTCATATGTTTGTGCTGCTGAAGATTTGATACATCTGTTTTTTTTTCTTTCACAGTAGTTCTAGATTTAAAAATTAGTGCGTGTACAGAGACACCCGTTTTTTTTTTATTTTGAACGTTTTCTGAAATAAGCTATTTTTGTACTTTCTACTTTGTTCATATAAATTAGATAAATTTTATAAATTAAAGTGCATTTTGAAACACTTGATAGCTAAGAGCCATTAGCAAAGCCAGTTGGTCAGTGTTTAGATATTTGAAAACTGTGCTGAGTTGCATAATCAACTAACAGACTAGCCAACTAACCACGTGATTTTTATGCCATTATTTTTTAATTGAATCGTCATTTCTTTGCTTTGCTTTTGCCATTAAAAGCAATAAAGATGTAATCGTTCGTATGTTAAAAAACTTAAAATTCCTTAATGCGTTAAATGTTGTCATCATAGTGCACAAAAAAAAATTTGAAGATTTTTTCAACAAATAGCTTTTAAGATAACTTTAAAATTTTATTACTGCTATAATTACTTCTATTATTGTTGTTGCTAAGGTTTTTTCAATAACTTTATGTTACCTATTTCAGCCGACTGCTTCAATAAATAATAAAGGTAGATGAGCCACGTAATTTCACAGGGATTTCATTTTCTTGTGGGTAACGTTGATCTGGGAAAATTAACTTGTTTTAATTACTACACGAGATATGTTAGTATAATAGTCAAATGAATATTTTCAATTAGCATTTTAAGTGTTTAATGTTTTAGAAGATATTTTTTAGATATTTGAGCAATTTAATGAATAAAACTAATTTGCTGGAAATAATATTCCAAAAATTCTGCTAATTGGTAGCAATAAACATAAAATACTAATACGAAATTCAAGAAGCCAAACAAAAAAGTCACTAAAATGGAAATATAAAATTCGATATTTCTTTTGTGATTTAGGTCTTCTTCTGGGTTTCATGGTTTTTTTCTCTTTTCGAGAATTAAATGAACCCAAAAGGGCACTAGTATAACAATATACATGCAATAGTTTGCTTTAATAAAACCAGCAATTTTTTGACACAAAAATAAAATAAAGTATAATTTATAATTAAAACTTATATTATCTCATTTTATTATTATTATTACATGCTTATAAAATTATTCATTTGTGCAAGAATGTGGCTATTAAATAACTCATGATCAATTCCTAATATAATACAAAGTCAAATCACACTATTGGCCATAGGAAAACGGGGAAAAAATATGATCATAAAATTCCATTTTACAATTTAGCAAAAAGAAAAACTTAACTGAGCTTCATTATTTACAAATGACCCATAATTCCTATCACCTAGCAATTTACAATAAAATAAAAAATTTATGCTTAATGCCACTTAGCTTACGGCGGTTTGATTTTTTTAATCTTTGTTGTTTTGTCGAATTTAACGTTAATAGAAAATTTTTGTTGGTCAAAATTCGACTTATCATGGGACATTCAACATTTTAGCCAAGTTACTTTTTTTTATTTTAAATATATTACAAACTGTTTCACAATAATTAAATTGCTTGTAATCAATATTGCAAAATAACAGCAGCGCGTGTCATTTTGATTGTCATGCAAATTAATATTTAGTTTTAACTTATCGTATAAACAAAATTATTTTTATAATTTCAGTTGTAATTTAAGGATATATAAATACAGTGGTATTTTAAAAAGTGAATAAATAAAATTTGTTTTTTTAACAAATAACTCACAAATCTATAATTGCGCCCAACGTTAAAGGATCTCCATCTAAATAAACACCCCATAGGCTGTAACAGGAAGGAGACTCAAACAACAAAAAACAGCTGTTAACTGTTAAGAAAGCTTTATTTCAAAGACACCCCATTGGCTGCAGCTAGAAAATGGTTTTTTTTTCAAAAATCAACACCCCACAAATACTACCATCTGCCCAATAAGGACGTTTGGAGTGAGGAACTTGGAGTAGTGCGGTAACCCCAGTATATTTAAGAAAAAGGTAAAATAACTTCTACCAGCTTCATAAAGATGATTGTAAGACTATTCATGTAAGATATTTTTATTTAAAAGTGAAAAGTTTAGAGAAAATAAAATTGAAAAATTTAAAAGTGAATTACTTAAAGCTCTTAAAGCAATAAAAATTTATTATTATCAAATTAATCAAGACTTTAATTTTTAAAATAGTGAATTGAGGCCCTCAAAGCAATAAATATTTATTAATATTAAGAAAATCTTTAAAAAAAATTTCATTTTGAAAATAGCGAAGATTCGGAAAACATTACCAAAAAATTATTTTACTTAATTAAAGAGTGAACATTATTGATTAGAACTTCTAAGGCGATCCCCAGAGAACCGTAAGTAAAAAAGAGAAGAAATATATAAATAAATAAAACTGTTGCAATACCTACGGGACCTTCCAATAGAAATAACAAAAAAAAAGATAAAAGAAGCTTCAAGGAGATCAAAGATTTACTATTTAAAGAATCATGTCAAACCCAAACAAATTGATCAGGCCTGCAGTTCTTAACAACACAAAATTTCCAAATGTGGCACCCATTGTTCAGGGAAGTAGGGAAAAAGAGGACGATAGGATAATTAAAAAATTTGCGCACGTCAGTGTGAACTTACAATCAGACGATTTTAGATCCAAATATGAACACAGGTGGTGAAGACCAAGTGATAGAAGAAAGATTTAGGAACAATTTAACTGACCTGGACAAAGTCCTTGACGTTGTGCAAAGCTTAAGGGAATTCTCCGGAAACCCTTCAGAGTTTAGCTCTTGGAAAAATAGCGTATACAGGATATGAAAAAATATTATGCCATTATCAGAAACAAGATTGTGGGTAGTGCAGATGCTGCGCTAGAGCATTATAAACTGGGAAAGTATTACAAATTGTCTTGCATTGCAACATGCAGAGACCTTACATTATTGGAATACCAAAAGAGTACTTTTGTGCAAGGCAACGGCAAGATTTTTACCAACTCTCACCTTTCTTTGATCATAAATAAAATAACATGCTTGGACATAGTAAGAAAGGCACTTGATTTACTTACACAAACATATCGAGATAAGGCTTTAGACACCTTTATTAGAGGCCTTAGAGGATATATGTCTTTACATCTGGAAATGTGGGAACCAAAGGACTTGCAAAAAGTACATCATCTGTACTTAAAGATGGAAAATCAGTTTTTGAGAACGCAATTAACGAACTCGTATCCCTAGCCCCCCAATAATAAGCAGAACAACCGTGGTAATTACCAACAATGATTTTTTCCGCAGTTGGCGCACATGCCACAACCTTCCGTTCACCAAAGACCCTTTTATGTACCCGCTCCGATCTACCATCGGAGCTGCCGTTGGAGCGCAAACGATAAAAATTTATTGTTATCGTGAGAGCAGCTATTGTTAAAGAATGCATTAAGCATGTGGGAGGAGTTGATATTCTAATGGCACTTTATAAAAATAACCATCACACAGCTATTATATCAGAGATGTGAAATCTTCAAAATCCTTAATTTAGATCTAATAACCTAGAAACTTTTCTGAAAGTTGGTTCAGGAGCGGGCCCGAAAGGGTTAAGAGTAAATAGATTAAATATTACAAAATATTTTACACCCAAGTTTTTTAATTTATTTTTTATTTTCTTTCAATATTAATCCCAAGCTATAGTTTCCATTTTAAAAAACTTTCACATATGAAATATGTTCTTCACTCGAACAAACCATAATTTTAATGAACAGCAACTAAATAAACCATGTTAATTAAGCCTGCGAAAAAAAAAAATTTAAAAACAAAGATTTTGTTATTTAGGAAAGAATAAAGATTGCAGTACACACATTTTCACATCAGCCTACAGGCCGTAAAGTGATAATAAGAAGTTTTGCTAACAGCAGGCACTTAGAATCAACATACTAATGTTGTAAGTTCAGAAGACTGATCAGATACTGCAACAAAAAGATAAAAATCAAACCTGCAAACATTAAAATCACAAAGGAATTTATAAACAGGTTTACGAACAGATAAGAGTTAAAAAAGACAAAATAAAAATTTATGAATCATCACATTTTTATAAAATCAACAAAAACAATATTAATGCATGATAGCATGAATATATAAACTGAAGTCACTTTTACAACGTTCTTCTTTTTTTATAATATTAACCCAAGTTTAATAAATTTGATATGGCAAAAACTTTGGCACTAGCGGTTTTTTTGCATAAAAAATTGTTCGAAATGGAAACATGCAGCGCTGAACGCGCAGCTTAAATCGTCCATTATATGTTTAATTTAACAAGGGTCACAAAAATAATTCTATATTCGGACTTGCCATTTATCATGGTGACTTCAGATATTATAAGTCAATAAAAATAATAATAATTTTAGTTAATAAATAAATAATAATTTATAATAATTAATCATTTTTAGGGATATTTGAATTTTCGATTTCTAGCTATATATTTTAAAATTTCATTTTTCTATTTTATAATTTATAACGCCTTTACGAAAGTGATTTTAGATATATAAGATTTAACATTATGTCTTTCAATACGATCTACGTGAACAAGTTAATAAATAATTTATTGCTTACATTCTATCATTACAGTTCATTACTTAAGTTAAGTTCTATTAACAAGAACATCGAAATTGCGAAAAGACTAAAAAATTATATATCACTTACTTGTCAGGAACGATTTTATAAAAATGTGTTTTCTCGAAAATAACAAAATTTGTTATTAATAAAAAATATTATAGGGTTTCGACTAAACAAGGTGTGACGGCAAAAGTCGCTGCGTGCCTTGTTTTTGCCGCAACAAGTGGATTAATTATTATTTTTGTTATTTCTATTACTATTATTTTTATTATTATTATTATTAATTTTATTATTATTATTATTATTTTTATTTAGAACACGCTCTGTTATTTTTTTACATTCGTGAATAATTAGACGTATTTTGTTTGAATTACTTGACATTATACGCTGCATACTATTGATTTGAATTTAAAGGTTCTTAGTTAAGCAATACCATCTTTATCTCGAACTCGCAACTAAACTACAACCCATCACCAAAAAAATACAACTATGAGGGAAAATAAGTACCAAATACTACAACTGTAAACCACAGCAGAAAATCACTATAAAACGACCAGTCGCTTGTATTGAAGGGGCTTTTTCTTTGAGCAGAGCTCAACTAGGTAAGACAATTATATTCGGTGGTGTCCCGCTATTTATTGCCTTGAGTTACAGTACGAGGCTAAACATAGGTTGTTGGTGGTGTCCCGCTGACTGCTGACTGATTAACCCGTACTACAGACTTACCAGTAGTACCGGAATTGGGACACTAAGCAGTGAGTTGATTGTTTTCGGTGGTATCCCGCTGTCAACCAATTGATACACTGAGCGACTGAATATTCGTTAAGCCCGCTAGTTGCTGGCGCTTAGTCAATACTCAAATACGTAACCCGATTTTCCCCAACGAGAGGAATTACTGTAGGTAAGAGCCTACGAACAATAGTGACGTAAAAGTTTAGCACGTTTTTCTACGGTGGCACTTCTAATTAAATGTTAAGTTTAACTTAAATCCGAATGTAAATTCGTTGTAAATAAAGTGAATTTTTAACAAAGTAGTTTTGTTTTCGAGTAGTTTCTTCTCGAGGGTCACGAAAGATTAAAGAAATTGTATTGTGACGAATCCTGAACACCGGCGAGTTATACCCATCTGGGGGTTACTGAGGGTAGGACAGAAAATAAAATATAAATATTTATTTTAAAAGAATATGTTAAGTAAGGCATCAAGCATAAATTTAAAATTTTCAAAATCTGAGGAAAAATAAGAATTTGACAACGGTATTAAATTTTTCATTTACTATTAAACACCACGTCACCTGCTTGCTTGCCAGTATAACATTAACACGCAGAACTTAACCATGGCTACTGTACTCGACAGATGTTTCAACAAAATTTGGCTAGCGCCTTAGAGTATACAGGATTATTTCCGTTTTTAAATATATATATATATATGTATATATATATATTTTATTATTTTTTTTTATTTATTCATTTTTATTAGTATTAAAAATACTTTATATACATTACTTAATCCTAAAATCAAACAATATTTCTGACAAATTTCACAATTTCCTTTTTATATACGCAAAAATTTTTTTCTATTTTCAAACTATTCGGTATTGTATTATACAATCTCAGACCTTTATAAAATAGTGATCGTTGCATCGCTGTTGATGTCATCCGTTGTATTCGAAAATTATCCGAATTTCTTAATTTATAAGGTTGTACACCTCCAACATACTCTATTTTCCCACACAGATATTCAGGAGCGTCGCCCATTCTAATTTTTTGAATAAAACACAATGTATTCAGTTCGAGTCTCTGTCGTACGTTGAACCACTTAAGTGCATTTAGCATTGCACAGATAGATGTATATCTGCTACACTTGAGGATACTACGCATCGCCTTATTCTGTAACTTCTGCATTCTTTCCAGTTGTGAATCCAAGCAGCACGTATATAAAATCGTAGAACCATATTCAAAATGCGGTTTTATCATCGTATTATAAATATTAACTGCGGTTATTGTTGAAATGTTGTTCCTTATCCGTTTAAAAAAACCAATTTTCTTGCCTATTTTTCTACATATGTAATCAATGTGATCATTAAAATTCAGTTCTTTGTCAATTATAAAACCAAGATACTTTATGCTTTTAACTTTCTCTATAATTTCATTATTGATTTTAAATACTGAGTCACTAGTCATATTTATTTCAATTAATTTTGTCTTACTTTCGTTTAGCTTTAATTTGTTCATATTCAGCCACTTATTAATTTTCTCAACATCTTGCATCAATTTATTTCTACACTCTTCTTTCGTTTGTGCGATGGAATATATAAAAGTATCATCCGCATATAACATTATAGAACAATTTTCGATAATATTTGGCATATCGTTTATATATATAATGAACATTAATGCACCAAGAATTGAACCCTGGGGGACACCATAGTCGTTTTTTAGTTCATTTGATTTGACTCCATTTACTTTCGTAATCTGTCTTCTATTTTCAAGATACGACTTAAACCATTTCAATTCCACACCTCGTATACTGTACATATATAATTTCCTTATCATTATATCCCTATCAATGGTTTCAAATGCTCGTTTAAAGTCTAAAAATATTGCCATAATTTTATGCTCTTTTCCTATATTCTTCCATTCGTTTATTACATGGTTTATCGCTGTTTCACATGATAATTTTTTTCGAAAGCCAGATTGATATTTTGATAGTAAATTATTGTCCTCCATATATTTTTCCAATTGTATTTTCACAACTTTTTCCAAAATTTTTTCGAATATTTTCAGGGTATTAATTGGTCTAAATTCTTCACATTTATTAGTTTTTCCAATTTTTTCTACAGGCGTTACCACTGTCTCTTTCCATTTGTCAGGAAAAACTCCTGTTTTCATTGATTCATTTATTATCTTTAATAAAGTTATCCCGATAGCACTCCAATTTTCTATAATGATCTTTTTCGATATCCTTGTGTAGTCGGGCTTATTCTTAATTTCTTTTATTATATTTTTCAATTCAAGCATTGTTATTGGTCTAAATTTAAAAATTTTATTTATCAACGGTATTTGGTTTATATATTGTACATTTGTGATTGAATCTCTTACCAACTTAATACTGTCTATAAAGTATTTATTAAACTGACTAGCTATTTGATTATTGTTATTATATTCAATTTGATTAAATATTACCGACGTTATCACATTTGTATGTTTTTTCAGAACTAGCTTTTTTATTTTATCTGCCCCCACATTTGCTTTTGGTCTTTGGCATTAGTAATTTAATCGTTCATATATTTATTTTTTCCATTTTCTATTTTTGTCTTATATAAATTTCGTATAATCTTGTAGTTTGACCATGCATTATTCGTATTTTCCAGTTTTGCGATTTGGTATTTGTTGATTTTTTCCCTTTTCATTGCACTCATTTCGTGGTTATACCATTTATTAATATTATTTTGCTCCTTTACTTTCTTTTTCGTAACAAATTTTGCAACAGTTTGCTCAAAACATTTATCGAAAAAATTTACATTTTCATTTACATCCTTCATATCCTGATATCTCATTACTGCTCTTATTTCTCTATTAAATACGTCCTTATTGTATTTGAATATCTCCACTTCTTTTCTATTTGGTCTTTTAACATCTTCATGCTCGCTTTCGATAAAAATGTCTATAATCTCATGGTCCGATATTTTATTTGAGATATTAATGTGTGCCGATATGTTCCGAGTATTTGTTATCACATAGTCTATTAGTGTTCTTGAGTTCGGTGTCACTCTCGTAAATTCGCTTATTATCTGCTTCAGTCCATTGTCATCCAGAATATACTTAAATTTATTTCTATAAAAGCTATGTTTGCACCAGTCTATATTAATATCACCTGCTATTATAATATCACAATTCAGTTTACTTATTTCTTCCGTTATATCTGCAAATAATTCTAAAAATTCATGTTCACCACTACTTGGAGATCGGTATATAGCTACTACAGTATATCTATTATTTTTAATATATATATATATATATATATTAAAAATATTGAAGTGGACAAACAAAAAAAAACATATAATAGAAGTCGGCGGTACCTTAGTCTCTAGTTATCCATTGAGATAAGATAAGAGATAATTCTTTACAGGTTATTATTATTTAAATGAAACTTTTATTCTCTATGTTGGGCATTCCTTCCTTAAAAGCTCTCTGAATATCAAAGGCTTGTCCTACTTCTTTTGACTGTAGTTTTATCTTTAGGATTTTTATTGAACGAAATTTTAATTTAAACGGAACTACGGCAAAAAGTGATGCATAACTGACTTCAGTAAATAGATATTTGATTACTTCTACTCCGTTTTAACATAATTAGTTTTGAGAAAAATTTATGCGAAGATATCATTTCGATAAGCAAACGTTGATGATAATATAATTCCTCTAGACTATATTTAGTAATGATATCTTAAGTAACTTAAACATTGCTCTCAAATCAACAACAATTTTATCAATTTTAACTAAACGATGTAAATATGTCATTAATTCGGACCAAACTTAAAAGAGACACTCTAATTAAATATTTAATTAAATATTTTTTAAACATAGGAATGTTCTAGTCCATATTTGTTTATCCACGCCCGTTAAATTACACTGCAGTATTGTCGCTGCCTACATACTTAGCATATTTAAGTTGTCAAATCTTAAAACTTAATGGTAAAATATTCAAATGCAATGGCATCTAAAACTTATAAAATAGAGCCAATTTAATATTGGCCCAGTACCATGAAGTGTTATTGTTGCTAACAGCAAAATAGAGACAAAAAAGAAGCAAAAAACATTGGTGCTGATACACTTATTCATAGTTTACTTGCATGATACCTTGTATAAGGCAGCAATATCGAAAAAAAAATAGTTTCTTTTAAAATAGAAATACTTTGTTTGTTTGAATTTTACATCCCTAGTGGCATGTGACGCAACTGTAGTGAAGCCAAAGGAGAATATAAATAGCAATTGGAGTAGCTATATGTTGATGTCGAATATGATGCTAATAAAATTTTTCTGCCACTACATGACACTGCCGCCGGTCTAGCATCCCCAGCAAACTGCATTCAATTACGAGCACATATTTCCTTTTGCTTACGTTAGTGAAAAAGTTTCGTTGTTATATGATTTTTTGCTTTGCATTCGGTGAGCTCATATGACCATGATTTTTTAAGAGAATCTTGGCAAGCATTTTATTAGCGTATTAACGTAAAAAGCAATGCAAATTACTGCTATTATTATTTTTCATTCCTATTTGTTATTTTTGCAAAGATAAGAATATTGAAATAGTACTTTTTACTTTTAGAACCATAATTTGTTAGTGTTACACTCTTTTACACAAGTGGGAATTATGTACGTATTTTTAAATTCTAACAGAATTTAAAAATCTTTTAAAACTTCATTCGTCGAGAATTTGTACTGTTTTTAATCAAACCTCAAAACAGCCTTAAGCAAAACAAATATACATTTTGGTTACTTCATATATAAGTGTGAAAATTCTTTAATTTATTCTTTCTTCTTTAATACAAAACGACATTCTTTGACATTTCCATATGCTCATGTTGATGTTGTCAGTATAGTAATTATAGCTTAACAGATTTTGAACTATAATATTCTGCAAAACTAAACTTTAACTCGATTCCGTATTACATTACATTCGTGTTTTAAACTTTTTTTTGGGAAATATTAAATAGATAAATTTGTCTAAATATATGAAAGCAAAGCATCATATGAACCAAAGGAATAATTATAAAGACGGTCTTAGTTCACTAACATGTATTTTACTTTGTCCTCCGTAAATGGGGGGCACCGAGATTATTGCAAATAAAGTAAAACTCAGCCAGTACATTGATACCAACAATTGCACTTTTTGTTAATTTATTGATTTCTTGGTAGTGACGTGCTGGTTCTCAAGGTGTGATTTATTTTGTTTATTCAGAAATAAAAATGCGCCTCGTCACAAATAATGTTTTTTTAGCAAAATTCCATGTGCGATTGAAGTCTGCTAAATAGTTATAACCTAATTATAACATGATATGAGCATACATATATTTAAAAAAAAATTCCTACAATTAATAACTAATTTGGAAATAGGCACTAAGAAAAAAATTAAAAGCATTATTTTCTAAAGAATCTAATCTGCACTCTTTTTTTTTAAATGTATCCTATATGAAAATAAACTGAAACCTGGCTAAATGCTAAACCAGGTTATACCGTTTATTGTATTTTACATTTTGAACTCGTGATAAGCATTGTTGTTTCCATTGTCATCAGGATAAACGCCATGATAAGTTATCGGAACAATTTCACGTGATTCGAAACTTATAGTCGACCAGTTGACAAAATGACTTTATAGTTCAGAAAAATTATTGTAAAATTAGTAATAAATAAAAATAATATAGGTTTAATACAATATCTGGTCTTATTAATATTATCTCCTTAGCTAAACATGAGTCATTATAGAAGACATTTGAAATTTGCAAATTTAGTAACTGACAACTCATTTTAAATAAATATGTATTAATCTTTTTACCGGTCTTTTTAATTATTATAATTTTTATTATTATTTTTATTTATCGCTGTGTTTATTATCATTTTTCTTGGATGTTTTGAATAAAAATTAATAATTCTTCCTGAAGATGTTGGTTTCTTATACCAATCAAATACTAACTTATTTTTCTTTCTTATTAATAATATATCTAAATATGGAAGTCTAGATTCTAACTCTCTTTCAATCGTAAATTAAATATCCGGATGAAAACTATTCAATTCTGACAAAATATCATCCACTGCATCTTCCGAAGTTATATAAAATAAATCATCTACTTACATATTTTGTGATAATCTTTGGTTTAATATGCATTTTATTAATACATGAATTTAGTAATTCCTCCATCACAATATTAGCTATAATTGGAGATGCTGGAGAGCCCATAGGGACGCCCTCCTTCTGTTGATATATCCTATTATCAAATTGAAAATACCTGTTGTCTTCAATGCATAACTTAAGAATACGTAAAAATAAAACCTTCTCAATATTCGTATTTTGTTCTATTATCTGCCATTTTTCCTCTACAATTCTCAAAGCTAAACCTACAGGAATACTTGGAAAAAGTGAAACTACATCAAATGAAAACAATCTATCATTATCTTGTATATTTATTCTCTTGGTTTTATCCTTAAACTCCAATGAATTTCTAATATCATATATTGATTGTCCTGTTATTAACTTAAAAATATTCGTTATATACTTGCACAGTCCGTAGGCCGGGGAATTAATGCGAGAGCAAATAGGCCTTAAAAGAAAATTCTGTTAATGGATCTTAGGTACTCCATATAGCTTTGGAGAATTTGATACATTAGTCTTAAGTCTATTTCTCTCCATTACTGAAATGATATATTTTTTAAAAAGTTCATCAACTAAAACATTGTTTGTTTATTGCAGTTTAGTAGTAGGATCCTTACTCAATATTGAGTATTTAGCAGAATCGTTAAGAATGTCATTTATTCTCGAATTATAATTATCTCTGCTCATAGCAACAGTAACATTACCATTAACATTAGCATTAACAATTCATATGTTCCTATTAGTATTCCAAAATTTTTTAGCAGTTTTCACTTTATCTAATATAAAAATATCCCTTGCTGTAGGTCTAATGTTGATAATGTGCCTGTCAATAATCATTGTTAGAAAACTAACAATGAACACTGTTCTTGGCATGAAAATTCAGTGTGATATTCTATGACTAAACATATTTTTCAGGTTTCTTAAAAAGCTTTCTAGTGCTTCGGTATTTCAAAACTGTATACGAGATTCTTCACTCCATTCGGTCTTTGTGCTAATTATACCACCTATATCCGTCCAAAAATGGAATACAACTCTCATGTATGGGCCAGTACCCCAAAGTCTATTTAGGAGTTGCTTGAGCCAAAAGGCTCATTGGGAACAGTAGGGGATCTAACTCTATTAATTCTCTAAAGCATCAACTTAATATAGTTTGTATGTTTGTTTATTGTTCTAGAGAAATTAGGAAATTTGTTCCCGTTACTCGCACGTTTTTGCGTTTAATTTTCAATTCAATTTTCGTTGAGTTGTGGATGTTCGGGCAGTGAATCGTTATACGCATTGCAGGGAAATATAAACTTTTAACAGAACGGCCTTTCCTTACACTTTTAGTGTAGGAAAATTTAAAGCGAATACCAACAAACTCTACTCCCCCTTTCCTCCTGCCCAAAACCTAAATTCTAGTTTTGCTACAATGCATTGCATGAGTAGGGGTCAACCCCTGAGTGCTGATCCGAGAAAAAAATCATTCTAGAAGGTGGTATAACCTAGAAATGACTAATAGACATCACGAGCTAGTTAGTAAACCCAACAAGAAAACAGTTTATAGGTTTATAGGTGCGGCTAAAGAATCTTAGAATGAAGAAATTAAGTAATTTACGCTTTTATAGAGCACTTGGGTAAATGAAGTTTATATTCCTCGTCTTCATCCTTCTATTGCATTTTTAAAGAAAGAAAGCATAATTTATGACTACTTAAAAAACACAAATTAGTACGAATTTGTAAACATCGTTTATGACATGAAAATTTCTTCAATAGAGTTTTTCTTAAACATTTTAATTTTCTATATAAAATTGAATAAAAATACAACAAATAAAATATTTTTTTGTGAACTTCAATTTAAAATTTTAGGATGGCAGTTATAGGACGACAGTTAGTATCCAAAAAGGGGATTTTTTTTAGAGATTTAATATTGTTACGTTTATATCTTTTATAAACCTTTTGTTGTGAGTTCTTTATTGCAAAATAAATAACACCAGTTTTTAGAATTTTTAAATTAATAACAATTTTATTAACTTTAACTACACAAAGTTGACACAGAACAATTTATTTAAAATGTACGTCTTTACTCGATGAGGTTTAATTTTACACTGACGCACTCAGACGCTTCCCCTATTTATACTTGTCTATTTAAACTCTAGAAGATTTAAGAATCTTCTACTCCCTTTGTATCGCATTTTGTTGTTTTATGTTGTTTATTCGATGTATAGGCGCCTGTATGTCTGTGTGTATAGTTGTTTTTGTTTTTATGCTGATAAGGTTTCTGCTTAGAATTTATTGCAATACATTTGTTGTTGCTTTTGTAAAAAAGTGTTTGTTAGAAAACCACGCAGATGGTAAACAACATGTATGTTTGTTGTTGTAAAATTAGTTTTTGTCTTGTGCCTTTAGATGATAAACATCACACATGTATTATTTTTCTTGCATGCCAGGCAGCTAGTAAACAGCATATCAAATTGTAGTTGTGTGTGTGTATAAACTTCTACGCAGTTTGTAACCAGTAGTTCGCTTTATTGCTTAATTATTTTATTTTAAATCTTAACAATATTGTATTTAGTAAGACATCATAAAAAAGCTAAATCTATTCACTGGTTATTGTATGCTTTTCCTCAATAATGTTAAAATTAACAAGTATACTTAAAATTTAAGCAAAATAAAATATTAAAAAAGGAGTTTAGCCAAAGTTGTTTTGTTCAAACATTGATTTTTTGGGTTTGCTTTTTGGCATCATTATATTTCAATTTAATCAATTTGTTTGAACAAAAGTCTTAATCATAGATAATTAATTTATCTATGGTCTTAATGTCATCTAAAAACTAGACTCTGAAAAATTTACTGAAGTGCTAAATAAGCGGTAGACTTTTATTAACAATTACTAATATCGTTGTATTCAAATTAATTAGGATTTTAGTACACTTAACTAATTAATATTTAATTAAATGGTTATTTTATTGTTGTATGCAAACTATTTAGACGCTTTAGATAGATACAAATATAAAATTATTCAATGTAGTAATATTTACGTACATACTTATTTATTTTATTATACCATAAGAGCTCATCTATTTTGGCATTTGGAAAATCTTCAATTATACGAGTGCATGTCAAGTTTTTTAGTATCAAAAGAATTTTAAAATATATAAAATATTTTTATACAACTAATTAAAGATAATTATATGTTTTATATAATTTAATGGTTAATAAATAATTTTTCTTGTTATTTAGACCTTCTATATCAACAATTTTTATTTATTGAGTGATTTGTTAAATTGTTTATACACTTTTCTTTTCTTGAAAATGGCACTCAATGTTCTGGCGAAGTATCAAAAATAAAAATTTTTAGATTAAGAAAAATCATTTATAAAAGGTTTTTTAGAGAAATTCTTTTTTTTTATAACAAAACCAAAAAAAATTTAATTAAAAATTTAAGAAAACTATCATCAGCAAAAGTTAATGTATTGAAGTTATGCCAGCTGTCATGATTGATGCATGCAAGTACAAAGTTGGTGCTACAATAGGATGGGCTAAAAATATTGCCATTTTTAAACTTTTAATTATTAAAATCTGTATATCAAATATGTTTTTAGGAAAATTTTGTTATAACTTAAATAAAACGACTGGATAATGAGCGTAACTGGTTTAAGAAAAGTACTGAATATTATTTTTCTTATGGGTTTTTTAAATCAACTACTAGCGTAGGTACTCACTAATGGTCTTCTGAATCCTAATTGATGGTTTGGAATAACTAAATTTTTTTATTCTAAAGAAAACGCTACTCTTAATTTAAATAATAAAATAATAATTGTCAGAATCATCTGTAGAGAATGAAATAGTTTATTTTAACACTAGCAACCCATTTGTGTTACTTTTTTCAACTCATATTAAATAGTTTTATTCTTGCAATTAAGAAACATCAAACTTTGAAAAAGACCGAAACGATTATAAAATTAATTTCAATGTCGAAAACATAAATTTATATTTCGAATTGCGAATTCGTGTATAAATAATCATGGCAACAAAATGTTAAAAAAGTAAAACAGCAACATTTTTAACACAGACTTACTGACACCAACTTTTAACAGAGCTGGGTAAAACTTGCTGAATGTTTCATTTTTATTTCAATTAAATAAAAAGTCAAACAAAAAATGCATACAAAACAGGAAATTAACAATAAAAATTGCAACGACTAACAAGTAGTGCTGTAAAATTAAAAAAGAGGTTAATGTAGAAAAGTATGGGTTCGTGATTCAAGGCACGTATCTATTGTTTAAAAGTTGTACTACAATTAATTAAAAATATTTCAATTAACATTTCAATCAATTTATAAATCAATCTTATAAATAATGTTTGTTAGGTGGGGGTGTGTTTGAAAAGCTGTTAAAAAAATAACTTGCGGTAGCAGTTATAATATTTATATATAATAATAAATAAAGACTTTTATTGCTATACTTAATAGGTTTTAATAGTCTTTTAGAGCATTAGATTGATGTAGACTAAGAATAGTGTGACACAAATTAGTGGCATGCATAAGTTAATATCATTTTATAACCACTAAACTTAAACACATAATTAACAAAAAAATAATTTCTTTAGAACATGCAACACGTGAAAAACAATACAATAAACAATTTGAATTGAATTCATTTATAAAAAATGGGTATGGCAACATAATATAAAAAACAAAATACTTTAATAATATGGTACGAAATAACAAAACTATTTGCAAGAAAAACTAACAACAATCACCGCGCTGAAAGAAGGTGATTTAAATAAAAAACTAGATAAAATTATTAGAGTTTGCATTAAAGAACTAACTGTACTGTGGCATTGATTTGACACGCTTCGATCGACAATAAATAAATAAGATCGAAGTGATTAGACATGATCATATTTAGACACAATTGACGTAGTACGAGTACGTATGCCAACATTAAGCACGCTCTAGTATGTTTTCATTTGAGTTCATTAATTTTTTATAACGATTAGAAGCACACCTTATAATTTAAATTCATTAAATGCATACAATAATAGCTACAATGTACGATTAAATATTGGTATTGCAACTAGTGGTTTTACTTTATTATTTAGACGTAGTCAATTACCTCTATAGTGTCAAATAATTTCATTGCCTTAACTTAAAATCAATCGTCTATTTGTCTATTTTTAAATCTATTGCGGAACATATAAATACAAAAAAATAAATTTACATATAATAAAAAATTTTAATTTTTGCCCTTTTTTAGCTGGGCATTTGCATCTTTTCCTCACCTACTTAAATCATTAACAAATTTTGTGTGAAAACTAAAAGTATTTTAGTAGTATTTAAAAATTGTGTCTACCTTCTTTTTACAAAAATTTACAAAAAACACAGTTGTAAATGATCTCGGGTTTCTCAGCAAGAAGTTTGTTTTTCAATTGTGGCAACGCCAACAACATGATAGTTTTGACATTTAGTTTTTGGACGTATCCATAGTAGATGCATTGGCAATTGTTACAATGAATTTAATTTCGCACGAAAATCGCATTTGACTAATTGAAATCCACTATAAAAATTGCAGTTATGTTCAAGTTACATTTCGTAAAATTCATTATATTTTCGGACAACATGGACGATTATGTTGTTCTGAGACCGTTATAAAGAATTTGGTCGTTAAATTTGAGTCGCCAACCTCGATACAAAAGTGCGAATACCAATGCGTGTTCGACCGGGTCATACAACTGAAAACATAGCAGTCGTGAGCCACGATCTCAACAACTGGAGTTATCCAAAACCATCGCATGGCGAATTTTTCGTAAGGATTTGACTCTGAAGCCTTACAAGGTTCAAATGGTGCAGAAATTGAAGCCGACCGCTCCTTCTTATCGCCGTAGATTCACTCAATTCATTCAGGAACGACCGGCTGGATTTTCTGAAAAATCATGTTTTCAGACGAAGCCATTTTCACTTGTCAGTGTATGTTACCAAGCAAAATTGCCAAGCGTTTATTGAGAAACCTTTGCATGCTCAACGTGTCACTGTGCAGTACGCTATGTCTGTAGTAGTTATTGGGCCGTTTTTTTCGAAGATGAGGCTAAAAATATGGTAACGATCAATGGATCACGTTAACGCGAGATGCTAACAACTCAACTTTGGCCCATTATTAACGACGTGGATATCACTGCCATGTGGTTTCAGCAGGATGGTGACAAATGTCACACAGTCAATGAAACGAGCAATTAATTGCAAACCAAATTTCCCGATCGCATAACTTCAAGACTATAATCCGTGAAGTGGCCAGCCAGATCGTTTGATTTAACACTATTGGATTATATTTTAGGGGTGTATGTTAAGAGAGTCTATACAAATCAATTTTAGTCGTAAAACTTAAAATCCGTGATGTGATTAACGAAATAGTGATTAAAAACTTTTTTGAAATATTTGTCGTCTGTCAGCGTTGTCGTGTTGGTCATTTCTTTTCGTAATACAATAATAATTTGAATTATCTTAATCTAAATTTTTTGTTTTTTTTTGTTTTAGAAAACAAACTTCTTGTTGAAAAACCCTTAGTATTTTAAAAGTATAAATTTCCACATACGAAAATAATTTCAAAAACAAGCTTTACATTTCAACCGGGCTTTCAGACGCAAGTATTAGAATATATTATTAACTAATACAAGCGCTTTATTCGTTGAAATACACTTTTATGGATAATAAAAATATATGAATGAAACCATGCATTTTGTAGACTTGAAGTGGCTTTTTCACCTGTATCTAGCTAAAGCGGCTACAGCTTTGTATGTTGCAATCGCGATCTCATCATAGCTGTTGAAACAGCTTTACCCGTATTACAATCTTGAATATTGCAGCAATCGACACCTGGAAAAAATTTTAAATATTAAAAATATTGTCAATTATTTACATTTAAATGTGAGCTAAAGCTGCCGTTTGTTGTAATTTCTAACTTAATATATGATCTTATTTTGTCTCCATTGCATTACCAGAAATTAATTAATACGAGTATGAAAATAATACAAAGGCTGACTACAATTGATTTTAAATAAAAAAATTGCCATCTTGGAAAAGTTCTGTATCATCACATTATTTTTTTTTTTATTATATTTTATAATCAGGATATTTTTAATGTCATCTACTCTTTACAGACTAAATAATTTTGGCATTTATTTTTGGATTTTTTTTTTTTGCATATTTGTAGATTCTCTATAATCGAACGTTATATGGGCGGTACGTTATTATACATACAAAAGTTCAAATCCGCTTAAGTAACTATAACCTCCTGTTTTACTTTGATGTTTTTCGTACCAAAGCTGATAGTAAATATTATTTTGTTTGTTCCCATCTGTAAAGCAGCACAATTACTCTCAGCTTTATCCACCACCAGAAAATATACTGAAATGTAAGTACTCGCAAGATGGGTTTTAAAGGGAAATGAGAACTATTACCACTTTCATCGATTTTAAATTCATATTCGACTTAAGATTTCCGTGGGACACAATTGCTTATCGCCATGGCGATGCTTGCTTCTGACAACTGCACTACAATTGCGGACCCCATTTTGTTTATTATAATTTTCACTACCACTACAAAAGCGTAAATGCAACAAGTGCTGGTGATAAGTTAAAAACACAACTGCAAAATCCCTTCCCCCCAGGGGCATATAAATATGGTCTTTATAGAATATTCCACTATCTAGACTCAGTGCAACTGGGGAAAAAGGGAGCCCAGTCCCCTGAAGTCAGACAGGGAGACAACTGGAAGCTCCACTTTATTTCCACGGGGATCAGTGAACCCGCAGAGTTCATTATTTGTCTCTTTAGACATTTAATAGTTCTCTGACTGATCATTGAGGTTGGCCCCTATATGGGAGTATCGTGGTGGTTATGGTTTCGCGGCCCCATAACATTATAATGGTTATTATAGTGGCCAGGATCATCTCACTGTCCAGTGAGCATGCTAGACATGTGTTCTGGACAGGAGTTGAAAGTCTCCAACTATTTAGCAAGGTGTGATGGTTTGCAGACCTGTCCTGGAATCATTAAAGTTGCAACTAGGTGGTTCTGTTGCTTCGGCTATCTAGGACGCATGTATGACGTTCCAAATTATACTATAGTGGTTTGTCCACCATCTGATTAAGGCTACATAGCCAGGTGCGGATGTAAAACAAATCACACTCTGCAAAATCTCTTAATGGTTCCTTAATTCAAGAGAATCACAATACGGCATGTGTGAACGATGGCTTTTCATCCGTTGGTGTTTACTATAGAAACAAGAATCCAAATTGCAACGCAATACAAATTACATTTAATTGTATGAGCGTTATTAGTGAGTGACGAAATTTGCAAAAGTGCTCGTTTGCACCCCTCATAAAAAGTACAAGACAATTTTTAAAGTTTATACTGAAAACTTCAGGTATTTAAGTAAAACTAAATTAAAAACATAAAAACACCTCCCTTCTGAAACTTAATAACTAAATAAAATCAAACACACTACCAACGTTTTAGTTTCATTCAACTGAATGATTTTAATCTTTTATATGAAATGAAAACTACTTTAAGTGCTTGGTATTGGTTTTTAATTAGTTCAGAGCTGCAGTAGAGGTGTGTCATTTAAATACGGCAACCTTGGAACACTTGAATAGCCAATTTATAACTAATTAAGCAGATTTCAGTTAAATACATTTTTATATTTGTGAACTTTAAGATTTTGTCATTTTAATTTGAAGTTTATTTTTATATGATCTAAAATGATTGGCATGCACTCAAATGCAATTGAAAACTATCGCAAATAGATATTTATTTAAGCTGTTAAGAATGTTGATGTTTTAAGCATTTGATGAGGTAATATGTGCAATTTTCTATAGTTTTTGTAACAATGTTCCCTTTTGATAAACTCTTTTCGACCTGAACTTTTTGGACAAAATGACTTGAAAATTAATTAATTTAAAAATGTCGCACTACAAAAACTGACTTTGAAATGTTCCATTAATCCTTATGCCGAAAACAATGATAATTCAAAGCGTAACATAAGACTTTACTGTGGTTAGTATTTGTATTTGTAAAGTGCTGCAATGTCCATCCATCTATCCGTTCATCCGTCCGGCCATCTACCTAGTCCTCTTTCTCTGAAAGCTAAACACCTGATATTTATACGAAATATGTGTTATAATGGTCCAATTAAAATATTGTTACGAAGGTAATTTATTCAGTTTTAAAAGAAAATAATTAACAGTAAAAGAAAAGTAATCAACCCACTGTGTATTTTACAAACTGCGTAGTTTTCTGAGAAATCTTGTACACATTAAACAAGAACCACATGCTTACCAGAAATTCTACCAAAGAAGTCAACATCAGAAAGCAATAAGCACAGAACAATAGATAGTAGCAACAACAATATGGGGTGATGTTAAAGTAGAATATTTTTTAATTGAGTATGATATCACGTCATCCCGCGTCAAATTTGGTTTGTAAGCAGACCGGCTTCGGCTATGTGCCATCTTCAGTGCTCCTTTTTCTTTATGTGCGAGAACCGCTTAAAATCGAGAACCACTTGGTGGGCAAATTAATTAATTCAAATTGGGTCATTAGCGAGTAAAGACAACAAAGTTACCATCGTGTTTACTTTGTGTATATGGAAAGTAAGTAAATAGTTCACCTAAATTTAAAACTTTAAAGTACGTATTATTATTTTGCAATAAAAGAGTACAATATAACAATACGTTTATTTAAAGGAATAAATGTAACAATATTTTTGCATATAGCTCGGTAGTAAAAGAGTACTCAACACAAAAGGAAAATTTATAAAGTGTATCTATAAAAACTTATTTTCCGAAATGGGCCGGCCCTTATTTTTTAAAAAAAGCACGAGCTTGGTGTTTACTATGTTCGCTATAAAAATAAAAAAACACAATGATATAAATTTTCTATTGAAGTGAACTTTGTGTAAACAACTTAAACTGCTTTCAGGCGATATGATTTTACACAAAATAAGTTGGTTAAATAAATGGTGTGAAAAATGTACACAACCTAGGATAAATAGATGCAAAGAATACTGATAACGGATGTAACGATCCAAAATAATCTGCATTACATTCTGGGAGTATCTAGTTTTATCTCTATTTTTCAAAAATGTGTACAAAACTGTTTAATTATTAAACCATATTAAATTTATTCCTTTTTTATTATATTTTGTCTTGTGATGCTAATCGATGCAATAACTAAATATTTCAAATTTAATATATAAGAAGTGAAGCTCAAACAATTAAATTAAATTTTGGTCCACATTCTTCTCTCAATAGTATCAATAAGTATGCAAAGCCAATGCTAAACAAAATTTGTGTTTCTGTGAGTACTACAAACAAATGTCGGTAATCATCTATATTGGCATTCGATGATGGCAAAGACATTTCTCCTTTTCAATCGAGTATAGTCATTAAAGGAAAGGATGTTACATGCAAGCGGATTAGAGTGGAATTCAGGTTTTTTGATATACTTGGTGCGTAACGTGAGAATTCTGTTTTTACGAGAGGTACGCTTAAATCTGTGTGAATTCGGGAGTTTTTGCCCTACCAAGAAGCAGTAGTATATATATGAAGAAGTTTAAAATTAAAATGAGCAAAGACAGGGCAACCTCTGTAATTTGCAGTTTGTTACCACCACATTAGATATACTTTTGCACATTTAATTCGTTCCTGACTTTATTGCATTGATCTGCGTCGTGAAACTCGCTACATATAACACATACTGTGGCAAACTTGCATTACGCCTTTGTGTAGCCAAATTCTTGGCCATTAAAGCATTGAACGTCCCCGGAGCGCTTATGAGGTTCTTCAGGTATTTTAGGTCATATCCCCCCGGGGGCACATTTATCGGTCTTTATAGAATACTTGACTATTTAGACCAGTGCTGCTGGGGGTATAAGGGAACCCAGTCCCCTGAAGGCAAGCAGGGAGTCAACTGGAAGCTCCACGTTATTTCCATGGAAATCAGTATGTCCCAGAGTTCCGCTAATTGTCCCTTTAGAGTTTTAGCTGTTCTCTGGCTGATTATTGAGGTTGGCCCTTCGGGAGTATCGTAGTGGTTGTGGTGTTGCGGCCCCAAGCATGAACTGCTTATGGTGGCCAGGATCATCTCGCCTTTAATAACACCAACGGGTGAATGATCCGGATCCAATGAGCATGCAAGTCATGTGTTCTGGACCAGGAGTTGGATAGTCTCCAACTCTTCAGCAAGGAGTAGGTTTGCAACTCTGCTTTGGAACCGCTAAAATTGCAACTAGGAAAGACCTGTTGCTATAATTAGTCCTCGGCTTCCCAGGGCGTGAATGATATTGCTTTTCATTCCCAGTGGTTTGACCAACATCTGATTAGGGCCTACGGCGAGGTGCAGATGTAAAATAAATATCTATTTTTATCACGAAATTTCAGGTCATATATTGGATGGGTATAACTTTTTTACGGTGGCATTTCCTGGTTTTGCGATTTCCAATGTTCATAAAATTTTTAATTTTGAAGCTTTCATCTACCAATCCAAACTATTACGAAAATGTCGAAATTTTTTACCACAAGCCATAACAACTTAAAAAGCAGCATGGAATTTAAATTAAGCAAGCTTTTCTAATTAAAGTAACATAACCTCACATTGTTATTCTTGCATCCAGGTTTATGCTATTTTCTATAAGCAATGTTGCTTTCATTCCAAAAACTAATTCACATGGCTTAAGTGTATTGTCAAGGATGGTGCATGTTGCCATGTTGTGGTAAATTGTAATTGTCTCAGTCTGTCAAGTTTTCACTTACGTATATTCTAATGTATTTATTAAACACTATGGTTTGGTTTTACTGTACCCGGAGTTTGATGATGGTAGCTAGTTAAAAGTTTGTTATCGATTCGTAATAATTTAGAGAATTCTGTAATGTTTTTATTAGCTTTCATCAATAAACTGAATGATCCTAGGAGCGAGGCACGTAGCTCTGTGTTAGCGGAAAATACGGTGTTGCCGTACTGCAGCCAATACAGGAGTTGCATTATAGTTATATATATATATATATATATATATATATATATATTACCAAAAACTATTAACATATAGGAGCTTCATTCGAGAACTTTGGGCCAAAATTTTGTTATAATCCACTTCCAAAATATTTATGTTCTCTATCTGGTAGCAACGCATCACATCATCTGCAAGAGTTTTTCATTCAATTTTTTTTTTAGTTTTAGTTTATAAACTTAAGGCCATATGCATAAAAAAACTCTTAGTTGAGCTTTAAAGTACACAACTTAACAAACACTTTAAGGTTAACAAACCTTTGTTAAAAATGTTACGCTAAAACAGTATTAACTTAAAATCAAAAGACAGCGATCCGAAAATTGGAGCGAAGAAGATAAGGTAAGTGTTAAAATAATGTAATTTTTGTTAAAAAGTTTTGACATTAATGAATATATATAGTTAAAATATTTTTTCATATACACATGCATATCTACATACATAGATCCTTCTGAAAGATCTTATCAGGGAGAATGTGAAGGCTATAGAAAATAAAAACACCGATAACAAAAAAAGAGCTTGGCTGGAAGTTACAGAAAGGTAAGATTTCATTTACTTAAATTTATAGAAACTAGTGTAACAATTTTTCTTTTCAGCTTTAACAACTTATTCACAGGTGGTCTACGAACAATGACACAGCTGAAAAACCAATGGATGGCAACTAAAATTGCAGCCAAAAAACAAGATGCAGTGCGCCGCAAGCATTTTGCAAAAACTGGCGGTGGCCCAGCTGTTCAAGATTTGCCGGTAAGTAGCCACGACATTAGTGTGTGGCTACCAAAAGAATTTTTGTTCGACAGCAATGAATTCGACTCGGATGGAATAACAATCAAAGTAAGTAGTTAATAAGGGACAAAGTTTATTAAAGCCCTCCATAATATTAACAAATTTATTTATTCCTAGATCGATCCAGACACATATAAACAGTCGGATTACATTGAGGAGCATATCGCTGAATATGAAAATCCGGAGTCTGTGAAAAAGATTGAAAGCAAACCTAACTTAAAAAAGTTTTGTGAAAAGATAAATATCTGATTTTTTTTTTTTATTTCCTATATTTAACTAGAAAGCACCTTCAAAAGGTAGTTCTACAGAAAGTCATGTAAGGCAGCTAGCTGAGTTTGACTTACAATGCAGAGCAGAATTACATGGACTGCAAATGGAGGTAGAACAAAAAGGAAAGAGGTGGAGGAAAAAAAAATAAGAAATCTGGACCGTAAGTATGACCTCATCGAAGCCAAAATCAGGTTCTATGATCAAAAATTCACTAGTAAGTATATTTTTTCGTCTATTCATATTATATTTTATTAGTATTATGATAGTAAAAGGACTAAAAATATTAATCAATGATTTCAGTTTAAGAAAATTTTCATTATTTAAACATTTCTTAGTATAAACGTTATCTTAGTATAAATAATTAACTACAATGGCTTTTTTGCAGACAGCGAGTACGAAGAAATATAAAAGAAATAGCAAGACAAAAAAGTTTATTGTATTTTTTCCTTCTATTTTCTTTTTTACATTTATTATAAATTATTAATTAAATTAGAAATTAAGTTTTTTTATTACATAACACCATAGTCATTAATTTTGTTTAATTAAAATTGCCATTTGTTTTTAGTTTCTGTTTTACATTTATTATAAATTCTTATTAATTAAATTAGAAATCAAGTTTTTTTATTACATATTTTTTTATAATCATAAATTTTGTTTAATTAAAATTGCCATATTTTTTTTATTACTATTAATTCATATAGATGTAAATTTTTTTTATTACATAATTTTAATTTTGTTTAATTTTTATTATTACTTTTATCTAATAAATAATAATATAAAAAAGAATTATAATAAATGAATTGTATATGACAAGTGTTTTATTTTGTTATCTAAATTAAAAATATTTTTCTATAAATGATTTAAGGATAACATTTGCTCTTCTTGCTGAAGTACTTGTGTCTACAAAGCTAGTTTCAACCAATTCTGATTGCATCGTTTCATCTAAGTTAAAGTCTTCTAGTTCTAAGGTATTAACATTTTTTTGAATATCTATATACTTATATATAAAGCACAAAATGTATTTGTTTGTTTGTGGAAAAGCTGTGTATATATTTTTATAAATTAAAGCCCATCGTTTTCTTCTAGTGCGATGTTATGAAGAACGGCTAAAGCTACAATTAATACTTTAGCGTTTGAAAAGCTTACAGTAATACCTTTAAGCAAGCATCGCAATCTTTGTTTCGATATTCCAAAACATAGTTCCATTGGGTTTCGAGTAGAAATATCTGCTTGGTTATATTTGACTTCTTTTTCATTTTGAGGATGAAGTTACGGTGTAAATAAATATGGCGTTAACTTGTAACCAGAATCGCCAAGCAAACGGCCTTTAAATTCTCCATTTTCAAACCGTTCCTTTATATTTGATTTATTAAAAATCCGGCAGTCGTGTGTACTTCCTCTCCATCTTGCTACAATATCTTATATTTTTAGGTCGGCATCGCAAACAACCTTGAATTAAATTTATTAACATGAAAAACAAAAGTATTAAATGTTAACTACCTGTACATTCAGCGAATAAAACCCTTTTCTATTAATATAGAACTGAGTCTTTTTGATCTTGATATGTGTTCCATCAATGGCACCGATTATACACGGAAAGTTGCGTATTGATTTAAATTTTTTCGCCAATCTCACCTCTGCTTCAAGAGATGTTGGCATTTTAATTTTATATTTAGCAAGTTTCGGTAAAGCTTTAGAACAAATTCGGCTAACCGTACATTGTGCCAAGCCATGAAGGTCACCAGCATTGTCTTGAATCTGCAAATATTAAAAAAATTATGTAAAATTTGACGTTGCAAAATATTTAACAAATACATACTTCGCGCCGTTCCCAGCAACGTAAAGCTACCAAAACTTGCGTTTCTGGTGATGTTTCGCAACCTCTTGGATCTACTGCAATGTCTTCTTTTATGAGGTTTATAATTTTATCACAGTTTCTTTTTTAAAGCGATATTTTTTTTTTAATTGGTCATCCGGAATGGAGAAACCATCAATTCTTTTTTTATAAACTTTTGGTCGACAATAATTTGTAATTTTGATAATAGTATCTATTATTAAAACATTTACACCTAATATTTATTTAGTTTTTTAATCACAATTACTTACCAATCCTCCTGATAAAATTGAATGTATCCATTCTTTGTTTTTAAATCTTTTATTTTGTTTTTAAACTTTTTGTTTTGTTTTAAAATTTTTTGTTTTGTTTTTAAATTTTTTCAATAACAAAATACAACTGTCAAGTTATTGTAGGTTTAAAGTAGGTTTTTAACAAAGGTTTAACAAAGGTATTTTAAGGTAAAAACGTTTTATGAATACAACTTTAAGAAATTTTGCTTAACAACGGCAGCAAAACCTACTTTTTTACGCATACGGCTGTTAATCTTCAATATTTAACAACTAATTTGCAGAATTGTTGTTTATATTTACAAATATTTTTTTAAATGTTTGACCATGGAAGCCATATCTCTTCTTCCCTGTCCGATGTAGATGTGGCTTTGAGGTTTTTATATAGCAACTGGCAGCAGTTCTCGTTGTAAGCTTTAAGTTTTGTTACATTTGATACTGAGGCGGTCCCCCATAGCTGCGTTTTATAGTATCATATTGGCTTAAGGATCGCATTATCAGAAGTTTGTGGCCTGAACTTAGTTTAGAGTTTCTGTCAATCAGAAAATTCATTTGAATTGCTTTGAATTTCATCTCCTTTAGATATGCTTCTAATTATATAGCTCTTCCACCTCAAATGCCTATGTAGTTGTATTTGACTTCAGTAAATTGATACACAATTTTTTTATTTTTTCTAAATGCAGCACATAAGTTTTTACATTTTTTCTAATTATTTCAATTCTCTATTTCTTTAGCCATCTCTCAAAATCAAGCATAGCATATGTAAATATTAGAATGCTATTTTAATGCTTTCATGAAGGCTTAAAAAAACTGTGTCAACAGAAAATGCTCATGTACTGACACAAACGCTATTTAGCATGTCAAGCATATAGTACAAACTGGTCGGAAAATACTTCTTTGGCTGACTCGAGTGTCAGTTTTCCAGCGTGAGCATAGGAATCCTCTCCTTTTATAATAATTAGCTCGCTTATAGTTTGTAAAAGTTTTCGGAAATATTTTGCTTCAATTTGTATAATAATTTGTATAATCTTATGGCATCATACCTTAAAGAAAGTTTAGTAAACGTTTTCTACGTTAAATAGTATTTCTTTTCGTCGAAAGCTTTACTTATCCTGCTATATTAACTTTTGATTTCGAATTGGTGGTCCGGAATACATGCTTTTCTGCTCAGAACCGATTTATTTTTAATAATTTTCTAAAACATCTTTAATCCATGTGATAAAGATCTGGGGATTCTACTTTTGTGTGATCTTTGCCTGGCTTCAGTATCACGGTAACCAGTAAAATTTTACATTCTGCTGGGTAGTATTTAAGATGCAGGACTGCACTAAAGATAAAAAGAAGAATATTGACTGTTAGCTGTGGCAGATTTAAAAGCATTTTATTACTAGTTTTGTCCATACCAGGGGTTTTCTCAGTTAAAAACTTAAAAAAAAGCGGCGATGGCATGAGGCTTATTGTTCCACATAGAGCAGCATTACAAGCGAATTTCTAAACAAGTATTTAATTGATCAGTAGATTCTTTCTTCTTTTTCTTCTCTAACAAATATGTGATTGATGTGATTTGTTTTACATCTGCACCGACTAGGTAGTCATAATCAGATGCTGGTCAAACCACTTTGAATGATTTGCAAACGTCATTCACGCCCTAGGAGCCCATCGGTCACTCCAGTCAAACACTGACAGCCAACGACACCTATTGAGCTTATATATATATATATATATATACACACCTATTGAGCTTATATATATATATATATATATATATATATATATATATATATATAAGCTCAATAGGTGTCGTTGGCTGTCAGTGTTTGACTGGATGCGCCGTCAGTTTTCCACCAAATTTTCACAGTACCTTCATAATGGTCGTTCGCTTGTATCTTTGTTTCATGCGTTTACGCACAATAGTGCATCCACAGTGCCTGTTTGGAAGAAGCCAAATTTTTCAAAAAAATCTAAATTTTTCTCCATTTATACTTTGACTCAATGTTTTGTATCAATCGATGTGTTTTCGTTTGTACGTTGCTGTGTGTGTGTGTGTGCTTGCAAAGAATGCGACGGCATGTGTGTGTGTGTAATTTGCGTGGTCAATTGCAAAATTGTTAGATATTGGGAATGGCGCAATTTTAATTGACCCCACCACAAAAATGATTACGCTTCCAGATAATGTTTGCCACTTTGCACAATCAAAACGTATTTCCCGATATTGCACAAAACTTTAGAAACCTTAATTGGTTGGGGGAAAGAGCTATCTTAGCTGCGAAAAATTTAGATGTTTCGGATATCAATGTGATAATTTTGAATGACTTTCCCGGGGAAATTTTTACCTACAAATTGGTTGAATCTGTTACCAGTCAAGACGATGTTGTAAATTATCCCGTCGAATTTTAAAATTCGCTTGAGTTACCTGGACTGCCGCCCCATCGCCTATAAGTGAAAGTTGGTGTACCAATTATTTTGCTTAGAAATATCTGCCAGCCATGACTTTACAATGGGACACGCTTAGTAGTCAAAAAAGTCATGAGGTTGCGAGGTTGCGTTGATATCACGCATTCCTATGATTCCTACAGATTTGCCGTTTGATTTTAAACGGCTTCAGTTTCTGATATGTGTTGCTTTTGCAATGATCCCTGTTTTTCGCACCGTCAATTATATGTATCGTGTTCACGTGCTAATAAACCAACTGCTTTGTTTGTCTATACTGCGAACCAAAATCAATCGAAGAATGTCGTATATGTAATAGCATTTCAATAGAACAAGACGTATTATATAAGCATACAAAAATATTGAATTGTGAAAAAGATAAACTTATTAAAAAACATAAGAACGAAAAAAAGAGATTGTGCTCTTTCTGACTAATTTTCTTGAATGATTGGATTTTTTGGCGCACACAAAAAAGAACGCTGCAGAATAAAAACAAACCCCAAATGACTTGCAAAGCACTCACGGGCACGCTAGTTGTCTAATAAATTTTACCATAACGTTGCATGCATGTACATGTTAAGCCATTTCCTTGTATGAAATTATTTACATACTGTTTTAAAATAAAAAATTGTTTTCGTACTTGAACTTTTAATAAACTTTATATGCATTTTTATGTGAGAACTAAATGCAGACGATTGATCTTGCGTATATTTATAGTTTCTTTTTTCAAGTTTTCATTCAAGATTTTACAATTTTCTTTTAATCTCTACTTTCAGTTTTTATTTTATTTATTTATTTAATGCTGTTTTTTTATAGATGAATTTAAAATTACCATCGAGCTTTTGTATGGATGATTGTGCAGTTAGTATTGTTTCATAGTTTGCCCTGTTCAACGCAAAACCGAAACAAAGTTTTTTGTGTATAGTTTCGTGAGAGTTTTCACAAGTTTTTGGACCGAAATAACTAAAAAATAATCAATAAAGCAAACCGCGACGAAAAATTTATAAAATTGGTGTGCAATATCTTCGGTGTGAATCTTTAACATCTTACAAATTTTAAATAAGTTTCCCAAGCCATGGGTGTGAAAACAATACTAATTTTAGTTAAAAATGTATTGAAATTTTTACAATATTAAGGGGCTTCAAATCATGACAATTTTATTTTTCCTTTTATTTTCTGTTTCTGTAATACATATATAAATAATTCAATGAATAAAGATTTTTTCGAAGCAGGTCTGTAACAGAAGTCTTATTTTGGGTTTAGTTTTCCATAAGTAGTGTTAAGCGTCAATGTTAAGTTCATCAACTAAAACAACATATTCGCATTTAAATTTTTAACTTTTTAAGAAAACAAGTGAAATAATTAATAATTTTTCATATTTAATTAACAATTAAATAAACTTGTTTGACATTGTTTTGAAAGATTAATATTTAAATGATTTATCAGGTATTGAACGAAAATAAATATTGTTACTAATATTTTGTGTTCTGGTGAAGCCTTATTTCAGTTTTTTTAATCGAAATATTACGCAGTTCAGTATCGTTCAAGTTTTGTGGCAAATGCTGGCGAAGACTTATCCCGCCATGATGCCTTTAATGCAAAATCATTATTTCTTAGTGAAATCTTGTCGATACAGTTTTTTTTCCACAACCACATTTTATTATCTGATGTATTACTTTGGGTCGTTTGGTTCAATTTCACATGCTATCATGAATTTTAACATGATTTAATAATGATATGGACTATAACCTACATAGGAACAACATAAAACTGTTAATTTCATTGAAAAACTTATCACGAAATATTATTAATTTACATATAGTACTGTGGTGCTAATCTCATTTTATCTTGATTAGTTTTCGCGAGTGAAGAATAACAATTTTTATTCGATTTTTATATCAACAGTTAGTGTCTACCAGACAGTTATTAAATATTATTTTAAGCATATTCCCTTTGGTTCATTGCAGGTAAGCATACCTTCTTTCCTGCCCACAATTACTACAACAAAAGGCTTGGGAAAATCGCGATAAAAAATTAAAATAATGAGTGAACTTTATGAAGTGTGGGTAGGAACAATTATATGTTTTAAGCCGCCCAACACCAACCTTTTTAAATGGCGTATCAAAATTTTCTATATATAAAAAAAAATGTAAGAGATGGAAACTTCTTTTATTTTATTTACGTTTGAAGGAAGCTCTCTTCTCCTTCGGCGGCGGAATTTACGGCTACAGAGTCCACATTTGATTTTCGGAACATGAAACGCAGCAACTATGTGTAATTCTTATACTTAAGTATGTTGGACTGTAAGTGCATACCCCCCGGGGGCACATATATATGGTCTTTAAAGAAAGCAACAGCTTAGACCTGTGCAACTGCGGGAAAAAGGGAGCCCAGTCCTCTGAAGTCAGCAGGGGTACTGTACAATTAAACACTTTTATTTTATTTATTTATTTTGTATCGGCCGCAATGCGACCGATTAGTTTATTGGTTTAATTGACAATGATCATTATATTCTTACTTCTATATTATAATAGCTAATCAAATAACTTATGCACTAATACAATCATATTCTACCTGTGGGAATATGCAGCGTTTGCACTTTGTCCGGATTGTGTGCGGTGGGAATATGCAACGTTTGCATATTCCCAAGTATGAAATAATTTCAATACGTATAAACACAGCACAATCAAATGTGGGGTGTCCGATGTCATGTAGAAAACATGGCATACGCGACACAATCACACACGCTACAAAGTACACACACTACAGTACAACTGGAAACTCTACTTTATTTCCACGGGAATCAGTAAGCCGCAGAGTTCGTTTTTTGTCTCTTTAGACATTTAACTGTTCTCTGACTGATTATTGAGGTTCGCCCCTATATGGGAGTATCGTGGTGGTTGTGGTTTCGTGGCCCCATAACAGTTTATGGTTCTATGGTTGTCGGTTTCATTTCATCTTTAATAACACCTACCTGGTGAAATGTTCCCAGATCCAGTGAGCATGCTAGACATGTGTTCTGGACAGGAGTTGGATAGTCTCCAACTCTTTAGCAAGGAGTGATGATTTGCAGCCCTACTCTGGAATCATTAAAGTTGCAACTAGGAAAGACCTGCTGCTAGAATTAGTCTTCGGTTTCCTAGGACGAGCATGACGTCTCAAATTATGCAGTGGTTTGACCACCATCTGATTAAGACTACATAGCCAGGCGCAGATGTAAATCTAATCACACAGTTGGACTGTAAGTGCAATCGAACCATACCTACATAAATATAATATATTTAAATGGTGACTTGATACAATGACCGAGTAATTAGTTCTGGGTATGGAACACATCGTTCAACTCAGTGAACATGAGTGCATGAGATATTTACTGGATTTTTGCTGTCTTGTTTGGTCACTAGCTCATTGAAATGATTGTTTCGGGTTTATTTATATATAAAAGCAAGTTTTTATCATGTCCCGGTAATCATTAAAGCATAATAATATCAAAAATAGTGGCAAATTTTCGAATGTATTATACATATGTAAAAAAGGGTGTTTTAGTCATTTGCCTAATAAGTTCTGTTATATTTTAATAAAAATAAAAGTATTAAATCTTGTTAAATATAACATGCTCTGCAATAACAGATATTGTTTGCATAAGTATATACACTCGTTATTAAAACCAAGAAACAAATAAATGATAGCGTTTTTAGTTTTTTTAATCATGTTAAATTTTACCACTTTAAGAATAGTCTGGTGATTGATCTGCGATTCCATACGTTATTTTTAATTCTTATCCAGATGGTTACTTCAATTTAAGGATTTTAACTGTAATTTTTACTGTTTGGCTTTTATAATAAAAGAAAAACAACATTTTAAAATATTGACAGCTTCGAGTTAACAATGTGACATACAAGACATTCTTGAGCTTCACAGCTAAAATTCTTTTTAAAATCAGTTGTGTGAATAATAAAAATCAAAACACAAAAAAACCATGTAGAACAAAGCAATTAATTTCAATTTGACATTCACATGATGTTCGTCACGAAAAGGGTAAAAATATTTACATACACATGTATGCATGGTTTTGATTAAAAACTGTTATATAAAAGCAGATTTTAAAAAAAACGTACGCAACAAAATGACATATTGTATTGCAAGATTTACTGGCAGTAAAAAAATTTTAAATTAAAATTATAACAAGACGTAAAACAGTCAACATGCCAAAAGTTGCTGATCAATTGACGGAACAAAGCCTTTACTCAATAACACTCAAAAATTCAGCTGTCAAATTTTAAATTTTAATTAACAATTCTTTATATGCCTTGTTTTTCTCCTTGAATTTCTGAAAACCATCCAATTGATGTAAGAATATTTATACTAAATACTCGTAATATGAACAAATTAATAAAATTTAGTGAAATAGATTCACACTATTATTGCCGGAAAAAATTAAATTTTCTTGCAAAATACTAAGCAAAACAAGATCAAGTAAATAACGGAATACTGTTGTCATTTCTTTCCGTGTAAACCGCCACTACTGGCTGTTCATTCGATATGATCGACTATCGCTTTCAATGTAATGGCATACCATATTCTAGACTGTGCAATCATGGTTTACACCGAAAGAAATAACAACAGTATTTCATTTACTGGCGGAACAAATTTAAGCAACTTAAATAACTGAAGTTTTTCCAAATAAAGCAAACATAAATACAACACATATGTTAGAGTGCAACTGCCAGCCACTTAAGGCTTACATGGAATTTCTAGCGAGGAGACTAGATAACTAGAACTAATCAAAACATTTTAATCAAATGTTCTTGACTTTTGTACCGTAAAAACCTGAACACCTAAAATTACTCAGACGAAAATTCACTAAAATGATCAAAATTATATTTAAGCTGCTCCATACAAGATATGATTTGTTGTGAATCAGATTGCTGTTGAACCTCTGTTGAAAACTATATTACACAGCGACAAGTGTTGTGGACAAAAAGCTTCTTCTTGCCCAAGACCGTGCATGCATGGTGCATAGCCACATCCTACTTGAGGTGGAATGCATCTAGACCAGATAAGATAAAAAAAACTCCAAAGAATCCTATGAATTTGCAAAATAGAGTTTCAAAATAGAGTTAGCTGACAAACTATCAATTCACCAAGGAGTTTTAATATTTATTCTTGTTACTCGTAATACTGCAAGACTTTAGCTGTTACTTTAAATAACTAATTTCTAAAACTAAAATACCAACGTTTATATTTTAGAACCCTTTGTTCTCATTTAATGCTTTTTGATAAAAAAAATTCGATGTAAATATTGTGCAATATTACCCTTTATTGTATAACGACACATTTTAATTTAATGAAGTATTCTAACTATGCATATTAAATTAATTAATAGAAAATAATAAAAAATAATAAAAAATAAGTATTGTTATTTAAAATAAAAAAAAAAAAACATTAAAACAATTCCATGAACTGAAGTGTTGAATGAATTGTTGTTAATATAATTCTTGAATGAAGATGCTGCAGAGTATAAGTTTAGCTAATAATAACATGGAATATATTTTTCTGTTGAAGTTATTTTAAGTGCCCTTTTTGTAATAGTTTCCAATATAAGAAATTAAAAAAGGCAAGTTCTGAAATTTTATTATTAAAACTCAATTAATAATTGATTAATTATTTTTTTTATAAGTTTAATTTAGTTGCTTGCTGCGATAGAGGTGTATCAGGTTATGCTGCTACTTATATTTAGTAATTCATAAAGACCAGTAAATGCTGCAAAATTATATTTTTTTTTTGGTAGTGTAAGGTGACATTATAAGTTTTAATAAATTGCAAAAACAGAAATTGTAAATATCCTAAATGTTTGCTACTAGTAAATTGTAAAATAGCTTACACGATTTAGTAATGGGACATGCGATAATATCTTGCAGTGGTTGCGGTTCTACATTACATTTCAATCAAATCTACCACGAAATCTGCCACTATGGGGCAATTGATTATTTAAATGAATATTAAAAAAAGTACAGTACTGGAGAGTTAAAATTAAGTCATTATAGATAATCGTGATTTATGTGATTTTTTATTAGGGTCGTATCTCTTAATATAGGTAAATTGCCCCGCCACCTGTCATTTTATGCGGGGCTAATTTAATGTTTCCGTCTTTTATTATTTGCTAGGTAAGTGTGTTTGTTTGAGGGAGTTTTTCGTTTGTAAGTGTATGAGAAGTTTCAGTGGTGTGAAAATTGTGCCCAAGGTCATGTTTACCTATTCATTTATAATGTCACTGATAAAAGTTCTTGTTTCGTAGATTTCCATGTTTTAAAGAATATCTAGTCTTCACTCTTTTTTGCTATTTCCCTTGGTGCGTATCCGTGAGTGTCGAGGGGTGATGCAAATTTGGAGTTTTCTACTTTCATTTGTACGAACGTATGTGTTCTGTAATTTTTTTTTAGTGTTTGTCCAGTTTGTCCTATATAATATGTTCTATAGCTAGAAGTTAGTCTGTATACCCAGCTGGAATTAAATTTATCAGTTGTTTCTGTCGATGTCTTGTGATTATGTTTCAGAGTGTTGATGGTTTTTAATGCTGTAGCTTTAATGCTGCTCAGTTAATCTATATAATTGTGATCCTTTGTAAGTAAAAGTGTATCGTCGAGTTGTTGTATTGTATAATCAGTTTGTCGATAGTAATAGGTTTGTAGCGTTTGTATTTAGTTGTGGTGTAAATTGTGTCGAGTTCCTTGTTTACTTATCTGGAGTAAGTGGCACTGTCTTAAGTCTGTGTATCATGTGTCTAAATGCTGCTAGTTTATGTTGGGTAGGGTGATTCAAGGTAATGTGGATGGACATTGTGTTTGGTTTTCTATAAATGTCAAGGGTTAGACAGTAAGTTCCTGATGTTATTTTGATGTTAAGATAATGCAAATTTCTGCCAAGTTATTTTTTCATTGTGTATGTAGCGTTATTGTGCATTGTGTTGAAGTCTGTTAGAATTTGTTCGGTGTTGCCTTGGTCGAGGATAGATATGATATGTACGCATCTATAGTAATGAGTTATTCTGTGTTCTGCCTTCATGTTTATTAATTCGAGATGTCGCACGTTCCATGAAGAGTATGGAAGTTGGATTTGCCATGCCGAGTCCGTCAGCTAATTTGAAGAAGTATTTATTCAAAGATTAAACAATTTAAATTAAATCGGTGATGTATTGTTTGTCGTACAAATTGACTAGTGTGTTGCTTAGGAACACCAAAACTTCTTATCGAAAATGAATGTAAGCAACAGGAGATATCAATAAAAATTCAAATGTTACCAGAAGTTGGAATGCCATACATAACATCAAAAATAAATGAAAACACTATTAAATAATAACAAAAAATCAAACGACACTTATGGTACTCATATTGAAAAATGCGATATTTACCAAACGTCAAAAAATTTTATCAAAAAACTAAATCATCACTAAAATAAACATGCTAAAAGAAAACTGGAGACTACACGTCACAAAAGATATTTAAAAATCTAGGGTAACAGAAAAGCAAAATTTTCACTACAAAGTTAAAATTGATTTGTTAAGTTTTAAAAGAAAATAATTATCAGTCAAAAAGTAAACGAAATGATCCACTATGCATTTCATTAACGCGTAGTTTTATAAGAAATCATTTATACGCGAGATACCAACCGCAACATGATTATAAGAAACTCCATGAAATAAGCTAAACAAAAGAAAATAAAAACAACTAACATTGCAACAACAAAACACAGACCCAAACAGACGCCTATACTGAATGATGGCAACAACAACAATATGGGCGATGCTAAAGTAGATTATTCTTGTATACGCATAAAACAGAAATATAAGCTCCAACTGCTGGGCAAATGAATGAATTCAAGTTAAATAATCGTTCACTAATGACAACAAAATTACCATCGTGTTTATTTTGTGTGTATTGAAGGTAAATAAGTCGTTTAATTTTATTCAAAACTCTAAAGTGCTGTGTTATTATTTTGCAAAAAAGAACTCAACATAATAAAACGTTTATTAAAAGGAACATAATAATATTTGACTAATTAATTGAAAATTTACGGAAACGCCAAAAAATTTTTTCAGAAGTCATCAAAAATTTTACCATAAATTAAAAAACAGTATATTTCAAAAAGCATAGTATCGTTGTTTATGATTCTATGATAATTATATGATTTTTTGTTAATAATAATTTAATGATAACAATTTTTTCAACTCTAAATAGAATTAAAATTAAATTAATGACCATGACTTTACTTTAACATTGAAATTTTCTATGACAAGCAGCTGCAGCATATGTTGAATACATACGAGTACACATACATACTTTTGCATATTATGTTTTCTGTTCATAATAATCAAGAATATTTTCATCTCTAAGAATTTTTCAAAAGACTTCTAGTATATCTGGGCTACTATCAGACATTAAACAGGTCTGCCAAAGATTTTAAATCGCATGAGCTACAATGCGAAAGTTTTAAGGCAATACTTTCTGATGCTTTGGTGAAGAAAATTAAATAAAAATTTTTTGTTTTAGTTAACCTTACTAATTTAATTTTTGGGTGTAATAAAACATCAAAGCAGTATTTTATATTTTGTTTTATTTTGCGTGTGGGTTGTAGACCACGATTTTGCTTTTCTTACATTTCATTGTAGAACGCAACAATAAAAAAACCCAGGAACCACGACATAAAGTCTGGTATCGAGCATGACTTCCATTGTATGTGAAGTTGCATAGTCGCAATTATATTTATTTTGTTACCTAATGTGCAATTTTTATTCATTCATTATTTTGCACTATTGCAGTGTTAAAGTCTGCTAAGTAGTGGGAAAGTATATAAATAAATTATTTGCCAGTTGTTTTATTTTCTGCTTTCAAAAAGAACTTAATTTCTATAGCTTGGGGTTTAAAAGCAACGACAGTTAACAAAATATGCAAAACGTTTTTTTATGAAATGTGCAATAAAGACATTTACGAGTTAAATCAATTTTGATGCGCCTATGTAAAAAAAAACTATTTATGGTTTTAAATTAAAATTTTAAATTAGTTTTAAGCAAATTTGTTTTCGGGGCCTTAATGTGTCCCAATTATTTAGACTAAAAACTACAGATTGTATGACAGCTATGAATGCTACAATTGTGACTCGCAGTAGTGTCGTTTGTTTTAATATTTGTGCCACTTGGCTTACATTACAGTACCGAAAATGCAGCTAGTTAGTAAGTTTACATAACTAAACTAACAAGTTAAAATTATATGGACATAATTAAATAAAGCCAGTGCCTTAAAAAATAATTTTCATAATATTGAAGTTATTTAAGCACATTTGCATCACATAAACTTTATGGAAAATTATTTTGTGAAAATCCTCTTGTCCTGCTCTTCAGTCTCACAATCTGAGAAAATTTATAACCACGGAAAGGGAAAATAAATAATAAAATTAGCCATAGCGTAACAGTCACCAAGTTTATTAAAATAGTTTTGTACGTGCGAGCAACATTCGTTTGTGGGGATTTTATTAATTTATTAGTCAATTATTTTAAACAATGGGAATATGTAGTTTTATTATTTGATTGGATTTTGTTGCTGTAATCAATTCATTTTGTGTTCGTGGATGGATTAGCTTTAATGTTCATGTGCCGCTTAGTCGATTTTATACGACGACTGTTTATATTTCTGTTAGAATACAGGGTGGCTGATGAATGCTGCTTACTTTCTTTGTTACCAACCTGTTCCATTTTTATTTTATTTTCTAGATTGATCTTTAAATTTAACTAAAAAGGGGAATTGGGGCAGTGAAACAAGAATTTGGACAGTGCAACGCTTTCACGCTTTAGAGTCGCTAGTTTCCATCCAAAGAAAGTATAGGCGCACGTTTGTTGGCACTACTCCTAGAATGAGACTCGTGAAGAATTTTGGCCAGCGTAACACAATCGGAAAAAGGCCTTTTGATCGAGACCCCTCAGTTAGGGCACAGGAAACTACCGCTGCTGTACCTGCTGCCATACAAACCAATCGTCGAGTTTTGACAAGGAGCTTTTCTGCTCAAATGGGTGTCAGCAGACAGTCATTGCAGATAATTTTGCACCAAGATTTGAACTTATTTCCATACAAGATTCAATTAACAAGCAAACTGAAACCAAGAGGCTTCCCGATTCGCTTGGAGTTTTGTGAGAATATTATTCAAATGGCGTCAGAGAATGAAAACGTCTTGAACTGCATTTTATGTCTGAGGAGGCACATTTTGATTTAAACGGCAATCTTAACAAACAAAATTGTCGAATATGGAGTAATTCTAACCCGCAGATACTCCATTAGATGCAATTACATTCACTCTGCGTCACAGTGTGGTGTACAGTTTCTTCAATATTCATTATCGGGCCTTACTTTTCGAAGAAAACAGTCTTACTGTTACGGACAATGGAGACCGTTACATAAAGATGTTGAAACAATTTTTCTTTCTAGAATTTTACCAAAAGAGAATTCCTTTCAACTCTGTTTGGTTTTAACAAGATGAAACAACTTGTCAAATAGCCACGCCTGTTGTAACAGAATTGCTGTAAAAATTCGCCAATAAACTGATTTCAAGTAACACCACATTCCGTCGCACCTGACTTTTTTTGTGGGCTTTTTGCAAAGAAGTTTAGAAAAGAAACCCAACGAATTTGGATGATTTAAAGCAATCAATTTGAACGGTAATTGAGGCAATTACCGCTGCAACACTCCAGGCTGTAATGAATACCTTTTTGATAAGATGTCGCACATGTGTCACCGAGGGTGGAGGCCATTTGAATTCAATTATTTTCAAAATTTCATGAGATGCTTTAATAAAAACATATTATTTGTGAAATGAATTACTAAAAAATAAATAACATAAAGTTTACAAAAAGTTATTTGAGTTTCTTAATGTAGCATAATTCATCAGCCACACGATATATATGCTCGCACAGCATAATAAGTTGTTCGGAAAATCTTGGAAATAGAAACATTAATTAATTAATTTCACTTTTTAAGCGAATAAAAATTTTATTATTTAACATTTAACTGATGTTTATTTGCTTCAAACATTTTCCCTACTTTTTACGTCAAGGAGAAGTGACGACAATTTGGCAGCTTTAGGACAAAATTAATGTCATAATGTTTCTTCGGGTACATCAAGAAATTTTGAAGATAGTAATTAAAGAACATAAAAAAACCAAAACAATTTGTGCATGATGATAAGTAAATTTCAAAATCAGAGAATTGAAAAACAATTTACAACAATTGTACACAGATAACGTTATTTGATTAAGAAAAATTTAATATTAAAAAAAGATAACTGCTTGTAAGCCTTACTTTAAATGGTTTTTAAAAGACGACTTACAACTGCCAACTTTTATTAAGATTTCTAATATTTAAAAATATTAAGATTTCTAATATTTAAGGAAATAATTCTTAAGAAAGCAGTAAAAGACCAAACCATAGGTGCAGGTTAAAGATCAATTTTATTGAGGAAGTTAATAATCTACTAGCTATCAATCCTATACGTTGACTTCCCGATTTACCACTTTACTCTGTAGAGTTGTTAAAATCTTACATTAACTATTGATTTTGAACACCGAAATGTCATAGACACATCAGGCTGTAAGGATCGTAAGATATATTTTGACGCAATATATCATCCGATAAGCTGCTCTAAAGAACAGCTGTACACAAATTTTACTGTTTTTCGTCCCATCTACCTTAAAACAGTCAGTAAAATACTTAAATTTGCAACTGTATTCATTAAATAGTAAAAGTTTTTAGCATTATCTGGGTTTTAAGCGGTCATCTCGAAAATATACATTCTACACGTGTCGCATATATTCTTGTGGCACAAATTTGATGATAAGTAGTCAACATTAGCGGAAGCAATAGTGAAAAATTATTTATTTTAATAAGAAAATATTGATTATTTTCTCTCTTTTGAGCGACTAAAACAGGTGGCAGCCTATCAATTCGTTTAAATTTCTGTGTGAATATTTTTTTACCTTCTGGATACTGAACTATCAAAACAAGTATTTCGGTAAAGATGACTAAATTTTTTAATAATTTTATATTCTCTGCTGTAGTTTAACCTTAAACTATTCAATAAATAATTTACCGAAGACGTAAAATGTTAGCGGCGACCAATTTTACATTGTTTTAATGGCATTAGCATTGTAATCAATCACATATGAGTGCTAAATTCATTAAAAGTTCCGGTGGATTGTTTTCAAGAGGAAACTAAAAATATTCATAACCATAAGATTAGATTTTCTTTTATACTTATTCAGCTTATTACATATTTACTAAAAACAATTTTTGAATAATTTTACTTCAGTCCATTTTTTATTGGATTCTTTAATGAATTACTTTTAAAAAACAAATTTAGAATAATTTTATAATTAATTTCTGTATTTAGATGGCTTTGGCAATCAAGACGTGATGATATTTTTTGTGTAAAAAATAAAAACTATATTCCATATATTATATTCCAAGCTCTTATTTGAAATTGTTGTCATATTGTATATCCAAGTTAACACGCTTCACTATACAACTTGCTGACCCAACATAATACCGTTGCACCAACAAGTTCATTTACCTGTTGAACCAATATGCTGATAATGCACCTTTATACTTTCTTTGTAATATTTTTGTTTTAATAATAATTTAGTTTAAATATTTAATTTAATTATTTGCTGACTAACCAATAATTAAGTATAAAAGAATTGTAATAGAAAGTTATTGATTCATTCTGTCACTGGGAATAAAAAAGGTAATACAATAATTAAACTAACTTGTCTTTTATTTTTAATAGCGAACAAGAGCCAAGGGTTGGCTCCAACTTTAATTTTTTAGTGTTCCCTTCAAGGGACACTTTAACTGGCGCCCGAGCAGGGACCCGCTCTTAAATGCGGAGTCCTTAAAAAAGGAACTGGATAAAAATAAGCGATGTTCTGCGAATCCTACGGGACCCTCCAGAACATCGAAAAATAAGAAATTAAAAATGAACTGCGATTCCTACGGGACCCTCCAGGACATTTAATAAATAATAAAAGTATATTGCGATTCCTATGGGACCCTCCAATATTACTAGGGTGCTCCTGTGGGTCCAGTAGGATCACTGCAGCACTAATAAATTAATAAAATCATCCAGTTGATACGTTTCTGACTAAATTTAGTGGACGATTCGTTAAGAGCCGTCAGGGTTCAACTCCTTGTCAGAAACATTATGGGTTAGCAATTTTTCTTGTGCGATTGTTGCGTTAGGCAACATTCCAGCAATGGCATGGAGATCGCAATGAGGAAATTTTGCTGTGAAGCAAGTTGTGCCTTAGTAGGTTGAATTCAGTTGATCTGTTGACAACTAAAAAGGATAACATAACCCTTCCATGACCAAAATTAAAGGGCTGGTGCTGGAATACCAATCGGGTACTGCCGCCGTTACCATAAGAACACGGTTTAAATTTCCAGATAATATCTGTGAAGCAAGTTGTGCCTTAGTAGGTTGAATTCAGTTGATCTGTTGACAACTAAAAAGGATAACATAACCCTTCCATGAGCGAAAATAAAAGGCTGGTACTGGAATACCAATCAGGAACTGCCGCCGTTACCATAAGAACACGGTTTAAATTTCCAGATAATATCAGATAATATTAGATAATACTAGCATAAGAAAGTAAAATCTAAATTTAAGAATATCGCACTTACGATTTTTTTTATTTTTAAGGAATGCTATTGCTGTAAGTGATCTGCAAAAAATCAACAAAATAAAAATATTTGACCAAGAAGAAGCCATTTGAGCTATCCAAGTGAAAGGAAAATTTGAGAAAAGTATACCAAGTGGTGAGTAAAAAGGAAAAAGTGAAAATAACTCCAAAATGGATTCATTGACACAGTCGGTAACTGAATTATCGGGTTCAATGGGCGCACTCATGAACGAACTCAGGAGGGCGGATGACCGTATCCGTGCCTTAGAACAAATAAACTCTCAACCGTCCATTCCGTCTGTTGTTCCGTTACGTGGTCCTGTATCAGAGGACGAATTAAAAGAAATTAACAAACTTCCTGATTCGGTAAAAGAATTACAAGTGTTTGAAGGGGACCCATCGCAGTACGTATCCTGGATACATACTGTCGAGGGAATCCTTGAAGACTATAAGATAGTGCGTGGCCGACCAATCTTCAGAGCAATTCTGAAGAGTATTCGCGGAAAGGTTAGAGGAAGCGCGAACAGTGCGCTTGTATCGCACAATATTTTCGATGACGATTGGCCGGCAATCAAGTCATGTCTTTCCCTTCACTACGCGGACAAACGGGACATTCGAACGCTTGAACACCAGCTAGGTCAAATGACTCAGGGCAACTCGAAATTAGATGAATTTTATGCGCGCATAAACCACCAATTTGCGCTTATTATAAATAAGATCAAGACCGAAAATTATTCTAATGAAACGGTAGACGCGTTGATGGAAACTTATAGAAACAGGGCGCTTGACATATTTATCAGAGGTCTGGGTACGGATTTGTCCAGAATGATTATAGTCCAGAAGCCAAAAAGTTTACCAGAAGCCTACACTGCTTGCCTAGATATTCAAAACCTGAACTATAGAAACCATCCCATACACCACTCGAATTATCGAAATGCGGTAACAACTCCAGCCAACCTGATGAGTAGGAAAGATAGTCCTCCAACTTTACCTCCTAGGAAATTCAACATGCCGCAAACGGATACAAGCAATCGGTTTAACCAAAGACCAAGGCCTTTCTACTCGCAACCTAGAAACAACGCAGCGGGACCCGTTGAGAAAATGGATGTAGATCCCTCGATGCAGACACGTCACATCAACTACATGAACAGACCACACCAAACGCATCCCTTTAGGAGAAATCCCGGTTTCGATAACTACCGCTTCAAAAATCAACGGATGTTCAACATAGAAACGAGGAATAATGTTTATGATGGAGAAAAACGAAGAAAGTACGAAGAACAGGCTGACAATATTGCAAACTCGGAAGTAAATTTTATGGACGGAGCCTATCCAGCGTACCTTATATAGAATATATTGGAAATGATGGATCGAATTTAAGATTCTTAATAGATACAGGCGCGAACAAAAACTTTATTAGTCCTTTACTTTCGAAAAACTCCGAAAAACTCCCTAAACCGTTTTCTGTACATTCTGCCGGTGGTGAAATTTTAATTACCGAAAAAGTAGAAGGAAACTTCTTCTCCTACGTCGGTAATAACACCCTATTAACATTTTATGTTTTACAAGGTCTACATTCATTTGATGAAATTATCGGCGATGACACCTTAAAAGAAGTTGAAGCAATTATCGACCGAAAGGAACATGTGTTAACTATTAAACCAAATGTGAAAATTCCACTTTTCGAAGGAGTGTCAAAGCAAGTATACCCCATTTTGAAACCCGTGATATCTGGCATTATCGGGGATAAATTGCAATCTCTGATAAAAAAGTTCGAACCACTCTTTGGACCGATAAGTAACAAGGACGTAGCAGGAACCAACATCAGAGCGGAGATAAAAACAACAACGAATGAACCCATTTATACCAAAAGCTACCCATATCCTGCATGTATGAGGGCAGAGGTAGACAACCAAGTCCAGGAACTTTTAAGCGAAGGTGTTATTAGGCCATCCAGAAGCCCTTACAACTCTCCAGTCTGGGTTGTGCCTAAGAAGCCAAAACTAAATGGAGAAAAACAGTATCGGATGGTAATCGATTTCAAGCGATTGAATTCGGTCACGGTGCCCGATACTTACCCGATACCAGATATTAATTCTACGCTTGCTAGTCTTAGCAAGGCAAAGTTTTTCACGACTTTGGATTTGACATCCGGTTTCCATCAAGTACCTATGAAGTTGTCTGATGTTCCAAAAACGGCCTTCTCTACAATGAACGGGAAATACGAGTTTCTTAGGCTACCCTTCGGTCTTAAAAATGCGTCCGCAATCTTTCAGAGGATGATAGATGACGTGCTGAAGGACTACATTGGAAAGATCTGCTACGTATACATTGACGATATAATCGTTTACGGAGCCGAGGAAGAGGAACATCTGGATAACATTGGAAAAATCTTCACGAGACTAAGCCAAGCAAATCTGAAGGTGAATCTCGAGAAAACTCATTTTATGAAGTCTGAAGTAGAATTTTTAGGATACGTTGTAACATCAAACGGCGTAAAACCTGACGAGAAGAAGGTAGCAGCTATCCAAAAAATTTGTCCTCCAAATAACCTTAAAGAGCTTAAAAGCTTTCTCGGCCTAACATCATACTATAGGAAGTTCATTCAGGATTACGCGAAAGTCGCCAAGCCATTAACAAAATTAACAAGAGGTGAGTTCTCCCAAATTAAAGCAAACGCATCTAGACGAATATCAATCACATTAAATGAGGAGGCGATTAAGGCCTTCAATAACTTAAAGGAGCTCTTGGTTTCAGCCAACGTATTAGCGTTTCCAGACTTTGAAAAACCCTTCAATCTTACCACAGACGCATCGGATTATGCTATAGGTGCAGTGCTATCACAAGAAGTAAACGGTAGAGATAAACCAATTTCATATATTTCACGATCACTCAGCAGAACTGAAGAGGGATATGCCACAAATGAAAAGGAAATGTTGGCAATCGTTTGGGCTCTTGATAATCTTCGTTCCTACCTTTATGGAGCAAAAATGATTCGTATTTTTACGGATCACCAACCACTAACCTATGCGCTAGGAAACAGGAATCATAATGCCAAATTAAAACGATGGAAGGCACGGATTGAGGAGTACAACCACCAACTGATTTATAAGCCAGGTAAATCAAATGTCGTGGCAGATGCTCTTTCAAGGCTACGAAGCGGACTAAATATGCTGAACGATTCCGATACGGATACAGCATCGGAAGGTAACTCAGATACAATTACTGCAGTTGAGGAAGATGAGAGAACTGCAACTGCAAGTGAAGTAGAATCTTCGTCTGCCACAGTGCATAGTGCCGAACAAGACAGCACTGACCTGATTCCACACGTAGAATCTCCTTTAAACGTGTTTAAAAACCAGTTAGTTATAAAAGAAGGTAAGGAACTATATTGCTTTGAAAATCCTCATGCAGGATATTCGCGTCATTATATCACGCTAGAGAAAATTGAGAAAGAGAACCTAACGGAAGTATTGAAAACCCGATTAAATCCTTCAATTATTAATGGAATTAAGATACCTGAAGGTCACCTGCAACTACTGCAGGAAATATACTGCGAGCATTTTAAGTATTACAAGGTAAGAATCACGCAAAAGTTGGTTGAAGACGTTGCTAATGAGGAAAGGATATGCAGAATAATAGAAAGCACCCATAAAAGGGCTCACCGCAATACACTTGAAAACAAGGATCAAATTTTGGAAAATTTCTATTTCCCGGGAATGACGAGGAAAATAAGAAATTACACTAAAGCATGCGAAACCTGCCGCCTTAACAAATATGACAGGCATCCTTTTACCCCAAAATTACAGGTAACACCTGTGCCAAAAAATCCATGTGAAATCCTTCATATGGATATTTTTGAAATTCAGGGTGTAAAATTCTTAAGTTGTATTGATAAGTTTAGCAAATTTGCAAAGTTCTTTTCTATAAAGGACAGATCGGCAATAACTATACGAAATAATATTTCTAAAGTAATACACTATTTTACAGTTCCCAAGGTAATAGTAATAGACAACGAAAGAAGCTTTTTGAGCCCGCTGGTTTCCAACTACATCCGGAGTCTCGGAATACAAATATATCAGACACCATCTCAACGTAGCGAAGTTAATGGTCAAATTGAGAGGCTTCATTCCACCATTGTTGAAATATTTAGATGCCTGCAAAAGGAAATCATGACTTCCAACACAAAAGAAATGGTTTATATTGCGGTTGACCGATATAATAACACGATACACTCCGTGACTAAGGTGAAGCCAAATGATATATTTTTTAACAGAAGCCAGCGAATAAATTATCAGAATATTAGAAATTTCAAGCACAAACTATTCAACAATATCAGAGAGATGATTAAAAATGATCAAGAAAAAAGAAATCAGAGAATGAATAGGAAAAGAAGAGATCCCAGGAAATACCAAACGGGTGAAGTGGTCTACATTCGCGACAAGCAGATAAAACCCAAACAAAAACCTCTGTATAAACGCGGAACTGTAAATAAAGACAATAGAGTGACATTAGATACTGACAGGGGTAAGAGAGTACATAAAATCCATATAAAAAATATTCCCACCTAACTCAACCACTTGGTAAGCACAACCTTTTGATGACAAACAATATTTAACTATTTTAAAATCTAATTCTATAATGGTAAAAAATATAATTTCTCTTAACAAAAAAAAAAAAGGAAAAACAAGAATTTAGAAAATAATTATAAATTTCAATTGATTAAATAAAATTCATGAAACTGAGCTACTTAAATTCAAATAAATACAAAAATTATAAGATAAGTAACTACTAAAAATAAAAATGTCATGTAAAATTCATAAAAAATGTTAAGAAACTGTAAATTCAAACATATAATTTTTTAAATACGGTATCTATTAATAAAATTGTATTAATCTTTTGAAAAGTAAGACTTATTATTTTATCGGCGAAATGGTGGATAGCGCAAATGTTATCAAGGTTCGACTCCTGGCCAAATGTTAAAATCATACAAAAAATCTTTTTATTACATGATATTAATAAACACTCATTTTCGTTATATAATCATGAGGTAGATTTTTGTTAGTTTCTGCTGCCTTTGGGTTCAACGTATTCAAGTACGATTCTCCACTGGTAACAATGAAGCATGGAAGCGGTTGGATTATTAATGGACATTTTAAATTGGTGCATACTGTAAATTTGGAACAATACGACAGAGCCTTGAACACAGTTGAGGATACTATGAAAGATATTAATGAGAGTTCCATGAAAACTATAATTGGTTTCCACCTAAATATGACCAAGTTAAGACTAGAGGAGCTTCGAGGCAACAGGGGAAGGAAGTCACGTTCAATAAACTGGATTGGATCCGCCTGGAAATGGATCGCTGGTTCGCCAGACGCTATTGACTGGGATTCCATTTTAAAAAGCCAACAGGAGATGGTAACCAACAACAACGACCAATTTGTGATTAATCAACAGCTCTTCAACGTCACGCAGACATCTATCAAGAGGATCAACGAGATGATTGCATACGCAAATTCTATTAGTAAGGATATAAATGATGAGAAACTCGAAATACTTACGTCGAATAAGGTACTGGTGTTGAAGGAGCAAATATCGGAATTAGTACGAGCATCGCAGATGGCTAAAACCGGAATTGTAAATACGAACCTACTTGACCAGTATGAAATGGAGAAAATTATTTCGCAAGAAGATTCTCTGCCTTACGAAAATCTTGTGGAAGCGGCAGAATATGCAAAGCCCTCCCTGTATACTAACGGCACGCTCCTTCTTTATGTACTGTCGGTACCTAAAGTAACACAGCAAAAATATCGAGTTATAATAGCAAGAGCCACTTCTTCTAGAGGGAAACAAGTTGACCTACAGTATCAGAACGTAATGATAAGCAAAGACGAAACATATGCGATAACTGGAAATTGCTTCTCAATTAAGAATACAACAATATGTGAAAGAGGTATGCTGAAAAGATTACCAGAGGATGGGTGTGATGCAAGGTTACTTAAAGGTGGAGATGCAAGCTGCCACTTTGTTACAAATAATGAAGAGACCATTGAGCTAATGTACGCCAACAGCATTTTTGTGAGCAACTTCAATGGAACTATTAAGGGCGAAAAGGAGACGAGAAATGTTAGCGGAAATTTTATAATCCAGATTTACAACGAGACAATAGAGATTGGAAATCAAACTTTTATCAGCAAGGAATCCAGAACCATACAAGCCTTACCATCAATTCTATCAAACGTGACAAACAAAGATATCAAACTAAATCTTGAGTACCTACACATGTTGAACTTGGATAACATTAAGCATCTAACGAATCTGGGAGCAACATTTCATACCTCAACTGCTTTCGAGGCCATATTCCTGATAATTTTGTGTGTAGTTTGCTACAAAATTTGGAGAAAAATAACAGCGGTCATAGAAATCCCCACGAAAAACGTACCACAGGCTAGTTAACAGATTTGCGGGACGCAAACATTTAGAGGGGGGATAGTTAACACGCTTCACTATACAACTTGCTGACCCAACATAATACCGTTGCACCAACAAGTTCATTTACCTGTTGAACCAATATGCTGATAATGCACCTTTATACTTTCTTTGTAATATTTTTGTTTTAATAATAATTTAGTTTAAATATTTAATTTAATTATTTGCTGACTAACCAATAATTAAGTATAAAAGAATTGTAATAGAAAGTTATTGATTCATTCTGTCACTGGGAATAAAAAAGGTAATACAATAATTAAACTAACTTGTCTTTTATTTTTAATAGCGAACAAGAGCCAAGGGTTGGCTCCAACTTTAATTTTTTAGTGTTCCCTTCAAGGGACACTTTAACTTCCATATTCTCGCGGTAATGAAAACTTGCGATATAACAACAATAAGTGAAAATAAACACAAAACATATTAAGGTTACAAGGTGAGAAAAAAAATTCATTTATAAAGCCAATATTTAATACGTGTGAAGAGCAAAGCGCACCGGAAATTAAAGCAGCAATAGAAATTAAACGTACCACAGGATTAAAGTTTAGAGGTGGGTAGGAAATTTGGTTTTAGCAAGCAAACAAGTAAATAAATAAAACAATTAAAATCCACCGTTTTTACAAAACTTAGTACATAAAAAAATTAAAGTCGTAAATTAATCACATAAACCAATGAGAAAATAACAGAGTAACACAAAACGTTTAAATGAGGGCTGTTTATGATTTCGCTATATTTTAAACAACTTTTAGTTTGGCATAAAATTTAAAATTATATTCTAAAATCAACTTAAAACCACATAAAAGATTTTTTCCGACTCAGCAATAATAGTTTTACTCAATATTGTTCTCCAATTTTATTGAGTATTTGAAATGAAAAACACGTATGATTCGGGTAATTTTTTTGGTGTTTTATAAGAAGAAACATACCGATTGTGCCAAGATAATTTTTTATATTTTCTCTTCTTTTTCAAAACTGTTTTATTGTAGGTATCGTAATTATCGCCTGAATTATAAAGCTATACAAAATTATTCCGTTTTCCTCCTTCCAGTGGTGTGTTCGGGAGAATTAAAAAAAATATATAAATAAAGCGTACGATAATAAACTCAAGCGAATAGGGTGATTTGTTGTACTAAATTCTAAACAATATGGCAGTAGGATTCCAATGTATCCGTAACTTCTGTAGCTGTCGTTATGAAAGCACCAGGTAAACAACAATTTAAATCAAATCGAAAAATAAATTCTTGCAATTCAGTGGCTTAAATTGAAATACATACTTCTCTACTTCCAAAAAATTAATTAAAATACTTTCTTAGCCATTTTATTATTTAAACGAAATACAGTATTTTTAGGATCGACTTAATATTCAAAGCGAAATTATTTAAAAATCTACGTTGGTGTAAAAACAAATCCGTCCAGAATTTCAAGAATACATCGTCCTTTAAGAGGTTACATCGTTTTTAAAAATATTGGTAAGATTTATATAATAATTATAATTATTTCACCGTTTTTATATTTTTTAGTAGTCAATTATTAAGCACTAGGTCATTATTTAATGAAAAATTTTTAAAAAACTTAATTTTTTATTATTTTTCAATATTTCGCCAAACCATTGGTTGACATCATCAGGACAGACAAAAAGAAGGATATATAAATAATTAAACAAAATTGAAAAAATTTGTTTGATTAACAAATTCAAAATAATCAAAAACGATTTCAAAAAACAAAACAAACAAAAACAATAAAAACTACAAATAGAAAAAATTGTTATAACTATACATACATACAAACAAATTTTCAATATTAAAACAATTTTTTTCAAATGAAAATCAATTTTTAAAATAACAATTTTACAAAACAATATTATTTTACACATAAGTATATTCAAAAAACATAAATTTAATGACCAAACATTACAAAAAATTAAAGTATTAATTATTAATACTATGCAGGTACAGAGTTTTGTTTTATAATTCTATGCACCAAATGTCTATAATTTTGTGCAACATTCTCCGTATCTGCTTTAAAATTTATTCTTTTGGTTAATGGTACTTTAATTATTTGTTACATTTCCAACATATACCTACGTTCATAATTATTTTCTAAATTTAAAATTGAAACATTTTCAAAGTTAGGATAACCATTAACTTTAGAACAATGCGAAGATAATGCTGTTTTTTGTAAACTAATATTATTCCTGTATTTTTGGTCTGACCTATGTCCTGCGATTCTAGTTTTCAATTTATTTTTTATTGTGCCTACATAAACCTTACTACAATCCTCCTTATCATTACCATTACAATGAATTTTGTACACTATATTGGACATATTTAATTTTTGAATTTTATCCTCAGTTTTGCTAAACAACCTATTTAATGTGTACATATAAGACGCCATTTTGTATTTATTTGTATCAAACATTTTTGAATTCTCTATTCTTTCAAACAAGACAGATATATAAGTTATCGATTTATATATTTTGGGTTCCGTTCCACTACTTATAACTCTTTTCCTCCTATTATTAAATTGGTTAATTAACCTATTAGTTAATGGTATTGGAAAATTGTTCTCAGTTAATATATTTCTAATCTTTTCTTTGTTCTTTCTATGGAATTCTTTGTCACTTATTGTTAAAATCCTCTCTATTAAAGTATTGGTCGTGTTAATAATAATTCTTTTATTTTGTTTAGAATAATAATTAATAACTCTACCTGAAGCAGTTGGTTTTTGGTACCAATCTATAACTAATTCTTTATTTTTTCTTATTATTAAAGTGTCTAAATATGGAAGTTTAAATAATGACCTAGTGCTTAATAATTAACTACTAAAAAATATTGCTAAGATTTTTAATTAAAAACAAAAAGAACATGGCAGAGTTAAACAAAGTTTGTTAACTTCGGCATTACCGATATTTAAAACAGTACAATTTTTTTCCTGAGAAATAAATTTCACACAATAAATTAAATAGCACACATGTTGTTAATTAACATTTCACATTATTTTCACTTTAAAAATAAAAATAAATCACAATTCTTTTGGTATGGCGCCACCAAACAGGAGTTTACTTAACTATCAAATGGCGTATTAAATGCATATTGTTATGCTAAAAAGATTTAAATAACATATCAAAGAAGTAAAAAAATTATGTTTACTCCATAGGAATGTTATAACATATGACTGATAATTGACAAATTTGTTACTTAAATAAAAAATAATAAATATTTAACAAAATAACAGATAGTAAAAATACAAAAAATGTACGAAAACTAAACCAATTTGATAATTAAGTACTTTATTGAATAAACGTATTAAGAATTTTTCGATAAGACAGAATTAAAAGCCCAGTTTGCATGATCTACAACTAACTAACAACTAAAGTGCTTTTCAACGAGAAGTTTGTTTTTAAAACAAAATAAAATAAAAAATTTAGATTAAGATGATTTAAATTTTTATTGAAATTATGAATGAAAAATTATATCTGGCAAATGTCCATCACGACCACGCTGACAGATGTCGATTCCTTCATCAAAGTTTTTAATCATTTTTTGACAAAATAGCCGTCCTATTTCGTTAATAATATCAAGGATTTTGAGTTTTAAGGCTGAAATCGATACAATTGGCTCCGTATAGACTCTGTTTTTAACGTAGCCCCACAAAAATAATCCAGTGGTGTTAAATCACAGGATCTGGATATGGCTGGTCATTTAACTGCTGATTATCGTGAATTATGCGATCGGGAAATTTGTTTTGCGATAAATTGATCGTTTCATTGGGGGTGTGACATGTGGAACCGTCCTGTTGAAACCACATTTCAGTGATATCTACGTCGTGAATGGTAAGCCAAAATTGAGTTGTTAACACCTCGCAATAGCGTAATCCGTTGGCTGTTACTGCATTTTCAGCACCATCTGGAAACGAAAAACAGAAGAAAAAAACGGCCCAATCACGCCTTCAGACCACATAGCGGACCATACGTTGACAGGTTGAGCATACAAAGGATTCTCAATAATCATTCTATGACTTTCAGAAGCCCAAATGCAGCAATTTTGGTTGTTGTTCCTGAATGAATTTAGCGAATCTGCGGCAGTATGAATGGTTGGTTAGCTTTAATTCCTGCACCAATTTCGTAAGGCTTCATAGTCAAATCCATACGCACCATTCACCATATGGTGGTTTTAGATTATCCTAATTGTTGAGAACCTCGAGGAATTGACAAATTTGGATCTGCTTTAATACTGTGGCTCCTGGCTGCATTGTTTTCAGTTGAACGACCCGGTCGAACAGGCGTTGGTGTTCGCACATTTTGTATCGAGCTTATCGACTCAAATTCATCAACCAAATTCTTAATAGCAGTCTCAGAAGGATGATTATGTTTTCCGAAAATATAACGAGTTTTACCAAATGTATATTTAACAGAACCACCATTTTCGTAGTGGAATTTAATGCCATTTTCGTGCGAAATGAAATCCATTGGAACAATTGCTAATGCATCTACTTCGAATACTTCTGAAAACTAAATGTCAAAACTATCATGTTGTTGGTGTTGACACAGTTCAAAAAACCCGATACAGTTTACTCAGTTTGCTTTTAAACTAAATCAGAATAATTGATGTCTAAACAAGGGATTAATTCAAGTCAGCAAAATCTATTAAATGTTAAAATAAGTGAATTTGCTGCGCAACGTTTTTATAATTATAAGATTTCTAAAAATGGGATTTTTTTATTTTTTTTTAAATGTAAGATTTTACGATTTTAAAATTTTGTCTGAATAATAAAATCTAACCGAATGTAAATGCATACTTACAACAACAATTACAAACAATCATTAATGCTTTATGCTGCAGTTAAACTGATTGTTAAGAATTTTTCCAATTTCACCGTATGCTCTAGAAATATGACATTTTTGTTTTGTTTTTATACAATGAATTTAAAGCTGAATTTAATATTTTGATAAAAAAAAAACTATTTCATGTAAATACTTAAAATGCCTCTTATAGAAAAACCTACTCAACGTCTCTTTTTATGCGGCATAAAACAAGATCTTACAGTGTATTTAGTTTGTATGCGACGCCTCTTATCTCTTTTAACAATCCTGTTCCTAAATTCAATGAAAGTAACTCTAATGAAGAAAGACATTTAAAAAATTTTTCAAACAACGATTCCTTCAACATTTCAAACGTTTAAATAACGAGAGCATTTGAGAGCAAAATTTTCTTGCGATATTTTTCTCCAAAAAAAAATATGTCTCTAGTTTGCCACTTAGAAAGAATGCGACACTCCTTAATCAAAGTGCCAAATCTGGTATTATCTAGCGGGCAGCATATCTTGAAAAAAGCATGAATGACGCATCGTCGAATGCACATTTATCTGAAATTGTCTTGTTTATTTAATAGAAATAAAAATAAGTGAATTGTCCTTCATATTTAACCGCAAAAAAAGCAAGTCTAATATAGCAGCACTGTCAAGATCTTATTCTCCAATTGCGAGTTATTGGTTAATTGTTGCAATTTATTTTGAAAATGATATTATTAAACTTTATACTAGTATTTTAGTGGTGGCTTTGATTTATTTTGTATTTTATTTTTGTTTCTATTACAATTGATTGGCAATATTTTCAATAGTTTTAGGTTAACTTTTCATTTTTTACCACATTAGGTATCAACTTCAAAGAAGATATTACAAAATCACAATAAAAAAATTACTTAGAATTAACCTTAAATACATTAAAATTTCTATGGATTGGCAGGTTGTTATATAGCATCTTCTTAGCCATCACTAATATTTTCTTTTTCATTAATTGTTCATACTTTTATAAGGGCAATAAGCTCTCGATATTGACATGAAAATTTAAAACAATGTCCGGTGAGGCACGTAAATGTTTGAGATCGCAAAATAAGCTGGAATGGTGCAAGAGATACTTCACTCCATCTGATCTCCTTCCCATCTGTACCATCTTTATCACACCAGGAATGGAATAAAATTCATGGAATAAAATTCCTAGTGCTAAGACATAAGACATTGTTGCATATCCAAGAAATAAACTAATAATAACTAATCTCTGAGAGTGATTGTCATTGTAAAGCATTAAAAACATATAATGTATAACGTAATTTAACGCTTTTTAATTGAAGACACGCATCAATCAAATTATTATTTCATAATAAAGAACCTACCCAAGAGTCATTAACACAAATAAAACACATAAAAATCAAAATAAATTAAATATTTTTAAAATTTTATCAAGAAACTATGAGAAAAATCACAATGAAACTTTTTTTAAAAATAATCTGCGATATTCTAGATCATATGAATTTATGGTGCTGCGTTTCTTCTCAAGTATATATTTCAGCCCATATATCTACATCAACAAATGTATAGTCAGAAATATACCGGTAATAATGAAAATTAAGGGCTGATCCGATGAAGTGAAGCTATATGTACGCAAAATGTTTATAGAACCATTTGTAATAATTGTAAAAAAAAATTTTAAGAAAATGTGATTTCTATTTAATCAAAATTTTGTGCAAAGATTTTAACATATTTTTAAAAATGTGTTTAGTTTTGTTCAGTGCCATAAAAAATTATTCCATTATAAAATTTTAAAATGTGAAAAATGCGTATCCCTTAAAGCGGTTACGGCTTAATGTCCTAAAAATCATTGAAAATGTGGTGGCCTCAAACGTCAAATTTTTATACAGTCGAAATTCCACTGTAACAAGAAAACTTGATCAAATAAGTTTAGCGGTTTGGAAAACGTTCTCTTGTCAGAACATGAACAATTGGCAGTGGATTTTTATAATAAAATATAAATATTTTTTATGTTTTTACACTATATTTTTTAATAAATGTCAAAAGGTCAAATTTATAACTTTATTTATTATTACTCGTTACCAATGGTTTATTATTATTTTATTATTTTTTAAGACAACACCAGAAACACATTAATAATATTGTAAAGGCGCTAAATGTCACTGAAAAAAGCCATGCCGTTTACCCTTGACGTGCAATATGTGGTCCGTCTAAGCTCTTTTCGCAATAGCCGTGCCGTATAGCTACTGCACTTTGAACATTACGTGATAAGATTTACATCTGCACCTGGCAGTGAGCCTTAATCAGATGGTGGTCATACCACTGTGAGTAAAAAGCAGCGCCACTCACGCCCTAGGAGGCCAAAGTATAATTCTAGCAACAGATCCTTCCTAGTAGCAATTTTAATGATTCCAGAGCAGGGCTGCAAACCACTACTCCTTGCTGAAGAGCTGGAGACTATCCAGCTCCTGTCCAGGATACATGACTAGCATGCTCACTGGATCTAGGATCATTCCACCAGGTAGGTGTTATTAAAAGTGAAATGATCCTGGCCACCATTAAAAACAGACCTGTTATGGGGCCGCGAAAACACAACCAGTACGATACTTCCAAAGGGCCAATCTCAGAGAAATAGCTAAATACCTAAAGAGACAAATAGCGGAAACTCTGCGGTCCACTGATTCCCGTGGAAATAAAGTGGAGCTTCCAGTTTTACCCCTGCTGACTTCAGGGGACTGGGCTCCCTTATACCCTCAGCAGCACAGGTCTAGATAGTCGAACTTCTATAAAAACCGATAAATGTGCCTCTGGGGGGGACTGCACTTTGAACAGTAATCCTATTTATAATTGAGGTGGTTTTTAAATTTAAAAATATTTTCGTGTGCAACATAATTTTTAAATTAATGACGAACATAACCCACTCAATTTGGATTTGCGAAAGAGCTAGAGTTTTTACGAATACAACGTTAGTTTACGTAATACAAAACAACCATAATTTAAGATCCAATCCCAATTATTTCGAACAGCTGCGGATATGCAATACTTTTTCTCATTAAAAGGGCAACCACAGCAATATATTTTTATAATTTCACACCACATGATTATATTTTGTTTATATTAACAATTATTTAAATTTAATGTTTTTGTCTTAAGATGTTAAACTTTGCAGTTATTTCAGAAAATAAAGCATGCACAAACCATTCTTAACTTGCTGGCTGTCATAAGTGAAAGTTAGTAAATTTTAATGTTATTTGATATCAACTACAAAATTTTTCTGTGCCAAAAACAATAAAACAAAAAATAAACCTTCCACTTGCTTTAGGTATAAATAATGCCCTTCCACCTAAAAAAGAAATTACTCATGGTTACAATAACTTAACCAGTTTAAAACGTGATAATATTAAATTAAAGCACAATATTTTGAAGAAATCACATAATAATGACGAGAAGAAATTAAAAACGAAACCACAGTACAAAAGGGTAGGAAATAATTTGTGATGAACATTTGACGAGAGTGGTAAATATACAGACACAAATGTTGATCATAATTAGACCACAAATAACAGCAAACTTGTGAAACACAACTTCTTAGAATTAATCCTCATAAATATTGGGTTAACCCTAATTTGGTTTATGCTACTTTGAACAACCAAGCGAAAAGTATTGCAAAGTTTGCTTCACGATTATGTTAGAATTTTGCTGCTGTATCTTATAAATATTTTAAAACTGTTTAATTTATTAAATTAAATTTATTTTATTTGTTCTATTATACTATTATTATTATAATTGCAAAAACACAAACTTTATATGATTTGCTTGAAATAAGTTCTTTAGTATAAAAAAACTGATTTAATTTTACATAAAAAGAAAACATTTCTTCATTTTATTTTGCCTACTAAAACATCAATTTTGATAAATAAGGTTTCGGGAACAATGATTTTATATTGTTTACCTTTCAGTTTGCTTATCACCAAAAGGGTGAAAGCAAAACTCTGTTTCACGCTAGAAAGTACGTCTCTCTATATGCTTTTCTGTCTATCACGTATCTCTACATCTGGGAGAGCTTGGCACTTGGAATTTTCACTGGAAGGCAAGTTATTAAATTATGTATAATAAACTGACTTTTTAGCTGTTGTAAAAACATATTAAAATTTTCAACAACAAATAATAAAAGCCTAAAATTAAAGGGTGACCAACATATGGTTCAGTTGTGAGGGACTCTAGCATTTGGCAATTTTAGTTGCAACACTTGTATTTTTTTATATTCTACATACGCAGAAAAACAAGGTAATGGTATTGTAATAAGAGCCATATTATGTTCTCTGTAAAAAATGTGCAGCGAAATTTTTGTGATTATTTTAAACACTATATTACTCACGATAAACAAGTCTTCGTTTAAATTTTGATAAAATTCGAAATAATATAGTATATATAATTATAACATACCATTAATAAACATAACGTGTTAAGTTGGACGAAAACAAAAAAAAATATTTTTAGTATCGTCGTTGGAGTTGTGATTTAAATTCTCTTTTAATTTTATATTTTAAAATAAGTTGTTATATGACCACAATAATATATGATATAATGGTTATCATGATCAGTATTATGGTTATATTTTACTATGTTATTGTTATTTTGGACACCAATGTATTTCTGAAAAATCAAGTTTAACAATAATATGATTTGCCTATAAAATTATAATTCAATTGTGCCATGCTGCTATTAGGTTGGGCTATAGAAACCATTTTCTTTTTTTATTGCCGCTTATATAGCTCTGACTATTGGCTTAACTTTATATATTGAAAGGAAATCGATTAAAAAAGCAAGGGAACATACAAATCATTTCGAATAACATGCAGCGAAACAATATAACAACAATTACAGTTGTTATTGGTAGTTGTTGGTGGAAATCAACTAAGATACAAAATGGTAAATAAAAAAATGGCCTAAATAATTCACTTCTAACGTATATAAATATATATATATATATATATATATATATATATATATATATATATATATATATATATATATATATATTTAACATGGGTTTTATAATAGTGATTTACATGGATTTAATAAAGAAAAACACATTCACATTTCGTAATCATGTAAAATATAATTTGAAGACTTTGTCGTTAAGTTTTTGTTTTTGGGTATAAATTGCATAAGTTTGCAATGTGCAATGTAGCCAATATTGCACCTATCCTATTATTGCACCTAAAACGTTAGCTATTTATAAAATCCAAATTTTGTTCTTGGGTCATGAAAAGTTTAGAAGCTGTAAACGCATTTTTAAGAAAAACAAAAATCTATTCTCGTTATAAAATTTTAATTTTATCCGAGAAAGGTGGATGCCGCATATCAATCCTGTATGTTTTTTAAGATTTCAATTTAATACCCCATAGTTTAATGGATTTTTAAGTTTCATATTTTATTGAGAGCATAACCGAAATTATTGTGACTAATTTTTGTGTTTAATTTTGTCCAATATTTTGAAATGATGATCGAACGGCCGAAAAAAATGGACTCTAATTTTCAGAAGATTTTTTTCTGCCTTAATGTGTATAGTTTGTTCCAAAACAAAAATAGTCCTTTGCATTTTGTGCGATGCGCCAGCACAAAAAAAAAATATAAATATTTTTAAAATATATCTGCTGGATTTTCTGTCTTATTTAAATAATTTAATTTTGCCAACAGATGACTGATACCATCTCCAAATCTAATAAGAAATGTAGACAGTACAGTGTTGAATATTTGAAATTTGGCTTCATTCCATCATTGCCGGACAAACAATTGCTTCAAAGATGAACTTCAGAAGAGACCTACACTGGACGGAATGTTCGCTTCGACTTCACAAAGAAATGATGATGGTTTGCGGGCGTCTTACAATATCTCGTTACTTATAGCAAAATCCGGAAAACCGCATTTTATCGGAGAGAAGTTAATTTTGCCAGCCGTTGAAGATGTTTTAAATACTGTTTTACACAAACCTGCATCTGATATCATTAAAGGAATTCCCTTAAGCAACAATACTGTTGAAAGACGTATTGATAAAATGAGTTCTGATATTGAAAGCTTCTTATGTAATTATTTGAAAACGACCCATTTCTCTATAAAACTGGACGAGTCAACTTTACCTGATAAATCTAGGTTTGATGATATTTTGACTATGGTAATACCACCGTGGATAATTAATCCATATGGTGAAATAGAAGAAACGAATGTCATAATACAAGAGAAACTGACTGAACTAAGTACAAACGAAGAACTTAAGGTTCAGTTTAAAAACGGATATAAAAAATTCTGGCTGCAAAACAACATACCCGTTACTTATCCCGTATTATGGAATATAGCGAGGAAATTTTTAATTTCCTTTCCATCGTCATACCTAGTGGAAAGGGGGTTCAGAGCTGTTATCAATCTCCTAACAAAAAAAAAAAAACAAACAAAACAGACTGGACATCATTAGCCGAGGAGATTTAAGATTAACCCTTACAAAATTGACGCCAAATGTTTATTATTAAAGCATCAGGTTCATCCTTCTCGCTAATAATGTTGACTTATTGCTTATGTTATTTTATTTATAGTTTATTTTATATTTTTTTTTATTGTTATGTATATTTTACATAACAGACACAAAATTTTATTTTGAGTAGTTTTAATTTAAATTCAAATAATAAATGTATAAATTAATTTTAAGTTTTTAACACTAAACTTCACTACAGTTAGAAATTTACAGGAAATAAATATCAGGTAGGCAGGGGGTCTACCCAACACAGAAAAACATGGCAGAGGTCTACAACACAAAAAAGTTTGGGGAAGTCTGATCTAACCTTTATAAAATGCTTGTCCTTTGTATTTTCTTCTTACAAATATTTACCCAAAAGAAATAAAAAGTTATTGTAAAAGTAAGCAGGACTATTTCAATTATGAATACTATAAACGAATGACAAAAAACTAATGGAAGTTCCTGAGAATTGTAAATGCCTTTATTCTGGTGGGATATTAAATTTTACTAGTTATTATTCTTTCTCTGATTTAAGCATTTTTTTTCGATTTTTATTACCCTTAAAATAATTAGAAGCATATGTATTAAAAAAAAACAAAAAGTTTACTGCTTTAAATAAATATACATTGCAACACATGAATTTTATAATAATTCTAATACAAAAAATATGTGTTAGAATTATAATTTCTGATGTTGGTTTTCATATTTAAACTCACGTTTTAATTCCACAATATACATTCCACAATTGTACATAGAAACAATTGTAAGAAGCATAAACAGAAAAACCAAATTATAAATAACAAGTATAATAAAATATAAAAATTTTTTCTGCAAAAACTTTATATTAGTATTTATATTAAAAATTTTTGATATGGGACGTTTTACGAGAAGACGATCTAAAGAATATAAAGCGATTGCCTTTATAGTAAAATTTAATTTTAAATTCCGTGCATTGCAAATTATTCTTGTAAATGAAAAAAAAAATTATATTTATGCTAATGCACTTTTTTGCAACATAAGTGTGTGAATTTGGTATAAAAATCTGTAAGATATATGGTTCATTAATTTTATCAGAGTGATTTTTGAAGTTCGTTTTATTTAGTCCGTTTGATTCATTGAAACAAAATTATAAACAATAATTTTAATAATAATAATAATAGTTACTTACTTACCCTTACTAAAATAATAATATAATATAAGCCCCGACATTTCTTCATAGGGGAAATATAAAATTAAACATTTTTCGTTTGTCCATAAAATATGAACAAACGTAAATACTTGCGAGAACACTGTTTACATTCTTATGAAATGTGGAAATAATAATTTACAAAAAATGCTTATTCCAATAGTCTGCTGTTCTAATTTTAAATTCTTGAGAATGGTTTGTATTCTTATTCTTTTTAAGAGTTCATTTAGTATTTAAGTTTAAAAAATATAGAAATATTTTTGATTCAATGAATAAAGTAATATAAAAAAAATCATAAAAAAATAGTTATTTTTTTACTAAAAATCTAGCAAAAAACATTTCTGATGTCATTTCTGTCATGAATTTCATTGTGATTGTCGTGAACTTCTTACGAACCATAACAATTTTGATAATGTTTTAAAGAGTAAACTATTTGAGCATGTTAAGAGTTTTATTTCCAACCGGCAACACAGTTTTATGCCGAATAGGTCTACAACGACTAACTTACTTATATTAAGCCGTGATATTGTATCTGCTATGGTGCGTAAGCGCCAATGCGTTGTTATATACACTGATTTCCCGAAAGCATTTGATACAGTTAGCCATCATCTGTTACTACTCAAGCTTTGTACATTTGGATTTTCGAAAAATATTTTGGCATTTTTTCATAGTTTCTTGACCAATAGAACTTAAAGTTAAAATTGGTAATAATTGATCCCTTCTAATATAATTGATCCCTATTCAGGTATTCCTCAAGGAACGCATATTGGTCAATTACTTTTTATAATTTTCATTAATGATTTACCATTGAATTTTAAGTTTTCCAGCTGTCGTTTATTTGATGATGATTGTATTCTACTATTGGCGATACTGGTGACTGCGAAAAGGTACAGATTGATCTTAATAAACTGTATGACTGGTGTTTGGAAAATGACATACATATTAATGTTTACGAGTTCAATAAATTTTAATTATACTCTTGGTGGTTTCCTGCTTAAACGTGTAGCTGAAGTTAAGGAGTTAGGCTTCACTTTTGACACTAAATTAAAGTTCTCTAATCATATCGGTTATGTTATTTCTGGTATGCTTGATATGCTTGGTTTCATTAGAAAAAATTCTAGAGATTTTAAATATGCATACACCCTCAAGTCTTTGTACATTTCCTTGGTTCGAAGTTTAGAGTCCAAGTCATTTGGGCACATCAAGTCGTACTGAAAGAATTCAGAAGATATTTACTAAGAGCGCTTTAAAATTGATTTGGCCATATGAACTACCTTTTTATGATGTTAGAAGGAAAATGTTAGGCTTATAGTCCTTGCCCCTCATTATTATTTGTCTATAATATACCATCTGACAATATCGATAGTCCGGAAATTAAAAATTATTTTACGTTGTATAGTCCTGTTTGAACAAATTATGCAATTAATGAGCCGATTGCAAGATGCTTACATTTGTGTAATAGTTTTATACCACACTTAATTTTAAATGTCAGTTATAATATGTTCAAGCTTATTTTATTCAAACATTGCAATTAAAATTGTAAAGTAATCTGTAAGAATTTAATTCTGTAGATGAAATAAATAAATAAATAATAAACGATTCACTTTAGTCTCGATTAAAAATAAATTTCAAAATAGGGCTTTTAAGCTTGTTTTGAATATTATGATATTATAATAATATGTTACAGAAATAATGATAATTTAAACACAAACACTGTTACACCATTCTATAGCAATCAGACCATGTTCAATCAGTATTCCCATGCAAGGATTACATAACTTAAATGCTCACAATTCACTAACTACTATTGAAAGAAATATAAAATGAAGATAAAATTAATTATAAATTTTTTCCAAAATATACTAAATAAAATTGAAGAAAATATTTTAATTGTAAATCGTTAATTTAAACAATCAGAGGATTGTATGTTTTTAAAGAATAATTGTTTTGAACGAAAAGAATTTCTAACGAAGAGAATTTTCATCTTAGAATTATTAATCACTAGTTTATAGATAAAAATACTTAATAATTTGTTTGATTTTTAAAGAAAACTAAAATTATTTACTAATTTGTTCATTTAGTTTATTTCATATTTATTTTGTAAAAAACACTTTCAATGTAGTATACTTAACTACATAATAATATTGAATTATTAAGGATGACACAAATGTTTCTATAGGTATATGTCAATTAATAAGACACAAGTAAAATATCATGATTTCTCTGCGTACGGGCTTAGCAACAAAATATTGACTAATGGCATATGCATAGTTCTCCTTCACGTTTTGATATGGTATACTCACTGAGACCATAAGACTTTATATCGCTGAACTTTTCATTGATTAAGCATATAATTCAATCTAAACGTCAACCTCATTTAAAAACCACACAAAGTATAACCCTTCACCCATTTAAGTTTATTTATTAACAGCAACACAAAAAAATATCAATAATGACGTTATTGCTTATGCATTCTTTGTGTCTGTTTGGAGGTTTAAGGCACTGATATCTTGAACATAAGATCTCAACACGAATATGTTGAATACTGCACTCTTGTTTATTAAAGGCTGGTTGTTGTTGAAATTTTTGTTGCATATTTAAAACGAACTTCATTTGTTTTAAATGTGAATAACTTTTTACTGCCTTTAATACAATAAAATAATATCAAAACATTTACAGTTCAGTTTAAGCTTTGTATAAAACTTTTAACCTGCTTTACGTTCTAATGTTTGTGGAAACAATATTGTATTTTGCTTGTTCACACATAAACTTTTAAAAATTTGTTTAAATCAAAAATACCTAAAACTAAAATAATAAATTTGTTAATAAACACCTTATTGAAAGTAAGGTAAATCAAAACAAAATGGCAAAGTAAATTTATGGTTAGCACAATAAGTAACACACCTTAAACAACTTTAAAAAAAACAGGTCAAAACAATAATCAAAAACGAAAAATAGCTCAGTTTATAAACCAAAAAATCAACTCGTACTTGGAACAAATTGCAACAAGTAAAAAATAATAATAAAAATAATGAAAAACCCTTTAGAGAATAAAATAACGTTAACTATCATGCCATAAGTAATAAGGGCTGGTTTCAGTTCCAAGGCTTAAAAGGAAATCGTTAATTGACGCTGATATACTCGTTTATCTTCTATCTTATAATCTTGTATTGTGTTGTATTATAAATAAATCAATATAAAAAAGCCACGAAAAATTACGTACGAAAAGTGTTTCTGAAAATTAAAACCGGAAAATTGTCAACAGAAACGACATGTCAAAATTGTGAAAAATTTATAAAAAGTCCTGCCTGTCAACTAAAAAAAATATAAAATTTGTATAAAAAGAACTCCTACCTATTTCTTGTTTTTAACTTGATCACATCGAGTTGAGGGCAACGAAGCAGAAGAAATAAAAATTTAGCCTACCAAAAAATTTAAAAACGCAAATTTTAAAAACGCCAAATTTTGCAGAACTAATTTATTGACTTTGGTTGTCTCTTATTTGTCATACGTTCAAGTAGATAAAACTCATCCAGGTAAGAAAAGTTAATCAGAAGACTATATAGAATTTTTTTTTTACTGTTAAATAATTAATAGTTTTTAGGCCTCTAGAAGATTTTAAATTTAAGGCAACGGTTCTAAATAATGAAATTTATCACCTAACATTAAAATAAAATAAAACTATCAAATGTTATGCATTTGCAAAAACTTTTTAAATTATAAATATCAAAATGTTTTTTCAAAGTTTTATTATAAAAGTCGTCATGCTCTTCTCATGTATATTTATATAATTGCTAATTTTCGATTTTGTTTTCTATTAGATCTTGAAAACGAATATAATGCCAAGAAAAAAAATAAGAAATTGAATCATCATTACTTTTTTGATCCGTTTTGTTTTGCAACTCTCACTTGGTTTAAAAATATTTTTATAATGATGACTTGTGGTAATTTAATTTAATGATTTACTGATTATATACTTAAACTAAAACTCTTTCTAGTGGTTTAAAATAAACGGACAGTTTGTTAAATAAGGTTTAAAATATTGAATAAAATGATTAAAAAACACTATTTTTACAATAGAGAAATCTGCTTTAAAATTTATTAAAAACTGTTTATGTTGACAATGAGACTCAGCAGAAAGACACAAAATTTGATTCTCTGGCAAAATTTTTAGCTCTCACAAATTATATATCATATAAAACATAACTATAAACCTTAACACAAGCTACAGGACCTTTTCGACAAATTCAAAACATTCTTATGTAAAATTTTTTTTATTCTCAAGTTTTGAAGTCAATTTCATGCCAAAAAACATATATTTTTTATATATTCTATAATCAAATACATATATAAACATAAGAGAGAGAGAGAGAGAGGGAGAAGAAGAATAAGCATTCTATCATTCATTCTGTTTTTGCACAACAGAAAACTAAATTTATTCTGCGGTTTGTTATTCCTTGTTTTCGAGTAATTTTAAGCTAATTGAGTCTACCATCTGCAATGTTTCATTTACTTTGATTTTGATTTATTTTTTACTATTTTTTCTTTTATAAAAAGGGTAAATCTATTTTTATAATTTATTACTTTTATATTTAGGTAATTTTTTGTTAACCGTTGTTGAAAGCTGTTAAAGATGGTTTGTCTTAGTCCCTGTTTACACGCTTCAGCTTTTGTTGCTCTTTGTTTTTTATACAGTTGACGTAATGTCTACATGCAGCAATTTGTGTCAACAATTTTCGTGTTGTGCTTTGCTTTATTTCATTCATGTTGTGAAAAATAGAGTTGAAAGAAAAGGTTTATTGAAAAAATGGATGTAAAAGAAAAAATTTACATACTAGAGTCTATAACTGACTGCATTGGAGAAGTCATTGAATGGGATTCTGATGAAAACAAGTGAAAAAGACGGAGTTTTGAAAAATTTTGATTATGTTGATTAGTTAGTTAGTCAACAATCTGTTCATTTTTTAATTAATTGTTTATATATTTTTTTGTTTATCCTGAAGATGCCAACTAATGGTTTGGTGAAATATTAAAATATTATAAAAAATAAATTTTAAAAATTTTTTATAAAATAAAATCCTAGTGCTTAATAATAAAAAACTACTGATTATCATTAACTACTTTTATTTTCTAAAATGTCTCTCTTAAATACTAACATAATAACATATAATAATTTCGTTATCCAATTGTTCTTAAACATATTTTTAAATATATTTGTTATTAAACGTAATTATTAATGACAAATGTGTGTTTAAAGATAAAAAAGGTTGTAAAGATCACAAAAAAATTGTAAACAACCTAATACTGTAAACACATTCTTATCATCTACTGGATTTTACTTAGCTTAAAAGAATATTAGATAATATTTATTACTACAGAAAATAAGTTTATGCATGTGCATCCCTAACTCCGGCAATTTTATGGCGAAATTTCAACATTCCTTTTTAACAATGAAACATAGAATAAAGAAGAATGTCAAAAATGCAAAAAAAAAACAACTGTGTTTATATGATTACGAATTGAAACACAAAACGAAATTCCCGAGTACAAGCAGCTTCGTACAGCAGTGAAATAGAAACATTTTCAATTTTTATACCTTCTTTTTTTCAAATGGAAAAATAAAAAATTAAGCAGCAAAAGTTGAAGCGTGTAAACAGGGACTTAGCAGTAAATGTTTTGTTTAAAGTTTGACATACTTGTCATTAATAAGTAGTAAATTATTAAGAACAATTTGAAGTTAAATTTTATAATAATAATCTGATAAAACCATTGCAAAACATATAAATTTATATAGTTTTTTTTAAACTATTTTTTTTATTAATCTTTAATAAATATCTTTTTTCTTTTTTAAGATCTTTTTTATATATTTTTTCTTCTCGATATTTCGCTTTCCTTTGGAAAGCTTCTTCAGGAAAAAATTTTATATTTTTGAAAACAAAAAATTATTAACAAATTGAAAAAAATGTTTCAAAACATTTGACAAAAACATATAAAATATTTTTTCATACATACATACAAAAATTTACATTTTCAAATAACAAAAACAAGGAAACGGAAATAACAAATAAATAACAAACAACAAATAACAAATTCTCTCTTATGAAATGATTATAACAAATTATGTGTCTTTTTAATTAAGTACCTATAATTCTGAGCTAAATTGTCTGTGTCTGTCTTGACATTTATTCTCCATACATTTGGTACATTAACAATTTCTAACATTTCCAACATATAACGTCTCTTGTAGTTTTTTTCTATATCTAATACTGAAGTTTCATCAAACTTTGGATAATGATTATATTTCTTACAATGTGAAGATAAGGATGTCTTCTGTGTTGAAATATTCCTATATTTTTGGTCACACCTGTGACCAGCTAATCTTGTTTTAAGTTTATTTTTTGTTGTTCCAATATAAACTTTGTCACAGTTCACGTGGTCATTTCCTCCACATGGTATCCTGTATACTACGTCAGATATTTCCATTTTTCCTATTTTATCCTTCATACTGCTAAATAATTTATTTAATGTGTTATGTGTTTTATGTGCAATTATATATTTATCTGTGTCATATATTTTACACTTTCTTAATCTTTCTGATATTTCAGGAACATTAGTTAATGATTTATAATTTCTTGGCTCTGCCGTAGAATTTCCTAAATTATGCCTATAACTACCATATTGTCTAATTAATCTGTTAGTTAATTCTACTGAAAAATCATTTTCATGAAGTATATCTATTATTGTGTCCTTATTCTTCAACTGAAATTCTCTATCACTTATAGTCAATATTCTGTCTATCATATTTTTCGCCGTGTTTATTATCATTTTTCTCGGATGTTTGGAATAAAAACTAATAAGTCTTGCAGAAGATGTTGGTTTCTTATACCAATCAAACACTAACTTATTTTCCTTTCTTATTATCAATATATCTAAATATGGAAGTTTAGATTCTAACTCTCTTACAGTCGTAAATTTAATATCCGGATGAAAACTATTCAATTCTGACAAAATATCATCCACTGCATCTTCTGATGTTATACAAAATAAATCATCTACATATTTTGTGATAATCTTCGGTTTAATACGAATATATGCAAAACTTAAGAATACGTAAAAATAATTCCTTCTCAATATTCGTGTTTTGTTCTATTATCTGCCATTTTTCCTCTATAATACTTAAAGCTAAACCTACAGGAATACTTGAAAAAAGTGAAACTACATCAAATGAAAACAATCTATCACTATCTCGTATATTTATTCCCTTGACTTTATCTTTAAGTTCCAATGAATTTCTAATATTATATTTTGATTGTCCTGTTATCACCTTAAGAATATTCGTTATATACTTGCACAGATCGTAGGCCGAGGAATTAATGCACGACCAAATAGGCCTCAAAGGAAAATTCTGTTTATGGATCTTAGGTACTCCATATAGCTTTGGACAATTTGATACATTTGTCTTAAGACTATTTCTCTCCATTATTGAAATTATATCTTTTTTAAAAAGTTCATCAACTAAAACATTGTTTGTTTTCTGCTATTTAGTAGTAGGATCCTTATTCAATATTGAGTATTTTGTAGAATCGTTAAGAATGTCATTTATTCTTGAATTATAATCGTCTCTGCTCATAGCAACAGTAACATTACCCTTGTCAGCATTAACAATTAATATGTTACTGTTGCTAATTCTAGCAACAGGTCCTTCCTAGTAGCAATTTCAATGATTCCAGAGCAGGGCTGCAAACCACCACTCCTTGCTGAAGAGCTGGAGACTTTCCAACTCCTGTCCAGAACACATGTCTAGCATGCTCACTGGACTGGATCATTCACTTAGCGTGTCATTAACGGCGAGATGATCCTGGCCACCATATTAAACAACAAACCTGATATGGGGCCGCGAAACCACAACCACCACGATACTCCCATATAGGCGCCAACCTCAATAATCAGTCAGAGAACAGTTAGATGTCTAAAGAGACAAATAATGGAACTCTGCGAGCTTACTGATTCCCGTGGAAATAAAGTGGAGTTTCCAGTTGTACCCCTGCTGGCTTCAGGGGACTGGGCTCCCTTTTTCCCCCAGTTGCACAGGTCTAAGTTGTTGCTGTCTTCAAAGACCGGGGTGTATTTCCGTTCGACAGAGTGTGATTTGTTTTACATCCGCGCCTGACTGTAAGTCTTAATCAGATGGTGGACAAACCACTTTGTATAATTTGGAACGTTATACAAACGTCCTAGATAGCCGAAGACATAATTCTAAGCAACAGATACCACCTAGTTGCAACTTGAATAATTCCAGGGCAGGTCTGCAAACTATCACACCTTGCTAGAGAGTCGGAGACTTTCTAACTCCTTGTCCAGAACACATGTCAAGCATGCTCACTGGACTAAATCATTCACTTAGCGTGTCATTATCAGCGAAATGATCCTGGCCACCATAGAAAACCATAGGATATGGGGCCGCAAAACCACAACCACCACGATGCTCCCATAAGGGGCCAACACCAATGATCAGCCAGAGAACTATTATAAGTCTAAAGAGACAAATAATGAACTCTGCAGGCCACTGATCCCCGTGGAAATAAAGTGGAGTTTCCAGTTGACCACCTGCCAATCTTCAGGGGACTGGGCTCCCTTTATACCCCAGTTGCACTGTGTCTAGATAGTGGAATAATCTATAAAGACCATATTTATATGCCCCCGGGGGGATTTCCTTTTGACAGTAAAAAATAAACATTAATTTTAGCAAGCTCTCGAAGAGAACAGTTCCAATGAACTAGTTATTAAAAGAATAATATCAATTTCCGCCATTTATAGGAAAAGTTCAACACTGGACAAACACAAAATTTTAAATACACCTCACATTATTTAGTAGAACTCTGCAGCACTCCACTTCCGTTTTTACAAAGTTATTATAAAAAGAAAACTTTTAATCCCCAAAGAAGATGAGGATGAAGTAAAGCGTTCTGTTATCTGCTGTGGCAGGCAAAAAAAAAACAATAATGCCAAACAACTGACTAATTCCTGTGTAGAAGAGCAAGGATTACGTAAATTAACGGTCCCTCAGCCGCAAATGGTAGAAATTTAGCTATATATAAAATGTTTGTTTATATCGGCATTTTCTTTCTCATAACGTTAAGCTAAATAAAATAAATTAATATTTGTTCTCTCCTGCCAATTTATGCCATCTAGCATACTTCCCAACAATTGGGTAAATTCGAACAGATTCAAGGAATAGAAATTTATATTTAAATTCCATTGAAAATTAAATCGATATCGAGTTTTGTATTTTCCACCAATTCGTTTATTTAATTTATAATACAAATGACGTTTGAGCACTTGTTGACGTACACTGTGGCACGTTTGAAGTTTATTACGACCTAGTTTAATATGCAATTTCGTTAGTTCGAACATTGCGAACGCATTCCTCTTTCATCTGGATTCTTCCAAAAGCTACGCCTTTAAACAGTGGCGTGTATTTCAGGGTTAAGATTTTTACTTAATGTACCTTTAAAACCATACATTGATTACAATCCTTTTTAACGTCCTTAAAATCAACTGGCTCTTTAGTATCTTCTTCATGTTCCCCATCTTCCATTGCTTGCAATTCTTGTTCTTTATGAACTAATCTCCTCTTAATAGCCTTCTCTCAATAGATTATTTTAAAACGCAAATGTATTGCCCAAGCTAAAGGAAAGTGTCAAATTTCATACTAAATAAATATCCATTATTTAAGTAATTTACATTTGCGTAAATCAGCTCATGCTTTACACTTGATGTAAATTAAACCATTCCAAATATGGGCTTTTTATTTCAATTTATAGCCACCTGTATCAAACAACATGCTAATGTTTAATATCAATTATATGTTTTCATAAATTAATTTTATTTCAGGTTTTTTTTTATTAACTTATTCTGTTTTACCATTATTCGATATTTAAAAGTTGTTTATTAAATACAAACAAAATGATTTAGTAGTTGTTTGTTCAAATTTAACATATTTACAAAAATTTAAGTTTTTATTTTTGTTTGAATGACACGAAATAGCCGAAGTTAATAAATTAAACCATTTGCTAGTAAGTCATTTGAATTTATTTGACAATTGCGATTCATATAGACAGTCGGTTGTTAATTTTGAAATGGTTTGTTACTGCGGAATTAGTTATTCATTCATGTCGCACTTTAGTAGTTTTTTTTTTCTATCTGAAATTAATACATAGAAGAGTGTTTAATTACTTCAATTTCTATATCAATAACAGCATCACATTAATTAACTTCCTCGATTTATTTACTTAAATTTACAATAAAAATATTGAGATCGCAATCGTGTACAAAATCAATAAATGACAACATTTACATGAGTTGCACTTATTTTACATGGATTTGTTACAAACAGCAAACAATTTTGTGCACTTAAATTCAATAAAAAAGGAATTTTTTTATAAATCACATGATGTTGGCATCACTTGCTAGTTGCCAATTTGTATATGTGGAATAAGTGTTTTTGAATAATTTTTGCAAGTTGGTATTGAATAATTTTCCTAAGGTAAAAATAATGCATGCCTTGCCTCATACTTCTTCAATCGTTATTATTGGAAATAAGATAAACAGACTACTATTCATAGCAAACTATGTACATATATTGATCTTATCTACTATAGTCGAATGTTAGAAGTCTTTTTTTTTAATTAACAAAACTTAAATTTTCATTGGTTGAAACCAGCACTAAAACTGAACTTGTTTTGAACGTATTGCAAGAAAATAATAAGTAGAAGCTAATCGAAAAATATTAACCAGTGATTCGTTTAAGATTAATTAACTGAACACCTTTATAGTTATGGAGGAAATCAAATTACAATTTGTTGAAGATCGTTTTTTGCTGATTTTTATAAACCACCGGTTAAATTTGAATAAAATGTCACAGTTTCCTAAAGTCTTCATTAAAAAAAATGTAAAATAAATGAAATGTAAGATAAATATATATTGCCAAGCTCATTTAATTAATAATAAATTGTAAATCTATTTAAATTGTTAAGCCGGCATCGATACACAAGTAGTTATCGGTTTCTATTGCAAGCTAATCGAAAGATGAAAAGACGATTTTGAATTTTACAAACATTAAAAAAAATTATTTTCAATAGAGTAACAATAGATAACTTCTCAAACCAGTTGGTGTAAAATTTATAATAGAAATGTTAATGCAGAACTACATATATGAAACAGAAAGACAAGTTATTGCCTAAACGGTACGACAAATTATAGTAAAAATGCTCTAAAAATTATTTTTAAATTAAGAGAAAATTTTCTTTACTTTTTTTTTATTTATTCTATTTATTTTAACAATTTATAATTTACATTTCTATTGCCTCAGCGTCATATGACATTATGGAGGCGAGTTGGCACTTTATAATTCAAAATTCTTGTGTTAAAACACATACTTTAGAAATATATATACATAATAAATAAATAGAGATTACTTATTATATTTCAAGTTAGGTTAATATATATAAATGTTATGTTGGAAGCATTTCAAGATCAAGAAGTAAGTATTTCTTTACATTTCTTTTGAAGTTTGATATTGTATTAATACTTTTCAAGTTTTGAGGTAAATTATTGTATTCTACGCAACCAATATATTCAACTCTTTGCTTTGTGGTTTCAAATCTACATCTTGCTGTACTTAAGTTGGAATTATTTCTTGTTGTAAAATTTGTTTGATTCCTTGAAAAATGTATTGTTATATGGCCTATATTGTTTATGGACTTATATATAAATAATAATAGCCTCAGCTTATACATGTCTCTCAGAGGCAAAATATTTTTGCAAACTTCTGTATATAATGTGATTGTTGGGTAATTAATTGGTAAATTAAAAACCGTTTTAATTGCCTTGTTTTGTGTTCGTTGAAGAGACTTTAGCTCTATACTGTTATGACATCCATATATCATTAGAAGATAATTCAAATGGCTTTGGATTAGCGCCTGGTATAGTATTAACTTCGTTTTCTCATCCATTTTATACTTAAATTTATATAAAATGCCTATAGCTGGAGATATTTTTTCCTTTATCTCTTAAATATGCAAGTTCCATCTCAAGTTACTTTGCAAACTTAGTCCCAAATATTTAACCGATTTCGTCTCAAAAACTACTTCGCCATTCACAAGAACACTGAAAATTTCAGTACTTATGTTTGAATGAAGCTTAAATCTTAATATTTTGGTTTTTGTTGCATTAACGATTAATTTGTTTATTCTCGCGTATTCAAAAATCATATCAGCATCTCTTTGCATGTCAACTTTTAATACTGTCTCATGTTCATAAGGTTAAAATAGTGAAATGTCATCCGCATATATATACACTTTACCATTAAGTTCAAGATTCACAATATCATTTAAATATATAGAAAATAAAAGTGGGCCCAATACACTGCCTTGCGGTACACCATGCTCGATATTTCCAATAAATCTTCGAATGTTGTTTAACTCAAAAAATTGTCTTCTGTTGTCAAGTAACTTTTAAACAAACTTAGTTCTGCACCTCGAATTCCATAGTACTGAAGCTTCTCAAATATGATGTCATGATCTAGAAGGTCGGAACGCCTTGGAAAAATCATAAAATATTCCTGAGACTCCTTTATAACCTTGATCCAAGCCCTGACATATAAAATTCACAACATTTCCAACGGCATTCTCGGTACCACTACCTTTCCTAAATCCATACTGACATTTGTACAATAAGTTGTTTTTTTCCAAAACAATTTCTTAAAAATTAAAGTTTAGTGAAACAGAAAGAAAAATTGCACTTAATATTAAACTTTTCTTGAAGTTATAAATAAATTTCCGTTCGAAAATTCATGAAGTTTTTATTAATTTCCTGTTAAACATTGGATATTGTTGTCATTAAATTAACCCAAAGCAGCTGAATTATTAAAAAACCTATATTTCTGTACGAGCATGAATTATTTTGTTTTTGTGAAATAATTTAGAAGAGAAACTTCAAAGCTAAAGAACAGAAAATTGACAACAACAAAATTCGACAGGTCGTTTGCTGTAGCTCTGCTGGGTTAATTTTGCATTGTAAAGCGCCATCAATTGGCTACTTAAAGAATGGCCACAAATGTTGAAAAAAGTAATAAAAAATTAAACTTTCGGATTAGACTATATCCAAATATTCCAGTAGTCATATTTAAATTAAAGTGCCAGAAGATAATTTTTAAATAAAGTAAAATTAATGACAATTTCAAAAACTATGTTTTAATTCACTGCTACATGTTACGCCTCCATAAAAACACATGCGCAAGAGCTGTAGAACCTCACTATATTTGTGAGTTTTTTTTCAACAAAAGTGTATAGTTGTTGTTATTTGGCTTTAATTTTGATTACTTCTTACACTTAGACTAGAAGAATAAGGAGAATAACCAAGAATGAGATCACTTCATTATTGTTATTTTGTTTAAGCTTTAATGTGCACTTCTCAATTTGTCAAAATAATGTTTAAGTACAATAAGCAGCTTTAGCTTACATAAAATGTGGTAAAAGGTTCCCCGACGAAAGGAGTTGAGCAATAAACGAATAAACGCCATAGTAACTGTGTTTGCCAACAATAATCAAGCATTCTTAAAATTTAACTAACTTGTGTTTTTATTTTGATTTTCTTTAACTTAAAATGTTAAGAATTTCATAAATCTAAAATTTAGCAAATACTTTACACAGTGTGAGAAAACAGGGGTTTTGTATGTTTTAATATTAGGAAAATTATTTTAGCAGACAAAAGCATTAATTCGTATAAGAAGACAAAACAAATAACTGTAATTTATAGGCATATAAAAAAATATTTATATCCTAGCAATTACAAGCGCGACGTAAATTTGAAAATTTACGTCTTTTCATCAGTAGTAGAGAGTAAAATGTCATAGTTATGACTAGAAATGAATTTGTAAAAAGATAAACTATAAATTTTTACATGAATCATAATATTTCCAAAGAAAACCTGTTGGGTTCATTATTGTTCTTAGTTGGTCGTATAACAGAAAATATGAATATAAGACGAAAAAAATATTTTCATTTGCGTGTTTTTTGTCACTTTATCTTACTTTAGTCTTTTCTTACCACTATTTTTAACTAATGACCGATATTGTTATTTGATTTAAAAAACTACAATGAAAAGAACTTTATGTGTTAATGTTGATTCCTTTTTGATTGTTCATTGTAAGCGGAAAAATAAATGAGCATATGTTGAGGTCAAGATCGAGTGTTCCCTAACTGTATTAATTTTTCTTTTGTTTTTATCAAAATAGAAATAGAAGAACATGTTAAATGTTAAACTGCTCAAAGTTGCTTTAATGTGAGTTTTTCATTTTTAACACGCTATTAAGAAATAAGGAATGATAAGAAAATTAATATGATGACAGATTTTAACAAACCATAAAAAACCATTAAAAAGAAACTTAAAAGTTCAACTCCTTTCTTATAAAGAATTTATCTTAAAAAGAAAAGAAAAATACAAGACATTCAAACAATATTTAAAACTTCAGAAGTAATTTTCGAAGAAATTATGATCATTTTGCTTTACAACTTGTTGCATGTATTTAAGTATATATTTTTCAAAATGAACCAGAACGAATTAGTTCTTATAGATACTGATTAAAGCTATTTAAATTTTATATATCTCGTATTCCTCTTTGTTTTAATAATTTTTTAAACAAAAAATGTACAATTAATAACTACGTTTTAAACAGATATAAAGAATGCTGCATAATATCAAGCTGGTATCCTAGTTTTCGTAATTTATTTTCAACTATTCACATACAATAACGATCATAACATAAAAACGCATTTTATGTTTAAATGGCCAGTACAACATTAGATAAAATTATAGGAAAAAAACTTTAAAACAGAAACAGGATTTTACTGATTTTGTTCAATACTGGAAATCAGAAACTTTATAAGCCACGTTTTGTTACTCCTTATATATATTCCTAAAGTTTTCAAACTAACTTTACCTTTTTAATAACTACTAATGCCGGGTTTACACTGTCTGCCTGTTTCGTATATCATATTCACCCTTATTCTGTTTGGCGACGGCAACAGTGTCGTCGATTTTGAGACAACATCACTTTAACACAACATCAACTAATTTGGTATTTCTTAACTCTTTTATAACGACGTTGCCAGTTTATCGATCATTTTAATAAAATATAACACACATATCTAATATTTCAGATAGATGATTCATTTGTGTACTATTTTCGATAAAATTGTTGTGAAAAAATATAAACTGTATGAACGAAATAATTAAATCTGTATTAAATTGAACATAAAATAAATTAAAATTTAAAATAAATTAAAATCAAAATGTTCAGTACATTGTTTACCATCTGTTTTTAGTTTAAATATTAAATGGCGGCAGGTCTGTAAAAAGAATTACGTCAAACATTGTATTTGCCATCCATCACTCGTTCTATTTGGTAGACCAGAGCCGTTTACAACTGTCGCAGCCCTTTCCCACTGTTCCTTAAAATTAGTAGGAATACTGACACTTCGAAAACCCCTGGCAAGTGATGGATTTTTCCCAATTCTTCCACTAATTTTTCAAATTGGTTGGCGTTGGTTATTTTAATTTTTTTCATTTTCTATTTTATTTGTACTTTTTTATATTTTATTTTGTATTTTTAGTTTTTTCAATCTTTCAAAATTTTTGTTTATAACAGCACGACACCAAAATCACAGACGACAATGTCAACGGCAATTTAAGGCAACATCAACGTCAAATTGTTTTACAGAATACCAAACATATATTGTCAGTCATCGATAAATGGCAATATTGCCAACGAGAATACGGATTTACAGCAACAGATAAAAAATGACATTGCCTTGTATTGTCATCGCCAAACAGAATAAGAATGATTGTCACATATGTGGGTATATTTTTCGACGGGGTTCAATTTATTTGGGTATGATTTTACTTCGACCCTCGTCAAATTTGGTTTGTGAACAAACCGGTTTCGGCTATTTGCCGAAATTATTCGAAGACCAAAACAGTATGCTCTTAGTAGCCACAGTAGAGAAAATATAGCCACTGCACAGAATTAGCCCAGAACACCAATTTATCGACGACCGCATCAATTGGGCATGAAGATCTTCATCTAAAGTTCAACTAATTTAAGAATTAAAACCGACCGACCATTGTTTGAATTTAACGGTTGTGCATTGCAATAAAGTCATCTTTATTGATGATGACTTAAGCGATTATGTAACTAAATTGTTGCGTATGGCGCTCACAAAATCCACAAACAATCCCCGAAAAACTATTACATCCAAAGAGTTTAAGCTAAATAAATTTTATGAAATGTATTGATCTTGATGGTAATGGCAATGGCGCTGAATATAAATGATTTGTATTTTTTCAAATACGAATGTTCGTCAATTTATTTAGGGATAGATTGTTGTTTTTATACTTAGAAATAGTTTTCAGAACTACTTATTTGTCTTGATTTGAAAAATAATAATTTTATACTCTTGTGCTTTTTTAACTCTGAAAACTTGCCTTGATTTGTGTTTTTTATAATTTGAGTATTCGAATCTTGGCTAGAGATGAGAGCATAATTTAACAGTTTAAACATTTTTGTGGATGGAACTTCTTATCGCCCTCAAACTTTTCACTTTTGATACCGTCTTATTTAAAATATATACATATAATGGGGGGGATTTTATCAAACCTTTCCGTCCGGGAATTAACACCAATTTAATACACGTAATTGAGTTTCTCTGTAATTAAGTATTATTTTATTTCTTACATTAATTCTTATTTTATTATCTAATTTATTAATCTATTCACTCTATTCACCTGTAATTAAGAAACGACACATAAAGTCTATTATTTTCAGTAGTAATTCCCTTTTTCGACACTATTTACTTACGACCTTAATTCACGTGTTGTTATCTATGGATTTGTTGTGTTTCTTCTTATTCCTCCTATTCTAGATGGTGTTGCCATATGTTAGGGAAAATATTACAATAAGGGCATTCAAGTCTCCTTACATATTAATGAATGTCAATAAATAATGTATTATTTTGAATTATTTTTAAATTTATCGTTCAACTATTTATTATTCACAAATAGGGATCGTTATAGCGGTAATGAAATAGTCATAAGGATATGCTTTTCCCACAGTAATGAATTTCTATTGAATGTAAACGTAGCATTTTCGAAACATGTTTTAACAAATATTTTTATTATTTTCTTTATTTTTCAAAATTACTTATGAATGGCTTCCAATGAAAACCATTCAGCCCAATTATGTAAATCCGCACGGAATTTTTTCCTTTTAAAATTTTTGCTCCCTAGGAAAAATTCTCTTATTCTATAAAGTTGAGGATTTGGTAAATTAGAGGAAGGGAATTTCATAAACAGCTGATTTGTGTTTGACATTTTATTTTGTAATTGTGATTTTATTGGCAATTGTGAATTAATTTACGGGTGTAATTTTTCCAAATTTGTTATTCATAAAATTGTGTTTGTTTGAAATATATAATTAAAAATGAATAGTATAGCTTTGCAAGTGCTAGCGGAGGAAATTGATGAAGAAAATAAACACATGCAAAGAATTGTAAGACGGAAATTGCGCGATGCATCAAATCCGCTTGAGTTGGAGCCATCATTGTAAGTAAAAATTAAGGAAATATTTGATTGAAAGTAACAAATTTTTCTTGTAAAAGGTTTCAAAAATGCTACAGAGTCAACAAAAGTGCCTTTACATATTTAATGGAAGTGCTAACATCACATAATCAGCCTAACAAGAGACAATCTGGTGTTAGTCCTATGGTGAAACTGAGTGGTTGTTTGCGTTTTTTTGCCGAAGGCGGATACCAGACTGGGGTTGGAAATGATTTTGAAGTATCGTTAGCTCCGTCAACTTTTAGCAAAGTTTTAAAAGAAGTGGTTGACATTTTTAAAATGTTTCTTTGCCCAACGTGGATAAAAATGCCTACAGTAGAAGAAAAAAGAAAAATCGCCTTGGCTTTTTATCAAAAATATAAAATTCCAGGAGTTACCGGCTGCGTTGATGGGACGCATATACAAATAATTGCTCCTGCTGAAAACAAGCATTTGTTCTACAACAGAAAAGGAAAATACAGTTTAAATACTATGTTGGTAAGTATAGTTAAAAATTTTATAAACCTACAGATGAAAACATTTTTAATATTTTAGATTTGCGATGATGAGCTAAGAATTCGTTACGTTGACGCATCTTATCCTGGCGCTTGTCGCGATGCTTTTATATGGACAACCAGCGATGTAAGGGCTCATTTAGAGCAAAAGCATCTTGAAGGTGTTCATAACTTTTGGCTTTTAGGTTAAATTTGCCATAAGACTAAAAGAAAATACCTTTATCAAAATGTCTACATTACAGGTGACGCTGGTTATCCTTTGGAGCCTTGGCTACTAACACCACATCGTGTTTCACAGGAGGGTTCCCAAGAGATGAAGTTCAATGAGGTCTATTCAAAATGCCGGAACATTATTGAACGAACCAACGGTGTTTTGAAGAATAGGTGGAGATGTCTTCTCGGTGCGAGGGAGCTTCATTACCGTCCAGAAAAGGCAGCTCAAATTATTAATGTATGCTGTGCCCTACATAATATATGCATACATTTTAAGGTAAGGGAAGAACAGCAAAATTCTTTGAGAGAAATTGACAACGTAGAGAATCATATTGATTTGGCAACTTCGACAACATATCTCAACGCAGCTCAACTGATTAGAAATACTATTGGAAACTCATTATAAAATCTATTTAAATTAAATTCATTTATTAAGTAACATATTTAAAAAAGAAAAACATACTTATAAAAACATAAACAAAAATAAAAAGGCAATTAATATAATTTTATATAAAAACAGTCTTTAATTCAACTTGGCTTATATGTGAGATCGTTGAACTCAAGTTCTAGTTTGCTTTTTTTATATTGGACTTCAGTAGCCCTCATTTTTTCCATAAAAAAATGATGACGTTGCATTTCTTTTAGCTTTTCTCTTTCGATATTTTCCATTTGATGAAAATGTTTCTTTTTTAAGTCATACATTTTATCAAGAGATCTGTAAATTTTTTTAATACTCAGCTGGTGCTCCTTAACATCCATTACCACTTCCTTCATTGTATCCACCAACTCTCTTTGTATGGCAAGTTCAGCTAACAATATATCGGAAGATTTCGTGTTTTCTTTCAGAATATTTTCCTTACTCTTGAAAACCAAATGTGGCATTCCAGGAGTTTTGTTGGATGCACTTTCTACTCTTTCGGTTTCTTCCATAGAAACATCCATATGTTCGCTGGTTGTGTATTTCAAATTTTTCGGTGATTCCAAGCCAAAAATATTTGCAGGGACACCTTCAACTGAAGTTTTCATTGCTATTAAATTGTAAATAGCTTCTTCAGTCGCAGAAAACTTATGTTCTTTATTAGGGCCTCCACCTGTACCCTTTTGTTGCTGTATATTTTGCGCTGCCTTTTGCCGTACATATTTTTTTTGGTCAGACCACACCTTCATACAAGAGAATTGTATGTATAACTATGCATGTATAACTATTTTTGTAGACATACCTTTTTCCATTCATTTATATTTTTGCTTGGTGGACCCAGAGAGTTTAGCTCATCTTCTGCTCTTTGCCAAAAGCGTTTTAGTTCTTCACGTTCTCCTTTAAAAAACCCACGTGCTATTGCAGGATTCTCCTGCATAAGGGTCAGTAAATGTTGTAACTGTTGCTTATTTGAGCTTTTAGACCTTAAAATAAACATATTTAATACAATTTACTACAATTTTATTTATTTTTAGTAAAATACTTACATTTTTACTCTATCTCCTTTTAAAATTGTTTGGGAAAAATAAAAACGTATTTCCCCTGTTTTTAAAATTATAGAATACCTACTTTTTTCCCTGCACAAAAAAAGGGAAAAAATTCCCAAGTTATTTTATTACATAATAGGAGGAATGCGGAAAATGAAAAATTCCCTGCGGATTTTTATTACAGAATTGGGCTGATTATGTAGAAAAATTTTAAAAATTGTTTCTTAATGGTTACATTGCTTTTGTATCAAACTTTTTTAGTTTTGTTGTCTTGTTACTGTGTTATTTCAATATAATTGTTATGCAAAATTCTATACAAAATTTATAGTAAAATCTATTAATGATCTATATGTAGTGAAATGGTCATTTGAATGTATATTCATATTCCCCATAGTAATACATTAACATTTTTTAATAATTATTGTTTTTTTAACCGATCTTTATCTTTAATAAATATCTTTTTTCTTTTACAAGATCTTTTTTATATATTTTTTTCTTTACGATATTTCACTTTCCTTTGGAAAGCTTCTTCAGGAAAAAATTTTTATATTTTTGAAAACAAAAAATTATTAACAAATTAAACAAAATGTTTCAAAACATTTGACAAAAATATATAAAATATTTTTTTTTATACATACATACAAAAATTTAAATTTTCAAATATTCAAACATACAAAAACAAGGAAACGGAAATAACAAATAAATAACAAACAACAAATAACAAATTCTCTCTTATGAAATGATTATAACAAATTATGTGTCTTTTTAATTAAGTACCTATAATTCTAAGCTAAATTGTCTGTGTCTGTCTTGAAATTTATTCTCCTTACATTTGGTACATTAACAATTTCTAACATTTCCAACATATAACGTCTCTTGTAGTTTTTTTTCATCAAACTTTGGATAATGATTATATTTCTTACAATGTGAAGACAAGAATGTCTTCTGTGTTGAAATATTCCTATATTTTTGGTCACACCTGTGACCAGCTAATCTTGTTTTAAGTTTATTTTTTGTTGTCCCAATATAAACTTTGTCACAGTTCACCTGGTCATTTCCTCCACATGGTATCCTGTATACTACATCAGATATTTCCATTTTTCCTATTTTATCCATCATATTGCTAAATAATTTATTTAATGTGTTATATGTTTGGTGTGCAATTATATATTTATCTGTGTCATATATTTTACACTTTCTTAATCTCTCTGATATTCCAGGAACATAAGTTAATGATTTATAATTTCTTGGCTCTGCCGTAGACTTTCCTAAATTATGCCTATAACTACCATATTGTCTAATTAACCTGTTAGTTAATTCTACTGGAAAATCATTGTCATTAAGTATATCTCTTATTGTATCCCTATTCTTCAAATGAAATTCTCTATCACTTATAGTCAATATTCTGTCTATCATATTTTTCGGATACAATAAGAGATATACTTAATGACAATGATTTTCCAGTAGAAAAAAAAATATAAAAAAGATCTTAAAAAAGAAAAAGATATTTATTAAAGATAAAAAAGATCGTTTAAAAAACTATAAAAATTAAAAAAAATTTTCTTAATGGTTACATTGTTTTTGTATCAAACTTTTTTAGTTTTGTTGTCTTTTTACTGTGTTATTTCAATATACATAATTGTTATTTCATCAATGGTTTGTGAAATAAGACTCTTGGGTTTTCTATACAAAATATAGGGTAAAATCCATTGATGTAGTGAAATGGTCATTTGAATGTATATTTATATTCCCCATAGTAATACATTAACATTTTTTAATAATAAATATTTTGTGAGAATATTATAACATATGTATGTTTAAAGAAACCTCGCACAGTTAAAGCTCAAACGAATTGAAAACTTTTTGCCTTGTTTAAGCAATTTTTGGAAATTGTTCTAAATTGATTTTAGCTCTAAAATTAACATCATCAACACACTTAAGGCTCTAAATATAAATTAAAGCAAAACTTTAAACTAAAATATAGAAGTTGTAATAAATCATTTAAGACCAACTTTCCCAAGGCTACATCTTGTGAACTATTCGAACTTTTTGAACACATCGGTAACTTGAACTAAAAATTTAACTAACAGATCAAAAAGAATTATGACAGTCTATAAAAATAAGATGCTATTGAAATATATAAAAGTGCCAAGTGAAAATTAAAATCGTTAAGCATGTGCTAGTGTGCTTAGAGCAATGTTTTTCTTTATTCACTTGAAAAGGCTTGTGCCGCACCTGTTTTAAACCGTCGCACAGTGGTTTGAAAACTTTTGTTTGAAAATAATTCGGTAGTTCGTAAAACACTTAAAATATCATTATGAGAAGCTGAGGTATTTCTGAGTGAAGTTACAAGCGATTGGCCCCCTAAGATAAAGAAGGAGCTTCTGAATATGCCCACAAAGTTGGGTACCTCAGGTAGAAAATGTTTTTGAAATGTCATAAAAAGTTTATTTAATTTCAAATGTTGAGTTTTTGAACTTAAGTATACATTTTAAATGTCTACAAAAATCGTGCTTACTGTGGATTATTGTTCTAAGATATTGAGTGTATTCTGGTATAAGTTATAATAAAACAAAAGAAAGTTTGGTTTATATAGCATGTTTTATTTCATTTTATTAGGTTATCTTAAGTGGTTCATGAGGCACCGAATTATTATAAAAAAAAACTTTTCCAAACCACTGTGCGTCGCTACTCTGAAGTTCCCAACTAAAGTTGTCCCTCATTCAATCTACACACGTGACTAAGAATATAAAATAAAATTAAAATAAAATGAAAACACACTACCCACCCGGAGGTTTTTGGAACTTATAGACTCAAGTTTGCTTCAAATGAATTTTTTTCCATAAAGAATTTAAAGAATAAACACACAGAAGAAGAACAAAAGTTTACAACCACTGATGGGTTAGTTGATTTGTTAAAGTTAATAATAATAATAACGATGCTGTTTCTTGGTACTAAAATGAATTGAAATCAGCGATACTTAAATTAGAATTTTATTTCATACTTTAAATTTTAATATTTCACTTTTTTACTTAAGATTTCTTTTCTTAATTTAGTATCTTTTTTACTACAAATCATCTTCTATATTTTTTCCTTTGTTTTGTTAAATATTTATTTTTTTAAGATGAATCTCTTGAATTTAACACTTTTTCCTTGATAAATTTTTATTTTTGTCGGCTTTTTTTAAAGAAGTTTTCCTCTCATTAACAAAAATATTTGAAGCATTTGTTAAAGTTGTTTTTATTTCTTTAACTGCATTACAGCAATTTGTTGTTGTTTGCAGTAAGCTGTTAAGAGATTATTGCCTCTGTTGTTGGTGTCATTCCATTTGTTACTGATGACAACGGTTATGTTGTTCTTTGTTGCAGTTTGTTCATTGCTGGCTGTTGCATTTCTTAACTGCGATCGTCGTCAGTTACTGTCTTCCATGGGTGCTTGTTAGATTTCTTTTTTTTTTCTTTTCTTACTTCTCTACATTCTCTACAATAGCAATTTGAAAATCATTGAATTTCAGTTGCTTTTTTAAAAAATTTTATTTAATTGTGTGTTGTTTTTTATATTCCTTTGATTTCTATTACATCTATCATTGTTTTTGTTCATCTTAACTTTCCTAATGCCATGTTTGGCAGACGGTAGGTAGGTTTTACCGCTTTCGTTATCTTTTTAGACATTTTTTTAATTTTCTTTGGTTTTTAGTAGTGTAACAAGTTTTTCTTAACTACAATAATGTAATTTGATCCAGTTTAAAGATTTGTGTAACTGAATCATTACACGAGAATGTAATAGAGTATAATATTGATGGCAGTAAGTGAATATCGAAATCCTGAGCATGAGTATTAAATTTTAAGACGTTCTTTATAACTAACGTTCTTTATAACAAGACTATTATCTCCATGTTTACAAACTTGAATTGCACAAATATTAATAGTCAGAAATGGTTAACAAAGTAAATGGTGTTTTTTATAAAGGCTGGCTCGGTCCTAGTCTAATCTGGTGATCAAAGTTTCGATGACTCTTTCCAACATGTGCTGTCATATGTCCTCCAAGTAGTCAATCGTTTCGGGCTTATCGGCGTAGACCAACGACTTTACATATCGTCACAAATGAAGTATTTTAAGTGATGTTTGTTTTCGTATCGACTTCATATCTTTGAATATGTTTTAAGAAAGTTTAATTTAGTTAATTTTCTTAGCTGCTCATGGGAAAAAACAGGTTCTATAAATACTACATAAAAGCCAAAGGCAGGACTTTATTTTATTCAAGTTTAAAAATTTTAGAAAGATTGAGAATAAAAAATCTTTTTGCTTTCGAAATTTTTGCAGTGTTTTTGTATAGAAGTGTTTTGAGTTCTGTTGTCTTTTAATTGAGTTTAAAATTTCAACCTTAATTCTTAATTCTTTTATTATCAGTATTTTTAATTTATAATAAATGAAATAATTAACCCCGTTTAACTTGAATTTCTAAATTTATTAAGAAAGAAAAAATATATACAAATTATTAATTAATTTTATTTTTTAAGAAACCAGAGAAAGTTAGATACTGTGTAAATCTCATTTATTAAGCCGACTAATTTGATAACAAAGAATAAGAGAAATATTCAGAGTCAATCAATTCTTTTACGAAATCCATACGAAAGCCAAAGGGTTTTTCGGTTTTCTCTTTATTAATATTTGTCTTTATATAGATAAATTACTTCTTGCATTCCGCTAACCATATGGTTTCGCGAATGCAATTTATTTTGTTAATTAATTTATTATTTATAACTAAATAAAAACAAAATACAAAATTTTTAATTGTTCAATGGGTACATCTTTTATAATAATTTTATTTCATTTCTTAAATATCGAATTTAGTTTTTCGAGGTGAATGGATGTGTTTTAAAAGTCAGATTAAAAAATATTAAAAAAATTAAATTATAACGATATATTTTTTTCTCGATATTTCGCTTTCCTGTGGAAAGCTTCTTCAGGAAATTATTTTTTATATTTTTCAAAAACAAAAATTATAACAATTTGAAAAGAAAATTTTTTGAAAAATATAAAAAATAATTTCCTGAAGAAGCTTTCCACAGGAAAGCGAAATATCGAGAAAAAAATAAATCGTTATAATTTAAAGGACCGTTTTAAAGATCAAGATTTAATAGAAATAAAAAAAGGTCGAATAAAACTGAAAATAATAATCAAATTAAAAAAATTTTTAAATTTTAAAATCAAATAAGAATTTATTCAAATAAAACTTCGATTTTACAAGAGTCTCAAAATTAATCGATAATGAACATCTTTAATATATTACATCTTATATATATTAAAATTTAAAAACAAAGGACAAATTTAAAAATTAAACATAACAAAAAAAAAATAAAAAATTTTACAAAAATAAAACAAACAAACGGAATAATTGCTGTGGCACTTAGCAGCAGTAATATGGCTGATGATACAAATGTATCAGATACTGGTAATGAGTTTGAGTGGCAGAAAATAGTCTCTGCAAGAAAGAGGCATTCACAGGAATCGCCTAAGCTATATTTAAATAAACGAAAACAAGTGCAAAATGATGACAAACCTTCTACAAGTAACCGCTATGATATGATTCAAAATTGATGATGATGTTAACAATAGTGATGACGAACAAGAGGTTGCGGAAACAACAACAACAAGGACAACAAATTATTACCAAGCCACCGCCAATATACATTCCTGATGTTATTGACATTAAAAAAATGATAAGTAATATAAGTACTATTATATCTAATGATCAATTCACTTATAAGTCACTTAGAAATAATCAAGTTAGGTTAATGGTAAAAACTGTTGAGTTATATAGAAAATTAATCAAACACTTAGATGCTCATAAAGTAGGTTTTCACACTTATCAGCTGAAACAGGAACGCGCATTTAGGGTAGTTATTTACCACTTTACTGCAGTTGCTTATATAAAAGCTGAGTTATTAGCATTAGGACATCAAGTTCGCAGCGTAACAAATGTTAGAAGTCGACTCACCAAGGGACCATTTCCCATGTTTTATGTTGATTTGGATCCTAATCCAAATAATAAAGAAATTTATAATATCAAGCATATAAACTATGCTATGATAACAGTTGAAGCCCCAAAGAAATTAATGGACTTAATCCAATGTCACAGGTGCCAACTTTTTGTACATACGAAGGCCTACTGCAAAAGGCCATTTAACTATGTTAAATGCGTTAAAATCATGCGTCGGCCGATTGTAATAAAATTGCGGATACACCACCCCGCTGCTATCACTGTCTGAGAGATCATACCGCTAATTACAAAGGATGTCAGGTCTATAAAAACATACTTCAAAAAAGATTGCACCAGGGTTATATTTTCCCCAATCATCGGCAACAGATTAACGTCCATCCTGATGAATTTCCGCAAATCAACAGTAATAATGCATTCATTAAATCAAACGTTTCCAATAATAATAAATCGTACTCAGAAGCGTTAACAACCAATAATAATAACAATAATATTGCCATGAAAAGAATTGAATCCATGTTAGCAAACCTTCTCAATATGATAACCATGCTTGTCTCAAAACTATGCAAATAAATCTACGTATTGCAATATGGAATGCCAATGGTCTTATAAATCATATAAGAGAAATTGAGACTTTCATTCATTTACCACAAATAGATATTTTCTTAATATCTGAAACTCATTTTACCAAAAAAAGTTACTTTAAAATAAAGGATTATGATATAGTTTCTTGCAATCATCCTGACGAAAGAGCTCACGGTGGCTCTGCAGTTTTGATTATATCTTCTTTGAAGTACGTTCCCCTCGACAGCTATAGCATGTCACATTTACAAGCTGCTGGTATTGAAATTCAATCAGGCAACTCTAGGTTTTCTATATACTCCACATATATTCCACCAAGGCATACTGTTAAATGTCAAGATTTTAAAAATTTTTTCGACACACTTGGAAAAAAGTTTATGGTAGGTGGTGACTTCAACGCTAAGCACCAGTGGTGGGGCTCTAGGCTAGCTAACCCAAAAGGCAAAGAACTATACAAAACTATAACCAACAAAAACTTTTCAGTTTTAACCACAGGAAGTCCAACATACTGGCCTAGTGATCCCAGTAAAATTCCAGATTTACTTGATTTCGTTGTGTACTCAGAGATTGCAAGCCATCTTTTATATATTTTAGGCACCGACGAGCTGAGTTCCGATCATTCCCCTCTTATTGTAAATTTTAGTATGTATTGCTCAACCATGAATAAAAAGTTTAAAATTATATCACCTAAAACTGATATAAATTATTTTAAAAATTGGATAGAAGCAAATATAAATCTAAACGTTCAAATTAAAGATGGAAAAGAACTTGACGATGTCGTCGAAAACTTTACAAACCTGATCCATGAAGCTGGATTTCTAGCCACCCCTACTGAGACTCAAGAAAATGCTCGAAACAAAGTAATAGTATCCGCCGAAATTAGAAGTCTTATAAGAGAAAAACGAAGGTTACGGAAAATATGAAAAAGTAAAAGGAATCCAGCAGACAAAACCAATTTGAACCGAGCAGCAAACGATTTAAAACGACATTTAGATGATAACAAAAATGAACAATTAAAGTTTTATTTGGAGAACCTTACTACCTCATGCGACAGAAGGAACGAACATAATTTATGGAATGTCACAAAATATTTAAAAAGGCCAACTAAAAGAAATGTCCCTATAAAGGACCAGAATGGAACCTGGTGTAGATCGAACTATAAAAAAGCTTTTTCTTTTTCTAAATATTAAGAAAATATGTTTACACCGTTTACCTTATGCGAACCTGGAGACGCTGATATCACTTCTGCCTTCTTGGACATACCGTGTCAAATGGACTTACCAATTAAGCACATATCCCCAGATGAAGTCAACCGAGAAATTTCAAAATTAAACAATAGAAAGAGTCCGGCTATGGCAAAATTTCTGTAAATGACATCAAAAATTTACCTAAAAAAGCCATTATTCTTCTAACAACAATTTACAACTCGATACTTAGACTTAATCACTTTCCAACACAGTGGAAATGTGCAGAAATAATGATGTTTCATAAGCCTTCTAAGCCTGAAAATGATATTAAGTCTTATAGGCCAATAAGTCTTTTGCCTACATTCTCAAAAATTTTTGAAAAGTTGTTTTTACATAGGTTGCAGCCAGTCTTAAACATCAAGAATATTATTCCTGAGCATCAATTTGGATTCCGTCACAAGCACGGTATACTTGAGCAATGTCACCGAGTCGTAAATGTTATTAGAAATGCTCTAGAAACGAAACAGTACTGTTCTGCTGCCTTTTTGGATGTCAAACAAGCCTTCGACAGAGTATGGCATTTAGGTCTTTTGTACAAACTAAAAATGCTTATTCCAGCACAATTCATTTTGGTCCTTAAATCCAATCTACAAAATCGTTATTTCTACGTAAAAATAAATGATAAAACTTCTAATATTTGTGACATAAAAGCTGGTACTCCTCAGGGAAGCGTACTGGGCCCAGTTCTATATACATTACATACCGTCCGATATGCCGTCAAATGAAAATGTTACTATTGCAACATATGCGGATGACACAGCCTTAATGGCGAGTAATATTTCTGCATTAGAGGCCTCAAACCAGATGCAATGTCACCTAGACAGTATGGCGAACTGGTTTAAAAGATGGAATATTTCAATTAACACTGAAAAGTCTAATTATATTACCTTTACGTTAAGAAGAGGCATTTCTCCTCCGATCTTTCTGAACAATAAAGAAATTCCACAAACTGATTGTGTGAAATATCTTGGCATGCATCTTGACAAAAGGCTAACGTGAAAGCAACATATAAAAGCAAAAAGGGATTACCTGAATATTAAAACAAAGCGAATGCATTGGCAAACGGGAAAAGAGACAATTCAGGCGCCAATGGCAGGAGTTTCGTTTCCCATTTTTGAAGACACAACTGAACCAATGCCAAAAGAGACTGCGTAAAGCACTTAAGACGCCTTTCAAAATAGAAAATGGGCCAAAAATTCCAAAGATAAAGTGGAAGAGTTCGCCAACCACCTGGAGAAGGTTTTTATTCCAAATGAAACAGACTCTACGATAACACCAGTTGCTATTCAAGAATCTGTGTTAAATCCGGAAAAATTTTGCTTACCTGCGCTGAAAGCAGTTATAAATCAACTGAATCCGAAAAAAGCTCCTAGTAGTGACAAAATCGCAACACTATGGTCATGAATCTGCCTAATTCGGCGCTAAGAACTGTTATTTTTGTTTTAAATTCAATGTTAAAAACTGGTTACTTCCCATCATCTTGGAAACAATCTGAAATAGTTATGATCCCCAAGCCCGGCATAGACATTACGCAGGTATCATCATACCATCCGATCAGCTTATTACCTGTTCTCTCTAAAATATTCGAAAGGTTGATTTTGAAATCATTAGCGGCGCATGTTATTTCAAGAAATATAATCCCAGACCATCAATTTGGATTTAGGAAAAAGCACAGCACTATCGAACAAGTACATAGAATCACAAATTTAATTCGAAAAACTTTTGAAAGGAAGCATTACTGCTCTGCACTATTTATAGACATATCACAAGCATTCGACAAGGTCTGGCATGAAGGGCTTCTATATAAAATTTCAATATTTCTCCCGTCAAACATACTTAAAATGCCCGCGAGCTATTTAACAAATAGATCTTTTGTAATAAGGTCGAAAAATACTTATTCATCGAGCAAACAAATTTTAGCTGGGGTCCCGCAGGGAAGCATACTCGAGCCATTCCTGTATCTTTTGTACACCGCAGATTTGCCCACATGTTCAAACACACACATCAACATTCGCACAACCAGAATTGACATCGCAACAACTTCAAACCCACATAAATGAGTTGGAGAAATGGTTACGTAAGTGGAAAATAAATGTTAATGCCACAAAATGCGTTTATTTAACTTTCACGTTAAGAAAAAATAATTGTCCAGCTATAATAATAAATGGAACTAGCATCCCAGAGCAGACCCATGTAAGGTACTTGGGAATACTCCTCGATAGGCGTCTCACTTGGGTACATCACATTGCAGCTAAAATCACACAGCTCAAAATTAAAACCACCCAACTTCTTTGGCTAATTGGACCACAATCTTCACTTGTCTTGGACCTCAAAGTGCTCCTATACAAAGCGATTTTAAAACCTATATGGTCCTATGGAATGCAGCTATGGGTGTCCGCCTCCGCATCAAATGTTGAAAAACTACAAAGAAGACAATCAAAGATCTTGGGAATGATTACGCGTGCTCCCTGGTATATGTGGAATAATAACATCCATACGGACCTCAATATTCCTACCATCCGAGAAAATATTAGAAAGTCATGCACAAACTACGTTGCAAAAATCACCAATCATCCCAATCCGCTTGCGAGGAACTTGTTATTATTTGAGGGCCACAGGCATCTTAAAAGGGTGCAAACTCTTGATTTGGCAAGACAACACTCACATTGAAAAATACGTTAAGTACTACAGTGGCAGTACCAACCTAAATCATACATAGATTAAAATTTTAATACATATTGTAAATGTCATACAGACAGATTCAATATTAAGGAAAAAAAAAGTTTAGAAAACAAAGTACTTATATACAAAACTATTTTAAAACCGATATGGACATACGGAATTCAACTGTGGGGCACTGCTGGCAACTCCAACTTAGAAATACTTCAGCGATATCAATCAAAAACTCTTAGAATAATAGTAGATGCTCCATTGTTTGTGACAAATGGCACAATTCATAGAGATTTATATATATCAAAGATCGAAGATGAAATTAACGTTTACAGTTAAGGTACCTTGCAAGATTTAGTAACCATTCTAACCCGCTTGCTATTATTTTACTAGATAATAGCGAGGAAGAACATAGATTAAAAAGGCTTCATGTGCTTGACCTTCCGTTCAGAAAATAAGGATGTGAATATTTAAAATAGTCAATGTAAATATGTAAATATAGAAAATGAATTTGTGTACATATAAACATACAATTGCTTACTTATAATTGTACTCAGATTAAAGGGCACTAATGTAATATGTCTTTAGCCTTAATGTAGGTCAAGACTCATGTGAATATTTATTTTTCTTTTAATTAATTTGCTTATTATTAAAAAATAGATTGCAAATAAAAATAAGAGAAAAAAAATAGTTTGTATTTAAATAAATTTTTTGCAATAACTATTAATTTTAATTAATTTCTTTGAACTTCTGACTGCAAAAACAAAATAAAACTGTTTTTTAAATTCTAATAAATTCGAAAATCTGGTTAAAAAAAAATAAACGGGATGTTAGGCCAAAATTCTGTTTAGTTTTAGGAGATAATTAATTTGTGCAACACTCTGTTTGCACCTAATAAGTTTCAGTGTTTAAACTTTACATACTGTCAAGAAGATTTTGTAAAGTTTGCCAAAAAAAAGCAGCAATCAAGTACACAGTACACAATACGTGTACAGTGTAGTGTATATTGTCCCACAATATCGAACGTACACTCAAGCGAGAGAAAACTAGTCATTCACTTTCGCTTTAAAAAGCGTCCCACTGTCTTTCTACTTGAGGTTCGCTTGACTTTACGCTTCTAACGTAAGCTAACACAACCATAAATCATTCACAAAATTAAAGAAACAAAAAACGCTCAAATGAATAGATTTTAAAAAAATACAACTCTGTGCTCGAGCAGAACGTATACAAATGACAGCAACCACAAGTGAACAAAAAGCACATTTAAACAAAATTTTTTTATATCAGTATTAAGTAGAAATTGTATAGAACAATATTTAATAAATATCATTTTTCTTTTTTAAGATCTTTTTTTATATATTTTTTCTTTTCAGGAAAAAAAAAAATTATATTAAAGATAAAAAAGATCGTTTAAAAAACTATAAAAATAGAACAATATTTAAATATTGAAGTGTAAATATAAAAGAAGCGCATATCACCGGTGACCTTTTCTCACCCTTTTTGGAATAGGATCTATCCCACCTGGTACAGTCGAAGTGATCGAAAAATAAGAGTGACATGTTATTTTCATTATGTTGGTGACCTGTCAAATTCGATAAACTCTGCGCCAGCAAAGAAAAGTGTTGGATCGGGAGGTAAGTTAATTATGATATGTTATATATACAAGGCGTTGTCTTATGAATATACAAAATATAGTAAGGCGAAACTGCAGAATATGAAGCAAAGTCTATAAAGGAAGAAACAGCTAAAGAAGGAAAAAGTAAATTACCGGCTGAAGAAGAAGCAATGGCCTGAAAAAGAAAAGAATGATGATGCGCCTTCAGAGGCAATCAACTAAACAATGGAATGCCTGTAGATTAGGTGCCCCTGTAGGCTAGTAGGTAGCGTACTAGCTTGTCGGTATGGGGATTGTGGGTTCGATTCCCACCGAAGACCTTGGTTTTTTTTCACTACAAAAATAAAAATTGACTGTCGGTGGAGCTGCTCAGCGATGAAGGCATAGTCACTGGTCGCTGTTGCTGTCTTTACACGGCAGTTAATTTCCGACTATCCTTCTACTTTCACCGCCTGTTTCATATCTTCTCTATCCCTTTCCTAAAGAATGTAGCACGGTACTTGACTAAATAGGCATTGTTGCCTGAAGTGCTACTTCTCTTTTTAAAAAAAAAAAAAAAAGATGCCACAATAATATCTAAAGGAGACGTACATATTTTTTTTTTAATTTGTATCTGTATATATATATATATATATATATATATATATATATATATATATATATATATAAACGACAAGGCACACATGAGTGACTGATTTTGACATTACTGTTCGCATAAATAGCAACGAAAATATTTATTGTTACAAAACTGTTTCCGCTATCGTTCGCAATAATTGCTGATGATTGTTAGTGGGACCCAAATCAGCTGATTGTCGTTTTAAAAGCGTGCGAACGAAACGTTCGATATCGTGGGACAAGCTTTAAATGAATTCATATTCTGTATTATAAATTATATTTTTTACAACCTTGCAATTGCTGTTTATATTTTATTAGAACATTGTACAGAATTAGAAATAATATTTTTGAAACTAATATAAATAAGTGTGATTTTCTGTGGTTCACTTTTAGTGGATTAATAAAAGTTTACATCGTTCAACTAGCAACAGCTGAAATGCGAACCAAGACCATTAAACCAATGCCATGGTAACCAATTGTGCTAAATTTTTTTAACTTTGTCATCTGAGCTTATTAATTATATGCTGAAGCTGTATTATTTAAAAATATTTTAAATGATTATGGTAAGTAATTTAACTTTCATTGACAATAGCATTGAGTTAAATAATAATTAAATATAAAATCAAAAACTCACTTAATAAGTGAAATCGAAAATTTTAAAACTTAAATCCAGGTTAAATTCTCATATTTATTTTTATTAATTACATCTAAACGTGCTGAACTGAACCAAATTAATAATTTAAATAAAGTGATATTTATTATGCTAGGTGAACATACGTCTCGATAACCATTTCATTACTTCTTTCCTTAACAAACTTCAATTAAGTAAGGAAATAAGAATTCTGAATGGATTTTGTAATTCTCCAGTTATTAGCTGGAATATTGACTGTAGCGTTAATTATTTAAACAAAGTATAGCTTTTGAAATTATTAAATCGTGCAATAAAAAAAACGAAACTGAATGCTTTCAACAAAGTTACTGAAAAAACTTCCGACAATTAAGAGTAAAATTTAAGCTGCGTAGAAAATTTAGGCGTTAAACTAATTACTTTAAGTTATTTTTAGTAACAAGTGTTTTTTTAATTTAGCACACTAAATTAAATATGAATTTCTGTTAAAACATATATTGCAAAGCTTCTATAAACAAGTCAGCATAGTGTAAATATGTTTGTTATATCAATATATTTAATCAAAGATACTCGGATCCTTTCAATGAAAACTCTTAATAATTGTTGATTATAAAAATGATCAAGGATATATTTTCAAGATCATAGAAATTACATTTATATATATTAACTTTACTTAATTAATTTCATAATTTACATTACGTTCGGAGTACCATTCAGGTGCATTATGTTTACACTGCGGCTTTAAAACATAAAGCTAAAGAAAACTGTACGTTTGGTACAAGAAGTTTGAATAAAGTTTTGTTTTTGCACTGAGCATATGTATGTACTTGCATTTTATTCAACCTCAACACAGTTTAAATATTAAAATGTAAAAAGTATTTTAGCTCTGGCTGCTTGGATTCATTATAATTATCGAACATAGTTGAAGAGTTAGAGAGTTTTCAACAATACTCTTAAACTTTAAAATGAACTGAAAAACTCTACTTCTAAAGAGCAAATACAACCCACAAAGTCTATATGATAGTGATGTTTTACGTTTGTGTGTACTAAAAATGCATACTCGTATATATTTTGAGTAGATTTTTGGCTCAAAAACTACAGTTAATCTCAAAACTGGAAAGAATATATGCCTCATCTGTACTAATACTACTAGCGAATATTGTTAAATACTTTTCCATTTTACTTTTTTAGATACTTCAGGAACGAAGCATAAGCAGCAAAAGATTCATTTACATCAAGAATCAAAGTGGCTCTACTACGATGCCTAAATAGAAATTTACAATAAGAGATTCAAATAATAAAAAATCACGTGCAAACTAAATAAGCAACAAAAGCTTTCACAATGAAAACAAAAGACAAAAAGCCGAGAAGACTAAATATCAAACAACATCTGAAAAGATCAAGGCGAAGCCAAAGTAAACACAATCTAAAATACATACTATGTCTGCCTCAGTTTTATTCTGAAGATGCGAATCAAAGGAACACATTAACGTCGACTGATGTTTACACATATTTTTTATGTTTATTTGTGCTAAATACAAACCTAAAAATAAGACCTGTTGCTTGATACACATTTAAATGAAAGAAACATGATTTCAAAGCATTAGTATTCTTAATTTAAATTGTTTAAGCTTTGACATTTACAGTAAAGATTTGCAGTGCAACTTTAATACACCTACGGAGGCTGCCAATATACGATGTTTTTAAAGATGTCTATCTCTCTTCGCTTCTATGTTTTTGTTGCTTGTGCACTCCAGCAATAGGTTTGCCTTTAATATTGTATTATTATATTTTTCCATCACAAAACCTTTCTAAAGCATTTGACATACACTTCTAAGCTACAACAGAACTGTTTGTGAGTAGCAATAGCACACCTTTAATTGAAATGTGTGCACAGATTAAGTAGTCCTGGCTTTTAAAGCACAACCTCAAGCCTAACCACTGACACAAAATGTGTGGAAAATCATGTGCACATACAAAATACTATAAAGCGGACTTGCTAAATGGTATTGGTATACAAATGAACTTTAAAGAGCTAAATAACAAAAAGATTTAGAAAACAGAATGATTTAGATTCATATTGGCGGTAGAATATTTAATAAATACGAACAATATTTTTAAAAGCTAAAAGCGAGTAATGAATTTTTTGCTTTTTTTCTATTAATTTGACAGACATTTTGTTAAAGATTTTTTTTTTCAATACTTGTAAGAAATGCTTAATTTTAAAGGCTTGACCTCTTTACAAATACATATAATCCCTAAGGAACACAGCATAAAATTTTCAGAGCCGAATTCTTCCTCTCAAAGAAAAGTTGATTTTTTGTTTTTGGAGCAGCACTCAGGGGATGACCCCTACTCATGCAATGCATTGTGTCAGAACTAGAAAATTAGGTTATTGGAAGGAGGAAAGATGGGACAGTGTTTGTGGACAACATTTTTTTAGTTCGTTGTTGTATATTTGAAGGCATAAGTAATGTGTTGTAGCAACAATATTAGTGGGTTCGTGTATTATTTGAATTGGAATAAAAGTCTTTACATACGTTCATAAAAATATGCAGATGTGTGCACTTAGGCAACCTTGAACTTGTGCGTGTATTCGCCTTTATATATTGTATACGTATATAATCTGCGCTTCTTTTTATAATTTGTGAAGAAAAATGTAAATTATTTTTGCGTCAGTTGAATAGTGTTTAAAAATTGATTGTATTGTCATTTGTGTCAATTTTAAATACAAAAATAGTCTTGCATTTTTTAAAATCAAAAAACCAAAACAATTATCTATCGATTTTAATTGAAAATGAGTCGTGGTAAATCATTAACGGTGGAAGAGAAGGCAAAAATTGATACCTATGATGATCAAGGCCGTGAAATTTCTAAAAAGTTCACAAAAGTGCTAAATAAATAAATATTGCAAAAACATCAAGGGAAGACAAACAATGGGCACAACAGCTACGGAAAGCCGAAACATTGTGAGAATAGCCTCCAATTCTAGTGACTCTGCTACAAAAATCAAAGCAAAAAATAGTTCCAGTGCTAGTGTTTCTACCATTAGAGGGGTAATAAATGCAGCAGAAGACCTTAAACGAATTAAATTGCAGAAAAACCGTCATTAAACCAGCAACGTAAGGAATTATGGTTGGATTTTTGCAAGGAACACATGACTTGGAAGAGTGAGTGGAATAAAGTAGAGAAAAAGTTCAATTTTGATGGACTACATAGTTTTAACTACTATTTCCGTGATTTGAGAAAGGAAGTACGTTTTTTAGCCCGTCGCCGTAGTGGAGTAGGTGGTGTTATTGTCTGGGTTGCGATATCGTACTATGGAGCCATAAACTTGAAATTTTCAAACCACGAAAACGACAGCAAATTCATATAAATCTATTTTACAAACGGCGTTTCCAAAATTTCACAGTGTTTGGATAGGTCCAATGGTCATGGAGCATAATCCTGCTCTTATCCACATGGCAAGGATTCGCGAGTAAAATATTGAATTGCTGCCATGGCCACTAACTCCCCAGACTTAAACATAAAAGACTTAAAAATTAAAGACTTCAGCAAGCATCTCTCACTATTATTTGTTTAATTTTTGATGAGAATTTAGGAAAAAAGAAATATTACACAGTAGCATATAAAAACAATGCAAATAACGTCAAACAAAGTTTGCATTTTGGAATCAAAAGCTTAGTACTTTTGTCATATATACATATATAAGACTGACATCTAATAAGAAACTATATGTTTAGTTTGTGGATTTCTTCTTATTACTACTTAGAAAATACGGTTTAAAAATAGGGCTTTTGACTCGAGTTCAAATTATTATTTAAATTTCATAATATGAGTGCTATCCTGCTGGTGTATTTGTTGAAACTGATATTTATTCTTTAATACTCCTTAGATGCACGTGAAATATACGCTGTAAACAATTCAAAAATGTTTCTGTTTGCATATTTAAGAAGAGACAACCGCATTTTATAAGATGGAGAGCTGAATTTTCTAGGTCAGGTCGATCAAGAGAGATACTCAAGAAATAGAAACAACGAACAGTCTGTTCTTACAACGAAAACGTCATCTTGTATTCATAACATGGGCAGCAAAGCTGAGTGCGAATAATACATCAAATAATATCGGACGCCCTTTAATTTTTAATTTTATACTTTTACTTTGTAAATTTCAAGCGTTTGCCAACTAAGTTCATAAGATAAAGTCATATAGTCAAATTAGGACACCTATGGGAGCAGCCTTTGTGTCAACTATTTTATATTTAATTTTATATCGGATATAGAAATACACATTTTGTTACAATTTTTACTAGCTGTATATAACGGTTCAAAAGGTAAACAATATGTTTGAAAAAAATTTCATCTGTAGGATTTCCCTTTAAATTCGAATTTAAAATATTCAACTTGTTGTTATAGCAAATTTAATTATGATCATTCAACGTGCAATAATTCAAAAGATGGCGTTGTATACAGCCTATAAAAACATCCTTTAATTTTTTATTTTATTGCAATAACAGCCATACAAATATACGTTCTGGATAAATTCCATGTGTGCGTCTATAACTAATTTTAACATTAGTCCGTTTTCGTTAAACTACGTTAGCTATAAGACCACCCTATAGTTTTTTTATTGTTTCAATTGTCGGTGTAAAACTTTACATAGGATAAGTCTTTATACATGTACAAATAAACAGCTTTCATACATATTTGGCGTATAACAAAGTGATATAACAAACTGCTTCTACTTTTGTTGGAAAAATAATGTATAACTTTCAACCGCCTGTCTACAACGATGATAATTTTACATAATTAATTTTTAAAACATACTTGGTGCTATAACGGACGTAGAAGTTAATGAACATTCATGTAATTTTCAGGTATTTGACCATAAAAGATAAGGCCGTTTAAGTCTTATTATACATTTTTTTATTACTCCTGTTTTTAGAATTAAAAAAAAAAACTTTGTTTAAAGTTTATATAGGTAGCCTCTATGGTTCAATAGACATATAAACTCATGTACGTTATTTTGAGATACCCTTCAGTTTGAAGCGGGTTTTATAAAACGGGTAAGCTTCATCTATAGGCATAATTTTTCAATTGTGAAACAAATTTTCTATGTTAGTTTAGAAATGACTGAGTTTTGGATATAGAGTAAAGCGTGTTGAATTTTTTCGGCTGCTACATATTCGTTTGCTCTCATACTTGCAAATCGATTGTTATCGTACGTGATAAGAGTTACGTCGGTACCTACCACTCTGGATGATTTTAGCGTCACCCACGCCCCAGGAAGCCTTCGGATACCTCTATCCTGGTCGCAACTCCGAAAGCTCAAAGCAGGCCAAAGCCCTCCCTCCCTGCTGAAGAGTTGAAGACTGTCCAACTTCCGGTCCAGAGCTTAATAAAATTTCAGAACACAACCGCAAGCATGCTCACTGAACCAGGACCATTTATTGTGTTCATTGTGAATGATCGAAACCACACAACTCAAACGAAGGCCGCGAAACCACAACCACCACGATGCTCCCGAAGGGCCAACCTCAATAATCAGTCAGAGAACAGCTAAAAGACTAAAAAATCAAAAAGCTGAACTCTGGGGCTAGCCTATTAGGGGACTGGAATCCCTTCTACCCCTGGTGACGGTGAGATTCTGTCAAGACATATAAATGTGCCCCCGGGGGGATATCACTTTAGGTATATAAAATTTTTCGATATCGCACAATATAGGAATGCAACCCGAAATGGGCTGTTTTTCGCGTCTATAACAGATAACATTTCGCCTTTATAATCGAATATACACAAACATTAATATACCTCTCTTGCTGGAAATGAGTCTTTAATAATTGCCAGCAACCAACGGTAATTAGCTGTAATTAGTTACGAGATTTTCAAATCCATGCCAGGATATTTAAAAATGTACGCTAGGGAATTATTTCGTCAGTAAATTTACTGCCACCTTTAGTTTCAGTTACCAGTTTTTTTATAAATATTTCTATGGTTGTGAGATGCAAAGTTCTAATATTCGCTATATTTTTGAGTCTAAAAATGAAAACACTTTTGTGAAATTCAATTACGAGTAATTGTTTCCCACGTTTGGCTTAAATTCGTTATTAAAATTATCAAAAATTAACTGTAAAAGTAAAATGCTAGCAGAGTGAAATGCGATTAGTGGGTCGCTACTAAATGATTCCCTGATAATACCATATGAAAGTCAAAAGCCGTCGCTTGGCAGGCACAGACTTTGACTTATATCTTTTTGGAATAGCAGCCGGTGAAAGTCTCCTAGCTACGTCATGCATTTCACCAGTTTTAATATAAAATTACCTACGCATATGGAGTTATCTCAATGTTGCGGGATACTTGTTATTTATTATTACGAATTGATAAAATTAAAAAGCGATTCGTTACCTTATTTAAAAAGGAAGTCAAAATAAACTAAGATGTACAAAATATTCATTGCAAACAAAAAAATAAAAAATCCATTAAAATTCATTTACCATAATCGGGCAGATTTCTAAGTTCAAGTTTGTTAAGTTAATGCATGCAATGAATGAGTATTTTTCTGCTGATATCCACAATATAAAACAATAATGAGAATGGTGGGCAATTAATGGTCTTTAAACATGTCAATGATATAAAACGACTTGAATGCTATAGCATTCAAACTTTAAAAGAGTTTTTATTAATTTAACATTTAGTTTTTGCAATTAATACAAGTTTCAAAATAATGTTTAATTCATTTATTAGAGGATTTTATATTATTTTATCTTTTCTGGGTGTATTTACAAATTTCCTTTAGCCGACATTACTGAAAATATCATTTATACAAAACTATCACCAATTTGTTTATAGTATAACATTTGTTGTATATAAGGGTTCTGACTACTCGTCTAGTAGTTCCTAAATAATTGTCATTATAATTTTGCAGCTCTTTGAAATTTTCAGTTTTTGCGAATAAACTTGTTAAAAATCATACATTAAGGTGAGCGTTCCTTCTCCTGAAAAAATCTATATTATATGTTAATGGGATGGCGGCATTATATTCGCACCATAAAATTGCTAAAAGAAATGTTAAAAAGTTTTTACATAAAGACACGTTTTTCTGAAAAAATTATATTTTCAGACGAAGACCATTTTCACTTTTTAACAAGCAAAATTGTCGCATTTGGGTTTCTGAAAATCCTAGAGCGATTATGTGCTGGAGTTGAAGCCGACCACCAACTCACACCGGCGTATATTTGCTCAATTCATTCAGAAACAACTAATTTTCACTTGGCAGGGTACACAACAAACAAACTTGCCGAACATGGGCTTCTGAAAATGATATAGCGATTATTGAGACGCGCTTTCTTTTTGTTTTGTTTTAAGATGGCTTAAGAAGGAAAAATGCATTAAGCATCTGGCGATAATATTCATTCCACCGGACTCCGATTAGCGGCTAAAAACCCACCTTAATTGGTTACAGTCAGTAGATCACACTATCGCGAGATGCTAACAACCCAATTTTGGCTTATTATGCACGACGTAGATTTCACTGACATCTGGTTTCCACAGGACGGTTCCACATGTCACACAGCCAATGACCCGATCAATTTATTATTTTTTGTTCTTCTATGCGGAACCAATCGATTTCAGCCTTAAAACTCAATTTACATGATGTGATTAACGAAATAGGAACGCCATTTTACCAGAAAGTGATTAAAAACGTCGATGAAAGAATCGACATCTGTCACCATGGTAGCAGTGGATATTTGCCAGATATAACTTTGAATTCATAATTGTCGAGCTGTCTCTTCGTAATACAATAGAAATGTGAAAATCTTTATCTAAATTTTTTGTTTAATTTTGTTTTGAAAAACAAACTTCCTGTAAAAAACCCTTATATTAAAGGTTGTAGTTATATTCCTTTGTCTAAAAAAATTGTGGTTTCATAACGTTTAAATTGTATTGACCGGTATTACTTTATTGAGTTTGGAGGGTGGTTAGTTTAACTAAGGTATAATAGAATTCTCAATAATTTGGCAGCTTAAATTAAACCTTGTAAATTGCAGGTGCTATAAATGAGCGAAATTATTGTAATATTGCTAAGTTTATTCCTTTTAATGAATTTTTTGTTAAATTGAAGGATTTAATCATTTTAAATACACACAAAACAAGCGCGATGATAACTGCAGTTCTGTAATGCCTAAAATATGCTTTATTATTTTGTTGTCTATACTCAAAAGACGTTTCTACCTGAATTCCTTCCTATTGACAGCACTTTAAGCGATTCTGGGTTAAAGAAGAGTATTCTACTTTAACATCATCCCATATTGTTTCTGTTATCATTAGGCTGTTAGTTGTTTTCTGTTATTAGCTTGGTTCGTAGAATTTCTTACATGCAAGTTTTTGTTGTCTTGTGTGTATAAGATAACTTATACATTTTGTAAGATACGCAGTAGGTGATTTTGCTTACTTTTTTACTGATTTTCCTTTAAAATTAAAACAAATCATCTTCATAACAAGATTTTATGATTTTTGTTCGGCTCATTTTTTAGTATTTCCTATCCATATTTCTTAACCGTGTAAAGTCGGTATATGAAGAATAAAAAAAGAGAATACATTTTTGGTTTTGTTTTGTCTAAACTTTGCTTTTTATCTTTATTTAATTATCATTAAAATAAGAAGTTAGCCGAAGAACTAAGTAAGCTTTAGCGTAATAGGCTACAAGACTTGGTATCACCTTAAAAACTCGGGAATCAACTTTGAATAGAATATATTAAATTTCTTTATTTATTTTTTTTTATTAAAAAATACAAAAATATCACGTATTTTTTAGAGTATTTTGTTTTCTTTAATCTTTCGAAAACCAGTTTAAATGATTGAAAAACATCAGTGAAAAGTGGTGAAAATCCCTCCCTTACTACGTTTACAAATGTGAGTGTTTCTTTTACAATTCTAATTCATAAAGCTTGTATAAAATTATCTTTTATTGTTTTGTTTGTGATCGACTATCAGCAACAAAGTACAGAAGATTTCGAAAATTTTATAAAGAATTCAATTTTATCATTCGCGACATACAGTTTAAATTAAAAACACAAATTTTTGAAAAACCCATTTTCAAAAACGGAAACGTTACAGAGGTAACTTCCCTCAGTATTATGTTTGAATAAATTTAAATCATTTCATTATAATTTGTAATTTAAAATTATAAAAACCATGACTTTATTAAAGTTTATCTAATTGATGTCAAACGATTTTATAAATTTATGTTTTCTTTATTTTGAATTGTAATTTAAAATAAACAAACTTAATTTAATTTCATTCGATTTTTTTTTGTGTATAAAAAGTACCTTAAAAATGCGTTTTCTCTGGTGGCTGGGGTATCCTCATCGGTGTCCAGGGTCGTGTTGTTCCAAATCAAATGAAAGGACTGGTTATAAATCTTCCTTCTTTATTTACTATTAATTGCTTAACAGGAAATTGCTCTACTTAGCTTCGTCTGCTACGAAGTGTGTGTGGAAGTACCGTTTAGTTAGTTACCCCAACTTGGCAGTTAGTAGCTGAGGGAAATATTCCTATTAGGTGAAACTGTGCTGAGTAAAAACCACTAGCACCAAATTTAACGTTCGCCCGGTCTCTCCCAGTGGCGACTGCAAGCAGAAACCGTGCTGAGCAAAAACCGCTACACCAGTTTGTGACCCATGGTATTAGCTAGTGATAATTAGAAATATTTCCGTGAAAATATTACCTCTTGCCTGCAAGCCGCCTGTCTACTAACTAACTAAGGTAGGATATTCCTTTTTATTTACCCATTTGCCATCACACACGTACAATATTTTTACGGCTGATGTATAAAAAGCTAGTGGCTGCGTTCATAATCAGCCGCCTGTTGTACCATCACTCATAGATGGCGCTGCCACGGGAACTGCCGTTGAATTTAAATCTTAATTCCGGATAAGGAAGACACAATACAGAATACCGAAAGATCAAAAAAATACCGAAGATAAAATTTGAAATTCATTCATCTTAACTATGTAAACTATATATAGATATATAAGTAGCTATAGAGACAAAACTATAAGTATAACTATAAAACAAAAACAATATTAAATGTTGTGTTGCTAAAAACGATCGCCTGGACTTTTAGTGTTACAGAGGTCATTTGAGTTTTATAACGCAAACGTTATTAACATTTTGATAAATTAATTTCATACCTTATTTTTTACATGATTAATAGCCTTGACGGTACACTATATTTATGCTCTTCTTAATTACATTTTCGTTCTTAAACTTTACTTTAGCTTAGAGCTAAATCTTTCATACTATTCTTTACATCTTAGGTGTAAATTAAGAATTACTTGATTAAAAAAGTGAAGTCAAAATTTTCTTTTATAACAAATTGAGATCCATTAATATTAATTACAAAAACTAAATGAATTATAAGTGATACAAATTATATGAGTAATTGGTCGTAGTCTTTATTTAGTTTTGCAAAATGCCACTCAATATTTAACGTTGTAAACATTTTCATGTCTTTTGAGTTTAACTTCTTCGGCATAAGAATTTTGTTAGCCTTAGTCTTAGCTGCTTTGATTAGTTTATGAAATTACTTACAATTCAGTAATTAAAACTGCACCTTAGGGGTTTCAACATTTGTCTACCAGCTTAGGCAAAGGTACTAAAAAACACTTCAACAAGACTTGCTTTCTATTGTATTGGAATTTTAATTAAGACAAAACTAAAAAGTTTGTTTTCTTGTTACTCGAAAAATAGAGGATTTTTTTTTAATTTTTAAAAGCATAAAACAATTAGAGTTGAAGTGTGACACAAATTGCCAGCATTTACATGTTGTAGCATTTTCATTATGGTAAAAATTTGAAAATTATAAAAATATTTCATACCGTATAGTTCCATTTGGTTGACTATGAATGGATTAGGTGAAAAGTTTAATTTCGCCCGATCATATTTCTAATAATATCACGTGTGGAGAGGTAAGAGCTTTAGACTGTTTCCGTTTTTGGAATATCTGTTAAATTTTACACAGTTTGTTGCTTGTCTTTGGCTTTTTTTCTATATATTTCATTTCGTATTTAGTTAATATGCTTTTTTACAAAACCGGTGACTTTTGAGAGGCTCAAACTACTTGCTCCTTTATCTAGCACAGCTATTGCAGTAGCGCTACCTAGATTTCATTCCTAAAATCTATCTTTTACTATCAGACTTTTATTAACAAACTAACACAGCAATTTAAAAAATGGGTTAACAGGTTTTAGCATATCCTGAAAGGATTCTGTAAACATTTTTCATGATTTTAAATAGTACCTGATATTCATATGAAAATTGCTAAGGCCAATAAGTTGGAAAATATGGACGAACATGCTATTTCTCTTTATTTTCAATTGTCTGAGTCCTTTTTAGATTTGTTTGTAATCAATAACATAAAATTATATTAAAAAATTCTAATTGTAATTGCTATTAATTTTACGTGCAGCAACAAGCTATTTACGGTTTTCAATTCTTACTACGGCAATCACACAAACAGTACTTACTAGTTCATTTGAAAACATTGAAATGGCTCATTAAAGAGGTAAAAGTATTTAATAAATCATCTGCGCCGCAAACCATAAACAAAATTATTTATCCATAAAATAAAATGTTATGCCGGGGATGCATTATTCGCTATTAACTGTCGCTTAAATTATATTTCTTAAATTTAAAAGTTTTTAAAAGTTTTTAAAATAATGCGTTTTCTTTTCACTTTAATGATTTTGGTTTTACGATTATTTTCTTTGTATTTAAACATCTCATTTGTTGCCACATACATATTTTTTAAACATTAATTTTACATATTTATTTTTTAAAATGTGTTGCTATAACTGATGTTGTTGTTGTTGTTCAAAATAATTGCTTTGAAAGCCGCAACGTAGTTTGAGAAACAACAATGTAAAAAAGCAAACAAAATTGGCGTCCAGCTGAATTAAAGCTTGCGGTGCTTCTTTATTGCCATTTTAATTATGACTATTTTCGATGCGTCATTTTAATTTTTTATAATTAAGTTATTTTATTTAAATAAACATATTTTAAGGCAATTTTAATGTATTTATTGTACTTTACTGTAATTAAAACCTGTTAGAATTACTATTTTTTGCACTAGAGCAGAAGTGGTTAATTTTGAAAATAGCGTCAACTTTAATATCACTTTCGGATAAGTCAAAATGTCTTTTAAAAATCATCGAATACGATACATATTATGCCAGAAGAACCAAGCCTATGTTACAGATAATCGAAAAATTTTCGGGCAATCGAATTTTGTAAACTTATGCAAAGCCAAATGTAAACAAAGCTAATTTTGAAACACTATGCAGGAAAGCATTCAAAAAGATACTCTAATAATGGCTCTTAGAAGCTTTAAAAGTTTAATTCAAAATAAAATTTATCCTGTTGTCAATCATTTCCGTCTTTGCAAGTTGTTTGTTCGATGTAAATGGCGAGCGCTTTCGATGTGCTGACATCTTTCTCAAGCCGTGTTCTAATCTGTAGTGGTTAGTCAGTGTTTGGGTTTAGGTAGTTCTTTCATTAAGGTCGTATCAACTCATGTAGTTAGGGTACCCACCACCTGGCATTTTACGCGGGGCTAATTTTTAATACTTCCGTCTGTAGCAAAAAATGAACAGCATCACTCTTTGAGTTCAGTACAAGACTGACTCTCTTTATTAAAATTAATTGCTTAAATACTAGAACAAAGAATAAACAAATAAGGGATGATGTTGTTAAAATACTAATACAATGTAATTAGACAATGAGATGTTTAAAAGGAATATGATTATTAAAATGCCATTAAATAAATAAACAATGTGTAGTTATATGATCATTGAAATAACATTATAATGTAAATAGAAAATGTGCTTATTACAATATAACTAAGCAATATGCTGCAGTGATTAAGAGATTACTTAATAATACTTCTACATGTTTATCATTATCCAGGTGCGTGTGTCCGTCTGAGGGTGTTTTTCGTTCGTTCGAGTGTATGAGTAATGTTAATCTTTTATAATTTCGCTGTTAAAAGTTTTTGTTTTGTAGATTTCCATGCTTTCAATAATGTCTAGCCTTCGTCCTTTTTCGCCAGGATGTACTAATGTCATACATCCATCCACTTCCCCCAATGTGTGTCCGTTAGCGTCAAGGTTTAGTGAGATCCAAAAAACTTAATAGTAAAATTTATCCTGTTTGAAATGTCACTACATTATGGTTCCAAAAAATAAAGTATGAACCTTTTTCGTTTGCTGATAAGAAACAGGGGAATTTAGCAACCATTATTGAAAATAACGAAGAAATCTACTGATAAAATTCTCATATTCTCTTTCCTCGCCAGCACTTTTTGCACAATTATAACGTTTATCTTTACCTACTAAATTAAACAGTTCCTAAGAGATATCACATAATATTAAAAAAAGGTAAGTAAATTTTAAACTAAAAATAGAAAAAATAAATAGAAAAATAAGAGATTAATACAATACTAAATAAATAGTTATCCCTTAGATCGTAAAGCAATAATATTCATTTTATGGAAGCCTACTTAACATTTAATTCATACTGAACGTTATATGACTTAACAAACAGAAATTGGCTTTCTCTAATAGTAAAACCTAGATGGGCAATCTACTACTACAAATAATCATATCGATTATTTTGCTAAAACAATAAAAAACACACATTTATGAACTTAAAAGGAAAAATTCAAAATAATGTAAGTATTCATTTGCCAGTTTAAGATATTTTTAATTTAACATCAAATTTGCTCCTGTATAAGATGCTTTTAATTGAATATTAAATTAAGATAAACATCTTTCAAAATACGCGTATAATTAAATCATGAAAGGTTTGTATGCCTCTTCAAGTCCACAAAAAGAAAATAACTGAAAACGTGCTTTAAAAATATCTTTCACTTCAACTTTTCATGTTTAAACTAAATTTAAATTGAACAGCCAAAATCCTGTTAACGCCTTTCTCTTAACCAAAATTTCATAAAATTTATAATAAATTGAAATTGTTTTTCTGTTCAGGTTTTAATCTTTATGAAATTTTTCATTTATATCCATCTTTTTTGAAAATTTTACGCCCCTATATTTATGTGTGTATTTTAAAACTTATTTCCAGCAACTGATATTTCTCTTTATTGTTTGCTAATTCAGCCAAAAAATTTAAAAATAAAAAAAAATAAAAAATTTTTAATCAAATTTAATAGTTTTTATACCACATGTTTTCATTATCGTTATCTTCACTGTCATTATTATGGATACCCCCACTGTGCAACCGTAACATATTAACGGTATGTTTTGATGATTTCTTTTTAATGCGGTTTATTTTTTGTTTTAAAGTAATTTGAAACTAAGGCAATCACAATGACTAAATTTAATTAACCCTTTCAGGAGCAATAATTTTTGATTAGAAGTTTTAAAACTAATGCGTATAAATTTATTGTTAATGGAGTAATTTAAAGTAGATCCAACAACGAATTAAAATTTTTGGATTACTTCGAAGACTTAAGGTTGTTAATGGCGAAAAAGTTATTTATAAAAAATTTCAAAAATATAATAGTTTTGACATTTAGTTTTTTGACGTATTCGCAGTAGATTGGTAATAGTTACAATGAATTCAATTTCGCACGAAAATCGCATTAAAATAATTAAAATCCACTATGAAAATGGTGGTTCTGTTAAATTTATACTTCGTAAAATCAGTAATATTTTCGGACAACATAATCGTCCTTCTGAGACAGCTGTAAAGAATTTGGTTATTAAATTTGAGTCGACAGTCTTAATACAACCGAAAATATCGCCGCCGTAAGCTATAGTATTGAAGCAGACTCAAATTCCTCGAGGTTCTCTACAATTGGGGTTATCCAAAATCATCACATGGCGAATTTTGCATAAGGATTTGACTAGTGCAGCAATTCAAGCTGACCGACGACGAATTCACATGATACAGTTTTGCTCTTTATATTTCGCTTCATCCTTACATTCACTAAATAATAGTTTCTTTTGATTCTTGGGTTGTTACTAGCAGAATGACTGCTTGTCACATAATAGTACGACTGGCAGGGCCATAAGTTCAGACATTTTACTATTACTGTTGAACTCTATGACGGTCAAAGCGAAAATTCTCTCCTTTGCGAAGCACATTAATGGCCTTAATAACAAAAAGTTTTGAAAAATATTACTTTTAGCTTTAAGAATTTAAAAACGTCTGGTAGAAGGTCTTTCTCAAACAAGATTTTGTTTAATCGCAGATTCTAGTTTGTTTTCGCTGTAAAATACCTCTCAAAGGTTACAGCCCTATGGAGAGAGTAAGTACCAGTCTAAAATCTAAATAATTCTCCCTACATCGTCTGCTTGGTGGTTATTGTAGTTACTAGGAGCAGCTGTTAATTTCTGAAATTAGTTTTAGAAATCCAAAGCCGTGTTTTGGTTTCGGTAGGTAAGTGCCGTAGAGTTTTTTTTTTTTAAACTGTGAGACAAAATATAATCATTCTTTTCGCTGCCATTTTTTATATTTGCAAAAAATGTAACAAGCAAAAGTTAGTTGGAATATGTTAAGTAATTTCACTTTATACCAGAACACTGTGATATGGGCATGACTTGACAATGATAAAATAGTAGAAGTTGCTGTAGTTTCAATAGCAGCAGCAATACCATTAAACGTATGTAACCTAAAAAGCCTATGAGCTACAATTTGGATCTTAACGAATAAATGGGCTTCTTATATTAGAGATATATCTCCCGTGATTAAGTTACTGCCTCCATATAATAATCTCTTGTAACCTTAGAGAATTAAAAAACTCTCACGTTAGAAACTGACGTTCAAAACAAAGTTATAAAATACTATTGAAATGCCATCCATTGCATACGATTTTTAAATATTTAAATATGTATATACATTGATTTGTACACCAACTTTGCATCGCTTATCAAAGACTGCAGGAAACTTTTTATTGAATCAAGTAAAACATTAAACGTAAAAAATTAAATTTATGATGCAACTTGTCTTAAACACTTAAATAAAATCCTCCCAATATTTTTTAATTTTATTTTTCTTATTTGAAAACACACTTGAGTTACAAATTGTTTTGACAACCGGTAAAAGTCAGTTTAATGTGAACTCATTTCAAACAACACAAGAAATTCATTTTTCAGCTTTTATTTTTTCTTTATTTTTATGTTTTCATTTAACTAGGTCCCTTGATGGTTGCAACCCAAACAAGAAGTTTCTGTTGTGCCCTTTAGAATTTGTTTCTTTTCCACTTGAAAACAGTTATGTTATATTTTATTTAAGGGAATTTATGTTTAAGTTTAAAGTGAAAAATGGGTAAAATTACGTCGACATACTAAATGCCAAAAGGTGTCACAAATTTTTTTTTCTTTTTATTCAGTTAAATGAAAAATTTTTAATCATAACGTATTTAACCACGTTCTTCGATTTCTTCTTTTATAAAAAAAGATATTTAAAAATTTCCAGTTTACTTTAACGAAAAACACTACCAGAATATACTACGTTTTTTGGATCATCACATTCATTTTCAGCGATCAATTTGGTGCAAAAATGTAATCTGTGTTATATTGAGAGTGTTACACTTTCTTAAAAAGCATACACATCGGGGACAATTGGTTGATGTGCTGTTCCTGAAACTTATGCTTTTTTTTGGAAAGAGGTGGGTGGCCTAAATTCGTAGAATCATCTTTGAATATTCGCCTGCAAAAAAATGGTAGATTGGTGACTTTTTAGTTTTAATCCATTCTTCTAGATACACCACTAAGGAAAAAATGAATTGATGTTAAATAACACGATCTAGGAGGTCATATAAAAAGTCACACAACCAAGTAATTTCCCATATTGAAACATAAAATTTAAAAGAATTTGAACGGCGGTTTACAAAGTCATGAAGGTAACAGTTAAACGAATAAGGTCTCAAGGATTTTAGTTTTTTAGATCATTTTTAATTTAATCTACGTAAATTTGTACTACAATTCTTTAAAAATCAATTGTATCTACATACGTGTGCTTGGTGGTTATTGTAGTTACAAATAGCAGCTGATAATTCCTGAAATCAATTTTGGAGATCCAAAGCTGTGTTTTGGTTTCGATAGGTAAGAGTGGTTCAGATTTTTTTAGGAACTGTGAGATGAAACATGATTCTTTACCGTTTTTGGTTTGTTCACAAACCAAATTTGACGAGGGTCGACGGAAAAACGTAAATAAAACTAATTTTACCCTGCCTTTTTTTGTAGTCCCAAATAAAGATGACAAGCAAACGTGAATAGAAATATGTTATGATAATATCATAAAATATTTATTATTAAAAAAAATAATATATTTGAAATATACTACTGCGAGTAAAAGCATATCCATATGACCATTTCACTACTGCTCATACAGCTCATCAACGGATTTTACCCCAAATTTTGTTTAGAAAATACAAGTGTCATATAAATGAAGCCAAATTGATTAAATGTGAGTTTGCATTGAACAAACACAGCAAAAAGGCAACAAAACGTAAAACCGCTTCTATATTAAAACACATTTCGAAAACTATCTTCAATCTTTACATTGGAAGTCGTTTTTAAGTAATTTGAAAACTAAAGAAAACAAAAATCATTTGTTAAGAATTTTACAAAAAATCAACGTGCACATACAATGGAAATAAAGAATTTTATTTTTTTGGATCATTTTCATAATACGTTCCATATGCAGTAAGACATTTCAAATATATTATTTTTTCGAATAATAATATTTTATGAGAATATCATAAAATTTATGAATCTTGCACAAGTTAACGTAGATTAAATGGAATAATTTATGAATAATAAAGCTAAGAGCTAATGAGTTTGTTAAAATACATTGGTTGAGGGTCTGATTGTTTATTTATAAAGAAGGTCAAGAGTTGGAAAACCAATAATGCCTGGAGTATAAAAAAAATATTGATACATAGATGGATGAGTTGTTCTCAAGTGAAAAGAAAACAATTGTTGTGCTAGCAATAGGTAAAATTATCATTGGTTCTGAGCTTATATTTACATTTATTTTCGAAGAATAATTTTATCATTTTGAGGATACTTTTTTGTGATTCAGTATTCTATAAGTTAAAGCTTAAAGCTTACACAAATACATTGGCAAAAAATACATAGTGTATCTACACATCCACCAGCAAAGAATTTAATTAAAATGTTTTTATTATATAAAAACCTTTGTTTGATAACTGTCAAGTGGAATGAAAACTGCATGCTTTGGGTAGAAATATTTTTCTTTTTTTGTTTTAATAAAATTGCTTTCAGATAATTCTACTTGTTGTGCAAATTGAAAGAAATCATAAAATAGTCTGCCAAACCCTCTAATTTTTATAATATTTAGCTAAATATATAAAATCAATACTTTACTTTTTCAGCCGCTACAGTTTTTCAATTGTTTCACACAGCTCGTCCTCTTAATATTTCTCTAACTACATTCTTCAAACTACGAAACATTATCTGACCATTAAATAACTGAGTGTTAGATGAGCATATAAAAAAACCAACAAATAGATTTTGAAAAAGTATACAAATTTAAAAAGTTTCGGAATGGTATATTTTGTTTACTTATCATTTGAAAAGTAAATTGACAAAACGTGAGAGTAAATCCAGCCAGAATCATTAAATACATAAAACAAGATATAGAAAAAAAATTAAGAAGTGATTTTTAATAAATAAAGTTCCACAAATTACATTAAACTTAATATTTCATAATATTTGTTAACCTTAAATATCTAGCATGTGATGTGTTCTTTGCGGGGCTTAGCTTACAGATAGTGTGATTCGTTTTACATCCGCACCTGGCTATGTAGCCTTAATCAGATGGTGGACAAACCACAATTGTATAATTTGGAACGTCATACATGCGTCCTAGGAAGCCGAAGGCATAATTCCAAGCAACAGAACCACCTAGTTGCAACTTTAATGATTCCAGGGCAGGGCTGCAAACCATCACAACTTGCCAAAGAGTTGGAGACCTTCCAACTCCTGTCCAGAACACATGTCTAGCATGCTCACTGGACTGGATCATTCACTTTGTGTGTCATTATCAGTGAGATGATCCTGTCCACCATAATAACCATTATACTGTTATGGGGCCGCGAAACCACAACCACCACGATACTCCCATATAGGGGCCAACCTTAATAATCAGTCAGAGAACTATTAAATGTCTAAAGAGACAAATAATAAACTCTGCGGCCTACTGATTCCCGTGGAAATAAAGTGGAGTTTCCAGTTGACTCCCTGCCTGTCTTCAGGGGACTGGGCTCCCCTTTTCCCCAGTTGCTCTGTGTCTAGATAGTGGAATTCTATAAAGACCATATTTATGTGCCCCCGGGGGGATAGCTGCTAAGCTTACACTGTGGTTAAAAGTATTAAAAGAGTTTTAGAGAGTACTACCAAAAACGCGGCTTGATATTGCTATCATCGCATCGAAAGCGCTCGCTGATCACACCTTACAAACAGTCAGTAACTACGATTTTCACCGAAAGGAATGACATGAGTATTTCATTTGTTGGCGGAACAAATCCAAACTTAATACAAAATAAATATATATATTTAGCAAATTTATGAGGAGAATAATGTGAGATCTCAGAGACAATATTTTGAAACAATATTTTGAAGTTTGAATTAAAACTAGTAAAACATAACAACAACAATTTGTGCTGCGGAAACGTACATGGTAGAAAAGTACATTTAAAAAACTTTGTGCACAAAATATTAAAACATTTGTAATTAAATAAATTTCATTATTCCTTAAATCCACAATTATAATTAAGTATATATATTAAACTCGTTATTTTGTCTGTGTTAAGTCACTGCATGCACAGGAAAAATACTGAAACATGCCTTTTATATCTCAGTTTTATTTTTAATTATTGCAAATTTGTCTGTTTCGAAAGCATTTAAAAAATAATTTTTAATACTTTCCTCAACTTCATTATAATAGAATACTTATAGCAGCAGCACTTCAAGTTTAAATTTGAATATTTTAATCGAGGCTAGGAGCCTCGTCACTCAAACAAGTATCTAATGCCGAAACCATTATAATTATCTTTGTATAAAGCTTAAGTAACGAGCGTAATCATAAAGAAATGCATTAAACCACATAAAAAATAGAAATGATAATAAAAAAGTATATATTAAGTTTAATAAAAAGAAATAAGGTCCAGATTCTGATATGAAGTTTGACATCATCAAGCGCTAATGTCGGTCTTGATTTTTACAAATATTTAATGGTATATTATTATTGCGAATTGTGTCACTGAAATGAAAATATATAGGGCGCCAGTAAATAAAATACTGTTGTCATTCTTTTCCGTTTATGCTGGCTGTTGGTTAAGTATACATGCCCAGCGCTTTCGATGTGAAGACATCATTTTCAAGCCGTGTTTTAATCTCTACTGGTGAGTCAGTTTTTCGGTTTAGGTAGTTCTGTTGTTAAGATCGTATTTACTCATATTTATGCGGGCGTAATTTTCAATACGTACGTGTGTCCTTCTGAGGGTGTTTTCTGTTCGTTCATGTATGACTAGTTTTAGTGTTGTTAAAAGTGTGTAAGGTGTTTTTTACCTGGTTCCTGCTAAAAGTTTTTGTTTTGTAGATTTCCATGTTTACAAGAATATCTAGTCTTTGTCCTTTTTTGCTAGAATAGTAAGTCACATATTCATCTATTTCCGTTGGTGTATGACCCTGAGTATCAAGGTTTAATGCCAATTAGATTCTTCTCTTTTTCGTTTGTATGAGCGTATATATTCTGTAAATCTTGTTTTAGTGTTCGTCCATTATGTTTGCAGGTACAAGTAAGTCTGTATTCTCCGCTGAATCTAAATTTGTTAGTTGTTTCTGTCGATGTCCTAAAAGGGCTATAACCCTTTTAACCTAAAACTACAGAATCAGATTATTGTTTATTCCAGTAAAAAAATTTAAGTATCACCAAAAAATGTTATATTTCACAAAAAAAAAATAGGCAACAACAAAAAGTAAATATTTGCAAACATAATTTATACGAGTATCATCTACAAAAACTAAACAGCAGTTTTGAAAAAAACTTAAATAAATAAATGAGGGAAAGTAAGACTAAAAAATCTTCTCATTAAATTTTCTTCATTTTAAAATTGTGCACCAGAAATATCAAAGTTGCAGACAGGCAAATTGCTTTGCTTGCATCTTTCAAACTAAAGTTTTCTTTTAATTTCATTCTTTTTTAATTCGTATTTTGGAGTTTGACTGCTTGCATGCCAGCTAAATATTTAATAATAAATTTTAAGGTTAATGATCCTTCTGTCAGAAATTTTGATTAACATATTCAAATAATTCTTATAAAATCCATAAGAAACAAAAATTATTTATGGGTTTTATTAAATTGTTTACACAAGAAAGGAGAAAACCCAATATTAATCAAATGGACACTCCAATATATTTTTGTTTTAAACTTTGGCGAGCAATTATTAATTAAGTTATGCATTTTACGGTGATATTGATATGATAGATTTTGTTTTGCTTGATAAAATGCAATACAATCCAATTTAATAATTCGCCTGTTAATGTATAAACGGGAAAGCAGTCACGTTTACACATTCGCAAGCCGAATATTTAATAGATGAAAGCAGGCACTAATGTACTACCTTTGCCATCGTACTACATATCAAGCCTTCTTTTTAAGGTCTTCTTTTCCTAATAATATTTATAAAAAATATTTCACAAAATGTTTGATAATTGATATTTTGTAATGATATTATGATTCATGCAGTCTTGGGGTCGGTTTCTTTCGCAAAATCTTAGTGCATCTATTTTCGATGAACTAATTACAAGCAGATAAACATTATTAAAGTTGTATTCTGTAAATACATATGTCATTGTTACAGCGTTTAAAGTAAGTGGTGCACTTCATACATAAAATGTATTGATGCACGTAGGATAACACGTAACATAAGCATATAACACATTGTCCCTTGTATAAAAATTATATATGTACAATTAAAACGTTAGCTTAAATTTTATTATAATATGATTGTAATATAAGTAATTTGTATCTATATATATATATATATATATATATATATATATATATATGCGCAATAGGTAAATGGGTAATTATATTTAATCACATAAGTTTGAAAACTTAAGTCAAATAAATTATTATATCAATTTAATACACAGTACTATTGTAATACATTGTTGTCTTAATCAAATTTACAAATTAAGTATATCAGACCGTTTAATACTTACAACTTTGAATATACAAGTAATGTAAAACTTTTCAATATTATCACAATTCTCTGATAATACATTTCCTAATTGATCATCACCGTGAGAGCCCAAAGGTTCATTTTCCTTAATTCGGTTGAAACTTTTACTTTCCGGTGTTTGCATAATAAGATCCTGATTTATTCTTTGACCATGAAACCAACTATAACATTGATCAGTATATTTTCGTATATGTGAGTTTAATATTTGTCTGTATTTATTGTTGTGTATAACAGTGGACCGATACCAGTCAATAAAGTATATGAAATACCATAATTGAATATTGATTTGAATTTTTGTATAACCTGAAAACTATTGTGACCAGAAGTTAATAGTTTACTCTCAATGTACTTAGGAATAGTAATAATATTGTAGTAAAAGTCAACAAGGAGTACGCTTTTCCATTAAATTCAAAAAGCTCGCATTCGAGCTTAAGTCAAGGTTTCATCTTCGAATTTTTATATTACATACAAACTTCTCAGTTTAAAATTACATTTTGAAAATCATTATAAATATTCGTTTATTTTTCAATAAAATTTTAACCAATAATGAAATTTCACCCTTCTGTCTATCTACTCCTCTATGGATTGGAAAACCATTCTTAACTTAATATCTTATCGATTATTGCTTGTTCGCTAAATTTCAGTTTTTCGAATACAATAAAAATATCTCCGCCCACATCAGATGTAGTTTCTGATAAAGGACCACTTAACGGTGTATCAGCTGTTTTCTAGTCCTTATCTGGCTTATACACTATCGTTAAATCATACAGCTATAAATTAAATATAAAACTCTGAAGTCTGGCCGGAATTTTTCTAATAAAGTAACTAGAGACATTATTATTTTTGATAGATCTGAAATATTTCCGAAATAATTTTGTTGGAATAAAGTTGTTTTAATCGTTAATAATGGTATTTAGCCGTTCAGAAGAACACAACAGTCCTAACATTTCTATGTCTCGTCTCGTCGCAACAATTTTTAACTTAATTCTCGTAAATAAATTATTGATTACACATTTTGTATCCCCTTTAGTTGGCAATATTACCCTAAAGGAATTGCCTAACGATAACTTCCAAATGTCAATAAATGCAAAGATAACTTTTATATTGATACCATAAAGAAAGTGACTTATTATTGAAATAATAGTTGGTTAAACGGGGGTAAAATATGTTAATTCTTTATTCTGCCTACTATGCCCTTATCTTTCCTCTTATCTTAATTTAAAATATCGGTCATGCGAAGCAAAAAAATAAACTAAAAACGTTAAATGATACGGTTTTGTTTTATCTGAATATAAACTTTCGATTCTCCTTAATGAAATTTATTGTTTACAAATAACCCATATTTTCTATTACTTGACAATATACCATTGGGAAACAATTTCAATTTAATGTCATTGATTTTATAGAAAATAGAGAAAAATAAATTTTAAATAATTCACTGTGGAGCAACAAGCGTATAAATCTGCTCTTAATAATTTACTTCTCTTCATAATAATTATATTGTATTGAACTTTGCAGTATTAGTAAAGTTTCAATAAAAGTAAATGTGTACAGATGCTGAGACTTTATTTTCAATACCAGTAAATTTTTACTAATAATTAAATTAAATTCAATAATCGAGTTTTCAGTCAGTTTTTGTAGAGAGCAGACTTAGGTTTTTATGTGTAATAAATAAATACAGGGTATCCGCCGAAAATGTATACTACTATATTTTGACGCCATATTGGTAAACATTAGTTCTGACAGTTCATATTTGGCAGTCGTAAAGTAGACACGTGGTAAATTTGTTATGGAAAAATATTCAAAAAACCAAAGTCTTTTAATCGTTAAAACATTTTATCAAAATCAATCACCGATAATCATGAAAAAAAACGTAATGAATGAAAAGGCACATTTTCATTCAAACGAATATATAAACAGAATAGTCGGTTCTGGAGAAAGGGAAACCCTCAAATTATTCAACGGTCAACTTTGCATACATTAAAAGTCATGGTCTGTTGCGCAATATGATCAGTAACGGCGTAATAGTAACTGTGAATGGGGAGCGATATCGTGATATGATTGAAAACTTTTTAACGCCACAAAATACTCGTGATGAAATTAATGAAATACCGCATGAAATGTGTGAGAATGTAATGAAAAATGTACTCAAAAGTGCTCGCATTTGTGAGGCTGACAATATAAGATTCATTTTCTATCATTTAATCAAAAATTATAAACAAACAAATTAGTATACCTTCGCAGCGAACACCCTGTATAATAGAAAATAACTAAATTGCATTACTTAAAATGAAGAAGAGTTGGTGATAAAAACAAAACGTTAAATGCTCGCACATTAAATATGTTACTGGCATAATAAAATGAGCAAAAAACAAAAATAACAAAACATCAGTTCTACTAGCAGAGGTGTATAACTCTTCAAACAATTGAAGATAATGGGGATGAAAAATCTAAAACATTTGAAATACAAGAATTCTATATAAATTTAAAAGTGTCAGATTTTTCTATTCGAAAAATTTAAATAGGGCTTAAACTATTTTTCAATAACAAAGCTGATTCATTTGTAAAACCTAAAATCTAAATATGAATTTTTTATGTATGGCGTAAAACATGAGAAGCCATACAAAGCAGTACTTCTTGGCTGAGAAAGATATGATCCTCCTGTAATTAAAAGCAAATTGATTGGCATGAAATTATCATGTACATACAAATGATAAGCTGGTGACCAGAGGTATACCCTATAATAAACAATCTATATATACAGTTTAGTTTGAGAAGAAGTCAATAGCAATTAATGAGCTAAGAAAACATTATTCTGCAATTGATTGCATTAAAGTTAAGTGGGAATGTCACAGAAAAAAAGGCAATAAATATTTACCCGCTGTTGGGTTAAGACCTTCTGTGCGAATTGTACAGAAAACCATAAAACGTTATGTACTTCTAAGACAATCATGTGGCCAATTGCAGTAGACCACGCAGATCAAATTTGTCTGAGTGTTCAAAAAGAAACAAGTTTCAGCAATTGAGAAAAAAAAGTTCCTAATTTCAGACAAAACCACACTTCGTTAATTTAATGACAGCAACTATGATGCTGAATATCCGAATAGTTTGAACAAGATGCGATTTAAAGTTTTCAATCGAACTGTCTTTAATAGATAAAATAAAAAATCTTACTCTTGAGGTATTACTAATTTACAAGGACTTAAAAGAAAGCGTATGAGTTTGAAGTGATAACTTCATTGGAATGCAAGTTTTTATATAAGTAATAACATTCGTATAATAACATAGAATGTGTGAGCCATAAGAAACAAAAAAGTAGAACAAATTGATTTTTTACCCAACAGAAGTATCTATGTATATCTGCTTGGTTTCTGAAACAATGTTAAATGAGAATAGTTCAAAAAACCACAATAGTTTTTATAGTTATACAAATGATCGTTAAACCAGAAGTGGAGCAGTTGCAATCTTTATAAGAAAAACCTAACCTCTTACCATTTGTTAAAATCCTTCTAATTAAAAATATCGGGATAAAGGCAAAAACATCAAGCGCAACTACATTAGAATTTATTCGTGATATTTTCCTGGTGGGTCGAAAAATAGGTTTAATACTAAAAAAAATCTTGTTTAAGTCAGAGCTTTAAAAGTTTTACATTGGAAACGAAAAATTTATACTTGGAGGTGTTTTAACAGTAGACATAATCTTTGGAGTTGTCTACGATCAAATTGCTGGGGAAGCTCCTCTTCAAAAAGCTAATATCCAACAAACCCGGCCTATTTATCAGCTGCCGCAGTAATACAAAAAATCCACCCTAGATTTCTTTCTAACGAAGTTAGATAGCTGTGAAAATTTCTACAAACATACCTACATAAATCATACGCACATACATACAAACATGCCTACATACAAGTTATTGTCTGCACGTTTTATACGGTCTTTTAATAAACGAACGCAATTTTTAATGTCTAAAATGTGACTGAATTTTAATTTATTTCATTTTTCTAACATTATTTATTTATCTTACTGGGTTAATAAAAAAACAATAAAACATACAACTGATAACTATTTATATTAATAAATAACATTTTAATTATAACAGTATATTAATAACGCGTGCCCGCCGAGACACTTTGTTTGTTTATAATTTTTAATTAAATGATAGAGAACGGATCTTATATTGAAAAATGAAATACAATTTCAGATAAATGTCTGCCCCATTACCAAAATGGTAGCAAAACAAAGTACTATACCTTCCCGGCGAACACTCTGTATTAATATCATATTAATATCTGTATTAATATCCGAATAATTAAAAACTTTGAATCATTTTTAATTTATACTAAATTATACGGCCTAAATCTAAATGTGGTGTGATATTGTTATTATTGCATTGTTGCACTTTCATCTTTTGCCCATTTATCGGGAAATACTTATTGCTTTACAGACGCCAATTGCGCCTTTTTTTATTAACAAAAAATTTTATTATTAACAATTTAATAAAGAAGGAGTTCGTTAACTTTTTTGGAAGTTAATTTGTACAAAACAGTTATTGAAATGCAAAGTATATATAACTGCCAATCTTTTCTTTATTTTATTAATCACATTTAATTATACCACTATTTTAAAAAGTTTTCAGTTTTTATGTTATGGATTTTTCAGTTGTTCATTTGAATTCCCCCCGGGGGCATATAAATATGGTCTTTATAGAATATTCCACTATCTAGACTCAGTGCAACTGGGGTATAAAGGGAGCCCAGTCCCCTGAAGACAGGCAGGTGGTCAACTGGAAACTCCACTTTATTTCCACGGGGATCAGTGACCCGCAGAGTTCATTATTTGTCTCTTTAGACATTTAATAGTTCTCTGGCTGATCATTGAGGTTGGCCCCTATATAGGAGCATTGTGGTGGTTGTGGTTTTGCGGCCCCATAACAGTATAATGGTTATTATGGTGGCCAGGATCATCTCACTGATAATGACACGCAAAGTGAATGATCCAGTCAAGTGAGCATGCTTGACATGTGTTCTGGACAGGAGTTAGAAAGTCTCCAACTCTTAAGCAAGGTGTGATAGTTTGCAGACCTGTCCTGAAATTATTCAAGTTGCAACTAGGTGGTTCTGTTGCTTAGAATTATGTCTTCGGCTATCTAGGACGTATGTATAACGTTCCAAATTATACAAAGTGGTTTGTCCACCATCTGATTAAGACTACATAGTCAGGCGCGGATGTAAAACAAATCACACTCTGTTCATTTGAATTATAATTTAGGATTATGTTTTAGGTTTTTGAGAAAGAATGTAATTGTGTAAAGCGGCGCTGTGAAATAGCAAATAAGAGATTTGTATGCAATATATACCGCAATACAACGTTTGTAAGGTAAGTTCATGTATGCACTTGCTTCGCGAACTTTATTTTGAGTCAAAGCGAAAAATGTTGCCCTTAAAAAAACTGCAGTTTCATCTGACGGAAAACAGTCTCCAACCCCTACTACAGCAACATTCAAATTCTTAATTCAGCTTTTTGTTAAAGCAAAATGAAATTTCTACTTTTTACATTTTGTTACCTTTTTCAAGGTAGATTTGTTTATTAATTGACTTATATAATTAGGTTTTTTGCCAGTCCGAAACCTTTTTTCGCTGTTAAACAGCTCATGCATGGTTCTAAGTTTATTATACTCACAATGCAACTCAATTGCTATTTAATCAATTATTCCACCCCAATTCATTTATAAAAAAAAGTTGTTTGAAATTTTTCAAAACATAAGAAACTTCAACTCTAAGTTTATTTGCGTCATTGTTCCAAAATAAAAATCTATTTTAAGTAAGGAATTTAAAGTTCCTAAATATATTACAGTAAGTTTATTTAAAACTAATAATTTGATGGGCTACAACAACGAAATATTTGGATAATTATCTTTAATACCATTTTAAAACTGCAGCTTTATGACATTTTTGACAGGTATCCAGGCTCAAGCAAAGACTAACAACTATAAAGAAAGAATACTAACTGTGTATGGAAAATATGCACCATTTCAAGGCTTATAAATATGAACGAATGCATGTACTCGTGTTACATAAATGTAGTCATATATTATTTTGTTAAGACCTTTTATAATTAAGTCTTACTAATTTTTTAGTATTAACATTTTTTACCTTTGATGTTTGAAGTATTTATACTCTTGTGCTGGAGTTATGATAATAATTTTAGTGTAGACAATCCCTTTGCCTGTAATTTTGATTTATAACTTAAATTTATCGTTATGTAAGAAAAAATATTTTTTGTAAATTTTATAAATTTGTGCGCCCCAAGGAAACGGCAAAAACATATTAATCAAATGGACACATTTGAGAAAAAATTATCATTATTTTTTGTTCTGTTTTGTGGCCGCATTTATCGCTTTAGAAAAGTGAAGAACTTGTTCTCAATAAAACATGCTTGGTAGTAGCTGATGAAGAAGTTATACTGTCTGTTTTTTCTAAAAGTTTTATTTAAAAGGAAAATAAGAATAAAGTTACGTTGAAAATTAATTTGAACGATGCTTACTGTCATATTCATAAAACAATAATTTGGTTTTAAATAACCATATTCAAGTTTTTTTATTTATTTTAATTATCTTTTATTTTTTTATACTTATGCGTACTAAATTTTATTATAAATCTTTTTACAAGTTTGTTTATTTATTTGTTGACGCGGCAATCAGGACCTGGAAGATGCCATAGGTAATTCACATTTTTTAAAATATATTACCGTAAGATGTTTAAAAGTCAACGTCTTTTATTTCTGATTTTTCCCAGTTATTTGGCATAGACATTTAGTCAGTTTATTGTCTGGCATATATTTTGGTATTTTTATTGGTTTTTGTTTCGATAGCAAACGTACACTGAAGGGTAGTCCTCGGATATAACCATGGTTTGTGTAGTTGGCAGATAGCTTACGACTGCTATGCGGCGTGTGCATATGTCGGATAGCGAAATTTCTTGGACGGATACAGGCGTTGAGTGTAAAATCGTTTGAAGGTTGGTTCTAGAACTGTTGCTGCTACAGATTAGGGTGGCGGTTTCGGCTATGGCTACGGATGGTATAGCTGAAGATGATGTGATAGACTGAGAGCTAGACCCAGGAAAAGACTTATTCTTTCAGCAGTGAAGTCGAATGTTACTACAATTGATTCTTAACATAATACGTATAACCAGGTAGCATGTGAAAACATATCGAAGATTTTATTACCTGTGTTCAACAACCACAACGGTAAATCGAAAATGAAAATGCTATAAACTGCATTCACTGCTCCGATGGCTGCAGTAAAACGTATCTTCAAAATATTATTCCGTGGGTAAAAATTGTGCCACTTACTAACTCATTTGCAACTGACAGCATAATTTGTCATTCGTATTAATTCAGTAACAGATCGAACCAGTTGGAGGTGGGCTCTAAAAGGTAAAATATATATCAATTACGTTCAATCTCGAAATCTCCAAAGTGGGTCGTGGGAATAGAGTCGATTTTAATATTCGTAAGACTCAGTAATGCTTGCTTCCGTACACCGTGTGTTCCAAAATCGTCGGCAGTTCTTCATGTTCTTGGCAGTGTGATCTTCGATGGACTTAGCACATTTTTCTGGTTTCTAAAGAAGCTTTAATGTACCTCGACTTTCTAAAATGGTGTAAAACATACTTCACTTATCTCACCTATTTCCATCCAATGGACCGGCGCCCCGAAGTCTACTTTGGAGTTGATCAACCGCCTAGAAGAGAGGGACAAGAGACTAATGGGGACAGTAGGGTATCCATCTCTATTGATTCTCTAGAGCATCGACCCAATATGGGTTGTATTTGACTGTTTTATCGTAACTACTGTGTCCGTTATTCGCATGATGTCGCCTTAAACACGCTGTTCGTTGAAGACCCATCCATTTGTGGTTAATTGGAAGGTGAATTGCACTACGCGTTACAGGGAAAATTTGTTTCTTAAGAAAACAGCCTGTATTTGGAATAAACTCACTCCAAAGTTCTTTCCTGTCACTTTCGATGTAGGAAGGTGCAAACTGAATATTCCACTTTCCTCCTCCCCATAACCTAATTTCTTAGTTCTGGAGTAATTCATTGCACGAGTAGGAGTCATCCCCTGAGTGCTGGTCCATATAAAAACTTATGTTGGTATATATGCTGGAATGCAAACTTTTTAAAATAAATTAAAATACAGGAACCGAGCAATAACAAATTTCATGGTGAATAACAACTTCCTATGAATGGAAAATATAAATGTTCGAATAAAAATGTAAATAAATAAAATTTTCTTTAATAAAAAATCTATGCAAATCCAATCTCGCTAAAATTTTGAGTTTGTGTACCTCTGGTCAATTACCCAAAATATTGAACCAGATGAATTCCAAAATTATCCTTTCGATTAAATTATGACATTTTTGTGTCCAACTTTCATAGAGCTTTTTATGTAAATTAATATAAAGTGCATTCTTGATCTTATCCATATTTTTTTAAAGTTTATTCTTAATTTTTAAAATCTATTTAAAGTTAGAAGTGGAAAAATTGGAAGTCGACTATGGACATTAAATTATAAATCGTTTTTTTGAACTTTTTAACATCTAAAAATATATGAGATAATCCAAGCACATATCATATGAGATAACCGTACAACGAAATGGAAAAGATAGACAAAATCGCTGCAAAAGGTCAAAAATTAAAAATACTTGAACACTTTTAAATAATTAATTTAATTAAACAATATTATTATTTTCAAGTGGCTATTAAACTTTTAGAAATACAGGGCACATACATCTTAGAAGGTGCCCCTGTAGGCTAGTAGGTAGTGTACTAGCTTGTCAGTGTGGGAGTTGTGGGTTCGATTCCCAACGAAGACCTTGGTTTTTTTTTCTCTACAAAAATAAAAATTGACTGTAGGTGGGGCTGCTCAGCGATGAAGGCATAGTCACTGGTCGCTGTGCTGTTTTATATGGCAGTTAATTTCCGACTATCCTTCTACTTTCACCACCTATTTCATCTCTTCTCTATCCCTTTCCTAAAGAATGTAGCACGGTACTTAACTAAATAGGAATTGTTGTCTGAAGTGCCACTTCTCTTTAAAAAAAAAGTGTTTTGAGAATAATTCGCAAAAATTAAAAGTAATTATATGATTTTGCATTTAAAGTATTCATTTTAATTAATTAATTATATTTTTTGTATGAGCTCAACATAATGAATTAAATTAAATAATTTATCATAAATTAGATGGTCAATAATTGAAATGCAAAACATTAAAATTTTATAAAAAAAACGTCCAAATTTGGATAGTTTTTCTAGTACTGCTGACCGTATAACATGAAGAATATTGATCTCAAATTGTTTTCGATTATAAAAATATATCAGTTACTTACCGTAGATTAGTAGGAAATAATCAAGAGTTGTGAAACCGGTACCGGTGGAAGACTAAATGAAAAGTCCTTATCTATAAATTAACCTATCACGTAAACCAACTGGTTGTTTACCATCAGATCAATACCATTCAAAGAAAAAATCGATAGTAAGCTAATGGCCTATAAAAGTCTAAGGCGGTTTTCAATTTCAGTTTTGAAAGAATAAAGCCCAGTAATGATACCAAATTAAAGCCTTTTCTTTGATTTATTGTGGATTGCTTTTTTTCTATACAGGGCAATTGTGTTTACTAACACAACCATTAAGCCGAAAATGAATCTCATTACTGTAAATGGTAGTGTTGTTATAGAGTTATTCTATTCTTAAGTAAGAGTACATCGTTAGTCTCATGTAAAGAGACCCTGACGCACATTTTTGTAATTATACAGGCAAATGCATAAACATAACGAAATTATATTTGTCAAAACGGGGTATTAAAAATGTAAATGCTTGTAAATTCATTATTTTCGAACCTATTGCATCAATTTATATTTGCATGAAATATATTGGAATCATGAAAAACTTAATTTCATAAAAATTCGAATTAAGGCCTTTCTGCATGAGGCCAATTATAATGATTATAAATGCTTAAAAGTGTCAGTTCATTTAACGGTTAACCCTTTTAAGCATTAAAATTCTTTTAAGTAAGTACTTGGGTCTTCAAATTATTCTTTGCTAAGACTGTACATAAGACACAGATGACCAGACCATCACGGAATGATACTCCTTTGCTCCTAGTATTATCGTTTGATTGCTGAGAAAAACTTCGACATAACTCTGTATATCAGTTAGTTCTGAAGGAAAAATCTTCTGCAAAAATATTATGGAACCCACAAGTTTACAGTGAATCAAACAAATGCTTTAAGTCGATCCGTTTTTCTCTAAAAATTCATATATCTTCACAAATTTTCACTTTTTTAAAGTACAAGCTTTTAAATGATTAGAAAACAGCATCTCCACAGTTCATCCCAAATAGCGCATATAAGAAATACATTATTTTAAATAACTAGCATACAAAATTTTTTATAATATAATATATAATTATACATAAATTAAAAACGGATGTTTATGATTCCAAAACCAATTTCACAAAATTTGGAAAAGTCTATTTGTATTATTTCACTGCAACCGCTGCTTCTCGGCATATGCATAAAGTTTCAGTACGATAATTCAAAGGATATTCGTCGCTCGTATTTTGCCTCATTTCCTAATAATGGACATTATCGCAAAAGGTATGGGTCCATAATCATAATTCCAATACAAGAAATAAATGAAAAAGTAAAATACAACACGACGCTCTTAAATAATAAAGTAAAAAAACTGCATAAAAGAGGAAGAGTAAACATTTAAATATCAAAAGTATCTGTTGTTTTGGTTTTTAGTATCTGTGTGTGCTGTAGTCAAACAAACTTTAAAAGCCTTCTTTTCTATTTTAATTTTATTTCACTGACACAGTGTTAACTGCCTAAAAGCGTAACTGTTTTTGAAACTTGATGTCGGAAGATTTCCTGGGCAACCGCATTAATATTTAAAATCCAGGCAGTGTGGCCGAAATGTGATAACAAATAATGATTGGGGATTCGGGATTTTCCGGGGGAAATATTAAATGTTTGTTGGCTTTTTTCGGGAATAATATTTTAGATTATTTTATATATTATTGGAATTTGCATAGAATTTAATATATATTCTGAAAAGTCTTTCTGTATGGCTACAAAATTATATTTAAATTGTTATAGATGGGATTTTATCAAATGAGTTCATGATAAATTCAGAGGTACCGCAAAGCTCCGTTCTTTCTCCTACCCTATTCCTTATTTTTCTAAATGACCTTCTTTTTGAACTTTTAACCCTATATATTCTTTTGCAGATGACCCATTTTCGTTCATATTCATTTGGTAATAGACCAGGCCAGTTGGAGGTTAGTTCCAAAAGGCAAAACATAATTGATGCGTTTAATCACGATCTCGCGACAATCTTGGAATGGGGTCGTGTGAATAGAATAGATTTAAATACCCGTAAGATGCAAGTTTGCATACTTACGCATAGATCTACAACATAATAGTTGCATCTGTTACTATGGGTGATGTAGGTATTACGGAATCGGAACCTCTTGATGTTCTTGGCATGAAAATTCAGTGTGATGTTCGAGGGGCTAAACACATTTTTCAGGCGTCTACAGAAACTTTCAAGTGCTTCGGTTAAAGCGGTGTAAAAGATATTTCACTCCATTCGATTTCCGTACTATTTATACCACCTATATGCGTCCAAAAATGGAATACAACTCTAATGTATGGTCCAAAGTCTGTTTTGGGGTTACTCGACCGCCTGCAGGAGAGGGCCAAGAGGCTCATTGGAGACAGTAGGATATTTAACTCTATTGATTCTCTAGAGCATCGATGCAAGGTGGGATGCATTTCACTGTTCTATCGTTACTACAATGGTAAGTGCTCTAATGAAATTAGGAAACTTGTTCCCGATACTCGCCTGCATTGTATGTGTAGGGGTCATCCCCTGAGTGCTGGTTCGAAAAAAAATGAAAAATTAAAAAAATTATATTAAAATTAATAAAATAAATAAATTAATAAAAAATTATTAAAAATTATAAGTGAATTTTTCAAATATTTTTGAGTATAAGATTTATACTTGCCCTTAGGTGCAATAAATCGAAAAGAGTCAGGCAACCCTGAGGCTATGAAATTAAAAGCATTTGATTATCAAAATCTTTGGTTATTTTATAAACAAATTATGTGCTTACTTAATGGTGTAACTCAGAATTTACAATTTAATTTTTTGATTGATAAAATATTTACTTTTAGCAGTTTTAAATCATGTATATACTGTTACGAAGATAATTGGTTAAATTTTAAAAGAAAATAATTATTAGTAAAAAAATTATTACTAGTAAACGAAACGAGCTGCTGTGCATTTTACAAACTGAATAGTTTTCTAAGAAATCTTATACACACAAGACAACAATAACATGGTTATAAGAACTTCTGCGAAATAGGATAAACAACACTAATACAGAACAAAAACAAAATATAGCTAAGCAGGTGCCTAAACTTATCAATCAGTTTAGTTAACAGTAACAATATAGGGTGATGTTAAACTTGCATGTGCAAGAACCATTTAAAATAACTATATAAGCACCACTTGCCGGGCAAATTAATGAATTCAAGTTGAGTCATTGTTAAGAAAATACAACAAAGTTAGCATCGTACTCATTTTGTGTGTTGAAAGTAAATAAATCGTTTAATTTAATTTAAATTTCTCAAGTGCTGTGCTATTATTTTGCAATAAGGGAACTCATTATAACAAAACGTTTATTATAATTAATAGTTTTTCAAAATTTCACAAATATTTTTAATAATATAATTTTTTTTAACTTCTAATTTACTAACTAAATTTTACGGGAAAAATGTACAAACATACCTGTTCAATATGTCTGTCCATTTTATTTCGTTAAGAGATAAATTATTTCCGGGAAATTCTTTTTCATATTTTATACATTATTTTTTAATTTGAAATGTCTGCAAGTGTTGTAGTCTTTGTTTGGGACATGTTGCTTTCTGTAATTACTAATATTAGTTAATTACTTTAGGGGCATACAATGTATGCCATACATACCTGCTTTTATACAAATGCTTCCAACTTCATAGTATTAGCAAGACCCAAATTAAAAACATGTGAAAATTAAAGTGAATGTAGTGCATTAATGGCAAAACTTTCTGTTTGCTATGCTTGGCGAAAGTTCGTTTTAAAGGTGATTGATTACCTTTTTAATCTCTTTATCACGAAAATATATATTATATATTTAAAAACAAACATTTTGCGGTTTTAATCATTGCTACAGGTTAAAAAATAAAAGCACTATTTTAATACTGAAATATTAAAAAAAAATATATTTATGTTGTTAAAATAAATAATGAGAATTTTATTGCCGTTTACAATTTACTAAGCAGCTAAAAATACCATGAACGTAAAAGCATCGAAATAAAATATACTCCATTGAAAGCAATTTTTAATGCAATATTTGTTACCAATTAAGTTTTATGAAAGCATCACACTCACCATTAATAACGCAGCATACATTCTCAACGGAGCAATTTTCTGCTATTAAAACTATGTGTTGAGATACATGATGAAAAGTATATACATGCCATGTTTACTTCCTTCATCAATTAGATTGAATTGTGTTATCTTCATTGGGATTTCGGGGGATAATATAAATTACTTTTCGGACATTTTTGCGAAGAAAAACTTTTGATTTAGAGATAATGGAAAACAATCAGGTAACCCTAAATTTAGATAATTTAAAAACATTTGATTTCTAAAGCTATTGGTTATTTTAAAAAAAAAATTATAGGCTAAATGAAGTATATAAATATTCACACTTTAATTTCTATAAAGTTATTTACTTTTTAGTAAATTATTTAGCAACCAACTGTTTTAAGTACGGAACGACTGAATAGTTATTTAAAATTATTAGCATAAATATATTTAAGTGGTTTTTCAAATTACACTGAACAACAAAGTTTTTGTTTCCGGGTTGAAATTAGCTGATTTTAAGGTATTTCCACGTGTTAAAGCCGAAAATGACTATAAAAATTATATATTAGCTCTTGTTTTCAAAATATAGTATTATTATATATATATATATATATATATATATATATATATGTATATGTATATATTGAGTTTTCAACAAATGAAATATTTCATCACCAACAGCTGGTACACATGTTTGTTTACATAATTTCCATCTCTTCAGCTGTTAATAAGAAGTAAACATAACCTATGTGAGTTTGTCAGTTGTACGCACCTGGTTGCTATTGAAATTATTGTGTGAAGTTGGTTTTAAATTAATTTAACTGCTGATCTGAAATGCCTCGAAAGTGTTTGAACTCCGTCGATAGCTTTTGCTATATATGTGGTGAAATAACATTTTTGGCTCAGAAACGTAAAATGACACCTATCGTTAAGACTGCCTATGAATATTATTTTGCTGTTAAAGTTAAGGACCAAGATAAATCATGGGCTCCTCATATATGTTGCAATTCTTGTTTCATCATATTGCGAGAGCGAATGAAAAATAAAATCCGGCCAATGGATTTTGCAGTACCTATGGTTTGGCGTGAGCCTACCAATCATACAGACCACTGTTATTTCTGCTTAACTCCTCTCATTAAGCATGGTTTATCTATGAAGAAAAGAAGAACGGTTAAATACCATTATCTCCCATCTGCTCTTTGGCCTGTACCACACTCAGACATTTTGCCAAAACTATGAAATTTTAGAGGAAGGTGATAAAGACTCTGAAGAAGGAGCAACCCATCCTTCTACATCTTATGGCCCTGATTTTGAGGTAAGCGATAGGTCTAGTGATCCACACAGAATTAGTCAAGCAGAGTGAGTGACCTTATAAGAGATCTTGGCTTGTCTAAGGAAAAGGCTGAGCTTTTAGGGTCAAGCTTACAACAGTGGAGTCTTCTAAAACATGATGTGATAATATCTCAGTACAGTCAGGATGCTCCAAAAGTGTTTTATAAAAGAAAAGCTAAACGACAGCGATCTTGCAACGCATCGGATTGATTTAATTGAAACTTGGTGGTACAAATTTCTTTTATTTGTCAAAACACTAAGAATAATGTTTTTTTGTTATCAATTTTGTACTTAAAATATTCTGACAGAAGCATAACAAAATTGTTTTATGTACTTTCACTTTTCACGTATAGTATAACTACTCTTTAAGATTAAGTACTGTGTATCTCAAAAACCAGAGCTAATAAAAATTTTTCATTGTCATTTTCGTTTTATCACCCCAAAATTAGTAGAGATTGACTAACTTAGTGTAGGAAACATTAAAAAAATTCTTTTTTTTGTTGTGCAGTGTTTTTAATTATCACTTTCAATAAAATAAAAGAATTATTATAACACTTTCAACAATTTGATAGAAAATACTTTAACAATATATAATTGATAAACAATGTCAAATGAAGAATAAGGAAAAGATTAGAAATTTATTAACCGAAAACAATTTTCCAATACAACTCACAAGTAGGTTGATTAACCAATTTAATAATAATAAGAAAAAAAATGTTACAAGAAATATAACAGAACCAAAAATATATAAATAGATAACAGCTGTTTTATCGAAAAAAATATAAAAATCCAAAATATTTGTTATTAATAAACACCAGATGGGATATGAAAAGAGTAACACGTGGTTGTGGCTGTTTAGTAAAACAAAAGATAAAATTCAAAAGATGGATGAGTCACAAATTGTTACATTTTAAAGGTAATAATAAACAAATTGCAATAAAGTTTCTATATCTAATTAAAAACTAAAATAGCAGGACATAAGTCAGATTAAAAATATAGAAAAAATACTAGTTTACAGAAAATGGTATTATCTTCACATTAATTTAGATCTAATCACTATGCTAACTTTAATAATTTTGAAAATCAAAATTTAGAAAATAATTAAAGATCCATCAACAAAAAGGATAAAGTTTAAAGCAGACACAGAAAATGTTGTACAAAACTATAGACACTTACGGGCATGTTCTCAAAAACGCAAAATGCTTAAAACTTGCTTTTTCGTTTTGAAAACGCCAAACTGGTGTTTTGAAAAACGGAAATAATATTTTGCGTTTTGAAGACGCAAAATAGGTGTTCTGACAAACGCTAAACGCTTAATATTTGCGATTTCAACTCGCAAGCATTTACTGAAGTGAACTGATTGAGTTTGCTTATACAAAACATTCAAGACAAAATAAAATGGTTCACAATTAAATTTTAAAATGTTTTTTTTTAATTTCAACAAAAATTTAAAACAATTTTACACTATTTAAATAAAAAATACCAATTTTAAAATTGCTCTTTTTTTTTGTTTAGTTCCTGTGTCAATTGTTTATTTTAAAATCAAAAGATCAAAAAGAAAAACAAATCGCCAGCAACACATACGATTTACAGAACATCTAAAATTGAAATTGGCGTTTTTAAGTCGCCTGGCAATTTGAAAACCTTGCGATTGTAAGAACATGCCCGTTAGTTCTTAACACTATAAAACATACATGTAAGTATAGTATAAGTAAAATATATTGTTTTATGTATTTGTTGATTTGAAAATTTTAATTTAATTGCATTTATTAATTATTAAAAAAAAAAATTTATACATTATACATTTTACAATTTGTAAAAAAAATTTTATACATTGTGTGGCGCAATATTAAATATAAAAATAAATGTTTTGTCTATTTCGTTTCTTTATTAGTTAAATATTTTTGGGAAATTTTGATTTTTTTTGTGACCAACTGGTAATTGTCATGAAATTATGCAATTGGGAAATTTGGTTTGCACTAAATTGATAGTTTCATTGGCTGTGTGACATGTGGCATCGTCCTGTTGAAACTACATGTCAGTGATACCCACGTTGTCAATAGTACGCTAAATTTAAGTTGTTAGCATATCGCAACAGCGTGATCCATTAACCGTTACCATATTTCCAGTCCCATTTTCAAAAAAAAAGAAAAAAAAACAGCCTAATCACGCCTTCAAATCCCATAGACTACTCAATAATCGCTAGACGATTTTCGGAAGCCCAATTGCGGCAATTTTGCTTGTTGGCACACTCTAATAAGTGAAAATGGGCTTCGACTTTTTCAGAAAAACCAGCCGGTTGTTCCTGAAAGAATTGAGCAAATCTGAATAGTCAGTCAGCTTCAATTCCTGCACCAGTTGAATCTTGTAAGGTTTCAAAGTCAAATCTTTACACAACATTCGCCATGCAGTGGTTTTCGATAATTCCACATGTTGAGCACGTCGAGGTATTGACAAATTTGGATCTGCTTCAACAGTGTGGCTCACGGCCACTCATTCGAACACGCTTTGCTGTTCGCATATTTTGTATAGAGCCTGTCGAATCAAATTTAACGACCAAATTCTTTTATAGCGGTTTCAGATTATATTGTCCGAAAATATCACAAATTTTACAGAACTTACATTTTTATAGTGAATTTTAATTATTTTAGTGCGATTATCGTGCCAAATTAAATTCATTGTAACAATTTCTAATGCATCGATTACCAAAGCGTCAAGAAACTAAATATCGAAACTACCATGTTGTTGGTGTTGTCACAATTGAAAAATCAACTCTGCTGAAAAACCCGATATAAGTAAAATAATATTGTTTTGTACATTTGTTAAATTGAAAATTTAAATTTAAGTGCATATCTTAAAAGAATTCTTTATATATTTTCATTTCCTAAAGATGCCACCCAACAGTGTTGCGAAATATTGAATATAAAAATAAAATTGTTGTCCTTTTTATTAAAAAGCTTTGAAAAATTAAAAAAAAATGTCAATGAACTGTAATTATAACTTTTACTAAGTGTACTGGAAATGTGCATAAAGTAGTCTGATGCAATACAACTGTCCATATGGTTTTTTTTATTAGTTAAATATTTTTGGGAATTTTTATTTATGACCAATTTTTATTGTTACTGTATTTATGTTTTTAGGCTAGTTGTTCGCAGATTTTATTTTAATATGAAATAAATAAATCCATGTTTTACCTTTTTCCTCAACGTTTCGACAGCTATTTTCTGTCGCCATCATGAGAAATTTTTATTAATGATTTTGCGACAAATTTCCAAGGCTGTTTTTAGAAATGCGATATTAACATTCAAGTTTAATTTTAATAAATTGTTAAATGGAGGACAACACAACACATCTAAATATAAAAACTAACGGAAAATATCATAACTAAACTTATAAATTATTTATTTATTTATTTAACTTAGCCTATGCATTCATTATCTTTACAGACTAATATAACAATATTTAATATATTTTTACAACATTAATTATTCAAAAAGACAACAATATTTTTCTTAACAGTATGTATGTTCTGACAATAATCAATAAATCTGTAATATTTCTTAAATTCAGAAAAAATGCTTAATCCCAGTTAGCATAGTTAGCTCTGTACAAGATTAAGGACGAAACTAACATTCAACATTGTTCTACGACTTTTAAGCATTCATTTTACCGTACCTTATTTCACATTTCCCTTTCCTCACCTTGGCAATAACATCCTTGTTAATATGTCGCTAGAATCATTAATGAAAAATTCTCCTGTTGAGGTCGAAAAAGCTGACGAAATGTTGAGAAAAAAGATGAAATAACTTGTTTTACTTGCATCAAATTAAAATAAAATCTTACCATTAATAGCATAAAAACATAAATACAATATTTTCAGGTATATTCTTCATATTTTGTAGTTTTCTTTAACTCGAAATGTCAGTTCAAATGGTGCAGTTCTTGTTTCGGACATGATTACTTCCAGTAATTACTAATTTTAATTAATTTCTTTACAGACACACGTAGCAGCTTTCATAAACCTATACATGCATACATCTATGTATCTTCATAGCAAGAGCCAAGTTAAAAATATGTGAAAATTAATCTGAATGTAGTGCATTAATAACAAAACTTTCAGTTTATGCTATTTGGCAAGAGTTTATACGTAACATATTAACAAAGTTAATTACGTTTTAATCATTATTGCTAAGGTTTAATAGAAAAAAGTACTATATTTTGTGAAACAAAGCTAAAATATTATAAAATGTATCTTTTAATTTGAAAAAAAAAAATTAGTATTTTATTACCGTGTGCAATTTACTATGCAGCTCAAGCCTGGTCTGCTGAAAATACCTCGAGCGTAAAGGTGATGAAATGAATTACATTGAAACCAGTTTTAATTGTAATAATTGTTAATAAATAAAATTTATGTTCATTTCGCCGGTTTTTCTCCCCTACGGTGTACATTATTTATGGAGCAACTCTTATAAAATAATTATGGGTTTAGATACATGATGAAAAGTATCTACATTATTTTGTTTTCGAACATGTTGGATGCATTTTTTTAAAACAAAGTTAGTAAAGCAGTCACAGCAAAATTATTAACAGACTCTAGAAGAAGTAAGCTACTTGAGTCCCTTGGGGGAAAATAGACGCAAATATGGGTTGCATAAACAAATATTTAATGCCTCCCTTAAGTCATACAACTGTTATTTAGAAATGTAACTTTGATTTCTAATCTATTACAATTTAAAATTCAATTCTAATCGCGTAAAACGTGCATACTTTTAGGAGTGTACAAAAATTATACATTTATGTATATCCAAACAATCTTACAACAATGCCATATGCCATCAACCCCAAATTATTTAGGAAGAAGGACACAATATTTGCTCAATACTAAAGTTGTTTCTTAATGAAGTTTAAATTCCATTCAGGAAATATCATAATAAACTAAACTATATTATTTTTTGTATGTGTTAATAATAGAAATAAAAATTAATTATAAATATAAGAAATTAGTTACAAAATAGTAAGTGAAATTCATTGATCAAACCTTAACATACTAAAATGTACATTTTTTATAACAAAATTTAATTATTTAGTTTACATGATAACATACGTTATTTTGATTATGCCCCTGCATCAAATGACTTTATAGGAGTAAATAGGCAACAATTACTTAAAAATACTTATATAATTAATAATATTTTGGCTCATTATGACCAAAAATAACCATTACTTTCAATTTTATTTATTAGTTCATTAATAACTATCTTGTCCCCCTAAAGGAATCCCCCTCAGATACAAAACATTTATGCCAGCGTTTTTTCCAATCCTTGAAACACTTCTGAAACAGGTCCTCTTTCGATTTTTCTTTTATCTCCTCAATCGTAGCAAAACGCTTTCCTTTCATCGGTCTCTTCAGTTTTGGGAAGAGGAAAAAGTCAGGGGGGCCAAAACCGATGAATAAGGTGGTTGAGGCAGTATTAAGGTTTGGTTTTTGGCAAACGGCGCATAACTTAAAGGTAGTATTCTTTATTGATCGTACGACCTTGTGACAAGAATTCGTGATGCACCACGCCATTGCAATCGAAGAACACAGTGAGCAAAACCTTCACATTTGACCGAACTTGACGTGCTTTTTTCGGTCTTGGCTCTTCTGGACGCTGCGATTGGGATGATTGGACTTGGTTTCAATATCATAGCCATACATCTATGATTTGTCACCAGTTATGACCTTTTTGGCAAATCTGGATCGTCGTTGACGACGCTTAACAGCTCCTGAACGATGTCTATGCTCCGTTGTTTTTTCTCAATGTTTAGCAATTTTGGAACAATCTTCGCTGCGCCACGTTTCATGCGTAAAACATCCGTAAAAAATGCTTGGCATGACCCGAACGATATGCCAACAACATCAGCAATCTCTCTAATAGTGATTCGACGATTATTCAAAATCTTTTTCTTCACTGCTTCAATGTTTTGATAGATTGTTGACGTGCTCGGGAAACCAGGACGAGTATCGTCATTGACATTTTCTTGGCCTCCCATAAACCAATTATACCACAATTTAAGTTATGTTCTGCTCATAATAGACTTGCCAAACGCCATAGTCAACATTTCAAATGTCCTCGCACATTTAAATTCGTTTTTGACACAAAACTTAATACAGTTTCTTGATCCATTTTTTCGAATAGTAAAAAATCGAAGAGCACACCAAAACACGACTGTTGTTTTTATCTGTCAAAAACAAACTGACAATCCAAAATGGCTGATATTGTCCACATATATAACAGACATGTGTACCAACACAACAGAAAAAAAAATGCGAAAATTTAACATACGTAACGGTTATTTTTTTATCATACCTCGTATCTACGTATACTTCGTATCTACGTATACCTCGTATCTACATACACCTCGTATCGTCTCTACGTTTAATAGTAGATAATACGCGTATGACATTGAAACGATCGGATAATTTGTTAAGTTGTATGCGCTAGAGCCAGATATTAATATTCGCTGCTTAGTAATTTCATGCTTATAGTCTCTCCAGTCACTCTTTACGATTTTCTAAAAAGTTGCCGCTTGTAAAGTTTTCTAGTAAAATTTTAACAGGGCAATGTTTGAATAGCTTGAGCGTACTGCAACGAATTGGAAGATAAAAAACATTTTGGGCTGAATTAATCTTAAAACGAAAAATTATTGAAAGATTTTTCAAATGTAAATGAATGAGAAATTGATAAATCAACATTTTGGAATTCAAGTCAAGCTTGTTTTTAAATTTGTAAAGACAATCAATCCTAGAAGATAATTTAGATTTTGAATGATTGATTTGATCATCGAATAGAATATTACTAGCTAAAACAATTCCAATACATTTCACATTTACTGATTCCCCAATTAGCGTCCAGCGATCCTCCACGTTAGGTGGTCACATTGTTGCCTATAAAATAGCAAAAAGTAACAAACCGTTTTCTAAAGGAGAATTTATTAAGGATGTGTTAATTAGCATTAGAAAAGTATTATGCCCAGAAAAGGTAAAAGATTTCGAATCTATAGGGCTGTCACGTAGAACGGTCACAAAAAGAATTGAAGCGATTTCTTCTAATTTAACCAATCAACTAGATGGACGTCTTAAAAAGTTTAAGTATTTTTCAGTCACTATGAACGAGAGTGTTGACAGGAGTGATATAGCCCAACTTCTAATTTTTATCAGAGGAGTCGATGAAAACTTTGTAATAACCGAAGAACTTGCTTGTTTGAGATCTTTGAAAGGAAAGACGACAGGAAAAATAATTTATGATGAATTTAGAGAGGGGATGGAATCTCTTAATGACCCAATTTCCAAATTAATTAATTTAACAACTAATGGAGTACCTAACATGGTGGGAAAAAATTCGGGGTTTGCACAAGCGAAACAATTTTTTTACATTGTATAATCCACCAAGATGTTCTTTGCAAGGCTGCCTTGGATATTAACCACGTACTTAATATTATTTTAAAATTAATTATTACCATTCGAGTCCGTGGTTTGTTACATCGACAATTTCAAGATTTTTTATCGGAAGTTGATGTCGAATTTTCAGATGTACCTTATTACACAAAGATCAGGTGGCTGAGTTGTGGGCATGCTTTCTCGAGAGTTTGGAGTCTTCTCGAAGAAATTAAAGTTTTTCTAAAAATCAAAAGCGAAATTTGGGATGAGTGGGAAATATTGGAGGATTGGAGAATTGGTGCATCGAGTTTGCTTTTTTCACGGATTTACTCGAGCACTATAATAAACTGAACAAGAAGTTAGATCCATGCTTCCCATACATCTGGAAAATCTTAAAATCATAATAAACCGTATCTTATAAAATTTTTATGTTGTTTTAAAATATTACGTAATATAGCTAATAAACAGAACTTTTAATTGAACAGCAACCCCATAATTTTTTAACGAATGACCCTCTATTTTTTTTTTAATTTAATAGCCCGCCGCAAGATTTTTTTTAATTTACTGCCCCGCCACCCAAAAAGTTCGCCCATCACTGTTTTAAAGTGTAACTTTAATAAAATATTACTGAACATCAGAGCTGTAAATGAATCATTCTATTTTGATTTTACTTCCTCACGACTTAACTAAACTTTTAATTAATTCTTTTTTAAGCACAGAAAAATTGAATAAACGAATTAGGCAGAAATGAATTTCAATAAGTTTTCAACTCAAATGAATTTGTAGATAGAGTTACTATATATTTTCGGTTTAAATGAATCTGTTAAAGGAATTTCAATTCGTTTGAATTCAAATAAAGTTGTTACAGTGAATTGCAATTCATTTCCAATTTGTATGAATTGAACTAATTTTGAATTTTTTCAAATGAGTTAAAGCAGTGAATTACAATTTAAATGAATGAAATAAAATTGAGTTGCAATCAATAATATTTAAGAGCAGATCTAGGAGGAGTGAAAAATTTAAATTTTCCTACCAAAATGAAAATACTCAGTATAAACAAAAAATGCCTTGGATACGCGCCTATTTAAAGAAAACTTCATGTTTTAAACTTATTTCTCCAAGAAGAACTGATTTTTATTTTGAAATGCGCTAAACAATAAAACAGATTTAATATTCAAGTAGTATTTAATAAGTTATTCATAATTATTCGGAATCATTTTTAATATAAGCAATTTTATTTCGTGCTTGATTCCTTTGAATAAATATTTCATGATATTCTCACAAAATATTTATTACAAAAATTTTTATTAAAAATTTAACATCTTATAATATTCTCATAAAATATTTATTCAAATAAAAATAAAAATATTTGAAATGTATTGTAATGGGGGAGAGAACAATTTCAACAACAAAAAACATTGAAATGATTAAAAATAAACAATGTTTTTTGTTGTTTTGAAATGTTTTGTAGTGTTTGTATGGAAGTGTCTTTGAGTCTTGCTGTCTATGCTATGTTGATTTTATGAAAAAATTCTCATAAAATCAGTTTGGCTTTGGATATAAGACTCTTAGGTTTTTCTATACAATATTGGGGTAAAATTCACTGATGAGCTACTTGAGCAATCTGCCACAAATAAACAAAAACCAGGAAAAATGACAATATACGCACACAAATGTAGTTCAAAAGACATTTATGGATGTTTTATAAATAGGCTTAATATGTGTACATATCGTTCATTAACTAAAGGTGATAACTAAACAATTATTGTTAAATTTTAAAAATATTTTCACACTATTTGATAAAGAACAATTTAAGTTTCTTTTAACAAATAAACAAAATCTTCCCATTTTGATAGAATACTGGCCGATACCTAATAATTCAATTCCTATTCTGCCGCTATCTAATAATTCCAGTATATTATGAGAATTTTAAATATAGAAATTTTTTGTTCCTATAGATACTAGTGATATACAAAAAGAGTGTTATGCTTGTTATCTTTTACATAAAAAATTACATTAAATTTGAGACAATTCAAATGAATTTTTAGAAAGAATTGGAATTCCAATTCATTTCAATTGAATTGAATTGATTGAAATTTAAATTGATTTCGTAAATAAATCTGCAATAAGCATCGCTGTCATCTTGTATGTCATCTGATATAGTCCAAAGATAAAAAAATTCTTAAATTTGATATTCCCACGATGTACTGGAATTTTCCTGTAGCGGCAGAATAGAATTATGTGAACTGTTAGGAAAATTATCTCAAAATGGGAGGTTTTATTTATTCGCTAAAATAAACTTAAATTTTTTTTTATGAAAAAATTGGAATATATTTTTAAAAGTGTGTTAAACAATTATTTTTTGTATAATTTATCTCACATTTGTATCCCCCCGGGGGCACATAAATATGGTCTTTATAGAATTCCACTATCTAGACACAGTGTAACTGGGAAAAAATGGAGTCCAGTCCCCTGAAGGCAGCAGGGGTTCAACTGGAAACTCCACTTTATTTCCACGGGAATCAGTGTGCCCCAGAGTTCATTATTTGCCTCTTTAGACATTTTATAGTTATCTGACTGATCATTGAGGTTGGCCCCTATATGGGAGTAACGTGGTGGTTGTGGTTTCGCGGTCGCATATCAGGTCTTTTGTTTAATATGGTGGCCAGGATCATCTCACTGTTAATGACACGCTAAGTGAATGATCCAGTCCAGTGAGCATGCTAGACATGTGTTCTGGACAGGAGTTGGAAAGTCTCCAACTCTTAAGCAAGGAGTGATGATTTGCAGTCCTGCTCTGGAATCATCGAAGTTGCAACTAGAAAGTTCTGTTGCATAGAATTATGACTTCGGCTTCCTAGGATGGGCATGACGTTCCAAATTATGCAGTGGTTCGATCCACCATCTGATAAAGGCTTCATGGCCACGTGCGGATGTAAATCAAATCATGTCTCACATTTGCATATTGTGAAAATGTCAAAATTGCATAATAATATCCTCCACACTCTCTAAGTAAGAAGAGAATGTATGGTGTAATATTTGTTGTTTTCAGTGTAAATTGGTTGTCAGTTGAAAACTTTAATTGCGTTTGACCAAAATCGAATTTTCTTACTTATGACGCTCTTTTAGTAAATGAGCGATATGTTTAGCATATTTATGAAACACAGTTGTGTTTTGAATAACACATTTGATTATTTTTTTGGTGAAAGATACTTTTATTTTTATGAAATCAAGTATATATATGAATCATTCTACATATAAATATTTACTCGTATATGTATAACGATACATTTAAATCCGTGTTTTGGATAATACTGTTGGTATAAATATTGTTCGGCTTAAATCTTTCTTTCATTAGGGTTGTATATATTTATGGAGCAAAATGTTCCCCCCGACTAGAATTTTATGTAAAGGTAATTTAATATTTCCGCCTTTTATAATTTGCTAGGTGGGTGGTTCCATCTAGGCCTTTTTTCTTTTGTTAGAGTGTATGAGTAATTTTGGTGGTATGAAAATTGTGTCTGAGGGTTTTTATTTCTTCACTTATAATGTCACTGTTAAAAGTCTTGTTTCGACGATTTCCATGTTTTGTGCGAATCCATGATTATGAAGGTGTAATGCAAAGTTGAAGTCTTCTATTTTTCGTTTGTATGAGCGTAGATGTTCTGTAAATCTTGTTTTTAGTGTTCGTCCAGTTTGTGCTATATAAGCATGTTTCCAGGTAAAAGTAAGTTTGTATACTCTACTAGAATTAAATTTGTCAGTTGTTTCTGTTGTTGACTTGAGAATATATCTCAGAGCGTTGCTGGTTTTTAATGCTGTGAGTAAACCTTTTTTGTGAAAAAGATTAAATAATCTATATATTTCTGTTGCTGTGTAAGTGAAACGGCCTCGTCGTATTGTATCAATTATCTCTTTGTCTTCTTTACTCCTGTTTATAGTGTTGAATTGTCTATTGCCAAAGTCGTGGGTTTTTAGCTGTTGTATTTTGCTATGGTGTGAATTGTTTTGAGTTCTTTGTTGTATTTATATGGAATTAGTAGAACTTAAGGCAAATACAAATAAGAATACAATACGCCAAATATATATTGTACATGTCTCTTGATTCACCCTCTTTCCTATCATTAATAACATTGTAGAAATTAAGACCAATAAATAAATGAATAATCAAGGTACCGACTGCAGCACCATCTGCCGGACTGATTTGTGAATCTTAACCATCCAGCGCGCCACCAAAACGCTTACAAGTCATTGAAATTAGCCCAGTCGCTTAGGACACACATACAGCAGAATTATATATAATATAAGCATTATATTATGTGACAGTTTGAGAAGCTTTGGATAAAAATTTTTAATTTTTAATATGTTCTTGATGTTCTTTGGTTATTTGCTTGTCATCTAGAGTTTAAATGAAATACATATTTTTTATCCCAAGCAAAAATTATTTTTTGGTGAAATTTGTCGTGGTCGTGATAAAATTTCAAGTGTGCAGTAAAATTCAGATTATTTATTGATCTAGAGTTTTTTCTGATATTTTGAAAACCACAAAGCTAACAATTAGAAATGAAAACGTAGAGGGTTTTCATTAAGATATTTTGGAACTTGAACGACATTACCAAGAGCACTATGGTAAAAATGTGATTGAATGTTTGTGGTTTGTAGTTTAATACATCAAAGTCAATAAAACCACTCAAAATATTAATTTTTGTACTTGATTTAAAATTTTTCACATCATGTAAATGCCAATCAATTTTAAATAGTAGTTTTGGTGATCAGTAAACAAAAAAAATTTTTTCTATAAAACGTGAAAATTGCTTGAATTTCTACAAATTCAGAGATTTAAAGCAAATTACTTTTCACTTTATAAATAACATTTTTCTTAAAAAGAAACTAAAACTTCTTATTTCGAAGTCAGATTCAAAATTTGCATCGCCGTTGGTTATTTTTCAATTGTGATTATAAATGAGCTATTTCGGTTATTAGCTTTTTGAAGACCTTATTCTATTTGTATTTTTGGATATGTATCCAATGAATTAATTTTCGTTTTACAAAAACTGTAATCGAAGTTTGAATGAAAGTGAAATGTTAAGGACGAAATTATTATTAGGCAGATTAATAAAGATAACATATTTTATTTTAGTTCAAAATATTTTGAACACTACTGCAGCTATACAACTCTACTTAATATTGAAAGTTTATTTGCAATAAATTTGATCTGGACTCTACAGAAAAAGTAATGGTTTGAAGCATTTCTTTTGATAATTTCTATATGAAAATACTAAACTTCCTGGTATCTCCAACAGAATGTTTAGATGCTGTTGTCGCTTTTATTTAACGTTTGTTTAATATTTTTTTATCGTTGCTTATTTTATTCATTAGAACTTGTTTTTTGTGTTTGTTTGTTTGTTTGTTGCTTTTTTGTTATTCAAAAATTCTTAGCCTTAAGAGAGACGAGAAAGAATAACATAAAAATGGAATATTTTAGCGCAACAACATCATCAGCAACCATCAATTAACAAATTTTAAGTTTCCTTGACAAGGTCATCAGAATAAGTAGGCAAAAAATCTTTAGAATTTCTGATACTCATGAATACATGCCTGTCGGTGTTATGTTATGTTGTCTTGTTGTTTTGTTTTTTTTTTTTTGGGTTAAATATATTGATAAATGTTCCTTCTGATTTTTTTGAGTCGTTGTGCTATGGCCAAGGTTAAACTACAGCTTTATTGTTAACTTTGTGTACCCTACAAACAACATTATGCGAAGTAATGTTCCCCGTATGTAGTAATTCTTGTTGCTGGTTTTATATTTCTTACTTGTTGTCTTGCATTGTATTTGTGCCGTGATTTGAGAATTATTTTTAACAGACGGAGCCTAAATTTAGGACAAAATGGCTGCAATAAAATGTTGGTAGTCTGTGACTCTTTAAAATTCTTCTTTTTAATAACCATTAGTTTTATTCTCTCTTTGTTTTTACTTCAGTACTTTCTCTTCTTCATACAATATTTCCTTAATAAAAATATTTGCAGATTTGTATATTTGTGCGTCAGAGCAAACAAGAGGGCTAGTGGTATGCATGGTAGATCTCATTTTGTTTAAAGAATGTCGGACAATGTGACCTATGGGTTCTTAGCCATTGAATATTTTCGGAGAGCACAGAAGGTTGCCCTTGAGGTTCCGATACTTAAATCTAAATCAGATTCTTAAAAGTGGAAGCTATAGATAGACCTAAATCGTTATTACTGGCCTTTGGACCGCTATTTGAACACTTTCTCCTGGCAAAAATCAATAACGTTATTACTGACAATGAGATTTTAAAAGATTTTGAATTTGGATTTAAGAGTGGACTTTCGACGACAACCGCACTAGTTGTATTTACGGATCACGTTGCCAGGAGTCGAAATAAGAGATGGCAGAAAGTTTAGATTTTGCCAAAACTGTTTGGCACTGTTTGGCATGACCAATCATATGACATATGCTTTCTAAGGGCCGTTCCTTTACGATTCGTATTGGAGTCTCAGGAGCTAGGGCAAGGACTGTGAACAAACGGGTCGATCAGTACTTAACAACACTGACGAACTATTTCAAAACGTGAAGCCTCATGCTGCACATACATAAGACAGTCGCTATGATATTGAGGAGAAGACGTAAATATATGCCAGAATTGCAGATCATTCAGACCTTGCTTAAAAGTTGGGAGCCATACTGTTCGGACATCGGATAGGCTAAATTACCTTGATGTCTATTTTGAGTCCGATCGGCATTTCAATAATGTCCGTGATAGCACCAAGAGAACCTATTGCGCATATAATGGAGCAGTAAGGCACAGAAGTGGATCCGACAAAACCGTACATCCTCTTATCTGCAATGCCTTTCCAGCTTGGCTTAGAGCTTCTTCGGTGCAGATAAAAAAGCTTAGAAGATGGGAGATACGTCTCTTATAAACAAACGGAGATTCTGTAGGCCGTGTTGTAGCCTTAATCAGATGGTGGACAAACCACTATACATAATTTGGAACGTCATGCTCGTCCTAGATAGCCGAAGACATAATTCTAAGCAACAGAACCACCTAGTTGCAACTTTAATGATTCCAGGACAGGTCTGCAAATCATCACACCTTGCTAAAGAGTTGGAGACTTTCTAACTCCTGTCCAGAACACATGTCAAGCATGCTCACTGGACTGGATCATTCACTTTGCGTGTCACTATCAGTGAAATGATCCTGGCCACCATAAATTTCATATTCCCTTATGGGGCCGCAATACCACAACCACCACGATGCTCCCATATAGGGGCCAATGATCAGACAGAGAACTATTAAATGTCTAAAGAGACAAATAATGAACTCTGCGGCTCACTGATCCCCGTGGAAATAAAGTGGAGTTTCCAGTTGTCTCCCTGTCTGACTTCAGGGGACTGGGCTCCCTTTTTCCCCCATTTACACAGGTCTAGATAGTAGAGTATTCTATAAAGACCGATAAATGTGCCCCCGGGGGGGAGATGAATCCAACAATTAAATGGTTTTTTTATTAAATTATTGTTGTGCCTTTAGCAGAATGCTTTTCTATCACTTCAGAGTTCTGCTCTTGCTCTTAAGCTGTCTGGTAAAAAAAAGAAAAAGAAATAAATAAATAAATAATAAAATATAATTAGTCAGAATTTATGACTAATATATACCAAAATGCATGAAATGTTGATCTAAAATATTACAAATTAAATTTTAATAAAGTAAAACGTTAAATATAGGAGTAAATGCATTTAAAGTAAACTGTGTATACTGTGAAAGCACGCTGTTGTCACATACAACATGGAAGGCTCATAAGTTAGATATTTAAATGAAAACTTATCAAAAAAGATATATTTACGGGCCTAGAGAATATGCCCGATACTTGCTTAATACAACGTTAAGCAATTTTTAAATTTGTTATCGTTTCACAACTAAAAGCCATAGAACTAAAAATACGTCACATGCAAGAATAATGTGTTTTAATGGAATTTTCTAACAAGAGCGCCCTTAGCAATAAAGTACTATCTTGATTGTTACTTTAATTGCTAAAATGCATGTATTCGACTTTAAGCCAACAAATAGAAAAAACACCAAATAACAAATGTGTCACTGTTTGATCATGATGTTAAACTAATAGGAGTTCGCTCAAGGAAAAATTTCGGTACGGAGTACAGTAAGTGGTTTCCATCAAAAATATTTGAAAAACTTCGACACCTTGGGGAAATTAGAGTTTACTTGACAGGTTTTTGATTTTGCTTGTGAAAGACCTTTTATTAATTGTTGATTTTTAATCGAGATTTTGATCTTGGGAATTTTTAAACCTTTGTGACATTTAGTTTTTATGATTTTGATTTTATGAATGTGAATTCACGTTTTATTGATACCAAAATTTAAATTTTTACAGAGGTGGTCGAGAGGCAGTTAGTGCTTCCAATTGTAAATACTAACCTTATTATATAAAAGTCTTTACTAATAATGGTAGTTATATTATCTCGTGTCATGTCCCAGGTGGTTCGGCAGGTTCTGTTAATAAAAAAAAACTTTTCTTTGCATCAGATATTCGAAAACTTACCGTTGGTCCTAAGAGGCCAAAAATATTTGCTTGGTGGAGTAGACATCACACTTGGAGATGGAGTAGAGCAAATTGCTGGGGAAACATTTTGCAGATAAAGATGGACTCATATGAAATAGATATTACGTATCCAAATCATCACACATACTTACCTTTAAGCTCTAATAGAAGAGGCTCTTTTATTAATTTTTATTTAGCAAATAGACTTGAAACAATATCTTCAGCAATTAATGTAAATGATCTAAGCTCCGTCGATATAATGATCAACACTAATGTAAACTCTACATCTTTGTATATATATTATATTTAAATAAAGCAAATTGGAAAACTTTTTTAAGGTATCTGATCAGACAGATTTACCAACGACAAGAGATATAGTTATTTACGAAGAAATTGATTCTATATTAGTAAATTTCAAAAACCTTGTAGTGTGAAATAAAATCAGTTAACCAAACAAATTTGTCTCATTTCAAAGAAAATTATTTCCACTACATGTGAAAATTTCAATCAGCAACGAAATAGTATACGTCGAAATTGGCAACGTTTTAGAGATTTTTAAGATTTTGCAGAAATTAAATTACTTCACGCAACATTTAGAAATAAAATTTGGGATTACGTTTTTTCTACCTTGTATACTGGTTTTCCCCCATTTCGGAACCTCTCAAAAATTTTAGGAAAAAAGATTCCGATTTTGCAGCAAAATAATTCTTGTTTCCCAACAAATCTTGAAAAATGTGAAAAACTTACCATTCCGAATGTCGCATTATAAAAAATTTTAAATCAAAAAAGCTACCAGTTTTTGATAGTATCATTAACAGATTTTTAAAAGCTCTGCTCAAAAAAGGAATTAAAGACCTTAAAATTATGCATGCTTGAAAATAAACCACCTTATTGCTCTTAATCATGCCGACCGTAAGCCTTTTGTCATCCATTAACAAAATCGTCGAAAAAGTTACTAAGGAAGAATTAAATAATTTTATTGGACCTAACAGTATAACGTCTCCTCACCAATTTTATTTTCGAAGCCAACACAATACTATACAACCAATAGTAAGGATAAAAAATTTACTCAATTCAAATTTTGATAGTCAGAAATCAACCAGAATGTTTTTTCTGGATTTTAAAACTACAATCGATGCAGTGTGACAGTATTGTTTAATCTATAAAATGATTTGTTTAAATTTTCCATTAAATATTGTTAAAATTGTTCAGAGTTTTCTCTCTCTCTCTCTAGCTATGTAGTTTTAAAGTATATATAAGCTCGGATTGTTACTCCAGCTTCAATTGTCAAAAAATAATCTTAATCATTCTTAAAGCAATCATTCACACAGTAATGTTTTCTGCTGCTCCAGTTTGGGCAAACTGTGGAAAATGCCACGTTAAGAAACTTCAAGTCACTCAAAACAAATGGCTTAAAGTAATTTATAATCTTTCTTGGCATTTCTCTACTTATAGACGACATCAGCTCGCCAGTATAGAACTAGTAGAAAGTAGGCTAAATATACTGTCGGATAACTTCTATCTGTGCGCATATTAATGGATTACTACCACCTTAGTAGATATAAGCTTTTAGAAGAAGTTTTATCTTAAATAATTTAAAAAGTTATTAAATAGATTTTCGTAAAAGTTTTTTCTCCAAACCCTGTATATACCCATAAATTTCATAAATGAAGATAACTTATTAAGAAGGCTTTGTGACATGTAGAATCATCATATTGAAAACATATCGCACTCTAAATACAAAAGGATCACAACTCAAAATTTTATAAAATTGACTTTTTTCTATAAACTAATTTAGAGTACACATGTCTAACTACTGAAAAAATTTTTTTTCACATAACTATCTTCTTTAACTGGAAAAATACAGTTATGCCTATTTTTGTGTTAAGTGTGTTGCTTCTGCACGATGAACTAAACGTTTATTTTGTCTCTCCTAAAAATTTTAGTATTCCGAGTTGTGACCCTTTTGTATTTTGGATTCGATATGTCAGTGATATCTGCGACGTTAATAACAGGCCAAAATTGAGTTAATGGCATCTCGTGATAGAGCGATCCATTGACTGTTAACACATTTTCAGCCTCATCTTTGAAAAAAACGGCCCAGTCACCCAATCAGTCCAGAGCACATAGCGCATTGTACAGTGACATGTTGAGCATGCAAAGGCTTCTCAATAATCGCTACAAGCCCATATGCGGCAATTTTGCTTATTGACTTACCCCGACAAAAGAAAATGGGCTTCGTCTGAAAAAATGATTTTGTAAAAAATGCCAGCCGGTTGTTCCTGAATGAATTTAGCGAATCTATAGCGATGTGAATGATCGGTCGGCTCAATTCCTGCACCAGTTGAACCTTGTATGGCTTTAAAGTAATATCCTTATGCAAAATTCGCCATGTGGTGGTTTTGGATAACCCCAATTGTTGAGAGCGTCGAGGAATTAACAAATTGATGTTTTTAGTTGAACGATCCGGTCGAACAAGCGCTGATGTTCACATATTTTATATCGAGCCTGTCCACTTAAATTTTACGACCACATTCTTAATAGCGGTTTCAGAAGGATGATTATGTTGCTATTTTCGTGCGAAATTGAATTCATTATAACTAAATGCAAAAACTATCATATTCTTGTTGTTGCCACAAATGAAAAACAAACTTCTTTTTTAAAATCCCGATATAACAAGGTTTTGTAAAACAGATTTCCATTTTTTAATGATTTTTGATTTTTCTTCATGTTAACATAACGTACTGTTATTGAGATTTAGTACACAGAAACTTCTTAAATGGACTTTATAAATAGGAAAATCCTTGTGGATGTATGGGAATAAAATATTTTCTTTTAATAAATTTCTATTCCATTTAGAAAAGAATGCTCTTTTATGTATTAGATGAGCAACTATTGCCATACTAACTCTGAATGATTTTTCATAACGTGTAGAGTCATTGAAATTCGTTAACACTTATGATTATATTTTGTGTTAAGTTTTTAGCCGGCACACATGAATGAATTCCAGGAATGAAAAAATCTACAAAAACACAAACTGTTGATGTTTCATATTCTCATGTTATTATTTTAGAATTTTAGATGATTTTTTTTTGCTTACTGCTTAGTTAAACATTTTCTTAGAAATACTCGGTTATCGTTGTTATATAATTAAAGCAGAGTTTTTTTTAATTATTCAAAACAAAGAAGCTTTTATTAATTTTCTAAATAATTTACAATTTATATAAAATCCTAAAAACAAATTAAATTGCAGAAATTAATATTAAATTTTTTAAAAACTTTTATAAAATTTGTTTGCACTTGCGGTAGTATTATTTTTTTTTTTAATTAACAAAAATTTAATTGAAATGACATCAAGAATCTTTGCTCTACGTCAGTCTTAATTTTTTTTATGCAATTATTTTTTTTTTCAGAAATATCTTAACAAATTTAGATTTAATATTTACACTAACAGTATGTTGTTTTAGTGACTTAAAGCAATTTTTTTGTTTTTATTCTTCTCTTATAATTTAAAACTCAATATGAGTCAATGTAAACTTTAAATTAGTTTTATCTTAGTTTATAAAATTTTTCTTTTAAACCTAATTTGTTTAAAGGGGTTTCTTATTGTAATAAATCGATTTCGAAATCTTGTCTTAATCTTAAGCTGGCTTAAATAATGGCACAGTATGGTACATTCCTTTTAACAATAGATTTTTAAGTGGCTAGAAATAATTGATATGCCTACGGGCCTTAAATCTACAGGAATTGTGAAGGAAAAAGCCTATTGATTTAGCGGGTGTAATAATCATAGTAGTTTTTCTTTAAATTTTGAAAAAAGTCCAAACAGTTTCAGAGACCGAAAAATTTACTCGTTATTAAAATTTTATAATTCTGATTAGGCACCTAAAGCTTTTCTGACTAACAAATATCCTTTTAAAATATAACATTTATTTTAATTAAATGCTCTATATCTTTTTCTTCTTTAATTTTTAGCTTTTACTTCACTCGATAACGTTCAATAATTTAAAGTAGCCTTTTTAATGTCCTAATTTTAAGTGACTCCTCTTTAATTGCAAAGCACTTCTAAAACTTTTCATCATCAATATTTGACCTAAAGTTATTTAAAGTATTTGAGTTGCGCTTCAGAGTTCCAGTCTCACAATCGTTATAAGTTTTGGCCAACACTTTGGGTGTATGATTGTGAGCGATATTATTTCGATTTAACGTTCCGGTTTTAAAGTTTTTCGATGTAGGCGAAGAGCACATATTAAAGCTCGATTGTCGTTTTACTTTAGGACGGACGTCATAAATCTAAAACGAAGATTTAAATAAATTAGAAAATTATCATTTCAATAATGACATCAATGTAAAAAAAATTACATCTTTGGTGGGCAAACTTGAATACTGATTGGGATATGAATCATAACTGGTAGGAGAAGGTGTATTATTTTTCAGAAGATTGACTGGTTGTGAGTACCGCCTACGTGTCACCCAAAATGTCATGAGTATCGTTAAAATATATAGTAAAATGACTATCGAAATAATCGAAATTAACACAGAACTAGAGGCCATTTGTGTGCCTAAAAATAAATCAAGAAAAAATATTAATGATTAAATTAAACTTCTTGCTTTTATTGTTTTAACAAAAATTTTACCTTCACATTCGCCTGGCACACAAGCAGTTTTTTCAAATTCTTCACCACGACATTCCGTGACACTGGGCTCTTCTACTAAGCATTTGCGATGTCTAAATCGTATGCCATCTTTCGTACAATCTGACCATTCAGACCAGATACTCCAACCGACGAAATCTAAACATTGAATAAAACCTTTTAGCATGCTTTCAAAAATAATACTTAAAATTAACTTACCATCACAGGGTTTCATTTCACACTTTTCTTCATCTATAGACCTTCCATGACACATTTTTTCATAACCTCCTAAGCACTTGCGTGTTCTTTTCTTTAAACCTACTCCACATGTTACCGAACAGGGAGACCAATCGGTCCAACAACTCCATTCGTGGGAAGAAACTACTTCATTAAAACTGGTAGGTTGTTCTGGGCATGGATGCATATTACAAGCTCTACTTTGTAGATGTTTACTACGAAGTTTACCACTGGCATCGTAACTGCCTCTATGTTGAACTCCTCCACCACAGGTCACATTACAGGGTCCCCATTCACCGTGTTCAGCTTCATCTAAAATATTTGCTTCATTGTGACGGTGGCAAACACCATCCCCGCAAATACGATTTTCTGTCTTAGCCAAGGAAATATGCATGGAACCTGCATCCGGAGTGCTAGCTCGACACACAAAGCGGAAACGTTTCTCCGTCAAAACAATGGACCCGTCAGCTTCATCAGTTTTGTTTTGTTGAATAAGCCAAGGAGTCCAACCACTGAGTTTTTTAACTTCTGGACATGATTGCATATTACAATCTTCGTAGTCTATATTACAGCCAGGACATTCCATGCCACCATTTTGCGGTCTAGGATCATTGCACTCGCGACGACGTATACGAAAGCCACCACCACAAAAGGCACTGCACTCACTCCATTCACCCCAAGGACCCCAACCACCATCAATGGCTACTGGTTTAGGAGCTGGGCAGGGTGGCAAATGGCTACAATACATTTCAGCTCTTTCTGGACCAATGCAAGTACGGCCACCAAATGCAGGCTTAGGATTTCCACAGTATCGTCTTTTGGTCTTAACAGCAATACCACAAGTCTGTGAACAAGCTGACCACGCTGACCACTCTGTCCAGCCCCCATGTACAGTACAGTTGCTTACCTCGGTATTTATACCATTGCAATCATTGCCACCATTTTGTGGTTTAGGATTATTGCACTCCCTAGTTCTGCACATGCAATCACCATCACTTTCTCCATGTTTAGAACATTTATACCATTCTGACCAAGTAGACCAGGCTCCATCAACAGCATCAGTTAATACGGGACATTTTAACTGATGTGGCTGCAACCAGTATTTGGTCATTTGTTCACCTAGATACTGAGCTGTACATTTTTCGACCAATTCATTCCATCCACAATAGGGATCCATAGCATTTAGACAAGACGCCTTGCTGACATGACGCGTACAATGTTGAGCCGGTATGCGTGTCAATGATTCTTCTGAACCCACATACAAAGAGTCCGTTACCTTTAAATATTCCATTTTCAAAATATTAGCATCTTCTGTCTTCCAAGCCTCTACGAGGCAAGTCTGAGCCGGCGAGGTTTCTGTTTCATGTTTTAATGACAGCTTCTTAATCACATGTTTGTCGGTATTAACGAACAAGACATTAACCTTTTCAGTTTTAGTGTGTAAAATGTCCAATGCAATTTGATAAAATCTTTCTAATTTCGTATAGTATAAAGGTTTTTGGGTTAGTGGTTGGACAGCCATATCCATTAATTGATATTTGGAGGATTCTAAGAAATGTTTTGAACGTGTATTTGCTGCTGGTATTTGACATTGAAATTGACTTTTGTGTTTGGAATTAATCGGCTTCCAAACACTATCGATGTGCTCTTGATGTTTAAACGGACCATCAAAAGCTTCATTAATGGCGTTGAGATTGTAGGCACATACAGCGGAGCCATGAATGCTATTTCTTTAGAAAGTAAAATAAAAAATAAAACAAAAAATAAAATTTAATTCCTTTTTTGCTTTTCAAAACACAAAGACACTTACTCTGGTGTACTGAATGTAGCGTACAAAACATTTTCTTCATCCGAGTAGGTCATAGCTTGTATTTCATCAAAATAAAAAGGATATTCTCCGGGCAAAGAACAGTTTAAACGAGCCTTTAGGAACGAAGTCCAATTATCTCTTAAAATTTGGTCACCACCAGCATCATTTTTACAAACACGTGCAATGCGAGAGTATATGACCTAAAAAAATTTAAGTTTTTAAGAAAAAATTAGAAAAGCGAAAAATTTTATGATTTAATCAGAGGGAATGTCGTAATTCCTAGTTACTCATCAAAAATCCCAATCCAAGAAATTTGTACACATTTATAGAAATTACGTTTAATGTTAAAAATACATTTGAGAGTATTTTAGGCTTTTAAATAGTAGATTCGGTTTTTAAATACCAGCGTTGGAACTTAGCAGTATATTGACTATAGTCGAAAATTACCGACTTAAAGGAGGTTTGGAATTAACACAAAATGATAAAATATTTTCTATGGAAAAAATAAAAATGATGCTTCTTTGCAAAATTGCGTGAAATTATAAATAGTAATATTTCCAACGAAAAATATTGACTAAGGTCCTTAGTAATTTAGAAATTTCAGATACGTGTAATGCAGACGATGCAGACGAAACTCAAAAACCTGATAAAAAACGAAAACGAAAATATGGAAAGCCTAAAAGAAGTTCGCAACCCTAAGTAAACGACTTCGATAAAGTTTTCAATGAAAAACTGGGAATTCGCATCATATTATGACCAATAAATTTTATAGTCGGGAAGGGAATATTGCAGAGGAAAATTAAAACTGTGACAATAGATAATTGTCGGTTAAAATCTATATCAAATGTTTTATCTTTAAGTGGAAAATATGAGCACTCCGTAGAAAAGAAGAGTTCAAACAAACATACAAGGAAATCTATGGATCTAAAGTCTTAAGAATCTACATAAAATAAATGCGATCATGCGTTATATTAAGTTAAATTATTATTGTGAGATTGACTACACTACTATACTTATTGCTGTGATTTCTTAAGCCACTTTTAGAAAAGCCTAAATAATTAATAATTAAAACTTAAATAAACAGAATGAGAGTTATGTTAAGTGCCTTTTATAAAACATTTCGGCTTTAGCCAATAATACCGACAAGTATATTTACTCCGAAAATAAACACGTAACAAAGGAAGAAACAGAGAGTTAAAAAGGAAGCACATCTATTGCTCTTGCATAAGAATCAAAAATATAGCAAGTGTTTTCGAAATTTTACACCTTCATTTATTTGCGTATATATGTATTTTTGGCCGTTTATTTCCAAATATAACTTTTTGTCTAGAAAAATGTATAATTTATTTTGTTTTAACTTATTAAGAATTTAAAATTTAATTAAAGGTTAAGAAGATACTCGTTAATTAGATAAATTACCAACCTTGCCATAATTCATATACTCCACAGCTGGCTCTCGAAATAGGAAATAAACAAATTCACCAGCCTCAAAACTGCCAACAAATTGAGGATTATTAAGCCAATCATTATTGTACTGTTTGGTTCTTATTACTTTATGATTGAGCTACGAACAAAGACAAAATAAAAGAATAGGACATATGAGAATAAATAAATTACATTTAAAAAATGTTCATTTAAAACTTACCACATTTTGTTGCACATCTGATTTCAAAATGGCAGCATCGTTGCCTGAAAAATCGGTGGTAGTGCCCACAAACATTTTATCATTTTTCGTCATTAGACTAGTAATATTCGATTTTGGATTAAATGGACATTTTCCCACACCGCTATCATAGCCAGTGACTGTTAGATTTTCCATCTGCGAATACAATTAAAAATAAATTAAAAAATAAATAAAACGATAAATCTATTGAAATACTAGTTGGAGTTTACAATTTTCAAATTATTATTAAAATATCTTGTTATCGTTTTTATATATACAAATGTATGTAATAACTTCTAATAATTATTAATTCTTGAAAGTTTATAGGCACCACTAACCACAACAACAGCAAACACATTATTACAAGTTAATTGCAAAATCTTTGTGTTTCGGTCTCTTAACTATTTAATTGTGTTTCTATCTGTATTTTTAGGTTTGTGTTGGCTTTATGTTGTATAAACAACCAAAGACATGGTTGTTAGTTTTTTTAAGCGCGACTTACCTGGCGCCATGTGCAATTTGGATTGAAAGCATACGTCCCACACGCGTACAGTAGATTCTCACCATAAGTTTGCAAAACGCGTACATAATTACGACACATTTGTTCTGATTGGCCTTTTAGCTGACACATTTCGATTTGCACTGATGTTGCCTCCCAATTGGCACGCTCAAGCAACTCCAAGTCAAAGGACATCCGATATAAAACATCTCTGCAAAAGTAAAAAAAGCAAACGAAACTAAAATGAGCACTTATTTTTTAATGCTTAAAATAAATGCACAACTTTATAAAAAAATATCTTAATAAATGTAAAGTTAAAGGTTTTAAAAACAGTGGTAGCGAACACGGTTTTAATTTTTTTTTCACTTTATTTATTTTTTAAAATGCGAAAAATTTACAAAATGTTTTCTCAGAGTGTAATGAGAAGACATTATTAGCTTCCTTTGCAAAATTTTAGTTAAGTGAAATAAAATAGAATCTTTTAAAAGTTGTAACACTTGGGAGTATCCTATAACGTCTTAAAAAGTTAATTAAAAATCTGTTTCTATGCACGATTTAATCCGAAGCAAAAGCTAGTGTTTCCATATAGATGGACTTCAAGATAGGGTTGATGCATATATTAGCCCAATTTAACCTTTCCTTTGAATTAAGGGATTTAACATAAAATTAAATCTAGAATATTCTCACAAATAGGTTGGGTATTCAGAGTTGTTTGAAGTGATATTCATAATATCTATACTGCGGACTATATGGTGAGTGTGTAAGATCAAAGCATTTTACAGCAGGCGATTAGGTGGCATAATAAATTTCTGTGAGCTCTTTCTAACTCAGTTCTTAGTTTGGAGTTCGAATGTAGGTCTTTCTGGTTTTTAAGGTAGTGGATTATTTACATGGTCACATTCCCAGAACTTCAAACCTAGACGCTAGTTTTGATAACCCGAATTCACATTCTCTCACTAACAGATCAACTGATATAACGACCGCTATAACCAACGCTGCCATTGGACAATGGTCTGTGATCATAACATACTACTAAATTATTAGCTTGTGCACTGAGATTACTTAAATATAACACGACTTGCATTTCATGAAGACAGCACATTTAGGAGAAGTATTTTTCATGACAAAGTGACTATGAGTCTCAGATGATGAGCAGGTATCTTTCTTCACTCCTATATTTCTCAATGAATTCTGTATATTAGTGCAGCATTTCACTCTGCTTTGTTGTCTGGTAATACTAGAATTATTGGAGTTTACTTTAATTGCACCACCCAAATACTTGAGTCATTGTTTTGGTATTTTTTTGGCGCCCTGTCAGAGTACATTAATTCCGTGGAAGTTGTCTAAAGCGCATCTTTCGAGAACACTTTGAGGATCACATTTTATGGATCATTGGAAACATGTAAATTAATATTCATTGATTTTAGATAAAATTACAAAACATATTTGTTAAAATTTCTACTATTTCTTTTAATTAAGAATTTTGTAAATTTTAATAAAATGTTTTGGTTTCTTACACGGTTGTTTGTTGATTTTCGGTTTTATTGTTTAATTATAGTCAATGACTGATAAAATAAAATCATAAAAAACGTCCATTGAACTGCAAGGCAAACAGGTAAATTAAACGTACATCAAAAAATCAAAGAAAAGCCAACTGGACATTCGCAAACTCTAACAACACCAACAACAATTAAGTAAATATTCATTCATTTATTCAAACACAAAATTTCAACTACTACGGATGCAGTTGAAATTTTCTGCCCAGTATTTTATCCAACAAACATTGCGATACTTGCCCGAATGCCAGTCAATAACATTAAAACATTTTGCATTTCAAACCCACTATAAAACATAATAAAATTAAAATCTTAAGCATATAGTAAGTCGTAATAACTGACGGTATCACGTGTAACGTGCAAGGTATGTATTCAACAAACAAGTGATTGTGACAAGATAAATACATTGGCGCACTCACTCAGTAATAGTTGTTATTTTTTCTTAAAGTTTTTGCTGAATTTAAGTTAAGATTGCGTCTGTGCAAATATAGCCTGCAGCTAAGTCGCCAATACAAACGAATAAAAAACAAAATTAATAGAAAAAATTTAAAAATAAAACGCCCAAATTGTTTGGAATCTTAACGCCCAAATACGCTGCTGTTTAACAGCTGAAAGAATTTTTAGTTTGTTTTTTTTTTCTTTTGTTGGTTTTTATTTATGTTTATTAAATATAAATTATTCTATTTTTATCAAAATTAAATAAAAAAACAATTCTTTAGTAAATCACACTGGCAACAGATTTACAAAGAAATATTCGCAAGTAATGAAATTTTTAGCTGCAGGCACGCGCCTATCAATAGTAACTAAAGTAATTTTTAGCTCAAAATTGCGTTTTTCTCACAGACAAATATGCCGCCAAAGAACTTGTACTCGCATGTATTTGTCAATTATTTTAATTACACTTTTCATCAGTTTTATTTTATTTTTTGTTTTTAATTTTTATTTAGTTCACATTGCTTTACACTACGTACAGCTGTTTAAAATCGGCTTATGGTGACTTAGGCAGCCGTTGAGTAACTTAAAATTTGATTCTATATACCTGCATTTACTGGGAGTAAAAAAGTTGTGGAACTATGTAAACACTTGCAGCATGACCCATTTTTCTATGTTTTACAAGTTTATTTATACCGAAACAACATCAAGCACATTATAAGTGGACGATTTTTTTCTCTTAAACACAAATGTGGCATGTTGCATACTAAAGTTGTATGCATTTTAATGTTGCCGCTTTCTGTGTTTATTTATGTTTAAACAAAAACCGTATATGATGCGGTTCGAACTCTTTTAGGCTTTTCGGTCGCATATATTTTTTTGCTAATAATGTACACTGAAGAAAAAATGTTGGATTTAAATTTAAAATAGGATTTGTTAGGCATATAAAACGATTTTATATTTAGAAAAACTTCCATTTTATTAATGAAATATGTTGTCAAATTTTACATTTAAGAATTTCGTTAAGTTTATTTTTACGTCTTAATTTTTTTTCATTTTGTTTTCAATGTTCTTAAAACCCCTTTCACTTTAGCTTGCAAAATATTAAGATTTGTCAAATATCCAAACATTACACAAAAGTGTGATAATAGCAAGTAAATTTTATGTATATTTACAGAAATATACTTGACATCTCATAATAAAACATCGTTTTTCTAAACACTAACAATTTGTGATTAATCAGGGTGTTTTTTTTACTTATAATTTTTATATTACTTGCAATGATTTGATGATGTAGAAACCAAGTGTAATTTTACATTAGACTTTTTGAAATTTATGACAATTCTCGTTTGATTTCTTTCTTGTAAATTGCAATGTAAATCCTAAACTTATGTTATAATTAACCGGACTTAAGCATTCCCAAAATTGTATTAGTCGCTGACACTTTTAATTAAAAATTTCAACAAATATTATAGTGACATAAAATACTGCTTAAAATATCGATACTATCTACACATATGAAAAAATATTTAATAAATAACATAAATAATTACAATTAATATAAATTGTTGCAGAGTTCTTTTAACTAGCTGCCAGATCTTTCCACAGTATAACAATCGAAACGTTTTTCTCGGCTTTGAATAAAAATCACAATTCCTAGCAGAATGGGGGTATAAAGAAAGACCTCGAACAAAGTGCTCTTATGCCCATATGAGAAAAACTATGAACAAAAATATTCGAAGCTTTGTAATTAACCTAACATAAAATAATTATTTGAGTCTTTTATTTTGCAACTAAAAGCAACTGTATATAGAATATAAAAATATTTAAAATTTTATTAAAAGCTTTTAAGAAAATATGTTTCTTTTAAATTAAAATTTACTAAATTTAGTGTTATTGCTTTTAATATCGGTTTTAAAGGAAGAATTATAACAACTGTTCTATTTAAATAACAAATAAAGGCAGGAGGATACAATGCTGGTGAAAATTGCATCTATTCATTCAGCGTACGTATTTCAAAAGGCGTAAACAATATTGTTACATAGCATTTTAGTGACAAAACTTTTTAGTTTTTAATGCATGAGTTTAAAAAGCCGCAAGATGATTTTTTGTCGAGCTTTGCATGATTTAATAATATGAATTTAAAGAGAACCACGAACCACGAAAGCATCAAAAGTTTTATTTAGATAAAAAAAAAACAAAATCGTCAACCTTCAGTAGAAACGTGACTAATGAGCGACATTTTAAAGTAAATATTACAAAAAGCACGCTTCGGTAAGTAAAACTGTTCTAAAGATAAATAAATTTAGGCAAGAGTAAAAAATTAGGCGAAATAAGCGAAAAAACTTTTTATAACATATATTTTCAAGGCAAATATCGTCAATTTTCTTGTCTTTTGGAATTAGGTTAGTAATAGACGATAATTATGAAGCAGAGCTAGAGTACGCCAATTATATTTTGAAATTAATTACACAGACAAGTATGAAAATATTTCTGATTGTAATTGGAATATTTCACTTGCAATTTAAATGCGTATAAATATATGTATACGGACTGTTACCTTCCTAACGATATAATGCTTAAATGTCTTGAACTGAGCTGTCATATTTTGACATTTATTTAGTAAAAAGTTGGAAATTATAAGCATGGAACGCTACACTCTTGAGCAAAGAAGTATACTTGTGAAAATTTACTATCATGTACAATGCTGAAAATCTACTCGAGCACCTTTTCCTTGTAGTCAGGCTTCTCTAAGACCATAATAATGCAAACATAGCCAATGTATAACTGCTGAGCATGAGTTTGAAACTTAAACTCTTCGAAGTTGGCTACAACCCACCATTGACTATTTGAAAAACTGAACGAAAACAAAGCATATTTCAACAAAATTCTATTTAGTGATGGGGTTTATTTTCAAGTAAGCGGTTAAGCGGTCATAGAAAGACATGTGCGGCTCACAAAATCACCAAACAGTCCTCGAAAAACCATTACATGCAAAGAAAGTGACCACATGGTGCGGTTTGTGGTCAGGCATGAAAATGAGCACTGCAAAACCATGAGAAACAATTTGTTGTTGCCAAAATTATCTACTATTGACATCACAAACTTTTGGTTTCAAAAGCTACACAGCCATACATATACATTTCAGTTATTGCATGAGAAATTTCCCGGTCACATAACGTCCGACGACGTCTGCCGATATGTTAGACGTGTACATCATATTTCAATATTAATTAATGAATTATATAATACATATATGTATATAAATATAATACATAATGCATATAATGACTCTGCTTTAAATGAAACCATTTTTTCAAAAAATTTATCCATTAGGAATTTTCGACTAAAATTTTTCGCTAAAATTTCCTACTAGCAAATTTGCGATTGACTTTAGTTTCTAAAAAGGAAAAAGAAATGATGGAAAATAGAAGGAAAACTCAAGTATGGAGGAGAAGATAAATTTGGACAGAGAATCTACAGAATAGAGTAAAGGCTTGGAAGGCAGCCCCGCACATCGAATAAGAAAACTTATGCTGCCGGGCTTATTTTCCAAAATTTGGGAGAGATAGCTTCCGTTTTCTCATAGCAATAGTTATTATAAGAAAACTCCACTCATCTGGGTGGTATCCGAAATTTCACACAGCCATTTAACAACATAATTCCCCATGATCCATGTTATATTACTCTGAAATTATTAAAAAAAAATTATTTAAACGTGTCTAAATGTAAAAATTGAGAACCGTATGGAAAAGTAAACGATTAAAAGATTTTTCTTTTTAAACTCAGATAAAGAATACTTCAATTATGAACTTTAAATAAATCGTTTAAACGTGACCATTTTATTTTCTAATAAAATATTTTTGTTGTTAACAGTATTATAAAAAAATTTTAAAATTACTAATGCTTGTGTTCTGCAATATTTAATGATAATTGATACAAATAACTTACATAATAATTTGGTTTATACAAATTCTACACTGTTATCTACATTACGAGTGGTAACCAACGAAAGGAAATTATTAAAGAAATAAAAATTTAAAGGAAAGAAGATTTCTAAAAATATTATAAGATCGAAAAGGATTCTGGCAAATTATAAAGAAAGTTCTGTGTCCATTTCGTTGAGCCGATTACTTTGCAAATCGCAGAGAAAATCTACGACATTATACAAAAACGAGAATTTAAAATTCATTTATTCCAGCACATAACTGTGGTTAAATTATATCTTAACCACTATAAAACTAAGACAATGAAACCGGACGGTATTGGTTATGTATTAGAATAAAGAAATAAAATAATATAATATATAACGTCATTATTCTTAGGGTAATTTCAAAAATTAAAAAAAAGCAAAAAAAACAGAAAGCATTTATTCCCAAATTAAATGTCAGAGGAAGAAACCAAAAAAAAAAAAAAACAAATCGCGTTTAAATAATCACTAGAAAAAAGAGTAACGCAAGTATTTTTAAGATTGCACTCGTATCTAAATAATATTTTTCTAATTGAGGCACCACAATTTATTAAATTTTTGCCACGTTTCTAGTGGAACAATTTTATATTCAATTAAGGAAGGTTGTGGTCGGTGGTGAGGCGCTGGATATATTAATTTTTGCAGTTATAATATGTAAAGCACGGCCTGTCTCTTTAGTATGTAGCTTTGTGTAAAGAGCAGCCAGTGTAGGCGTAACATAAGCGCCTTATTGGCGTCGTCATTAGAAATAGTAACTGTTGTAATCTTAAAAAACTGACAACAAAAACAACTGTTAGATATTTTGAATGTAGTTTACCAAAACTCATTGGCATCGATACAAGTAGTAATAGAATAGTCATTGTAAATTGTACCTGTAACTGAGATTGATGGACATTTTGGTGGCGCGTTTGCGGTTAATTTTATATTATCAGTTTTAGTCAGAGACGGAAAGCTTAGTTTTAGTATGAACAGAATAGCAAACAAAATTTGTCTAAGCCCATTTTGATAAACTATGCACCGATAGTATCGACCATAATAAATTATTTTATTTTTATTTGAATTTTCATAATCTTTTCTTAAAAATGTATAAAATATGAAATATTATCTTTGCGTTTTTCGTGGTAAATAGGTTGCCCATATCAGATTTATAATAATCCAAAGGTGGCAGTGATGAAAAATTTGTTAATATCTTTTTAAAACCACAAAAATGCTTGCTGCGATTCTAAATACAGGAGATACTGAAGTACAAAAACTAGCACTTACAAGAAGGAGTAAAGCTGCACTACAACAGTTACCAACGAAAATTGAATTGTTGTTTTTGTTTTTTTTTTTCTTTAAAGAGAAGTAGCACTTCAGGCAACAATGCGTATTAAGTCAAGTACGGTGCTACATTCTTTACGAAAGAGATAGAGAAGAGATGAAACAGGTGGCGAAAGTTGAAGGATAGTCGGAAATTAATTGCCGTATAAGACAGCACAGCGATCAGTGACTATGCCTTCATCGCTGAGCAGCCCCACCGACAGTCAATTTTTATTTTTGTAGTGAAAAAAACCAACCAACCCCATACATACATACGTTTCAAAATAAAAAGGACGTGACAAAAGGTAAACAAAATTTCAAAAAGTCAAGCTTTTTAAGAGACCATCGTTAGAGCTGTGAATTCATAGGTGACATGAATAATAACATGATCGGAGTAACTACTGCTATCTGGTGAACAGAATAATGGATGAATAAACGACTTGATAGAATGATTATAGCAGCAGAGGAGAACGCTTTAAAATGTTTCTCTTTGGGCTTTTTTGAGTCGCAAACTTCTGCCAGTAAATTGGAATAGAACGAATGATTATAGCAGCAGAGGAGAACGCTTTAAAATGTTTCTCTTTGGGCTTTTTTGAGTCGCAAACTTCAGCCAGTAAATTTGAATAGAACGATGCTGCAAAATCATATCAACTCAGTACGTCGCCCACATTAAGCCAGATCTAGATTCAGTAAAAACTATAATTCTTGACTTTCTTCAGTTATATATACGATATCATATTCTATAAACAGCTGCACACAAAATCTTTAAAATAAAAATAGAGTTCTAAAAGAAGGTATGTTAGATCATTTAATTTATTATAAATAATTTCATGACAATCACGATTGTGCCTTGTATCTGTTGAAATATTAATTTTATAGTTCGAAGAGCTGTATGATGTAATTTTCAAATTACCTTCGCCGTCTCTGATTTTAATACTTTGACTTACATCAATTGAGTTGTAAGCAAATGCTGTATACAAATACTTATGTGTTTTATGTCTCTACACTTGAAATGTTGCAGGTTGTATAATTAAAATCAAAGCAGAAACAAATAACTTGTTCTTTCGTTGTTTTGCCACGGCTGAGTTAGATTTTTCTGTGTCGTTAGGAAAAACTGTAGCACAAGTCCATTATTGTAAAATTGTGTGAATTTTTTTTTACAGATTTAAATAAACTACAACAGAAACTGGTGCGCCTGCGCATGAAAGAAATTTTTGAAATTTTTAACAACAAATAAAAATATGAAGAGAAGTATATGGGTTGACAATATCTTGTTTTATTCAATATTTAAAATCATTTTAAAGCTTTAATTTAAAGTAACGCAATACAAAAATACGTAGAGGACCTAATAATTAAATAATGGTTGATTTCGTATAGAATGAAGATGTTGATACATTTTTGTTAAGAGAATACAATTTTGTAACTCAATACAAGGTGTTATTCAAAGGATGATTTTGTCCTACATCGCGTGTCGCAAATTCTTAAAGAAACTGCCAATCGTTTCGCCTAATATTATTATATATAGTTAATGTGTTTAACGATTTATTATTTCACTTTATCTAAAGTGCATTAAAGCAAATAGCAATGGTCTCATACAGAATATCCCTAACTTGCATATTCTTTTGTTATTGCAGCACATTTCATACAAATTCACCTCGTCATAAAAATTTAATACAAAGTACTCGTAGAACTGATAAGTGTTTTTAAATCATTTACATTCCTTATATTTCATCGTGATTACAGTTATAACTATACAAGTTAGAATCTTTCTACATGAAACTCCAACAAAATTTAAAAATTCAGGTTATTGCTTATCGAAATAACAGAGAATATTTTGTAGCTTTGTTATGGACCCTAGAACCGATATAAAGTAATCAGTTATATTGATAAATTGCTATATAGAGGAAGTCCATTCTACATTCTTATTTCGGTTATCTTCTTCACAAATTGCGGTGATCATCAGTCCTTTTTAAGGTTTCTAAGTTAAATCACACCCTGTGCATCCCATTGTACAATGAGCTGCAAGGAAGCAAACTCAAAAACTGCCAGCTTACTATCAAATTTCAGTTTTTTATCGTAATTTGTTTTTTTTCTGTTGTTTTAAGTATTAAAGAAAGTTTGAAAAATTATGAAGTTTTTAAATTCTCTCATAAAACGTATTCCTAAAAAAGAACTCTTAAGATGATTATGGCTGGGAAGCTAAAAAAATTATATATTTATTATTATTATTTTCAATTATTATTATAGTTATTTTTGCTTCATCTTCAGCTTGCAATATTCTTAAGACTTTTTTTGGAACATCTTTGTAAAGATTCTTTGGATTAATAGAGTCTTTACTTTGAATTAAAACTTTTTAATTGAAACCTTAAACCGAAATTAACTAAATACAGATTAAACATTACTCTGCGTACATATATGTATGTATATGTTGATTTTTTACTAAAAAGTGTAAATATTTAATTAATTATGTCATTTAATATGATTTTACGAATGCAAAAATATTTTAAATGCATATAAGTATCAAGTAAAATTCATATGAAAACTTAACGACAATCCCAAACATAAGTTAAAAAAAAAAGATTTTTTTAATATTTAATAACGTTTAACATAAAATGGTTTACAGTTTTGAAAACACATAATTCTATTAGCCACACTCGTTGTAACAGCTTTTTGCACACCCTCTCGTGCTCTCCTTGTTTCTATCATTTATACGTGAAAAATATGCATTTCATTGCCTTTAAATATTTGTTTTTGCTTATTTTTTAATTTTTTTCTTTTAAAGGTGCTCGTAGATTGTTTTTGTTTTTTTTTAAGTCTAAATATGTATGTATATCCTTGTTTACTTTGGCTTTAAACAAATAAGTCAATCTGTTATTAAACATTCAATTTCATTTAATTTTAAGTACCGAGCTTAAATTAAAAATAATTTTAACATAACTATGAATATTTAATTTATTGATCATATTTATTTCAGTTTATTAAAGAAATAAACAAATTATTTATTATAGAAATTTACTTAAAATATGCTTATGTTGAGATATATAATTTAATTTAATCAATCGCTTATTTTATTAATTTTTAAATTTGTTTAATTTTTACTTTTAATTTAAATTTATCTTAAATAAATATCTCTTATTCTTTTTTACGGTCTTTTTAAATTAAATTAACAATATATATTTTTTTCTTTTCGATATTTCGCTTTCCTATGAAAAGCTTCTTCAGGAAAAAAAATTTTTTTTTTAACAAAAATTATTAACAAAAAAAAAAAGAAAATTTTCCTGAAGAAGCCTTCCATAGGAAAGAAAAAAATATATATTGTTAATTTAATTTAAAAAGACCGTAAAAAAGAATAAGAGATATTTATTAAAAATAAAAAAGGTCGAATAAAAAAACTACAAAAACTTAAATTTATCTTTATTTAGTTAATAATTTCAGCATGTTATATTTCATTTTTTTTTATTTCTAAGTTTATTTATATCAAAGTAAAAAAACATTTTCAAGGATTTTTAGGCTTTAAGATTCCACATCGAAAGGATAAAGGAAAACTCAAATAATTTTGCTAGAATGTATATACGTTACAATCGTTTAAGATAATTTGTTCCTATAATGTATACTTCATGGAAGCTTTGCCTTTTATTTATATAGACTTACCTTTTTAATTAACAAATCTTTGAATTAACACATGCGTCCCAGTTATAGTAACAGGTTTTAATATAAAAAATAAAAACGAATGGACCAATTTTCGAATGGAATCTTCATTATGAGTTCAAATCCCAAATGGCAAATTAATTAGCAGAAAACAGCAAAGAAGTAGGTACTAGCAGATTGCGAAGCAATATGGTGCTTTGCCATCTATTTTAAGTTAAAAAAGCGTTTATAAAACACATACATAAGAAGAACCTGCAAAATTCTTTTTGAGGTTCACTGCTTAGGTGCTTAGGTACTAGAAATGCATTTAAGCCAGCAGTTAAGTCACGTTGTGACATTTGTGCGAAGACTAACTATCCCTGCCTATCTTCTTATAATAGTCAATAGCTACCTCTTTTAAAGAATAATTTGTGGCAGGAGTTTTTGGTAATATAGCAGCAGAAAATTTATGAGCAAAATCAAAATAACTGAAGCTGACAAGGCTATACAAGGAAAACGACACTCGTGAAACAGATCACTAAAAGAAAGAATGTGCAACCAATGATATTAAACTTAGAAAAATGCCCTAACCGGAAACATGATTAATTTAATTAGCACTAGACAGTTAAGAATTATTATTAGAGGGGACTGACTGGTTTAATTTAGTGAACCAACCATATTCCAGTACAGAATCGAATGCATTCATAAGCATTTTACACTTCCAATGCAAAACAACTACATGCACACAAGCATAAAATATCAGAATTGAGGCGAAATCCACAACCGTTAAGCACTGGAAAAATACAAAGAAGTAAAATCATTCTGAAATGATAAGCCTCGTACAAAAATTCTATTTAAGACAATAATGTTCCTTATTAGGGGCGATAAAGCCGTAGGGGCCAATAAAATTGTGAGATAGATAAGTTTAAGTGGAAATGCTCTCAGTTAAATGTGCGCTGCATTTTTTTTGTAGAACAAAGATAATAGTTACAGATGCCCCTATAGGCTAGTAGATAGTGTACTAGCTTGTCAGTCTGGGGGTTGTTGGTTCGATTCCCAACAAAGACCATGGCTGTTTTTCACTATAAAATAAAAATTGGCTGTCGGTAGGGCTACTCAGTGATAATCACTGGTCGCTGTCCTGTCTTATACGACAGTTAATTTTCGTAACTATCCTTCTACTTTCACCACCTGTCTCATCTCTTCTCTAACCCTTTCCTAAAGAATGTAGCACGGTACTTCACTAAATAGGCATTGTTGCCCGAAGTACTACTTCTCTTTAAAAAAAAAAACTTAAATCATTCTGTCTAGAATAGATTCACCAGGAGAATGTGTGCCACAGTTAATTGCAATTATAAGATTTAAATTTCCATACGGAAACAGCGATCTCATTTAAAAAAGTTTCACGATTATTTATACACAATCACAGTAGTGCTATAAGAATTATTTTTGCTTTAGAATAAAACTTACATATGCATTAAAAATATGTTTCGTTTAACGCTAAATTCAAAAAACTACTAAACATATTATAGGAATACACCCAGCCCTGATATTTTAATTAGAAATATGACAATTTAGACTGTTTAAGTAAGTAAAGGTATTGTTAAACATTTAAAAAACATGTTGTTTAACACTTAAAACGTGCTCAAACGCGTAGGAATGAACGTCATATATATTGCCGACCATCATGACTTTATCATAGTTTTTGCTACATGCATGGAATTATTAATATGTGATTATTAATATTCATCATAAAAGGGTCAGTTCGCTAATTAAATAAAAAAAAACCTCTTAGTTAGTTAAAATACAATGTGAGCTTAAGCAAGATTTCGATAAGAAAAAGTATAACTTATGTTTACAATTATAGCCGCCATTTATCAAAATTAGTTGCCACCTTAACTTAAAGAATATTCTTGACAGAAACATGTTCAAGTCGAAATATATCTATTTCTGATAGTAATGACTTTTTTAAAGGACTTCGAGATTTCTCAACTTGGGAACTTAATCCCTAGTATTAAAAGGCAAAATATCAGAATCTCCACGGCCGACATACATGGTCCGCCTTAATATGCCCTAGAAATAAAAACAATGATGAGAATCCGTCTTATTGTTGTCTCTTAAGTTTTTAATTTCTGTTTCCATTCAATATGTTCACTGCCTTTTTTTACCCCTTTTTTTAATTGTTAAAACAATTTTGTTAACTTTCTTCTATTTTTACTCTCTCTTTCTGTGAATGACATTTAAATTAACAATCCAAGAATTACTAAAATGAAACGTACTCGTAATTATTTAACCCTAGAATGGTAAACATATTTTTTAGCTCTTTAATGGTAAACATCGGCTGTGAGGCGGCTTTTATAAAAAACACATATTTTATTTAAAAATAAACAAAATTTTATTAAAACAAAAACAAAAACGTATTTATTCAATGTTTAGTAACAAAAATTAACAAAAACCAGTTCATTTTATAAAATTCTTAAACCTATGCCATACTTTTTTGATCACATATTTTAATCACTAATTCCAAGAGATCGTTAAAAAAAAATTAAAAAAAAATAAAAAAAAGCTCCATTCTAGATAAAAAAAACCTATTGTATCTTATTGTCCTGAGATCAAATTAGCATTTAAAAAAATAATACAAAGCTTTTAAGGGGAAAAAAACTGTCCACACCAAAATTAATTTTGTAGTTTTTCAAACTATTTTTTTGCGTCACATTGCCAGCAGTTTGGCGATCTGTGCTCTAAACAGTATGTTTTCTTGCATTTTGCACAGAAATATACGCTCATACGTTTTGATTTCGAAGGACAGAAATCACATTTTGATCGTTTGCCCTTTTTTATGCCTGGTTGGTCTGCATAATCGTCAGTGTTATGACCAATAGTGTTATGTATTGCTGCACGAACTCTCTTTTGCATACGCGGCCTTTCTTCCAAACGAGTAGCGCACCAGTCTGTACATAGGTCCTTGCTTATTTTCTTGAGGTATTCTCTTCTGGACATCGCCTTCGTTTTCAAAACTTCACAATTGGATACATAAATTACATAACTGTTGAGTAGAGCCATATTCAACATTCCATAGAACATACAAAGCGGCCAACGCTTGGTCTTGCGACTACAGCTTGAATGACCACACATCTGATCAAAAGTATCCACAGCACCTTTTGTTTGATTATAGGATTGTATTATTACTGGCTTACCGGAAATGGCATCAACGGAAGGCTTGTCGTGCATTGAAGAGAGCAAAAGAACCGTTTTTTGAGGCTTTGGCTTGTAGCTAAGAAGAGTGAGACTTTCGTGGAATCCAAAAAGAGATGTGCCAACAGGACGTGACGAATTATGTTTGAACTCCGAAGGAATTTCTTGCTTATTACTTCGAATTGTTCCAATGAAAGTAAGGTTGTATGGTGGTTGAAGCAACAGCTCAGCTAGCGGGATAGATGTAAACCAGTTATCGGCAGTCAAATTGCGATTCGTCCCATGTATAGTTTTTGTAAGTAGTTTACAATAGTAAGAGCCCAATGGTTCTTTTATAGCTGCACTACTATTTTTTCCCAAATATGGTGAGGCATCAATCATATATTTTGATCTTACATCGCACACTAAAACAATCTTTATTCCATATTTGGCGGGTTTATTAGGAATATACATACGGAATGGACAACGTCCCCTGAATGCCAAAAGTTGCTCATCTATTGTTACGTACGAGCCTGGTTTATACAGATCTCTACATTGCTTGATAAAAATTTCCCAAATATACCGAATAGGCGCAAACTTATCGGCCTTTTTTCTATCATCGCGAGTGCTACGATCATCGAAATGTAGACACCTAATAAGAAACTCAAATCGTTTACAGCTCATTGCAGCAATATTTTGGGATCCACAAATCGTAGGATCAAACAGTTCATCAGATGACAGGTGATTATTTTTCAACGCACCGCTCGATATAAGTATGCCAAGAAGAGCACGAAATTCTTTTGTTGTGGCATGTGATGTAGTGGTATTCATAGCTTTATACTTGGTAGCTGCTTGGTCAATAAATTCATTAGTGCGCAAAAGTACTTCATCCATCAATTCAGAAGTAAAAAACAGTTCGAAACACTTCAGGGGATCTACAATACCCTTGGCTTCTCCTTTTGGCCCTGACAAAATATGTACTATATTTCTGGAGGGAGTTCTGTTCGATACTCTGTTCGAAGAAGACGGTGCCGTGGACCAAATATATTTATTCTTTCCTCTCATAACCGATTCCGATGGTGTAAGAAGCCATTTCTCAGATTGTAATTCAATTTGCGACATGCCTACATCTTCCTGGACATGAGTCGATGTGGATTGTACACCACTTTGATAAGAGACATCAATATTCTGCGTGTCATCGTCTAAATCAGCGAGGTAAGTTGGGTCGGCCTCACTATCGTCTGAATCAAAGTCAACTTCTAAGTCGTCGCTATGTTCACTTCCATTTTCCGATATCTCGTCCAGCCATCTTTGTATCTGCGCTTCAGAAGCAGTCATTATAAAAAACTAAAAAGATTATATGCACACACTAATTTTTAGCAAAAAAAAAAACGAACAAACTATTATGTCCAAAAAATTCACCTTTATTGGTAAACTTCGCCTCACAGGCGACTCGCATATGTATTATTCGGCAACGGAGCGAAGCAAAACAGAGTACGTGTGCGCGCAACCTCGTACAACACTCAACTGAGTTGGCACGAGCGCATGCTTAAGTAGGTGTAAGCGATCAGAAAATATCGTTAAAAAAAAATATTGTTTCGCCTCACAGGCGATGTTTACCATTCTAGGGTTAAGCAAGAAAACCTGTTACTCACGCCATATCGTATATCAACAATATAATTGAAGTTTTTGTCGCTAATTTCTGTTTGTCGTTTAATTAGAATTTGTGTGAAGTATAAACAATTGTTTTGCCATGAAAATTTAATAACATTTTTATTTAGAATTGGTTTTTTATCTTGAAATAAAACAATAATTAAACAGATTGTTTTTGCAGCCATTAAGTCTACGAAGCTAAAGTCACGTCAGCACAACTTTGTAGAGAAAATGAATGTGGCAAAACATCAATACAACATTTCTCTTATTTCGAGTACTTTAACAAACACGTGATACACTTCGAAATTGTTTAATACAGTAAAACAAATTTATATTTATGCACACTTGTTCCTATCTAGAAAAAATGGCAATTTTTGTGTGTTAAGTATATAGGTGAAGTATACATTTCCGTTAAAGCTTTATATTATTTTGTTAAACAAATTTTTAACACTTTAATTATTGTTGTGTCATTTGGTTTATTTTAGACCCTACAGTAACAATCATGGTTAGTAAAGTTAAGTTCTGTTTTTCATTTGGATATTAATCTATACATTTGTGGTAATGTAAAAGTTATAATATGTATTGTAGTTCCTTTTACAAGCCGCTGTTTTATAAATCATTCTGCGAAAGCCGCTATATTCTGTAAAATGCAAATCTCGTACCCTTTTTTGTTTGTTGTTTCTTAGAAGCTTGAAATTAAAGTCTTATGTTTTTCCATTGAATACTTTTTTTTATGTTATTTATTGCAAGCCCACCAATATTAGTGATAGACATTGGGAAAGATCAATTTTTGTATTTATAAGTGCCATTTTATTTCGAAATGTATAAAGATGAATTTTTTATATGGCACCTGCTTGAGAATTTATTTAGACGGGCAACATATAATGATAAATGCTAGCATATAATGATAAATTTACGAATTATATTTGAGCTATTAAATCTACTCGTAAAAGTAGCTAACATAAATATTTTAATAAAGAAAACCCACGACTGATTCTTAGTTAAAAGTGCAAACTTTTTTATTTCCCTTGTAGCTTGGTCCCAATTTTAAAGATTTTGTTAGAAATAATATATTATATATAATTAAGATAACAATTTGGATTTACAATCACAATTACAAATCTAAAATTTACACTTAATTATCTTTTTCAGTTAAATGTTATCATGATAGTTTAATATATTGCGGACTAGAACTTTTCCCTGTGTTTAAAGGCTCTTAATGCTTTAGTTAGTGTCTCGTTTAAGTTTTTGTAATAAATCATCTCTCATCAGCTTACAATTCTGCGTAATCTTATTTGTAGTTTTCGAACTTTTTAAACTTTTGAAACTATAACTTCTTGATCCAACTACAAAATGGCCACTAAATGCTCGAGAATAGGTAAGTGACTTCTTAAAAAATTATATAAATTATAGTAATAAATTCAAAATTTTATAAGACAACTTTTTCTATGCCTGTTAAATGAAAAGATTATTAGTTTGATGCTGTAATTTTCATTCTTCAGATAAGGCTGTATATTCGAAAGTCATTCATTAAATCCCTGATATATTTCAAAGTAACCGGGTTTAACGTCATGAACAAATTATTCAATAAATAACTATTAAGAAAGCTTACGCAGAAATAGTTAGTTTGACAGGAAGAGTTAGTCTTTTCATAGATGTCGCAACGTGATTTAAGTGTTGGCTTAAATGCATTTCTAGTACCTAAGCCCCTAAGCAGAGCACCTCAAAACGAATTTTGCAGGTTCTTCTTACGTATGTGTTTTAAAAACGCTTTTTCACTTAAATAGATTGCAAAACACCATATTGCTTCTTTGCTGTTTTCTGCGAATTAATTTGTCATGTGGGATTTGAACTCATAACAAAGATTCCATTTTTTATATTAAAACCTGTTACTATAGCGGGTACGTATTTGTGTTAATTCAAAGGTTTGCCTTTTGTGATTAAAAATTTAAGTCTATATACATAAAAGGCAAAGCTTCCATGGAATATCCATTAATTTCTAAAATTTTTATGCTTTTCGTTAGAACTACTACATACCCTGTGTAAATTTAAAATGACTACCTAATCGACGTAAAAGAATGACCAATACGTGAAAAGCGTATCTCTATAGCAATAAACTGTCTTAAAGGAAGGTATATTACAGAGGTATATACATTCTAGCGATATTGTTTAAGTTTTGCCTTACCCTTAGGTCTGGAATCTTAAAGCTTAAAAAATCCTTGAAAACATTTATTTATTTTTATATAAATAAACTTAGAAATAAAAGAAATATGAAATATAACATACTGAAATTATTAACTAAATAAACATAAATTTTAATTAAAAGTAAAAATTAAACAAATTTAAAAGTTAATAAAATAAACGATTGAATAGTAAATTATATACATTAAAATTTGCATATTTTAGGTATATTTATATAATAAATAATTTGTTTATTTCTTAAATAAACTAAACCAAATATGACCAATAAATTAAATATTCATAATAAAGTTAAAATTATTATAAATTTAAGCTCGGTACTTAAAATTAAATGTAATTGAATGTTTAATTACAAATTGACTCTTTTATTTATTTAAAGCCAACGTAAACAAGGTTAAACTTACATGCATATTTAGATTAAAAAAAAACAAGAACAAAAACAATATACGAGCAAAGAGATTAAAAAACTTAATACTTAGTGAGTACGTAAATAAATATTCATTAATTTATTGATCATTATTTACTATGATAATTGACCCGACGAGCACAGTTTCTATGGCAATGAAACATACTATTGAAATTCGACAATATTTCTGTTTCACAATTTTAAGAAATTGCTCCATATCAGAGCTCCTTAAAAATTTAATTAGACAAAAATTATCCACATAAAACTTTACTTGGAAAATGAAAAACAATCAAAATATATATTTCTGTAAAAATCTACTGACACTCGTTTATATATTAAGTGATGTAGTGTAATGAAAGATCGATCATGCCAAACATAAACTTTAAAAATATTTAACCACGGTTTAGAAAATATAAAAACAATAAAATAAATTACGATTTTTTGCTGTTAACGTTTCTGTTTGAAAGTTTTCCAAGAAATGTAAAAAGAAATTCTCATTATTTTGTATACATTAATTTACGAGTATTTTACAAATATTTGAACTTGAAAATGTAAATTATTTACTTTGGTTCTGGTTTTATTGTAAACAGTTAAAAATAATATTTTGAATATGATTCATTTATCATTAATTATTTAATACAGTTGATATTTATTGAATACAATCTAATTGTACTGTATACCAAACCGTGAAGTATTTTCTAATGCAGACGCTAAATTGAATTATGTATTCTGCTTAGTTAATATCCTGAAGTCAAAGAGCTAAAAAATCAATTGCTATGTATCTTGTCCACAGCTCTGACCATTGAGCCAGTATGGCTACTGTTTGACTCTCAAATGCGCAAACCTAGTAGGTTTGTTGATTTTCTCTGGTTCTCCGTTCTCTCTCAATTGTAGAGGGGATTAGTGTGAAACTCTGACTGACGGTTGACTTTTTTTTTTGTCAAAAAGTACAATTAAAATCAGTGCAATTTTAAAGGTTAAATATACCACCAACTTCTAATATCATCTAGCCGAGATACCTAAAATATGTTTTAGGAAAAAACGGATTGCCACCATAACCTCAATTATAGCAAGGTAATTAGTTGACAAAAAAAATCGGTGTGGAACAGAAGAAGAAATCGAATTCAATATAAAAGTGGACTGTAAATCAATCTGTGACTGTGATCAATGATGAGGGACGCCTAAAGTCTTGTGCACAAAAAACATACGCCTTTAATCAGTGCAGCTATCAATACAACATTACGGATAGCGTGATATTTTTCGTTGGCTTTTCTAACCAGCTCAACCTTTTGTGCCGCGCACTGTTGTTAGTGTTGTTTACTTTCCTTCGTAACTAAGACTACGTTGAGGTTTAGACCACGATTTTATTGTTTCGCATTCAAGGGGATTAGTTTTCTCCTCTGATGTTTTAACAAGTAAGGCCTTCACCAATTGCGGTTCCTTTTCTTATCGAGACTCTGAAAAGTTTTTCATTTATTTGACTTTTTATACAACCACGGCTAGTCAACACCGATTTTTGTCTTTATACAAAATATTCATTCAGTTTGGATATGAACTTATACTTTTGATCCAATGTTTGACAATTAAGTAGACTCATCTACTAAGGCGGTTGCAGTAGCTGCTTAAAATGTGAAAACTATTAGTGGGAGTATTTTTCTATTTAGTCTTTTTTTATCTAACACAAAATCTAATATTTTTAGTTTAAGTTCCATTTTACAGATATGTTAAATGCTCATATCTTATTGCCGCAACAATATTACCTAATATTAACCTTCAGCATTAAGAAGCTCATTGTACTATACCATTGATGAAAGAGTTAAGGTCTAATACCAATGCACAGCTAAAAGGGCCTTTCATGAATTATCGAACCCCTACAACTGACTGCTTAGCTTAGGGAAAATTAGTCTTAGCCATTGTCACTTTAAGGGCATATTTTTATTTTAGAGTATTGTAACGGTGAAAGTCGTACCTCCTTTTCACCTACACAAGATCACCACGTTATTAATACTTTTCCTAATTTTCGCAAATGAATTCTTATTATTATTATTATTCTTATTATTCTTACTGTTATTCCTTATTATTATTATTTTTATTATTATTGCTGAATTCATTCATTACTTTAAGATTTATGAATTATTATTATTTAAATTAACGGTCGGGAACGTAAGAGCGCCACCTGTGAGTCAGAGACAACAGGATCAACAACACAGTCAGCTGTGAAGTAGATAAAAACTCACCGCTGATAGTTGTCATGCGGCCATGATGGATAATCTGTGTGTGTGAATGTGTGTAGCCACGCACATGTATATAAGGCGGAACATTTCATGAAACGAATCAATTGGCAAGCAGATCGCCTGCAGATAAGAAGTCTTTTGGACAGGAGTTTTAAATTCCGCAAAAATTTCTTGCCCGCCTGCCGGTAAGAGATCTGTTGGACAGGAATTTAATATTCCGCAATAATCTCTTATCGACAGTAAGGCTACAAGTGGTGGAAGTTTATCTTCTACCGGGGATTAGCTTGACCGTGCGACTGAGGCTGTGGAGGAATTTAATATTCCCGCAGTATCATTTCACCCGGCCAAGAATTCCCCGCGATCACTGCTGCAAGGATAGTGCTTAGTTTACCGCCGCGGCCACCTGTGCCGCCGCCATCTATACCGCTGCCGCCTCTACCGCAGCCATCGATGCCGCTGCCGCCTCTCTCGCAGCCATCTGCACCGCAGCCGTTGGTGCCGCTGCTGCCTCTCTCGCAGCCATCTGCACCGCAGCCATTGGTGCCGCTGCCGCCTCTCTCGCAGCCATCCGCTGCCGCCTTTACCGCAGCCATCTGTATCTCTGCCGCCAGGACCACTACTATGCCCTGCAGCTAGTGCCGCCGCGGCGCGCCGCCTGTACCGCTGCTGCTTGTCTCGCCGCCACCCGTATCCATGCCGCCTGAACTGCTGCCGTTATTATCACAGCGCCATCTTGACCGCCGCTGCCTGCACCACTGCCGTCTGTATGACTGCTGTTGTCCCTACCGCTGCCCATTGCCTCAGCGAGCTGACTCCCTGTTCTTCGGCTACAATTCCTGACCGTCCACTACAACAAACCACCTTGTAAAGATTAGCTAATAAATAAATTTGGTGTTAAGTTTTATAAAGTTATAAAACATTGCGTGTCATTCCTTCTACGGTAATAAACAATTACAAGTTTGCAACGACCCTGGCCTCCGCTGTCGCTATCCCAGCAACCAGCGGAAACGTGTCGTTACGTATCTGAAGGCCTTCTAGAGCAAGGATGACGTGATGGATGGTATGATCCACCGTCTGATTATGGCTTACACAGGTAGGTACAGACGCAAATCTTATCACGCATATCACTATAAGGGCTCCAGTAGTCATCATTGGAGTTAAAAGATCCGATATTTAATTGCACAGAAAGGAAGATTTAAGACTCGAGAGCTAAAGCAGTAGCACTGTAACATTCGTTATTACTGGTTCCCCATACAAGAGTTGTGCAATTCTTTTCTTTCGCATATTCTCCTATTTACTTCTCGATCACCTTATTGGATAACATTAATGGATATCTGTTTGTGGTGTTGGGTAAAGTTATATACAAATATATTCGTTTAGCATTATTTGAAAAAAAACGTTTCGAATGAAATATTCCATAAAATGTCAAAAAGTGAACGGTTAAATTATCTAAATTAAAAAAGTAAGAAAAACGAATAAAAACTTCTTAAGTCCGTAAATTTGGTTTTTGGGTTAATTTTACTTTAGTGGTAATTGAAATGCCTGATTGAATATAATGACCTTTCGTACATAAATTAAAGAGCGGTATTTAAAAAAGAAACAGCTTTCAATAAAATCTTGTGATAAATAACTTTCAATTTATAAATTTTTTTTAAGACAAGAAAACATTAACTGGGCTCGTTGTCTAGAAATAAATATTTTTAAAACCATTACGGTATATTAAATTTAATTTCATTTGTTTGTGGCCATAATTTTAAAATTTCTTTATAAGAATAATAAAAATCTTAAATTACCCACTCAAATTACTTGAAGACATAAACAAAACTAATTTTTTCTCACTTTAGAAGAAACTTTAAAAAAATAAACAAACAGTTTTTTTTAACATAAATACTGAGTAATTATTCCCATTTATTCATGTCTTTCTTTCTTTTTGCCTTTCATTTTGTTTATTGGTAAATTCGTCTTATTACGGCAGTTAACTTTCAATTTAATTTTATTTAACCCTTTAACCTTTCTGACATTCTTTTAAGTACTCGGCGTGATTGTTTTAAAGGAAACAATAACGACGGCATAAAAAATGAAGTGAAAAAGTCATACAGGAAATCTGATTCTTAATACTTTTTGTGTGTCCTTTTTTGCCTTTTTAAGAAAAATTATATCAAGTGTTTAAACTGAGGTTGCACTCAATGCTTTAAGACCTTCTTTGAGGTTGAAACAAATGCCTTTTATAGAAATTTGTAATTTTAAACATGAGTAATTAACTGTGACTTATTACACCATGCAACAGAATAAAAAAGGAAAAAAGGCATGTTTTTCAATTTAACTTTTTGTAAATTACTCGATTTTTAAGAGGCGGCTCCATATATTTAAGAAATATTCCGATTTCGATGAAATACGTGTTATAATATTTTTACTTGTAAATAATATTTTTATAGAGGTATAGAACTTTGAAATGGAATAACAAAGAGATGAATTTTTTAATTGAAATGAAATTTACTTTATTCGAAATATAATTTTCTGACATGAATTCCGGCTTATGATCGCCACGGCTAGCACGGACCTATTACTCTGGCGATCCATTTCCACTTTTTGCGACCGTATATCGGCAATAACGCGGTAAATATTGTCCTCTCAGTGGTCAATCGTTTCGGGCCTATCGGCGTAAGCTAGCGACTTTCATATCCACACAGAATAGTTTAATGACGTTAAGTCGCACAGTCATTGGAGGTCATTTCTTGGATCTGAAACGTGAAACTATGCATTTACCAAACGTTTCCGTTTATAAATTAATTTCTGCCCCACCTTGTTGAAAACAGCTTCTGCATCATGGTTGTTCAGTGAATAAACGAAACAATGAGTAAACATGATTCCATAGCCATCGTTTTTAAAGAAGCACGAATCAATGATTCTACCAGCCCTACTATTCAGTTTTTTTCTAAACATAAATTGGAGCGCTATCATCACTCCAATTATGGTAGCTATTTAATCAAAATTGAGCTTCATCACAAACCAAAATTCGCTTGTGAAACTCGCTATCAACGGTCATCTCAGTACTCATCCAATTTGCATAATTTTGAAGCGCTGTTCAGGCATCAGTCTATTCATGTTAAAACGCCAAAACAAACTGAACATTAATCATCTGACAGCTACCAAAGTGGCCCCTATTTAAAAAAATATTGCCATCTTAAAGTTGTATACTTCTCTCATACCACCCGATACTTTAGATATCTGAAGTAACATCCTAGTTGAGATCACAAAGACAAAAAACAATTTTATGAAATTGATCAGATAAAACTTAGTGTCATTTTGAAAACCACATTTTTAAAATAAATTATAACTACACATCGCACTTATTTCGAAGAGATCTTTATATGATTTCTTCAGTGCAGGAAAAAATACGTGTCGGGTTTTTGTAGCAAAATAATTCCAGATCGTTCTAAAATAATTTTTTCATAAGTTTGTTGCTAACAAAAAATGCTGTTGAGCCGGAATAAAATAACAGAATTAAATTTTTGACCCTTAACCAACGATTTAAATAGACGAACTCTTAAAAATAAATTCTTGCATCAAAATTTTTCTGCCTGGCTACTTTTTCTTGACAGAAAAGATTGTTTTGGTTTTTTAAAATGAATTTTATATATCCAACTTCTTTAGCGCCCTTAACAAAATATTACTTTATTTCCTTGAAAAAAAAGGGAATCTGAAAACTTAATAATGCGTCAATTCAAATGATATGTCCATATTTTGTGTAAATGAGTACGAATAGCTTTATGTAACTGCTAATAAAATTTTCATTTACCCGCCGATTTATTCCCTGAAAAATAAATTATGTGGTATTTTTCTTTTTTTTATTAATAGGATGTTTTGTTAATTTAAATCTTTAAATATCCTTGAACTCAAAAACTATTAGTTATAATAAAAATTAATTTAAAGGCATATAACAAGACATTTTTCCAAAAATATAACAGTTATGAAGGGTTTTTGGTTGTTGCACAGTGTTATCAAAAAGGTTATATGTATTTACTCTTCAAAAGCATAAATAAATAAAGGCATATTGAAATAATGTTGTTTAATGCAAAAGTGAAAAGTCGTTAGTGTTTATTTTAGTTATTGAAAGGTTGACGAAGTAAAAACCACAAATTGTAAATGTAATCACAAATATCAATTAATTATTTCAAACCTAACCACAAAATTTTATCACTTAAGTGTGATATGGGGAAAACCATTTACATTTTAAAGTATTTCTTGGAGCCCAGAAACGAATTTATTTTTTTCACTTTCATTTTTGTGCAGTATTTGATGTCTATGATAAGGTGTGGATATTATGTCAGCAAAAAATGATTTTGCTTTAAGTAATGAAATATTTTAGTTGGTGAAAAGCTGATCAGCAAAACTACTTTTAAGAATCAGCTTTTAACTCGTTGTCTTGTTGTTGGCTTATTTTGGCTGGGACATCTGGATAATAGATCAAGAAAATATTCGAATCGCTTCTTTCTGTTTTCTGTTAGACAAGTTAAACCGTTCTGCAGCACAGTTTTTTCCTGATCACAAATATGAACAAAACAAAATTTGTTGGGCAGCTTAACAAATTGTTTTTTAATGTGTAAAATATTTGTTTCCATATTTCTGTTGTTGTATTTATTTAAACAGGTTGAAAATATTACTTCGACCGATTATGCTTTTCTCTATGATGGAAAAAAGCTAAATGAAATTTTTTATTTGTTTCAGAAGAGCTAATGAAAAATCAGTCACCAAATATTAATTTATATGTCTGAAAAGTTTCGTTTTCTGAAAGTATTTTAGCTGTTATTCAACTAACAGATATGGCATCTCTATATTTAGTAGGTTTATAGTCATGTCGTAAGCACCCCAATACCGTGGCAATTTGATCTAAAAACTGACAGGAAAGTCTTTGATTTGATTCTATTTTCAAATCGGATTATTAAAACAATGCGTTGTTTCTGAGCATGGTGGCACCAACTGGCCACTAAAATTGTAAGACTAAACGCTTACGAATTATTCTCAGGAGAAACTCAGCTCAGCTAGCTTTAATGCTGAAATGACATTCTACAACAATAATGTAGACTTTGTCTATTGGACAGGAATGAACAGAAATAAACTTTTAGATAATATCGTTAGATTGGTCCACAAAAATGTCTAATGCGTTAATGCATTTCAACAACTTCATTTACGAATGGGCTGTCAAAATCGCGTTTTCTTTTTGCTAAGCATTTACACAACGCTGTTTTGGTTTGCTTAAAAAAATTTGTATAAACATAAGCGCTGATTTCGTCTTGGGTGGTTCTTTTAGACTAAGTGATGCCATATTTTTATGTAAATAAACCAAAATCTGAGGACAAATTGAAATACTACATTAGGTAGACGTAGATCTTTAAGCTTAACAGTTGCTAAATAAAAATTTTTTGTTTGAAATTCTATAATGTCAACATTAAAAAAAACAAACATTTCTGCTGTTGAGACAGCACTTCTGTCAAGTACACATAGCAATTAATACTTCCTTAAACCTAATTTCCTAGGTTAAAAAAGCGTACGTAGTCACAGCATGCTATATAATCTTCAGTATTTTGATACCATAGAAGTCGATTAAATATATAAATTTATTAGCTTTTACTTGAATACTGGAGACCCTACAATTAAAACATACTATGCTGAAAGTACCAAGTTTGGAAGAACAAATATGATTTTATATTTAAATCATTTTTTAAATTTAATATAATAAAAGCTTCGTGTAAGTAATGTAGACTAACTTACAATTTTTTATTAATGCAATGATGACAAGTTATAAAAAAAAAATAAAGCTGGTGACTACGTTTGATTGGCGATCCATTCGCAAAACAAATAGCAAACTTCCTTCATTTGTTTAAAAACAAATAATATGTCCTGCGATTTAACTGCATGCATAGAAAAGATATGGCAGATTTATGATTATGAGAACAATATTATGTTTTGTGTAACAATATATTATTGTGTCAAACAAATTTTAAATGTTGTAAAAATATATTTTGTTACGCTAAACAATTAATGATAGAAATTTAATCAGGTTATTTATTACGACATTCATGCTTGAATGAAAACTTTATATCGCTTTTGTGCGGTATAATGTTTTAAGAGCGCACGACTCATTTGTTTCCTATACATCTTTTGTAAAAAAATTTGCTTTGCTTCCACCAACTCCAAAGCTTCAGTATTTGCAGGAATTTCTGAAATATTTAGTGAAAAGAACCTTTTTTTTTCTTCGTACGTTTTTCAGTATTTGAAGGTTTTGTATCTTTTAATAAAAATTTGGCTTTTAATTTTAATTAAATATTTTAAATGACTATTTTAAGGCTTAAGATCTTAAATAAGATTTAAAGAAATTTATAGAAAAATTCAGTTTAATTTTTCCATTAATGCTGATCATGATTTAAAAATATGAAATCTTCTATTGCCTTCTTCAGAATTGTCAAACAGCACGGTGCTAATGTGATAAGGGGAAATTTTTACTTCGGTTGGGTTAAACCTTCAGCATCAAAAGCTTCAATTATTAATTCTAGATTTAATTTTATTTAAGGATCGTATAACGAAGTTGAAGCTTTTGCAGCACATTATTGATCAAACATTAAAATTTTTTACATTTAAAGTGATTGCTTTCATTTGTAGCGTTGTAATGATTTGTTTCCTTATCTTATCTGTAGTGAATTCGAATAAGAAAATACAAATAAATCATTATTTTTAAAGAAGTTTTATGTACTAAAAAAAAGTATTATACATACATATCTACATGAATATGTATGCATAAATATATCTCACATATACACATTTAATTCAAAATCTTAGACATAGTTTTATTTTAAGTGTTTTAATAAATTTTATTTATTAAAATTACTTGATTACTTTTGCTATCTAAAAGCGAAATAATAAAATAAGAAACATTAAATTTCATAATTTTGTTTTTTTGCCTTGAATGCTGATAGTGCGTTATAAAGATTTGTTTGACAAAATTAACAAGGGAGATTATAAAAGTTTATATAAATATTTTTTTTAACTAAAACATTAATCAAATAAGCCAATTTTAGTTTTAGTTTTTTTTATCAATTTGTATAGTAAAGATAAGATTAAATAAAAGTGAAGAAAAAGTAACAAGTTTTGAAAAAAAAATTTATAACAATAGTTTGTTTAACAACTAGAACCGAATGCTTATTTTTTATTTTCCCCAGAAGAAACCAAAAACACATAAAAGAAAACAAATCAACTGGCAGTTGTTTTGCTGATAAGACCTCGTCGAGTTGTCTTTTTCTCTATTTTTTTATTTTATTTGATTAGAGTTTATAGTCTGCCAGTCTACTCTCAAATACAAAATGTTGAACATATAAACATAAACATTCAATCATTTATTCATTCAATTGTAAATATTAAGAAATTAAGAAAACGTTTTGTAATTTTTTCCATTATCAGTTTCGACAGCTAAGCAGAGTTGTTTTTCGTTGATTACAAAATAATTTAAGAAAAAAAACCTAAGTTTTGACTCTTATTTTTCTTTGACTTACCTTGCTCCCACGATCATTTGATTTCTAGCCACATCGAATAAGATTTCAGAATAAGTAGTAACATTCGATTCCACAAAACGTTTAGCTGTTGTCATGAGATCTAAAAAACAAACAAAAATCAAACTCTAGTAAGAAGCAATTTAAAAATTATCATTTGATTAAAAGCAACTGATTAAAATACAACTACAAATAAACACATCATATTCATTTATCTCAGTTCCTACTACTTCTTATAAACTCAATCATATGGTACTTTAATGGATATTAATTTACTTTTACTTGCATTAAATTTACAGAAAGAAAACATGGATTAAATTATTTCAATTAATGAAATTTAAACATTTTTGTGATATTTTTTAGAGAAAAATATTTAGAACTGAAATTGTGTTCAAATTAATTGCTTCTGAATGCTAAGAAATTTAATTATTAGATTGCCAGCAATACATTTTGAGATATCCAAAAATATTTTAGAAATTTGTGATAAATAAGCTTTTTTTCAAAAACAGGTTGAAAATTTACAAATTTCATTTGATATTCCTGCAGGTTATTCGTTCAGGTTGTAATAATTTTTGTAATCATTTTTAATTATGCTAACAGTTTTTTGTATAATAAAAATTTATGAGAAAAAAAATGTTCCTCCAAAAGAGTTTTTCAACAGCTGATTGTTTAATTTTCAGAAATGTGTAAGAGAATTTTGTAAAAGTCGAAAATTTACAAAAACGAATTTAATTAACACTTTATTGTCTTTTAAAAATGATTATGAAGATAAATTATCAACAGGTTGGATTTGATCGAACGGGCATATACTTTTTGTTTATACAAGTTCACGTTAAGCTAAAGATATTCCAACAAGCTACAGGCCATACAATCTTGTCTAAACTTTTACCTTCAGGTTCGTTTATTTAAAGTTGATATATTTTCCCCGCTACATAAAATAAATTCAAACAATTCAAAACAAATAGTAACAATGGAAAGCAGGCAACAAATTTTATTTTTACATAAATGAGCTAAAATATACGAGTATGTTTCAAAATAAATCGAATATTTGAGTCAAGACTTTACGTACAGCAGTGAACTGGAATTTTTGCGAAGGTTACAATTGTCAAGAGAAAAACATATTTTTTTAAGTTGACCCCACTCCATTTTTCTTAGTTACATCCGGATATTCTAGTATTCAATTTATTTTGTATCGAACTCGTACATTTAAATACTTTATAGAATTTTGTAGAATTTTTTTCAACAATTTTTGTTTTCTAAATAATCGTTTTAATTTATGAATGTTGTTTGTATTGAATGTTGTTTGTAATATTTTTTATATTTTTTATAATTATTATATTATTAAAAATAAATAAATAAGTAAATAAATAAACTTTATTAACCTTAAAATTGATAAAATCTATTAAGGTTGTTTTTTATTATCCCACTGTAATACGTAATCGACTGTTTCATTTTCGTATGCTTGGATTCAACTTCATACAGCGAATTTAATTCTAATATGCTTCTGCCAACATACTAAAACATACCTGTACTATCTTAAAATAATTACTGTAATTAGAAAAATATTTGTTTTACAACAACTTACGCAATATTAAATTAAAAATTTAAAACCCGTTATCATAGCCAGCTTTTAAAATTCACTTGAGTTAAAACAAGTGTTAGAAAAAGTGAATTATAAATTAAGGCTTATTTATATTCAACTTTAACTTTTAACATTTTATCATTTTAAGTTAAGGGAAAGACATAGCAAGAACCGGTTTCTTTTTCAAATGAATATTGCACTTAAAAAGACCAAGGAAAATGGCATCCGCTATATTTTCTAATACTCAATTTAATTAGTCTTCTTGTAGCCATTATATTTTGAATTTCAGAACTTTAATATAAATATTTAATATACGATTTATGTGAGAATTTCGTAGTGTTCCATTTATCAGTTTCTTTACAACGGGCGGAATATGGTAACTCGAACTAAAAATCGTACGTCAAAGGTGAAAAGCAAGAATGTTCTGCTCGATATAATCGTATAAATATGATATAGCGAAATACGAAAATGCTCTAGATCTAAAAAATAATCCGTGCAGTAGAAGCTAACTATAAATAATGTATTATTCTTCCCTTAATAACATACAAAATGCATTAGTGTGAAGAAAACACTTATCAGAAAGCAATTGAAAATAATTATAAAAACGGTTAAGTAACCCAAGTTAATAAATTCTCAAGGCGTTTTTTATGGTAAATCGGTTAGTTTAAATCTCAACCGAAAGCCTTTTAAGTAGAAAGAATAGCAATCGTTCTGATAGTTTAAAAAATCGTTTCTTATTCTCAAAAAAGAATCTCACAAAATAACGCTGTATGTGTTTCGTAAACAAGTTATAGTGCATTCAAATTTCGCTGAAGAATTGTGGCTTAAGTGACTGACCAAAGAGCCTTTGGTTAAGGTCAGATGGAGTGTAAAAATCTAGCAATAGTCCAAGTATAAGAAATAGAAATATTTGCAAAGAAGTAAATTATTAAAAACGTAGAACGTTTTATATCCGAAATAAAAGCACTGCTTACACTGTATAATTTCTTACTAGTCAGAGATCTCATAAAGTACAGTGGATAATATAATAAAAATACATTCAACTTTAAAGTTTCATTTATCTGATCTTTTATCTGTTTTTTCAAACTATTTCAGCGATTTCAGTATCTACAGCAAGAGTTCGTTCAATCTTATATGGCATAGTAAAAGTAAAATGGTGTTAAATAATATAAAATTAGTAAATATTTTAAATAGCAGTTTCTATATTTATCCTCCAGCTCAATGTTTCAAACATTGTCTTTGAATATTTATTTCCGCCTTAGTCACTCCTTATACAATGTGAAATATATATTTTTTTAACAATTAATTAGATTGTGTTTTATTATTATTGCGTATTATCGATACAAAAATTTATATAAATTAAAAAAATATTTTTAGTTATATTTGCATTATTTTTTTTTTTCTTTAAAACAAATTGAAATGTCTAGCAAATGTCAGCAAAATATTATGTTTTCTGTTGAGGTAATTTTAGTTTAGATTTTGCCATTTTGTCAAAATTATAGAAGGTAAATGAAGTTTTCAAAATACCTTTAAGAAAATAATGATGACTTATGAACATTTATTTAAAAGACTGGTTTCGTCTTATCGGATTTTCAAAAATTTCCGTTGGATTGTAGTGATTTATGAACCAACTATAGATATTTCCAATTATACGACACATTGCTTCAAGTTGTATTTTTAATTTACCCGAGAGCAGCTGTAATCATTCTTGTGATATCAGTGCCCTCAATTTAAAGCCAGTTCTTTAAACTTACATTCTAAACATAATAAATTAATTATAGAAAATAATGTTTGTTTTTATACATAAATCAAGATGTAAAACAAAATAAAACTAGTTTTCAGATGATGTTTGATAATTTAACAGATATCAAGCCAATAACTCTAGCATTCTTTTAATCAACGCAACTGTACATTTGTATTGACAAACTTGTATTTTTGAATTCTTTTGCCTTATACTTCTACCCAATAATATAATTTTGTACATTAATTTTTGCTTCGATTTTCCAAATTTTTTGTTTGAAAATAAGATTTGAACTTAACTATAAATTTGGGGTTTTGTCTTAGATTACTTGTTGCGGCAAATAGATTCGAAAAAGAAGTAATATAACAATTGTCGAACAGAGTTGGCTGAGAAAATAAAACTGTGAGTTCAAATCCCACCAGAAAGGTTTAAGTAGAAAATAAAAAAATTGTTGTGTAGCCATGTTCAAAATACGTTGGATGAAATGCCTCAATGGTAAAACGGAAAATTGTTTTTGAGGTCTCCACGGAGTATAGCAAAAGAAAGTAAGAAAATGTGAAATTAAGTTGTTTAACAACAGCCCGTGACACAATGGTCCAGAACAACAAATTACTTGGGAAAAAGTTAATTTTTTTATTTGTTTCGCAATTGTTACAGAAATATCCACTGCTTATATCTGGATATCAGCTTTTTCATTATTTATTATTCCTTATCTAATAATGTCTGGGTCATTGTATTATTACAATTTTTTTGTTTTAAATCACAGTATCTTTCCAAAATCATATTTAAGCTAATTCTAATATCGAACAACAAAAAGCAAAACACTTAAAGTTTTCTTAGTTTTAATTTTTTTACTATCCGACATTTTGGCAATTTCCAAATAGGATTACGGCACAGCTCATGCAATTTTTTGTCGTCTATTTATCTGGGCAATGTGTGTGTTAGAACAAAAGAAGATAAATGAGCTATAGCATAATTATGGATAGCATCTTGGAGAGAACTTTTTAGAGTAATGGTGTACCGAAAAGGAATGCAAAGAGAATGCCAAACGCCATGGTAAACTGTGCATTATAGAAAAATAAAACATAATATTATTACAATAAAGTTAAATTAGCTGTATAAGAATTCATTTGTTCAATAAAAATAAAAAAAAAAACTCATTCATATTCACTAACAAAGTAATATTTGTGTTATTTTATCTTCCATTTCATACACGTTTAAGATAACCTCGACATCAAATTTTAGTAAACTATGGTTCGCTGCTATTAACCTTTATAAGTCTGTTAGCGGTTCTGTGGTTTGTCTTTGGAGTGCCATAGAAGGGTTATTCTGCTAAAATATATTCTGGTATAGAAAATATATTTTTCAATTAACGTTATAAAGGGGTAGCCAGAATCCTTTTTTTGATTTAATTGATAGTTAATTGAAAACATTAACCAAAAATGGTCAAAACTGAACTCATAACATTTTTTTTCTAGCTAGATTGGTCTATCGCAATATTGTGCATGAGCTAAACTCTTGCCGAAGCGGTAGAATCCTGTAGACTAGATATCAGCACTGATTAAAATGCTGCTGGTTTAAATGCCCAATTAGTATATCGAAGTAAGCCCACATACAAATAGTTTTAAATAAGCTCTGCTATTGTTGAGTTTGTAATATTGATAATTTGTTTAATTGCCTGCAAAAGCTGCAGCTACGATTAAACAAAACTAAAAAACGGGAAAACTTCTTATTAATTAAATACCTTCTGAAAAGTATAATCTATGCAATGTATTCTTATCCAGTTTGAAGTACTATCCTCTTTTATTTTAAAAATTTTTGCAAAAAAAATGTTTAAACAGCGACTTCATTTATATATAAAGGCTTGTCTTGCATAAAAGTTTTGTTTAAACAATTTTTATATTAAGCAGCAATATTTTGCTGAATTAGCAAAACAAAAAAAGCGAATGATTACAAACCAAACTTATCAAAAATCACAAAACTCGTATAAACAGTGAAAAAAGAAACAGGAAATTTAAGATATCCCCTTAAATAAACATTGAAGTCAGCGTTAAATTATTTTATACAAAAAATATTCTCCATTTAAAAGCAATCAAGTGCAAAACAAATATTAAATTCATAGTAAACAAATAATAAGATTTTATAAATTATACAAAAGATTAAGTGAAATTATATTATAAAATTAATACGAAACTTAATGAGATTCACTGAAATGAGAGACTTTAAAAGTTATAAAATTAAAAAAATCTTTCAAGCATAAATAAAAACATAATATTTGTTTGTTAACAGCAAAATCAAATAAAATATTTTTAAGTTTGATTTCCTTATTAAAAAATTATGCAATAAAAGTGTTATAAGTTTTATCACGTTATGGTAGAGAGATTACTTGCTTATTTAAATATGTTCCATTTTAAAAGAAGACCTACCACACGCTAAAGATTTTCAATTGCTGAGTAAGGAATGTTTTAATTTGAATAGTGGTTTAAAATTATGTAATAAATTACATTGAGCAACAATTTTTGTTGACTTTGCTTAACTGCTCATTGTCATGCTGATTTTAAAACTGTACTTAGTGTTCTTCTACCTTGTCAAGTATTTTTTCTGCACCCAATTTGATTGAATCTGACTAATATATCCACAATGTAATTACGCTTAAAGATACAAAGTTATATAATCATGATCTACCCTCCGGCTTAAAGATTGAAGAGAAGACAAAGTTTTTTGGGCCTCTTAATCAGGATCTTACTATGTTTCAAATTACATAAAAATCGATTAGTTTGTATAAAATTTCCGGTTTATCCCTTCATTTTCCACGCTATCTACCTTTTGAGGCCAAATGTTGAGCAGAGGCGTTCTCTATTTTACTTATCTAGATAAGATTAGAGAACACTGCAGGTTTGGCTGGCATCGTCCGACACGTTAGTTAATAAATTAAAAGTAAGAAAAGTTTGGATGAAATAGAGTTCGCAAGCGCAATAGTAATATAATATCGGTAAATGCTTAGAAAGATTAATTTTGGGTTATGTCAAAGAATTGAAATTCAAATATTTTGCAGCTTACTCGCACATAAATAGTCGTGTTAATGCTTGCTATTGAAACAAACTAAAAGATTTCGTAAAATGATTTGTTTTATCCTCATTTATTTTAAAAATGTCTACATTTGAAAGTCCTCTGGAGACGAGTAAAAACGCACGTCAAATTTTTGCATAATTATGATTGAGTATTCTGAACTTGCAGCATACAGCAGCTACACGAATAAATGCATAAATAAATTAAATTAAATATAAAATATTCTAGCTTTTGTCTTACTGCTATCGAAATTTTAAGCCGTATTAGCAAAAAGCTTTCACTGATAAGACTGTTGTGTATATTGCAAAAAATCAACTCTAAATTATTTTTATTTTTTTTTAATTTTCTACGCATGATTTGTTCTATAATTTTTAGCTCACGGTTACGTTAATAAAATTTTTTTTTCATCCACACAGGGCGACATTTGATTTTTCACGAACCAATTGTAGACGATCACATAATCGTTAAATGAAAAAATCAACATGTTCACTTCCATGCTGAAAATCCATCTACGGAACAGAAAACGCATGGCTACAGAACATTGATTTGATCTTCTCCAGTCCACGAAATCCATTGTATATTTTACTATTGGGTTATTAAAGCCAAAGATCTAAGTAAGCAAGCTATTATCTATTCATTCTTTGGTAGGAAAATTTCATTGTAGCATCATAAAAGTTCACCTAAAATACATATTAGAAAAGAGATTTCGAATGTATCAGCAGAAGCTTGAATAACCACTCCTAATGATTAACTTCCATTTAATTAATTAAATGTTTGTTTATCCAATTGCATTAAGAAGTGATGTAATTCACTTCCGAACAAATTTTTATAACTTGTAAATATATTATTTTTATCAACTCTACCGTTGTTGTTGTTGCCTTTGTGGCACAGAAAACGTTAGTAATTATATTTTTTCTTAATCATTTTTGCTAAACCATTTCAGTAAAAACTCACGTTGAGAGATTAAATATAAAAGATTCTAGCTTTTCTCTTACTGCTTTCGAAATTTTAAGCCGTATTAGCTAAAAGCTTTCACTGATAAGAGTTTAAAAAAATCTTATATAAAATAAAAATCAAATTATCCGCATTCCGTATGTTATTAAAAACACACATTCTTATCTTTCAACATAAAATTATTTAGCATACAAAAAAAACTATAATTCAATTAAATTTAGTTAGATTAAACTTAAGTATGTGTCAGTTTCGTACTCAATGCTTTGACTTAAAATTAAATTGTTTATTTAACGCTTGAAAACTAAAAATTGTGTGTATGCAAACAAATCTCTCAACGATTTCTTCATAAAGTTCAAGTTCGATTAAAATTTATTTGAGCAAAGAGACACGACAAATAAACAATTTAATTAGTGGTGTGTAATACATATAACTTGGAAAACGGTGATAATCAGTAGCTATGTAAATAATACTCGTATATAAATATTTATGTTCTTGAATACAAAAGCTAAGAGTTTGATAACTTACCTTGATATGAGATGTATCGGGAATCATTTTCAAGCAATTCATAATTTGCTTCCAAGTCTATTAACAGCTGCTGGTGATGTTGTTGGTGTTGATAAAAGCCAACAATTGGATTATAAAAACTTATTAGAGTGATTAGAAATATTAAACATTTCAACAACATTTTAGTACTTTTAAAAGTTTCATGTAGCAGGTGTAGTTTTATCATACTGGAAATATAAACAAAATAAAAGAAATAGCAACTTAATAAATATTCAATAACAGATAATTAAATATGTATATAATGATCAATAGGTGTCTGTTATATGTTATGTGTGCTTTTAAATTGTAACTCGTATATTTTCAAATAGCATTTTTAACGAATAAACGAAAAGTATATTCGTGATAAAGAAATAAAACTTCACTATATGGTTGTATCGAATATTATACGAGTATAGTGTTCTCTGTAGACACTAATGCTGTCCATTATTTTCAATTACAATTTTGATAGAAGAAAATTTAACGCTATTATTGTAAATATTTTGCTCGGATTTTCGTGGAATTACGATTTCCTGTTTTGGTGGAATTTCGAAATATAATATTTCAATTTAATATTTAAATATCGATTTTTTGATATAATATTTTTCAGGAAAAATAAGCAAAAATTGGATATTCTTATGTCTCGATTTTTTGTATACTTTAGATTTATTTCTGTTTAATATATTGCTCGCGTAATGTCAAACTTAATATAAAAAATTGATGATACAAAATTAATAAAATAATGTTACAGAAGTAGTATTCTGTTAATATTGTGCAACATTAATCTAAAGTATGGCAAAAACTGAATGATCTTTATTTCGCATGACATTTTGTATAATAGCTGGAAATATTTATTCCAACATTTCAAAAATTATGCAACTGCAATAAATATTAGCTGTTGTAAGGCGCAGCATGAGACCAGATTATTGGGTTATCTATTATGCTCCAAGATTTTACAATATCTTTAAGTTAACCTACGTAAGTTAACTTGAAGACTGTGCTAGATTCTTTCAAATAGAAACGATTAACAATATTCTCATGAAATTATTTATTATTTAAAATTGTATTCATGAGGAATGCATAACGATATGACTATGTTACTATATCTGGCTTATGGATATACAAGAGAAAAGTACCGCATAGAAAAGCAATTAAAACTTCAAAACTCTGTTAGATTTGAATGTCAAATTGTTGTAGTAAAATAATATGAATCATCGTAGTGCAACATTGTTTTAAATTCGAAATAGTACGAGGCCTTAAGTACGGTATCTTGTCCAGTATTTCGTGAAAAATTATGTAAAAGAAAAATTGGATAAAATAAATAAAAGCTAATCTTGCTGATTTTGTACTATATTTTTTTAAAAAAGTACGAAAAACTTTTGGGTACTTATTTTTAACAGTAAAATGGTTTCTACTAAGCACTATGAGTTGCTGCATACTCAGAATACAATAAAAATAAAAAAATTTCTTCTAAAACTAATGCTGATATTCTGGTGGTGCGTTTAGATACATTTGCACTTTTTTGCCTTTAGCATACAAAATTGGCTGCTATTTGGTACAATTTCATACGAATAAGTGCAGCTCATATGATTTCGTCGGAAAACAATTTTATAGCTGAAAAAAATTTTGCAAATTATTAATCTTCGTCACTGTTCATAAAATAAGCAAAAGGACAACTTTGACAGCATATCACACAAAATAGTAATTAGAATAAGAACCATGATCAATTGTCAAGTTTTTCAAGGAAAATAAAAAATTCTCACGAAATTCTATAAGTATATAGTAACAAACTCTAAATTTCGATTTATTTGAAGAAATGTATTTTTTATTGTCCTTAGCATACAAAATTGGATGGCTGATGTTTGGTACAATTTCATATAACTGATGCTAAAATGTAAACTTTTTTAATCAAAATAAATAATTGTTTTTGGCAAAACCTCTATTGTGATTATTCACTTTTTCATAATATTTCTAAATTTCTTAAGAAGACGTCCGTATATTTTTTTTAAAACTTTTCTGACAGAATGAATGTATCGGGCTTTTTTTTTGTTTGAATCTATGAATTTTTGATCAAAATCATGCCCGAGACACATACACTAAATAAAAATTCTACCATCTATAAATTCACCCAAGTCTATCCAATAGCAATGCTTATGATTGTATTCCGAATTTTTTGTTATTCATGTGCGAAAATCGATCTTGCCAAATTGATTGATTGAATTTATTTTGAACATAGTTTTTAAAATTTTAATTTTATTAATCAAAATGATCAATAAACATGAGCGTTTTAAAAAGCATATCCGTCCATCACAAAATAACCTATTGGTCTGACTTATCCAAACTAGACGAACGTTGTGTTATTCACTGTAAATAATGCACGTCAATAATCAAACACTAGAATTCGAATTCCCAAAATTTGTTTGACATTAAATCAGATATTGTGTTTCAATTGCAATAACGGAATGATGGTTATGTGGATTTTAAAAATATGATAAAATCAAAGAATTTAATTTTTTTAAAATTTCAAAAAAAAAATTTTTTCAAATGAATATTTTGGCATGTTATGCGTACAAAATTGCAAGAGATGTATAACAATCAGTATAACATTTTCAGTAAATCAGTGAAAACAGATCATAAAAGAACGTATTTTGATAGTAAATTCATAAACAGCAGTAACAAACGAGCTTATTAGAAAAGAATTATTTTCGTACTAAAACTAAATGAAATTTAAAATTTAACAATCCCGTTTACAAACCCAATTTAAAGAGATATAGAAATATTAGCGTAGCTAGAGAATTTAAATTATAAATTCATATTTTAAATAAATTCAAAATATCTCGACTGGGGTTAAGTCGAGATATTTTAAGGAAGAAAATAAAGTCATTGTATGTCCTTTTCGATAACTGTTTTTATAAGGAAAATAACGATAGGTAAAGAGCAGAAAAAATGTATTTTCTTGAGGTTTTTATTTTTTAATTTCCCAATGTTAGTTGTATTTGTTGATTTCGTACAAAGCTAACTAAGCTATTAAAATATTAGAAAATTTGAACAACTATAACTCAATTGTTGAAAAAGAGAATTAACACACCTAATGTCATACAAAATTATTAAGAAAATTTTAATTTATTTTTAAAATATTTTGGTTTCGCTCCAGTATTCAGATTTTTCCAAAGAAGTTACATTCTAACAAATTTAATCAGCTGTAGTTTTATGCTGATGGGACCTTATTTGTCTAATGAGGTTTTATGGAATTGTTTCTCTCAAAGCTATTAATTTTATAATGAAAGGCAGAAAAAGATCTGCTAAAAAGATCTGTGCAAATAAAAATTTCCATTTATATGTGTTTCTAATAATATTCAATGAATTACTATTTCTTAATTTAAAATTGTTCAAAATTTATTAAAAGTTTGTATTACTCCAATTTAAATTTATCTTTAATGCATTTTGATAGCTCGATAGCTTTGAAATAATTTTATACTGAAGTGTCCCATTAAAATTTCATTTCTAATTGTTGGTCTTATATGATTTTACTCCATAATTATTTACAGCCCATATTTAAACCAATTTAAAAGAAAACGAATTGATGGCAAAACTACCACGCTTTTTTAATTAAGACTTCTTTTAGCTTTTATTAATTGATGGCAATCTATTCAGTTTATTTGCTCTCTTCAATAAGCCTGTTTATAAAACACTATTTTTGCAGTAAAAAGAAAAATATAATAAATTTATTATTCGTATATTTGAAATTAAAATTCTAAAATGTATCTGTCATATACGAAAGATTCTAATGTCAAGAACGAAGTTGTGTTTACTTGTTTCTGGTTTAACATTTTACCTTCAAATTTTAATATAATCCGCTTAAAACTGAGTAAAGTCATTAAATAATATATCCAAGATTTGAGGAATTTGTAGAGATTTTTTAATAAGCATTTTCACCATAAAGAAGTAAATAAATTTTTATTGCTTAGCTAAATTTTTGCACAAAATACAATTATTTTTTTAACCGATATATAATTTTTTTTTATAAAAAATAATTGATTTATATTTTACTTTTCATTTACTGCGACCTCAATGTAATTTTTTGCTTTTTAATTGATTTGAAACTCTTTTATGCCACATAAAGTTACGACTACCGTTGATGGTTTTGATTTTACATAAATTCATAAATATTATTTTTTTAGAAACGAACGCATGCGTTTAGTTATTTTAGCACGAAACATCAACAACGAAGCATAAACACGAACTGAATTTTAACAATATTGTATTCAACCTCAAAACCCTACAAGAGAAACAAGTCGAAAGGCAAAAGAACACAGTAAAAGAAAAACAACAATGTAAACAAAACAACATGATAGAGAAGATCGCGGACAAAATACATTGAAAGAGTGAGTAGTAAATATCTGCAGTAGCGTTGCCAGAATTAAAAACATTATCAAACTCTTGTTTTTTTCGATATTGCTGCGAATATCCTTCAAATATTTTAAATTATTTATTATTTAATAGTTTTAAAAACATGATGATAGAGATAAAGAGTGTATGAAATTAAAGCTAAATTCAATTTTGCCTCACTAAACGGTTATATTCGAACTAGATTATTTATAGAAGTTAAAACGTCCCTAGAAGAAAACACTAAAAACACTAAAGTTGGAGCCAACCCTTGGCTCTTGTTCGCTAATTGAAATGAAAGACAAGTTAGTTCAATGTTAAATTACCTCCTTTATTCCCAGTTACAGAATGAATAATGTGGATAGACAGCAAATTAATAAATAATATATTTAAAGCTAAGTTGTTATTAATACAAAAATATGGTAAAGAATGTATAAAGGTGCAGCATCAGCATTCTGATTAAACAGGTCGAATTGTGAAGAGTGTTAACTTAAATTTAAATTTTTATTTAAAAACAATATTTCCATTTTACAGTTCATAGTCTATCTATGCAAAATGATAAATTAAAAATCATTAAAACTATGCTCAAAAACATGTTAAATACATACGCAAATTAACTCCATAACTCCTACCATTATTCACCACTAGTGGAACAGATACATTTGGATATGTCATTCTCCCATTAACGTCTATAAAATCGGGTTTTTCAACAGGAAGTTTGTTTTTCAATTGTGGCCGCACCAAAGACATAATAATTTTCACATTTAGTTTTTTGACGTATTCGTAGAAGATGCATTTACAATTGTTGCAATGAATTGAAAATCGAAATCAAAATAATTAAAATCTACTATGAAAGTTATGGTTTTGTTAAAGTTATATTCCGTAAAATTCCTTCTGAGACCGATTTTAAGAATTGGGTCCTTAAATTTAAGTCGACAGGCTTGATACAAAATGTGCGAATACCAACGCATTATGGACCGGGTCGTTCAACTGAAAACATCACAGCCGTGAGCAGCAGATCTAAAGCTATCAATTCCTCAACGTTCTCAAAAATATGGCTTTTCCAAAATTTTCCATGGCAAAATTTTGATAAGGATTTGACTTTGGAGCTTTACAAGGTTCAAAAACCGGCTTGTTTTTTTTAAAAATCAGTTTTTCAGACGAAAACCATTTTCACTTGTCAGGATATGTCGACAAGCAAAATTGCCGTGTTTGGGCTTCTAAAAATCCTAGAGCGATTATTGAAAAGCCTTTGCTACTCAACGTGTCACTATATGGTGCTCTATGTGGTCTGGAAGCGTGATTGGGCCGTTTTTTTTCGAAAGACGGTAGTAGTCAATTTTGTGCTATTATTTACGGCGGGGTATCACTGACAATGTGGTATTAACAGAACGGTGCCATATGACACGCAGCCAATAAAACGATCAATTTATTGCAAACCAAATTTCCCGATCGCATAATTTCACGACAATCAGCAGTTAAAATGGGACATCCATTTTGCTAAAAAGTGATTAAAAACTTTGATAAAAGAATCGACATCTGTCAGTGAGGTCGTCGTGGACATTTGTCAGATATCATTTTTTATTCATAATTGGCGAACTTTTTTCTTCTTAATACAATACAAATTTTAATCATCTTAATTTATTGTTTTTTTTTTTTTTGTTTTTGTTTTAGAATTCAAGCTTCTGGTTGAAAAGTGTTTTACAAATTTGCAGTTCCATGAATTAGAGGGTCTGATTCCTTCCAGGTCTTATTTCAGATTTTCTTTGCCACCGAAATGGACAAAACGGAAAAAATTACGTTTTTAATAACAAACACGAAATTATAATTATCAAAAATTGTTCAGATAATCGAAAATTTAATCTTTATAGAATGCGTGAGGAAATAGAACGATTTTGATAAGACTTGTATTCATATTTTTAACATTTTTATAATAAATATTTATAAGTGAATTATAATTCATCGTAATCATTTTCAAACTAAGCAATTTTATTTCGTGCTTGATTCCTTCAAATAAACATTTGATGATATTCTCGCAAAATATTTATTACAAAAATATTCATTAAAAAATAAACATTTTATGATATTCTCATAAAACATTTATTCCAATAAAAATAAAAAATAAAAATATTTGATATGTATTGTAGCGGGGCAGAGCATATTCATATTGCAATTTTACTATTTCTCAAGTAGCTCATCAATATTGCATAGAAAAACCTAAGTGTCTTATATCCAAAGCCAAACTGATTCTATGAGAATTTTCATAAAATTAACATAGCATAGACAGCAAGATTCAAAAGGAAGAATCAAGCACGAAATAAAATTGCTTAGAATAAACATTTATAATAAAATCGTTTAATTGGTATTCAAAAAAAAAATTCCAATTCGTAATGCTTTGCTTTTTATTTTTCTGATTTCCTTTAATTACATTAAAAAGATTGAAAATAAATTAAAACATTTAAATGAATATTCTCTCAATAGGAAATGTAAAATGCTGGTAGAACTTGGAAAAATTTTTAATAATTTCAAACTTTTAATTTGAATGAAAATTAATTGATATCATCCTGATGAATTATTTTAAACTTAAATCATTTTAAAATATTCAATAAACATTGCAATTAACATTTCACATGATATTGTGTTACAAAAAGAGCCTAATATTATTTTAAATTTGACCGTCTATGGACTTTCTACTGCTAGAGTAAAGTATTTGTATATAACTTGAAAATACATAATAATTTAAAGCATAAATAAAGTCATAATTCAAACACTATTCATCACAAAAAAAATAACAAATAAAATCCTCATTCTGGCAACGCTGTTTCATAGAGAGTATGTTGACTTTAGGAACAATTAAAATTTGTATTCACCAGATAAAAGCCACTACTATAATGTAAATGATAAAACGAGTTATGAGTTGTTGTTGCTGTTGCTGAGAGTAGTTAAAAACATAAACAAAACTGAAAAATAAACTACGAAATGACAAGAAATTAAACAAAACGAGCATTGTGTGTCAGAATAAAAAAGAAAACGATAATAAGAAATCAGCTACTACTGTGCAAAGTTGAGTGTACGCTTGAGCGTAACGTACTACAAAGTATGTTTGTTTGTATCTCTAGCACTACTGTGACGTAGTTGTAGATACGATATGTAACAAACGGGTAGTTAAATACAGCGCGTCCACACAATATTAATACTTACATATTCTGATCTTTATACGTGCTTGGTAAGGTCGTTTCAATTTTATATTTACTTAAGCGCATATGAGAGAGAATACCACTTGATAATGAAGTTTAAATAAAATAATGATGGTTAGTTGCAAGCATAGTAATATGTGTGCCAGTAGGGTTACCAGATGTAATATATAAATAAAAAATGTATAAATAATTTTCAATTTTTTACAAAATTCAATAAGAGTATTTTGAGCAACGGAAAAAAATAAAGAGAGATAACACCATTTAACTAATTTTGATTTGCTAAAGATTACATGCATCGCAAGAAGGAAAAAAGAGTGGTCTCGCTTGAGTATGGTTATTCGCAGACAAATTGTACAGATTGAGTGTGGTTAATTAATTAAAAAAAAAACTAGTGGGTTGGGAAATCATTTATTAGAGCGGTAAGGGTAAGTAAGTGAGCATAATTAGTATTGCAAGAAATGCACTATCCTCTGTTTTGATTCCTTATAAAAATAAAATAGATACTTACAACAGAACCATATCCTCAATAACTACGATATGGGCACTTAGGTAATTTCAGATAGAAAGATATCTAGCTTCATGACAACCATGACTGCAGGCTAAGAAAACCTTAACGTGGAATCGATCACAAATCTTTTATTCTCGTACCTTGAAGTGGTATGATCGTATTTTTTTATTATAATGATGTGTTTCAGTTAAAAAAAATAACGATTGCTTTCTAATATATATAAATTTAAACAATGGCACTCCTTTTTAATTTCATGTTTTTCATTACATGTTTTTTTTTTTAATTTTAACTAGTTGCAAAAGACTGTGAAATTCGACAAGTCGATCGTAGCCGCCAACGTCAAAATTATTGGCGGCCTTAAAAGAAATGAAGTGGCCATTATTTTGTTAAAATATCTTTTAGCGACATTTGTGTAAATTTATTTTTATTTTTTTATCGGATTAACACTCTCAATTTTACAAGTCAATTTTACGTACGAGTATTTAGTAAATGAAATCGTTTTGTTGGCCCTTAATTAATATTTAGTGTATTCGGAAGATGAAATGTCCATTTTCCTAAACTCGACTATTTGCGGTTTAAATCAAGGTATTGATACAAATAATATCAATTGTATTTTCGATTACTAGTATTAATAGTCCTTTTTGACTATGACAAATCTAAAGTTGCGAAAGGAAGAAAAAAAGGCCCAACAACCAAAATTCCATTTGATTTTGCATTTATATCAATTTATATTTTTTTAATTTGCCTAATTACATATTTAATTGAAAAGTATATGCAAAATTTTCTATTTAAATATTTCTTATTAAATAAAAAATTGAATTAAATAAAAAAATATTAAATTGCTGAATTTAGTTTTATATCAAGAGCTAATTGTTTTCACGCTGTAATAAATTGTCGCCCAGGAAAATCCCTTGTTTGTTTTTCGAGATTTTTTTTCACTGGAAAATAGTATTTTTAAGTAAATAACTTTTAAAATGAAATTAATTTTAACAGGCTTAGCTCCAAATTATTATCCCTAGTACTACCTTGCTTCAAAATCAGCAAGAGACATGCATTTTCTTTATGTTTAATTATCAAGTCAAACTATTTGGTTACCCTCTCTACATGTTGTTTGACCGGCCGGCAATGATAAGTTTTAGTTCTGCCGTTTGATTTGCTTGCATTAAAATAAGTTTTTTTTACAGATACACAAGCACAACACATGATAAATGACAAACAAATAAATAACGATAAAAAAAACAAAACATTTAAATGAACTGACAGTCACACTAAGAATTCAACAATACCCAACACAACACTACTGCTCTCATATCCAAACGGAATTATACTTTAAAAGATACTCGTTCTTATAAATACAAGATGTGTGTATACGTTTTGGGTTGTTGATTTTGATGGACTTATTATAGATTCACGTACACGTCTACACATGCAAACATATACTGACTGCTATACACAAGCACGTTCATATTTAAAGCTGTTTAAATAACCAAACCTTAAAAAAATCTATCTTCTTGTATCTGGAACTTCAATTTTATTTCAACCAACATTCGATCATTATCCGTTCATCCATCTACAGGAAAAGATAAACATAAAAATGATATACACACATGTTGTTCTTTGTGCGAGTGTTGGAGGAATCTAACTTGGAGTAAACAAAAAAAGAGAAAAAAGCATATACCAGCAGGCCAGGCAGCAGCACTCGAGCGGGCAAATAAAATTAAATAAATGTCATACTCTTTGTCCATTACGAAATAGAATTCCTTTTTGTATTTGAAGATCACACCAATTCAGATTGTGATGTTTTTCTGTTTTAGTTGTTATAAAAAGAACCTTTTTTGCTAAATTTGTTTATTTTGCTGCTGCTGTATCTGGTGCAACACATGGCCAATTATTTAATGTGATTTTTCTTCTACACCAATACAAACAAATATTGAGTGACGAAATGTGTGTGTGCATTTGAGAAGTGATTTGGTACTTTCATATCTGGTTTACGTTTATGTGGGCTGATGAAATGTGATAGTGGCAAAAAGCATTAAATACTTATAAGTGAAATTTACAATAGGAAACCCCGAATAGAGGGTTTGACAAAATTAACGCGATATTTTAAATTGATGCAAGGTGTTTCCGATCAATTTATTGAACTATTCCCTGAAGGCAAATCTAATAATTTATTTTATAACTTCACTCAGATGTCAAGGTAGAGAGCTGCAATTTGGTAAATCTCTCTCATCTCCCATAACATGAACAGCTGAAATTTAATAAAACTTTCAATCGTCGAAAGAATTATTATCGATCTAGTGCCATACAATGTTTATATTGCGTTCAGAAGTGTCTTTTTCAATTTTAACTCGCATTAAAAACCATGCATTTGATTAAAGAAAAACATTTTCAGCTTACTGGACGAAATAACATAAATACAATTTTAAAAGTTTTAGAGCGCAAAGATTATCGTAAACCTTTATAATCGAGGCCATTCTTAACTCATTTTTTCTTCAAAAAATTATTAAGTAAATCAGCGAGAATACCCGCTCGCTTAGAAAGATTTATACAATTTCCACACTCTTTACTTTTTATAATATTTTATGTTATTCATACTTATTAGAGGGTGCAACTGAACATAAAGTCAGATGAAGTTAGTGAGTGTGTGGCAATTAGGATCTGGAATAAACTACTATATGGATATTGGCATGTTTTTTGTTTTTGAAATAAAAATACTCAAACTTTGCAGTGTATTTTATAAAGCTGAAATTTTAAATATCGAAATATACAGCTATTTGTATACTAAAAAAAAGTATTTCGCCATGCCTGCTAAATTTATTGCCACTAGAGTTAATTGTCAAAATTTGTAGTTTCACTAATAATTTTTATGAGATTTTAAATCGTTATTTTTTAAACACAATCAATAAATAAAATTATTTTAAATAAAAATTTAATTAAATTGTTACTGCTGTCGTATACACAGTGGAGCAGAAGTAATTTAATTTAAAATAAACTGGATAAACAAACAAACAATATTATACCTGCTTTTTAGTGTAGTGCGAGATCATCAAACCTATTATAAGAAAGCAGTAGAGTCTACAGAAGATAATCAAATGATTAATTTTTCTGAGCCGTCATTGCATTATGACAGTGACGAATAACTTATAAATAAAACATCTGCGTCAGTATTTAAATATTGAATATAAGATATCTAAACTAATTTTTCTGCAATAAATAATCTGTAGCAAATCATGTTGGTAACACATTTTTCAGCAAGACTTGCGATATATAATATAGAATTACATATGCTTGGAATTATCTAATAAAAATTATTTATTTCAAGTGAACACACTCTAAGTGAGATATCTCTGAAGTTTCCCGAAGTTTCACTGAACGAACTAACGGGTTTTTCAACAAGAAGTTTATTTTCAATTGTGATTTATTGTGATATTTAGTTTTTTGACGAATTCGTAGTAGATGGATTGGCAATTGTTACAAAGAAGTCAATTTCGCACGAAAATCGCATTAAAAAAATTAAAATTCACTGTGAAAATTGTGGTTCTGTTACTTTCGTAAAATTCGTGATATTTTCGGACAACATAACTGACCTTCTGGGACCACTATTAAGAATTTTGGCCGTCAAATTTGAGTCGACAGGCTCGATACAAAATGTGCTAACACCATCGCATGTGCGACCGAGTAGTTCAATTGAAAACATTGCATCCATGAACCACAGTATTGAAGTAGATTCAAATTTGTCAATTCCTCGACGTTCTAAACAAATGGGATTAGTCAAAAGCTCAACAAGTCAAAAAAATAATTTTTTCCCACAAAGCCCATATTCACTTGTCAGGGTATGTTAGCAAGTAATATTTCCGCATTTAAAACCTTTGCATGCTAAGCATATCACTGTAATGGTGCGCTATGTCGTCTGGAGGCGCGATTGGCCCGTTTTTTTCGGAGATGAGGCTAGAAATGCGGTAGCGGGCAATGAATCACGCTATCGCGAGATGCTAACAGCTCAATTTTGGCCTATTATTGATGTCGTGAATATCACTGATAAGTGGTTTCAACAAGATGGTGCCACATGTCACACAGCCAATGAAACGATCAATTTATTGCACATCAAATTTCCCGATCGCATAATTTCATGACAATCAGTAGTTAAGTGGCCAGCCAGATCGTGTCATTTAACACTACTGGATAATTTTTTGTATATTATGTTAAGGACAGAGTCTATACGGAGCCAATCGAATTGATTTCAGCCTTAAAACTTGAAATCCATGAAGTGATTAACGAAAAGGGACCGCCATGTTTCCAAAAAAGTGATTAAAAACTTTGATGAAAAAATCGTCATCTGTCAGTGGGGTTGTGGTGGACGTTTGTCAAATATCATTTTTCATTCATAATTGCCGAACATTTTTCTTCGTAATACAATAAAAATTTGAATTATCTTAATCTAAATTTTTTGTTTTATTTTGTCTCAGTAAACAAACTTCTTGTTGAAAACGCCTTTAAAAACATATACATACAAAGGTCTATATGTGCAGGTGTTTAAATTTATGTGTGTGTATTAAGGTGCCCCTGTAGGCTAGTAGGTAGTGTACTAGCTTGTAAATATGCGGGTTCGATTCCCAACGAAGACCTTGGTTTTTTTTTTCACTACAAAAATAAAAATTGACTGTCGGTGGGGCTGCTCAGCGATGAAGGCATTGTCAGTGCTGTCTTATATAAGGCAGTTAGTTTCCGACTATCTTTTTACTTTCACCACCTGTTTCATCTATTCTCTATCCCTTTCCTAAAGAATGTATCACGGTACTTGACTAAATAGGCATTGTTGCGGCATGAGTGCTACTTCTCTTTATAAAAAAAATGTGTGTGTATTTAATCAATTGGAGTAAACAAATTGCAAAATGCATACCCAATTCGCATAATTTTCAATCATGAATAAAAATTGCTCAGTTGGAGTTTTTAGGTTGTAGTTTAAATATCTTAAATGTTCCCCCTTTTGACTACAGTCAAAAATAATTGTACTGAAAATAAATTTGCAATTCCTAAATTTAACAATAATTCTTAATTATGTCCAGCCAGTGCTAAATAAAAAAATAAATATTTCTCGCAGTGGCTGTAGTTATTGCTTTTCATATGTCTGTCTTTGGCGTCATGCACTTTTTGAACTAATGAAGCCACGATTCCTTAGTATGTTACGCGATAGGAAAGTGAATGTATTTCAAGTTTGTTTTAGCTGCGTTCTTTCATTTTTACATATCACGCAACAACAGTGACCATTTCAACAATTTTATTTTGGCACCTTTAAAATGTTTAAAGTAGAGGCAACGCACCATAACTGAATTTATTTATATCACTATTAAAGGCCATGGGTCCTAAATCATATATATAGTATTGTAAGCACTGTAAAGACTTTCATGAATACTTATAAATGCTATATCCACTGCAAATATCGTAGGGCGAACTCGGTTGAAAGGAATCCCAGGGTTCTCTCGCTTCAACTCTCTTCTTCTTTTAGTATGAATTTTTTGTCAGGTAAGTCATTTTTTATTAGCTTCAAGAAGTTTCAAGGTAAATTTATGTTTAATTCTTATAAAACATGAAATACATATACATATGCATATATTCTATTCCGAATCTCTATTGATATTGCAAAAAACATTCTTTCGACTTGGAATAGGTTTCTGCTTATTTAAAAAAAATTTTGGAAAAAGCTTCAACCATTTCAAATATTTGATTATGGCCCCATATAATTCAACTTTTGTTGGATCTATACCTAGTCTAGAAATCATAACGCGTAAAATGACACATAAAACTGATTTATTTATATGTAGCAACTCAAGTAACATCTTGCTATTTTCTTTTCTCACAGCTGATATTAGATATTTTCCTTTCAATATCATGAACAATTTTATTGGAACTGCTGCATCAACATGAGCAGATGTTAAATCAGCTATTTTTAGCCTAACCTTTACAACGAAGACTTCTTAAGGATGTCTGGTCTTATGATATTTCTTACATGCACGCCATTCATTAATAATATAATTGTGGAGTTCGGTGGAGACCTTATAGAATTAGCATCATAATCAAGGACGTCATAACCAAGGGAATTTGGTTATATTTTTTATATACCAACTTTTCAGTAAAATATGTGGCAAAAGGATTACACGCATTTTTGAAATTTCTTTAAAATAATATTTTTACAGTGATAATTTTTTTATTAAATTTTCAATTTCTTGTATTGTAAAAGCGTTATATTTTTTATTTTATAATAAACCAAAAATAGAGTAGTAGAATAAAATTTTTGTCAAAAAGTTTATTTTATCTTCAGAACAAACTGACAATAATTTTATAACCCAATATTTCAACAAAAAGTGTAATTAAATAAATCCTTTAACTCGCAGAATCGTCTGCATCAAACTTTACGTGTTTAAAATATTTTTGACATGTTTCATGAAAGGATATAGAATCTGCGTCTGGTTTTTCCTCACTCAAGGCGGCAAAGATAAAAATTATTATTTTTCTAAACTTCAAGCAAAAGTAGAATTTAGCACTGCACAGTTAAATTCTAACAAGAACTATCTAACAACGGTGCGTTTCAAATTATATTCAGGAAAGAAATTCTTTCTGTCTATCCCAATTCGTAGGGTCTTTTATTTGCGCGAAAAATAACACTGCGTGGTTACGTTACCATCTTCCAGACTTTCTAAAGACGCAGATGCAATTCTCCTTGGTTTTACGGATTCTAAGCAGTTCCATTCATTTCTTTGTACTTTGAAACTGTCACGCCGTTTGAATTCCTTTTTCACTTAAATATCAGCCTGCAAAATAAATTGTTCCTTCGGTTACATGAGCACAAAATTTTTAATTTTTATAAAAGTTAATAAATCAGTTTTATTTACCTTGGAGGTATCTGAAATTTACATGTTCTGGGTAATTAGAACTGAGATATTTTTTTTTGTATTTCGGTCAACTTAAGCAAAACATTATTAAAAATATTTCCAGTAACCCTAGTGAAAATAATGGATAACTCAAGGCAGCGTTAAGTTTTTTTATTTTTCTAGAAATATTCCTTGGTAATGCTAAATTTGTATAATCATATATTTTTTACCGAACATTAAGTCAAAAATGTCACAACATTAAAGCTTTTAATTATAAGCTACAGGACACAAGTACCGAAATATTTTAAAAAAATGTGGCAAAAATATTATAAACTTTTGCTAAATAAAGATCTTCAAGTCAGTCATCTAAGCATTGATTACGCTCTATCATCAGAATTATTTTGTCAATATTATGACCAATGTGATCCGTAAAACGAAAACTAATATTATTTTATTTTTATTTGGGTACGGTTTTCCGTCGACCCTCGTCAAATTTGGTTTGTGAACAAACCGGTTTCGGTTCTCTATGTAAACTTACGCACATATCATAATATTATTTCAATTACATGTGTCATCATTCTATGTAACTTTGTTAAGTGTCATTTTTATTATGGTTCCAATAACATCCTAATGAAATCTTCCACTACGTAAAGTTGGCTGGAGTAGAGAAATTTCTTATGTTATATCGACGTCAAGTTTTTTGCATTGAAAAGAGCCGTTGACCCTATAGTTGTTAGTCAGAGAACGCAAGCAAAGTGTGTTATTCCTCCCAGAAAAAATCAAAATGTCACAAATATTTCTCTGATACTTTAAATTAATGGCTCTGAAAAGCTTAGGTTGATGACTGCACTGATAATTTATTTCGATTGGTTATTTTTCTTATATAATTGTGTCATTTAGTTGCCATTATTTTGGCAAAGTAATTAGTTAATAGACATTGCAACAGCTGTACATCGTACTACTCAAGTAAAATTTCTTCGACGTTATGTCGGAATTTTTCAGTGTAACAAATAATAGTAATAAGAATAATAATCAGTAATTTTTCACTGTAATACTTTACAAATAAAAAGTGTATCGAATATTTTTCACTTATACTCAATCAATTATGTTATCCATATAACAAATATTAACAAAGACAATTATCTCCAAACTATTTTTGTTAATGTTGATTTTTTCCTAAATACTACTAAATGTTTTTGTCACTCCGCTATAGTTTAGGTTGAGTTTCACTTTGCAAACGATAAATTTGCTTAAAAATTTTAGCAATAAGTGAAATTTCAGAATTTGTGGCGTTTAAAAATTGGTTTTTCAAATGTTTATTTAAAGTTGCATAGAGAATAACACAAAATTAATACTTTTTCTAAAAAAAAATTAACGTCTGTGTTGTCAATGTTCATTATTAATATATGTTTCTTTTTTTAAATCATAGATACTGCACACCTTCAAAAATTTCTCTTCTCATTAAGCACCAAAGCCAGAAAATTCTTTGACAAGCTAAGAGGACTTACAGATTTATGTACATAAAACTATTCTGTCGCTTTAAATATAATAAATTTTGTGTGTCCTAGGCAAATTTGTTTGACGCTTTAAGAATCACAAATAAAATAACCTTTAACAAAGAATAATGATAATAACAGCAACAATATGTATGTGGGAGAGTCATAAATTTTATAAAATTTACACCACCCTGACAAGCAGACAAATTTTAATTATCTTTTACTTTGCTTCTTAGACACTCATAAAAATCAAGACGTATTAAATATATAAATAGTAAATGAAAATTTAAAGCCACTGTTTTATGGATGTCAAAAATGTAATAAAAATCTACCTGACCAGGTAATTTAGTGGTCACAACAGTAAGAAGAGACCCTTTAAGTTTGCATATGATAACTCTTTAACGAGTATTTTGTTATTTTGTTTGTTTGTTTGTGTATATGACTGCTTGTTTATTCGTCATTCTCATCTATACCTTTAATTATTTATGTCACTAAATTGTCATTGTCTTTTGTGGATTCGTTTTATCTTGCCAATTGTTTATTATTTACCTTCTTCTTTAAGCAGATAATAACAATCTTGTTTTTGGTCTTTTCATTTAACATTACGAGTATTTCTTTAGTTATACTTCCACAATTTGTTTTGTTATAATTTTTAGAATTTTCTTTACAAGTTATTTATAATGACAACCAAGCTACCAGCTGTGTTAAGAAACGACCCGTATAGCCCATGCGATAGAGAGATCATGCCAGTTTCTTATTTTTTGTATTCATTTTAGTAGTTGTCATGTTAAACACGTGCCTTTTACCCTGATTTCATATATTTTTTTCATGTCATTGGAACACGGGTATTGACGAAGTCTCAATTCAAAGTGTGTTTTGAATTTTAATCAATAAATTATTTATTTCCACTTAAAAAATGGCTAGTTTAAATAATTGATGTAAAAGGTCTTGCTAAATGGCAATACAATTCAATACCTGTATATACACTCGTATATATGTATGTAGACACTAAGAAAAATCAGTAGTTCCACCAATGTTATTAGAATTGTGATTCAAACAAAACTATTTGAATATTTGAAATTTATTTTCTTTAATGAAAAAGATCAGAGCAAATATTCGAATAATCGAAAAATATTTTAAAATTTATTTGTACAATAAATTCTACACAATTAAAACAAAAAAATTAAATACCTTTAAAATTTATTTTTCATTTTAAGCAATTTTATTTCGTGCTGGATTCTTTTAAATAAATATTTATATTTATTAAAAAAACATTTGTATTCTCATAAAACATTTATTCAAATACAAATATTTGAAATGTGTTACTGCTGTCTATGCTATGTTGATTTTGTGAAAATTCTCATTGAATCAGTTAGACTTTGGATATAAAAGTAAAACTCTTAGGTTTTCTATGCAATAGTAGGGGTAAAATTCACTGTTGAGGAACTGGAGCAATAGTGAAATTGCAACATGAATATGCTCTCCCCCGCAGTAATACATTTCAAATATTTATTTATGAAATGTTTGTTTATATAAATATTTTGTGACAATATCATGAAATATTTATTTAAAGGAATCAAGCACGAATTAAATTTGCTAAAATTGAAAATAATTCCGATAAATTATAAATTATTTATTTATTTTTTATACTTTCTTACTAGTGATCGCAAACATACGTTTCTTTTAAATAAGTGCGTACTGTAAATTATTTTTTGTCTAAATGAAATATTGTAGATTTAATTAAAAACTTAATCCTACAACTGTGCATTTTTAATTTATACTAAGAGATGCACATCTCAATATGAGTATGATTCATTTCAATATTGTTTGAATATTCCGAGATAGCAGTGATTCGAATAATAGTATATATACATATATTTACATATTTATATATAAAAGTATGAAACTAGAAGTTGACAATCACTTTTTCTAACTGTCAAGTGATTTATGTTAATTTGGTTAGACATTTGAACATGAATTAACTGACCTTTGAAAAATTCTTTAAAATTTTGCAACGAGATTGCCACTGATCCCTAGTTTCTGAAGCAAATATCGCTTAGTGATGAAGCTTACCTTCTTTAGAAATGATGCTAATAAGAAAGTTACAATCAATGGTAACCGTTATAGAGCCATGATTGCTGACTTTTTCGTTCATCAATTAAGCAACCCAGATGTACACGAGCTGTGGTTTCAGCTAGACGGCACAACATGTCTTAGAGTTCGTTCCACAATTGGTATTTGGTAACCGCATAGTTTAACGTTTCCGACTCGCTAAATGGTCTCCAAGATCGTGAAACTTAACGCCACTAGTCTTTTTTTTGGTAGAGATATTTGAAGTCTAGGCCAATAAGTCCGAAACGATTGATCACTAGCAAGGCACTATTCGTCACATTATTCGTCGCAATATTCGTCGCTTTAGGGCCACAAAAATTGACAAGTCATAAAAAATTGGACCTGAAATACGTCCAAGCCAAGTTATAATGTCAATTTAAATAATTCAACTCTGTTCTATTCCCTTTCAAAGTTATGTACCTCTGAAAAAACACCCTTTATTTATCATTTTCAATATGAAATATAATTAAAAGTTTTCGATAATGATATTATTTTTTTACACTATGAACTTACAATTTATAAACATCACGCAACATGAGCTTTACAAAGTTTCAAATAAATTCAAGAGCAAAAGATATTTGCTCTGAATTTGTATGTTGCAAATTCTACGACCATCCTATTTATACAGGACAATTAAAAATAAGTACTGTAACCTATATGCTTTATAAATTTGTACGGACTTTCATTTGAGTAATGGTACCTAAATTACAAGAAAACTAAAAAAAAATCCTTTCCCTAAGAAAATCTCTGAAGTACTAGAAATTTACTTAAGCGCGATCGAAAGAAGAAGATACAAGATTTATTAAGAAAATAAGTATATAGATTACGCATTATAATTTATTTATTTGTGTTTGATAATGAATTATTAGATGCGGAAAAAATATCTAAACTAACTTGTATCAATTACTAAATGATCCAGAAATTTCCTTAGCGATATGTAAGGAAAGCAGTAAAGTATTTTGCAGTGATAAGATTATAGAAATTTAAAGTAAAAGCAGCATGAGCTTTTAACCAGTGTTGCCTTAAGTAAATTACAACTTTCAAATATATTTCAGCAAGACAAAATTAACTTACATGGTTTTATTAAAAATGTACATTCTCAGTTCACAATCTGTTGTAAGTGGGCTGCTATAAATGTTGTGGGGGATTTCTATTGCAATATTTGCTTCATTACTGATGCCGGTAATTTTTTATATGTTCACTTAATGTCGTAAGAGAAAACTGGACATGGATAAAAAAAAACATTCCCACATTTCTTCTACAGTTATTTGAATTTTAACTAAAATTTTATTATTTTTAAAAATATAATATTTTTTAAATTTAAAATAAAAATCGTATCAACAACATAAAAGTTGGAATAGGTTGTGAATTAAATTACTATATTTATTATTGAATAGCATTAAGTTCAACGTATATTCGACCATATTATAATGTTTTATAAGCATAATATGGTCTAATATTAATTTTATCACACAATGTTCAATAAAGCAATCGTGCTTTAATTAAATTTTTAATCATACGAGTATTTTGACATGACACGTGTTACATATTTTATACAAATATATTCCGATTTAAGTTACAGACAAAATATGTTTTCGTGCGTTAAAATCATTAGCCTTATTTATTAAAAGCAAAATACTTTAGATTTTAATTAAATATATTTTTTTCCGTGACTATTTTTCTTTGCTTTAGTAGACAATTTAGAAAACTATGAAACTATTTAATATTTCTCCTTGAGCCAAAATATGTGCTATTCTCTAGTTGAAATTTGTGCAAATGACATATAAAATTAGTCACAACATATCATATCATGACCGTAATTCAGGTTTTGCACTTCTTATTGCACAATTTTAAAATTTCATTTCTTTGCTTGCTTGTATACTCCAATTAATATGATATGGCTTTGGTCCAAACCTTGCATTTAGGGAGATATAGATGGAACGCTTTAGGTCAAAAGACGTAGTTGAACACTGATGGGGTAGAGGAAAGAGTATTACTAAAATCAGTCGGTTATTAAATGAATACCGTAAATGAACGTGAACTTCAAATTCGTGATTTAAGATGTTTTAATACGGAAGATGGTGATGATGATGATGAAGGATGTCGATGCTGTGAAATTTGCTCCACCAAATGTGGTTTGACTTTTAGTGAAATATAGCAATTAGTAGCATCATTATTAAACCAGACACTCTAATGATGCTCGTGTGTCCTCTTTACAGTGGGATAAAAGATATCCTTGAATATTGTCGGAGTTTCTCAAGTCGACAGATAATGGAATCTTCATATATTATTTGCCTAATGTGGTGGAAATGAGAGATTATACTTTCAAGCTATGCTATGTTGACGATACAGTAACGTACATTGTGTGTGCGTGAGAGCTGAGACTAAAGTGGGAATAACTGATATAATAATTGATAAAATAAAGGGTTTTTAAACAAGAAATTTGTGTTCTAAAACAAAATAGAACAAAAAATTTAGACAAGACGTTTCAAATTATTATTGCATTACGAAGAGAAAAGTTCGCCAATTACGAATGAAAAATGATATCTTGCAAATATGTAACCACCACGACCACGCTGACAGATGTCGATTCTTTCATCAAAGTTTTTGATATCTTTTTGACAAAATGGCGGTCCTATTTCGTTAATCACATCACGAATTTTGAGTTTTAAGGTTGAAATCGATTCGGTTGGCTCCGTATAGATTCTGTTCTTAATATAGGCCCACAAAAAATAATCCAGTGGTGTAAAATCACACGATCTGGCTGGCCACTTAAATCCTGATTGTCGTGAAATTATGCCATCAGAAAACATAGTTTGCAATAAATTGATGGCTTCATTGGCTGTGACATGTCGCACCGTCCTGTTGAAACTACATTCTTGCACCAGTTGAACCTTGTAAGGCTTCAAAGTCAAATCCTTACGCAAAATTCACCATGTGGTCGTTTTGGATATCCCTAATTGTTAAGAAGGTCGAGAAATTCACAAAATTGGATCTGCTTAAACGCTGTGGCTTACGGCTGCGATGTTTTCAGTTGAACGTAATGTAACTTAAACAGAACCAATATTTTCATAGTGGATTTTAATTATTTTAAGGCGATTTTCGTGCAAAATTGAATTTACTGCAACAATTGCCAATGTAGCCACTATGAATATGTCAAAAAATTAAATGTTAAAACTATCACGTTGTTGGTGTTGCCCCAATTGAAGAACAAAGTTGAAAAACCCGATATTAGCCAAATAACAACAAAAATGCAGAACAGTGCATAACTTATTTACATTGGCAAAGATGAAAATAGAATGTGGGGGGCAAAGTAACATTGTCTGCTGGATTAAGATGGCAGACCTAACGAACAGTGCGAGAGAGTTTGTATTGGTGCTACAAAGTGAAGTTTAGGAGTCAGAATAGGCGCTCATAGGGCCGACATTAAGAATGGAGAACAGTCAACGGCACTTGCACAACACTCCATGGAATCATGTACCAGGCTTTGATGATGGTGCGATTCTGGGCAGGGCGAAAGCAAATCAAAAAACAATCTTATCAATCTTATCTTGATAAATTAAGTTAAGACGGCAAATACACAGACTATACATATTCAGTTAAAATTAGCTATAAATTAATTGTATAATGGTACAAATATTTATAATTTAGTATTGAGAATAAAAATTAAATTAAATAAAAATAAAATAAAACGTGTCTTAATATATTTGCATTGCTATTAAGTTGTTGTGATTCAGGAAAGACGTTCCAGAGAAGCGATGCACGTAAGTAAAACTGACAATCAGATACAAGAGAACGGTGTAAAATAATTGTAATCCTTTTTCTCCTAACAGATTTGAAAAACCGGATGTATAAGATATTGCGTCATTTCTGAAAAAATTATTTTGTGAAGAAATAATAACTGATATTAAGAAAGTTGTTGTATATAGCTTTGAGCAAAATTTATTATAAATTTATTATAATTATTTTTTGTAAATTATTTTTCGCAATAATCTACATGGAGTTTGAGCCACCAATTGACTTTATTTCTATGTAGGGGGCAACGGTTTTAATTTTTAAGAAGCAAATGTACACGTCCAAAATTAGAAAGTCTATGAATACGAAATAACTTTAATATCGATAAATAAAGAGAAATATGAAAACTTAAATTTATTGTTTAAATGGCCATAATTTCCATAAATTTTATTTCCCTTTCAAACTTTCATCAACGATAATGGATAAATTGAACAAAATGCTCGTTACGTTTATCACTTAAGTCAAGAATCTAAAAGCAAAAAATAAAATAATAAAAATATTAGAATTTCATATTTTTTGAAGCCCGGAAATATTGTTTCAACGTTTAAACAATGTTCATGGAAAAGCAACTTAAATAACCTTGTGAGAGACTGGCGATCGTGTACAATTATATAAAAGGAAAATAATCAAAAATTTATACCACTTATCCTTCTCGGTAACTCTTAAGCTCAACGAAATATCAAATATTTCAGATTTATTTAAGTTTTTTAGTTTTCATTTAAGAGAAAGTTAAAAAAGTGCCTGCTGATGGGTAAAAATAATAATGATGAATGTGGAACATAAGACAAATTTTTTCCATCGTGTGGCTTAATAAATCTTATCTTGATTTATCAAATTAAAACAAAGTTTCGTTAATAAAATAATGGAATTTTTTGGTTAATGTAGTTATTCTAACCCCATGAATAATAAAAATTACTATTAATTAATTAATTATTTATAGAAACTTTCTCAAACCACAATACAAAATTTTCATTATCAAACTAGCAAGTGTTATTGCGAAGCAAATGTAAATATCACTGGGCAGATCACGAATTCAGTATTTAAATAAAAATTTATTAGATTTTTGTAAATACTCAAATTGTATGTTTGTTATGTTTGACACTTCGCTTTCTGCTTTTAACATAAATAAATAATTTTTATCAGCGAGTTAAATTATCTTGAATAAAAAATTCAATAAAAAAAACAAATAAATAAATTTTCAATGCACAATACTTAACATATAAATTGTAATAAAAAGTTTAAATTATTAAACATAAATTTATACGATTTCATTTCAGTGTTAAAAACAACTCTTACCAAATTACATAAACATATTCATATTAATAATTTTATGAAATAAACACAAATTTAACGAATTTCTTTTATTTCTCATCAAATATTTAGAACAACATCTTATGAATATATTTCAAATCAAATATAAATTCCATTTTAATTATCAAAAAAGTAATAATAATTGAAAACAAATATGGTTTTTGTTTGTCGAATTTCGAACAATACAAAAATATTTCATTTCATCTTGAAGTTAGAAATTAAATTTATAAAAAATATTTCAAAATAAATGTCAAATGTCAAGCAAGAATTTAAAATTAAATTATATAAATTACTTGTTTCCAAGGCAATGGATTCCGAGTAAATTACAAAAATTAAAAATAAAACGTGAGATAACAATTTATTTTGTAAAGAAAAATACAAATTGTTTTAAAAAAAAATAGAGTTATAAAAATATTTAATTTAAATATTTTGTGTTTATAAAACACTTTCCGTCATACATATTTTAAATATATTTATATGAATGTATGCAAATGAAATTATATTTTTGAAACTTGTCATTAATTTTAGGTGCATCTTAAATTCATTTTATGACAGTAGTTGTTTTTATCTCTCAGTAAAAAAGTATATTTTGCATTATATTAATAAGCAATATTCTTACACACACATACATATGTCCATTCATCTCTAAGTTTTGTAAATCAGCTTCCAAGCGGGAATCATATTATTGGCCCGCATTTTTTATTTTTTCATTTTATTTTCTATGTTTAATTTATGGATTTAAGGTCCGTACAGACGTTAAAACTAATATTAAAATTAACTAACAATAGTACATAAAACTTAATTTTAGTCATTCAAATATAAAAGTAGATAACATTCAACAGAAGTAACAACAAAAAAACATTTATTAAAAAATATTTATTTACTAAAAAATAAATAAAACAAAATAAATATCATGTAATATTTATTTAAAGGAATCAAGCACGAATTAAAATTGATTAAATTGAAAATCATTCCAATAAATTATAAATTATTTATTTTAAGAAACATCAATATGCTGCTTAAATTTATTTAAATCAGTACAAATTCTTAAAAACGGGTCAGAGTTAGCATAATTTGATCCAAATACTTTAATTACGAGTGGATTAAAATAGCGCGTAGAATAAAATGGAACGTTAAATGAAATATTGCTAATCAAAAAATCAGTACAGACATTTCATTAACATTATTCTTTTTAGAGTTGTAAGCTTTATTATGAATAAGAAATAATAAGAGGACCCAGATGCCATTATCAAAAGTTTGTGGTTAGCCCTATCAAATGGCTTACTAAAGTCGGTATAAATAACATCAGTTTGTTTATGTTGAACCAATCCCCGATTGTCATGTATTGTTAATTCCAAAAGATT